>QRFI01000003.1:3653452-4280179 GCA_025389085.1 Sclerotinia subarctica
TAGAAACAAAATCAAATATTTAGTAAAATAAGAAAATTACTTGGACTCTAAGAATATATAGGAATTAAAAAAAGATCTTAAATATCTTGAAAAGTTTGAGGAGTTTCGTCAATAGAATCCAGATTTATTCAGAAAAAAGAAGAATTCAATATAATTTGTATAAACAGCAAATCTATCGAATATAAAAAGAAGGATTCGAAGGAATCGGAACTAGTTATAGGAAGTTCAGAATCAAATTGATCAAATTGACCAAAAGGGTTGGAAAGAAGAATAGGTATTGAAGTCGCAGTAATTTCTTTTTCTTTTTCTTTTTCTTGTCTTTCCTTCTTTTTTAGAGCATCAAGTTCATCTAGAGAATTCAATCTAATTACAATCAATTTTTGTTTATGTTTATTTAGGAAACGTTATTGTTTTCGGAGACGAAGAATCTTAGCTATAATCTTTTCCTTCTTTTTATAAAGCTTTTGTTATTGATAATCGATAAAGGATTAATTAGAAAAAGATGATATAATATTCTTCAACTTTATATTATAGATCTTTTTCTGATGATAATATTCAGTATATTTATTATTATTTGTATTCAATTTCAAAGTAATATAACGACGATTGGCCTTCTCACAATAAGTACAAACAATTATCTTGCTTCCTGTTCGTTCGATTCGATTTCCAAGTTTCAATTGCGCTGTTCATTTTTTGGTATATTGAGGTAGTATATTATAAGAAAAAGAGAAGAGTGTGAATATTGAATATTATAGGAGATCGGATAATTATAAATGATCAAGGATAACACTTAATTAAAAAAAGGATAATATTACAAATTATATTTATTATTATAAAATAAAATTAAGTATATAGATTTAAACTATTATTTTTATAAGAATCCTTATCAATAAAGGAATTCTAAAATAAATAAAATCTTAGAATTATTAATATTCTAAAAAAGAAGGATTAAACAATCATATAATCTTAGAACAAATATTCTAGAATGTAATTTATCCTAAAATAAAATATTTTAGGATAATATTTATCCTAGGATTATTATCTCAGGAACTTTATAATCTCAGGATTGAAATCATTTTAGGATTAATGTCCTAAGATTAATGATAGATTATATAATGAATAGATTGGATAGCCAATCTATTCAGTCTAGGAGATAGTCTGGATAGCCAGTCTATCCAGTCTAAAGGATAGCCTAGATAACCAATCTATCCAAATTATCCAATTATATTTATTAGTATATAAACAGAATAATTTCATAATTTAAGAGTTTCGTATTCAATTTAGTTATTAATTAGTTTATTTATATTCTACTTGATCTAATAATGACTTCATTTTCAAATGAACCTTAATAATAAAGCCTTAACCTACAACTACCAACCAACAAAACCTCAGGCAGCCGCTGCCTCCAGTACAGAATCGTTACACCCAGATCCTGATCTCTATCTCTATTATATTATGTTATATTATATTATAATCTTAAAGATCATAAGAATATTAATATTTATATCCACATCTATATCTATTATCGAACCCTCACCACTCCCCCCCCCCCAAAAAGAATAAAATTGATTTCGATTATTTAATACAGAGATAGATAAATAGATAGATTATAGATTTTCTATTTATTTATAATATATTATATATAATCTTTATATACCTGTCTAGATATCTATCTAGGTATCCCCCTCCCATAGTTCATCAATTCAGTTTAACTCTTATTACAAAAGAAGTAATCTTGATTATATTTTCTAGATAGAAATTCAGAATTTCTATGATTTAATTTCCTTTCCTTCTTTCTTCCACCATTCCTTCCTTCTTTCCTTTCTAATTCATCTCATCTCGTTTCATGGTACATACATAAGATTACATATAAAAAATTTGGTAGTCGTTTTCCGTCTTCCATCTTCCACTTTCCATCTTTCACCTTCTACCTTCTGCCTTCTACCATCACACTTTAACAGCCTGCAACCTCAACCTCAATTTCAACCTCAACCCCCACCATAACCCTCATTAAAAAATCTCAAAGACCCTGCCTGCCTATGGCCATCCACATCCACATCCACACCGCATAACCTTTTCCAAACCACCATCAAGAATGAAGAGACGACGGGGAATCAAATCCATAATTCCCTATTCGCCAACCCAACCCAAACCAAACCAACCGAGCCAAGAAGCTCCGGCTCATCCAATCCTAATCCTAAAATACATAATAGTACAATAGTACATAGCGTAAAAACCCTCATCTTCTTCGTTTCGTATGTGAATGTAGTTAAGTTATTTAAGTATTAATCATGAGAATGTATGTTTGAGAAAAAGAAAAAAAAAGACGCAGAAAGAGCCTGTCGTGCTGCGCTATGTTTATGTCGTGAGAAAAACGTGAATGGTATAATTGAAACATGATATGATACAGGAAAGAAAGGGTGAAAGTCAAAAGAAAGTAATTGAATGTACAAAGTAGAAAAAGAAGAAAAAAAAAAGGTATCTTGAACGTTGTAATAGAATGAAAATTCTCAGTAAGATTACATCCCATTCATGAATTGAGAAGAATTTGGAAAGAAAGATAGAATCTCAATCTCAAACCCTAACTCCAATCTCCCTTCTCGAATTCACAAGAGTACTGGAGCTTTTCCTACTTATAATCGTAGCACTTCCAGGAGGTAAAGGAGGTAAAGCACAATCTGGAGGAGGAGCTGGAGGAGCACCATGCATAAGAGCTGGTAAACTTTTTCTGTTTGAAACAGATCTTCCTGATCGAGATTTTGGTGGTTCCAAATCAGAGTGATTTGCTTTGTAAATAAGGGTAGGAGAGAGAGTCGTAGGAGCGAGAGTTGAAGAAGGGCGCTTGCGACGTGGAGTATTGGATAAATCTTCAGCGATGGTTGATTGTTGACCAGAAGAGGCGAGCATACTTCTTGGTCGACGCTGTGGATTTTGTTTGATGGGAATTTCAGGGAGTGTTGGTAATGGTTGAACTTGAAGTGAAGATTCTTGAAGAGTTGGTAATGAATCGCAGTCACTTTCCTTTATGCTTTCGAAGGATTCATCATGAGTCGAATTTGTTGAAGGTACTTCAGGAAATTTGGATGCACATGAGCCATTTGATTCTAGGGCTGACGTTGTTTGACCAACTGCTTGCATGCTTGAATGACGACTCAAATCTTTATTCCGAACTTCTACTGTATTATAAGATGGCATGAAACTCGATACACGCCGAGTGGATCTTAATTCTTTGCTTGGCCGCTTTTTAATAGAAGACCTTCCTAGGGAACGTGATCCAATATTAGCGGTCGATGGTTTGTTCAGTGCAACTGGCTGATGTGACGGTTCCATGGACGTAACAGGTATCGGGACCCGTCTTGGTGATGATATGTCCATGACAGGGGATAGCGGTCGAGTCACAGAAAGTGCCGTTGGAGGTCCCTTCTTGCTTCCCTTTTCAGTTTCCATAGTTGTATTCATCGCAGGAAGTGATGGTCTTCTTTCAGGGACTGGGCCCCTAGTTGAAAACCTCTTGCTTGAAGAGACAGGTACACTGAAATTTGGAGTTGCTGGTGATGGGCTTCTCATAATTCGGGTAGATGTACCATAATTTGAGTGTCGAAAAGTTTGCTGAGGAGTCTGAAGGTGGGGTGACATCTGAGGTATAGGATCCCGTGACCCTTGAAGTGCTTGTAGTGACCTTCTACGTTCAACAATCTCCGCAGCATTTGGCCTCACTCGTACTGTCTCCAAGGACAAAGGCGGTAAATCTTCCATGGTAGATGTACTATCTCGAGCTGGCGACGTTGCTGGAGATGAAATGCGTGTTCGTTGATCGGATGAGCAATAGGATAATCTGTTGATACTATCCCGCAAACCTTCCAAATTCTGTTCATATGAGCTAGCACTATTTGTTACCGATCCACATCCGGTCAATGGTCTGATCGCAGCTTCATTTTGTGCTTCGTTTAGTGACCAAGGTGGAAGGAAACCAGTTGGGGATATTTCGTCAATGTTTTGTCCTTCCGGTTTCTGCCAAGAGGGACGGCGCTCACGAGGAGTTGACCAGGGTAAAGATAATTCTCCAACTTGCCCTTCTTGTTGCTGCCACGATGAACGGCGATCATAAGGGGTTTGATGTGGCGAGCAAGGATTAGAAACTTGATCCGAGCCTCTTCTTTGGACAAGATATCGATGACTTGGTTGATTCTTCAACTCTGGTGTTTTCTCATCTGTCTTCACAGTTCCAATTTCTGTAATTTGCTTTTTGCCTCCAAGTGTTTCAATTTCTTTCCTCAATACGGCAATCCAAGAATCCATCTCTTCAGCACTGTCTAAGACAAGTAAGAGGCTAGTAGCGTTCCTCCTATAATCCGCACTTCTGAACGCAAGTCTTGATAATAGAGACCTAGAATCTGAAGTTGGGACTCCATCTGCACTCATTGATTGAGATACTTGTAATACCCAATGTTTTCCTGGAATAACATCTGATGCAAAAGCTACCGACTCTTTGCCGAGCTGAACCATTTTTTCAGGTAGTCGGTCAAAATTTCCATCACCCGAGTATTGTAGAAGGTAACCAGAAGTAACTAAAACGAAAATCTTTTGAGTCCATTCACCTTTCGATATTGAACCTGATCGTCGTCTGTTATGTTTGATTGTCTTCTTCTCATCTGGCCCTGTCTCGGTTGTTTGTGCTATTTCATCCCGGAGACTGATATTCCTTTTGTGATTAGACATGCGGATAATTGCATCTGCTGATAAGGTTGAGGCGGAAAGACGGGCATGCTTCACAGATTGAGGGTAACTTTGGAATAACGGTGGTGGATCAAACACTGATGCTTTTGGGCTTGTTTTCGGTGTAGGTTTGGCGGCAGTTTTGCTATCCTTGGCTGATTTGGATCTGAGATTCAGACGTGATGGGGTCCCAGTGGTATTCCCTGGTGTAGCAGGTGTGATTGGGGAGGTTACATCAGTTGTATTACCAGCACCAAACTTTCGAAAGAAACCGTCTCCTACTGGACTTGTGATGGGACTCATTAGCTTTGGTGAAAGTGGTGTTGGTGATGTGAGTGGTGAAGCCGATTTATTTCCTTCAGGAACTGGCGATACCGCATTCTTATCGGATTTATTACGAGAGAACATTCCTCGAAGACCACCTTTGGACTCCTTTCTTTGGACTTTTGGACATTTCAATGGAACTCTGCCTTCCTCCAAGCTACTTGTATTTATTGGTGGTGGACGAATGCGACGACTCAGTGTGCTGGATGATAGTGATAATTCGCCATTGCTATCCTTATCCCCTAGAGAACCAATTCCTAGAATTACTGACATTGTGGGGAGTATCTGATCCTCCTGTCCAGGCCAAGGCTTGAAAATCAGATCTTCAAATCGTGGCTCGGCGAGCTCAATTGGGCCGAGGTTCGACCTTTCGCAAATGTTTCAATTTCTTGGAATGAAAGGTGGGATTTTCGAGCAGCTATCGATGTAGCTATTGATGAGTTGCGATTTGATTTGCAAGCATAGCAGTAGTGGTTGTAGGGTATCGTGGTGGTTGTATGAGATTGAGCGAGTATTGTGTCAACGTAAACAAAACAAAGGTGAAAACTCGTGACAAGAGATTACGATTGATTCAATGAGGAGTGAGAGTGAATTTCGCGAGGTATGATGATCAGGATAGGCATTATATGAGGGGCGGATCTTAGACCGAGACGGTGGGATGAGATGGTCCGGATGAGATGAGGAGGATGTAGTAAAATAAATATCAACCGAGATCTTAAGAAATCAATACACAAAGCAGTATGATGTATGATATGATGTATGTGATAAAAGCATTTAAGTGAAGGAATGTAAAGAATGACGATAGGAACGAAATACCATAAGAGAATGTGAGAGCACGAATGGAGCAAAGGAGTGAGAGTGATACTGAGTAGAGTGAAAGAAAGTATGTTCTAAGTAAGGAAAAATTAGACATCTCTTTTATCCATGTGGACGCGGTGACAAGGTCTTGACAAGGTCTTGACAAGGCCCTTGACAAGGCCTTTGACTAGGATAGATAGACTTCACGTTCCCCATAGCGCTCAGAGACGGAAATCTGGTTGAATGGGTTGAATAGGGTTTGAAGAAGAGGAGGGTTTCTCCCGTACCTATTTCCGCAGTCTTCACTCTAAACATAGTAGACGAGGTTAGACAAGGTAAGGATGGATGGATGATGGATGGATGGATGGATAGATGATGATAGACCTTAGACCGCTTCGAGTCAATTTCCCAATTTCTTATTGGATGGCCACTAAAATAATCTTGGAACCATGAAAGCGTGAGAAGGTAGCACTAATAATAATAATAAGGCTAACGAGGCTAACTTGGATTTCGATGTCGACCTCGACGCACGGATTGCCCCAGTTTGATTGAGATTGGGGAATTTGACATAAACTTCTTTGTTTTTGTTTATCTCTTGTAAGATAGTTGTTACTCTAGTTACCCAGTATTTTCGAGGACTTGCCTCCAAAGTTTGGCTTTTCATTTTCAGACACCCGGTGATTAGGCCTTCTTGGCTTCGAGATTTTGTAACGGGCCACCCCGCAAAAACTTGTGGACACAATAAAAACAGTGGAGGTCAAGAATTGTTCGGTCTGGATAAAAAGTGTGGTGTGTGAGACTGGTGTTTATTGATCTCGCAGGAAACCCCTAAACCATTGATGCGGTACCCTAATTCGAGCTGTCGTAAGAAATTGGCAAGGTAATGAATGGATGCCAATATGCATGCCCGAAATGCCTGCCCAATAATGAATATGCGTGGCCTGTCTGCTGATCTATCTGGAGTCTAGAGACGGCGTTTAGAGATAGATGGTGGATGGAGCTTGGGTAATGTGGAACCAAAAGCAAAGGTTCCTGCATAAGAGGCTAAGAGCGAGCACCAGCCGTACATGATTCTGCAAGGTCAATCTTATAGTGAGGTCCTTATGCACACCACACACCACACCACACACCACCAGTTCTCCGCAGTGCAAGAACTGCTAGCGAGAAATAATATGCCGTGCTTTTTGACTCTGCCATGTTCCTTCCGTCGTCCGCGTCTTTAGAATAGAAACGCATTGCTAGATTCAAGAAGTGGCAGAGACAGTTGAAGATTACCAAACTACTCCGTACAATCAAGATTTTTAGGATGTTAGAGATCTGGTGATCCTCACCTGGAAGTCCGGAACTTCTCTTGATACAGGGGCGGAAAATCCACTCACTATCCACTTCAACTTTTTCTACCTGGGTGCAGTAATAATCAATTTGTTGGACCCGATTGGGTGATTGGAATGAACAGAGGCTCCGAGGAAAGGGGGCCAACAATAGAAGAGAGATGGAATCAATCAAGAAAAGAAAAGAAAAGAAACGATTCACGATTCACAAAGTACACCAGTATAATGGTGATGGTGATGGTGATGGTGATGGTGATGGTGATGGTGATGGTGATGGTGATGGTGATGGTGATGCTCATGGTGATGCTCATGCTCATGCTGATGCTCTAATGCCTGTGAAATTTGTTTCTTTTTGATGCAATCCTGTAATGTAATCCTCAGGGGTATGATTCAAATTTCCAGGGCGATTTCTTGTCTGTGCTTCTGATTTGTACCGGAATGCTGTATCTGGGATGAGTTTTGTTCCAGATGATGAAGGTGGTCTGCTGCTATACGTTCCTATCCTTCCTATCTTCTTTACCATCAATAGTACCTACCGTCGATAATGATACTTTCGTGAGCGGGAAAGAATTGGTAAAAACATCAACTGGTCTGGACTGGTGCCAAAATCGATAGCGCGGATTACTACTGACTACCGATAGGGTAATCAGTAATCACTTCGAGGATGATAATTTGTTTAGCAACAGTGCGTTTTGACAACTTTTGGACTACAGAGCGATGATCATGATGAAATATGAGATATTGATCCAGGTTAATAGAATTGATGTTATTATCTTGGATATTTCGTAGAAGGAGAGAAATTAAACTTCACTGGTGGTTCGGGGAAAATAAATAAAGTCAAATGTTAATGGTCACGTGCTACGCTATTTAATGATTTTGTTTTTCAATAAGGCGAACGCGCCCGTCGCGTCAACCCTTCAGCAAACCTGACTTTGAGTAAATTTCCAGTCCAAAATGTCTCGAGCTAATGTGTCATCTGCAAGACCACTTTCTCTTACTGAAGAGCTTGAGAAATTGGAGCAATCTATCACTCTGACACTTCAAGGTAAGCCTCCTTCCTTACCTTTCCCCGAAGCATCTTCCTTTTACTAACATCATCTCAGAAATTGATCACAACTTTAGTCGAGCGCATCGTATTGTTACGACAAGTATTCTACCTGTCGTTGAACAATATGCGAACCATTCAAATGCAGTATGGGAAGGATCTAAGGTTGGTGGCTATCTATCTACAAGAGACTGGCATGCGACTAATAGCGGGGTAGTTTTGGAAGCAATTTTTCGAAGCCAGTGCCAATGTCTCATTACTTCAAGTAGAGCAACAGGGGGAGGAGGAGGATGTTTCATATACTCAGTCCCACGAAGACCCAAGTCAATATACTGCATCGCAGATCGATGATGAAACTATTCGAACAGAAGACGATGGCCATCATATTTACGATCAGGATGATTCAATGCTCGAAGATAACGATATTAGTGGTAGCACTCCCAGAGGTCCTCCACGAAAAGAGAAAGAGCCACAATTTGCGGACTTGTCATCTCCCTACGAGGACTTGAGAAAGGAGTTTAAGGAGGCGACTTTACAAGGTGATGAGGATGATACACAATTACCGAGTACACCTGGAGCCAGACAAAGGATACCAGAAATGTCAATGCTACCAGATTCATCTCCATTCGACCCAACCACATATCGAATGGACCCAACTTTATACGATCTACCATCAACTACCCAAACATATATACCATCGACGGCTCAGAAGACAAAAGATCCTCAATACCTTAAAATGCTCGAAAAGAATTATCGAATCCAAGCAACACCACTAACAAACCGAAAAGAAAAGAAGACCCCTGCAAACAAACCCTCATGGCGAGACAATTATTCACCATTGTCTTCACCACCAGCTGCAGCGCCTCAATTACACGCCGATATATTCAGTTCGCCGATTAGACAACCATATAAGCCGAATGCAACACGAACACCAGGTGTAAGTGTTCAAACCCCGGCGAAAGGAAAGTCAAAGGATATTTTTTCCAAATCTGTAAAGAAAGAGAAAGATGAGATCACATGGGAAAGTGATAGTGATGAAGATGCGGAAGATATTTACAAGGAACTTGGAATGAGTCCACCAAAGACGATTCAGTTTTCCTTACCACAATCAAGATTACTACAAACTCCTGGTAAGCTCTTGGCCTTGATTGAATCATTAGTATCACAAGCTAACACAAATACAGCACGAGAAGCAAGCAAAAGAATCGTCGAAGATCTTCTTACTACCGCTGGAGCTGGATTTGATAATACAGACGAATTGGATAATAGTCCAAGCATAGTCGCAATGAAAGATGATTTTGACGATAGTTTTTGAGGAAATCAGAATTATTTGTTAGAATTCAACGAAGAATGAAGCCAATGACCATATCAAATAAGAACTCAAATACCGTCTTCCCATATGTTCACCTCCATGGGGAAACGTATTGTTTCGAAAGTTCCTGGCTATTAAAACCAAATTCTTCTAGTATGTCGTCCACTAGGAAACTCCTCCAAAAACCCGCCGAAAGATATGACATCATAATCATAAAAGTCCAAAGCCCAAGATTCTGCATGGAAAACACCATTCAAAGAAAGAGATAAATCAACCACCGACTATGTTTATCTCATAGCCATGATTAGATATGTCTCCGTCAGCGATTGCCTCGCTGTCAATCCAGACAAATCAGCCTTCTCTTCCGCTTATCCACAGCACATCAAATCAAGCTTCTGAATGAAACGTACGTGACTTCTCACACAAATTGCTGCGCATAGAAGAGACGGTTGAAGATTTATTATACGACTTGACTTCTCCCCTCTTTGAATGTTCTTTACGGGAAAACTTGGCTTTGAGGGTACCGACTGGATGTTTTAAGAGGGAAATAGTGGAGGTGGTGCTGTAGAGTGAAGAAGTGTCGTTTGCGGTATATGTGGAAGTAGTGTCCATAGATGCTTTTGGAGAGGAAGATTTGGCAGTGTAGGATCTGGAGGTGGAGTAGGATACGGGTGTTGTTTTTGGGGATTTGGAGGAGGAGGGGTGGAAGAAGTTGGGAGGTTTTTCGTTGGGGGGATCTGAGGTTTTTTAGATGAGTTGGATGGATTGGATGGATTGGGGAAAGAAGATGAGACATACGGGAAGCTGGGAAAGCAGGAAATCCTCCAGCAGGCATTTTTATAGATGTGAGTTGGTTGATTGTTGGGATATTACTTAGAAGTAAGTGAATCTTGACTATGAAAATTAAATTGATATCAAGGATAGGATTGTCGCTATTGTGTTTATTGATATATTATAATATGTATATATATATATCTGTCTGATTGATGATGATGAGAAGAAGAAGAAGAAGAAAGAAACCCTTCATAATCGAGACATGGCATCTCCCCCTCTATATATACACAAGTAACTCATAGATCAGATTATCCCAGTCAATTCTTATTCAACAATATACCCAAACAAAACAGTCATAGTCACAATCATATCCCATCTCATCAAATGCAAACTCCACCCACTAATAAGCAAACGGATATCAAATTCTTCTATTCTATTATTTTATCTTATGCATCATACCATATAGGTACATGTACATGTATATTATACTCGGAGAATTAAAAACATTAAAAAAATCGTTGTCTTGAATGTTAATTGTGTCTAGGTATCTGTCTAGGTTAGTTGATTAGTACTGCAGATATTAAATTTTTAAATTTATATAAAATTTTTTATAAAGTAGTTTGGTGTGTAGGTAGCTACAGATGACATGTATATCTATGTATGTCAGTCATTGGTTTGCTGTACGCCATTAATTTGTAAATGATTTGTGGTTTGTTTGGGATAAGTTTAATAAAACTGATGTGATGTGATGTGAAGTGGAAATATCACCTTAACCTTAACCTTAACCTTAGCCTTAGCCTTAGCCTTAGCCTTACTCCGTATGTGGGCGGGGAAGAGGAGGAGGGGAGGGGTCGGAGTTCGCTTATCCCTCCCTGGCCTGGATAATGTTGTAAGATCTTAGGTACCGATATACGGAGTATAGTAGTTCTTGAATTTGAACTCCGTTGTATGCGTAGATGCGCATATGCTGCCTATGGATTGGATTGGATTGGATATCGATTAGATGCAATGCAATGCAAATGCAATGCAAAGAACAACCACAAGCGAAGCCGGGTGAGTCAGGTTCAGGTGCGAAAAATGCTTGTTTTGATATCGATTGTATGTACTCGGGGTGTTGTAAGTCTTAATTGATGCAGTAGCTAGGTAGGTAGGGACCTTATGCCGTGGATGGGAGGTATGAAGGTGTGCGTCATTCGGTGATTAGATGGATGTCTTTGTTGTGGTTATTCTATACTGTGCTATGTTCGGTGTTTGATTTATGTATGTGTAAGTATAGTAATTAGGTATTATTTGCTTGGCTTAGGTTTAGACTTAGGCTTAGTATTTGATGTTTTCTGCTTTATGCGACTACATATATATACATAGATGGTTGGTTCTAGAGTTCCTGTATATACTAGGTAGATTCTTCACTTGGTGGGTCTTCTTAGGTAGTGATACATTGTAATCTTATATACGTTTTAGATGCAGTCAGCGCCGCGTTACGACAACTGATCGACTAGCATTTGATATCGATATCGATATCGATATATGCAGGTACCGATAGATTGGATTGGATTACAGCAATATTAATTGAATGCCTAGATATGTATCAATATGGCGAAACATGCTGATATGCAGTATTTCGTGGCCTAGTGTCGCTGTCTAGGCTCCCAGTTCTGTCTTCAATTCTTTCATGATAAGGTTATTCTTATATTCAGATATCAATATCGTTGCCTTGTATCAGTTACCAGCTCGAAGTAAATAAACAGGTAAAGCAATATAAACTGGTACTCTGTACAACTACATAATCACCTCTAGATCACTATGATCTATATCTATATCCAAAGCCAGTACTCCGTACTCTGGAAATTCATTCCAAATTCTAATAAATCCCAACCATTCATACGGAATCCATCCCCGCATTCATATGCATCGATCGTATCATCAGCCTGGCTCTACAAGTAACCAGTCCAGTCAGTCAACAAGAAGAATCTCACAAGCGGGAAGAATTCATCCTATAGCTTACCGCGCAAGCTTATCTATCCTATCTTCATTTCCAACCCCATTTCCAACTCCGTGCCTCTTTTCCTATTTGCTTGCACTACATATACCACCTACGTAGACACCTAGACACCTCCGCATTGAACTCCGGAAATTTATACCGATAAGGTTATCTACACCCGAGAAATCGATTCATGTTTCGGAGTTCCTATCTCAATGGATCATCATTCTACTTAGGACTAATACAACAACGCATCATCGCAAGAAACTCCCTCCTCCCCAAAAAATGAGTGACGAAATCTTGTTCTAGAGTTGGGATCTAGATTTTTACTGATAAGGTTAAAATTGACCACTTATATCATGCATCTTTGTTATCCGATAACTACCCACGTGCACCTTAAACCTACTCGACTCCTCACTCTTCACTCTTCACTCTTTACAAAGGAAAACCATTACACCAACCATATCATGATATCAATATCTGAGTTGGAAAAGAGATAGAGTTTTCTAAGTATTAGTTAGAATTGGATTAATAAACCAATCAGAAAAACTTATCTCGATACTTCATACCGTCGTCTATTAACCTGTGATGGATGCAGTGATGCAGAGAGTCATAAGATCTTGCCTATTATCAGCAATTGGAATTGGAATTCCAATTGACCATTCGGAGTTATATTGAGAATGTATTGTGCAGTGGGAGAATTGTTTTATCTTTTTATCCTTTTATTTTTTCATAGTTGGAAGGGTCGATATTTCCTCAGCTCCTTTCGGGTGTGCCTATGGATGATGGGAAAGTTGTTAAAGTTGCGTTGGAATTGAGGATATGTCTTTTTGTGAGCTAAGTAGCTTTTATCTTTATATACGGATATAGATGGACATTCATTCGAGAGTGAATAATTGTCTTTTAATTGAGTTGTTCAAATTTGATATTTGAAGAAGATTCGAAGGATGGTGTTTTTTTAACAATTAGAATTTGCTAGAGACTCCCTACTGATAGCCCTCATATTATCCAGTATCTAGCCATGGAGACTATATTTTCAAACCTACCCCAAATCACTCATTACTTCTGGACGCTTTTCATAGTCGGGACTCATTTCACTGCAAGTGCCAGTGCTAGTGCATGTGCATGTGCATGTGCATGTGCAATCGACATACTCATGATCACTTCACCCTGCCATACCAGACTTCGTTTATTCGAGGAAGAAATTCGGTGTGAGATCTGAGGACAGAATGGGGGAGATCTATTTTCAAATTACTATGTTTAATAGCTGATTCGTGCTCCATGCGGGAGGGCATTCTAGTATTCTTTACATCAGATCCGCTCCATTCCGCGCTTACTATCACAGAACGGCCGAACAATTTGCTTTATGGGTGAATTCCGCCAGCCGCTGCCAAAAGGTTGAAAGGTCGACACTAAAGTAAGCCTTACAAGGATCAAGTACGATCAACAGAAGGCGCATTATTGGTTTGTGACATGCCAACATTCTCAATCCTATCACTTAATGTTAGGTGTAAAACGGGAGACCTCCACAAATCTGCGCCTCATTACGCATTCTCCCTTCATACACAGCACGATATCAAAGCATTTGAAAGTATCTTCTATCACTCATGCCATTATCTACTCCAATTTTGACAGCAGATACTTTGATTCCAATTACCAACTTAGATGATCTCTCTATCTCTAACCAGAAGGAAGTTCTTCCCAGAATCCAGCTTCCTCAAGGAGAATCGTGCACTCACGCTCCCTACTCCAGCTGAGGTCAGAGCGTTCGACGAGAAGATAGGCAATATCCGCGCTAGATATTTCAATCGCCCACCGCCCCTTGTTATCACGTCGCTGAGATTGGTTGTTAAATATGGTGGTGACATTACAGCTATCGAGGCTCAGACTCAGATGATATCCGCAGCGTCTGCATGGCAAGATGTGTTGACTGGTATGTGGAGGTTTGCAAGACAAAGTCTCTGTCCCTGAGGCTTTTGGCTGGACCGAGGACAGTGATCAGGGTCTCATTTATATTTCCTTAGTAGAGGGCATGAATTTGCAGGAAAGATGGCCTGATATGAGAGAAGATGAGAGATATACCATTTGTGCGGAACTCAAACAAATGGTAAAGGCGCTGCGGATTTTGGTGCAAGATGGCAATGATCGATATTTTGGTTAATAAATCATCTTTCTAGTATGCAAGCAAGTCTAACATAAGAGTACTGTTCGTTGGTAGCCTAGGCAAGCAACCACTGAATGAAATGTTTCTTTCATACCATTCAAACCTTGCTGGGCCGTTCAGTGGAGAAAGCGCTGTCCGGCAATTTCAAGAAACTTACAGAATCGGTATTTATGATGAAGAGTCTATTCTCTTCACACATGGATGGTGAAGAGCCAAGTAACAATATTTACTTGTTTTAGGAATCCCAAAACTTTAATTCTATAATACCTCTTAATTACAGATATTAAATCAACATTCCCAGGTTTTATAGGAGGAGAGATTCTCATCTGTATCTAAGACTACCTCATCTATATTATTCTTTCTCTTTCCCCTTCTTTTATTTATCTATCCGTACTTTCCTCATTCCCTAATATCCCTATCCATTCCCTTCCCTCTCTCCTTCTTTCTTTATCTATCAAATTCCCTGATTTAATTTATATATATATATCCATCCCATCCATCCCCTCCTTTCCCATCCCCATCCATTCACATTCCCCCCCCCCTTTCTCCAACCATCCCCCCATCCCCTCTACAAAAATAAACATTACCTTCAAATCCAACTTCAAATCCAATCTACGCATATACCTAGACATAGATACACAACATCAATCGAACCCCTCCCCCTCCCTCTTCTCTTTTTACTCACCTTACCCAATATAACTACCTACCTACCTACCTACTTATCCATTTCAGTATAGAGTTCTAAGTTGAGAGTTCTCTATAAAATAAATGGATTGATCAATAGATAGATATATGAATGAATACCCCAGGTTAATATTCCCCATCTCAAGTTACTCAGATTTCAATCACCTCCTCGCTTTATATGGAGGATGCCCTTTCAATCATTCAGGTATTAGGCACTGCATTCCACATATTCATAACAATCCGTATGTAGTCCAAGTGGGTCTTTAATTCATTTCTCATCTTCGCTTCTCACCTCTTTTACTTTTAAAGACAAAAGATAATGACTAATTACAATTGATTAAGTAGGTATCCTTTAACGGGTCTCTATATCATTCTTCAACAAAGTTGGAAGAAACTTCTATAGACCACTTTCCATTTCTCTCATTACTAATTTCATAAATAACACCAAAACCCATTCCCTATATTTTTTTGGACAGAAGTATTTGAACGCCCAGTCTAATGCATTAAAATGATCATAACCTTACTACCGCAAGTTTGCCCCTAGTATGCGGAGATTGGCGTTCTGATAATAAAAAATGGTTGAGAAAGTAGTTTGAAAATGGATTGAAAAATTAGAACTGGAGAGTTTCAAGGTCTTTTTGTGAAGGTCAATGGACAATCATCCTGTAATTTGAGTTAGTGATGCTCGAAAATTCATTTCTATTTGAATATGTACTAACCATAGGGAAGATTGTAGCAAAGACTTTGATCTCTTCTGATTTAGGAGTTGGATGATGAACCCAATCAAGTTCCATTGAAGCCTTTCCAATCATAAGAGCAAGGTTCATTTGTGCGTATTCTTGGCCCAGACAATAATGAGCACCGGTTCCAAAGACCAAGTAGTTCTTAGCTCCCTTTACTTCGGCGTCACCAGAGAAATAACGTTCAGGGTCAAATTCATCCGGTCGGTCATAGACATCAGGGTCGCGTAAAGCTGGATATGTTGTTGGAACGATCATGGCTCCTATTTGACTCATTAGCATTGTATCAAAACTTCATGTTAACTTGACCAACCTTTAGGGACAGTGTAATCTGGAGTAATAGGGAATGCCTTCTTGGCCACGTATGGAACCATAAGAACAGGAGGGCGCCATCTCAACAATTCTCTAACCACGGCACGAGTATATTTCATGCTTTCCATCATATCCATGTTTGGTCGAACTCGTTTATCACCACCACGAACACGTAAGTTTTCCTCGCGGACTTTGTCCAAAATTTCAGGACGTTGAGCCATAACTTGAAATAACCAGGTGGCGGCACTGCTAGTAGCATCTTGAGAAGCAAACAAGAAGGTGAAGACGGTTTGAGCGATTTCGAAGTCGGTAAAGTCACGAAGTAATGGTGTTGGTTTTATCATTCCTTCTGTTGAAAGACCCTTGGCTTCCGCCTCACGCCAAGCAGCCGACTCGAGCTGAGACTTGACCCATCCATCCATAATGCAAGACACTTCACCACCGGCAGCCATGCGAACCTTACTCTTTGCAGCACACTTGGAAAATTCCTCAAGGACCATGTCGGCAGCGATTTTTCCATACCAGGATTTGGTGAAGGGAAGAATGATTGGGAAATTGACCAATTCCAAAGCAGCGGTAATATTGTAGTAATCATCGGCGATCTTCTTGATGGCTTCGTCTGAGATGTAGAAACCAACGAATGTACGGCAAGAAACGGCGCACAATAATTCACGGAATTCGGACATGAATGGGACGGGTTTTCCACCGGCTTCCTCGGTAACCTTGGCGAATCTTTCTTGATATTGGTTGTAAACGTCGTCTTGTCCTGGCAGGTAGCAGTCGAGAGCTTTGCGGGTAAACAATCCATTGAGGCCCTTTCGGAAATCAACGTGGGCCTTTCCATCAAGGAAAACCCAGTTGGTCTCACCCAACAATTTGTGTGCTGAGTCGACTACGCATGGCTTAACGTATGATGGAGAATTGAAAACCTTTCTAGCCATATCACGGGTAGAAGCAATAACAACGAATCTGGGAATGGTCAGGGCCTGGAAATATCGAGTGGCGGATGGCGGTATAAACTTACTTGTGGAAAACAGATACACAACTGAGATCGCCGCTTGCCCACTTTGCTTGATATTCATGGAATTTTGGATTGACAGATTGTAGAAATGGACCGATAAAGGGGGCTTTCCATGCTGGACCGATAATTGAACCTTTTTGCCAAATATAGCTACCTGCAAAGATGTCAGTGATGCAATTGATTGATCGAGTGATCGCGAGGGTGAGTAAGTTCTTGGCGCCGGGGATTTGTACATTGATCATAAGCTACCATCAGGCAAAGAATTGTAAGGACAATCTGCCATGCGCTAACTTGGGTGAGTTTGGCCAGATAGCTATTGAGTTGAGGATTTCCAATGGCTTGAGCCAACTTTGCATCTGCCACAGGCGACGCATAAGTGATGTTTTGTACAAGGTCCGCCATATTTGTTTACTTATGGTGGATGTACCAACAAAAATGAAAAGGTAACAACGTTTCCCTCAACAGCACAAGCAGCCGAAAATTTATTTTGTCGGCGAACAACTAAAACAAGAATTGCAATGAAAGAAGATTGATAAGAGAATCAATCTTATAAGGATATCAATCTGAGCCAGACTTTGATTGTCTTGCCAGAAGATACTTGTGCGATATGAACAGTAAAAGTATCGAGAAGAATTGAATAAGAAGGGAAGAGAAGAGAAGGAGTGGAAAAGTCGGGAATTATTGTTACCTTTAGGTTAGATAGTGAACGGAATTTGATTAGCTAAGGCGGCTGATAGTATTATTGCAACCAATGAGATAAGTCAATGTCATAAATTAGACGGTCCAAGATTGGGTGAATAGACCGATTCAAAAATTATGATTATTCTCTATACGTATGTGATCTAACAAGGATTAAAAAGGACAAGGTAGATAAGGGAGACGAGGCAAAGAAAAGGAAGAAAATAGAAAAATAAAAAGTTCTAAAATGAAATCAACATATCAGTGGAGTGTATTACAAAAGCTAATGATACTTGATAGTTAATTGATTTATTAATTGACTGGTGGTGCTATTATCTTGGATTATTCTAGACTACTGTTCTACTAGGTATTCATGATTTCATTGTTAGGTAGTTTGAGGAAAAGAATGAATGCTCCAGGATGGAAGAGAGGATGAGAGAGAGGATGCTTGGGAAATGAGACATCCACCTGAAAAAGCCGAAGAAATCAATTACATACAACCTATGAAAAGGAGAAGAGGGAATATCCGAGCGAGTACGAGGTATTTCCCCCGCCGCCTCGGACTACTTCTGTACCTACTCTTCTCGTACCTAAACGACCTAGGTATGTATACAAAGCAGAAGAAGAGACGAGAAGACTCAAAATAAAGTATTTCATCTTATCAAAGACGTCATACATTTCATTCACTTCACGGAACCGAGAGCAGTTGGAACCAACCAGGCTCAGCTAATGAAAAAGCTAGCTTATGGAATTAAGCTTTCAATGAAGGAGGTGAGAAGTTTGGATAAGCAAGGCACCAAATCTTTATGGTTGGTTCAACCCGGTCGCTGTCATACTTTATCTTTTGTGGTGGTGTAGGTGCTGCCATTGTTTCTGGCCCAAGATTAATTTCTGTGCAACACCTTCTGCGCAATGATTTCTGTGTAACAAGTTCTGTGTAACATATTCATTCTTCTCTTCCTCTTCTACTCGGTACTCCGCATATGCAAAAGAATCCTTGGCAGACGATCACTCATATTTGTCTTACAAATCATCTTCCATATGTTCCAACTTCCGGCGAACTCCATTCAAACAAAATATGGAGTATTGTTCTTTGATGCTGAAATCCGATTAACGTCCAGTAGATGCTAGTGAAGACTATGATGACAAACACCTAAAGTCCGCTCAAGAGGTCGCTAGATGCCCAACAGCCAAAGGATTAGAATATTTGACTCTCAGAATTGGAGGCTAAAGACAATATACTCAGGCTAATGAAGGCTCAGCCCAACATTCCCGGGCCTCTATTCCGATTTCCCGAGCAAAATAACCGGATCCTTCAGTTCATGGGAAGGGAATTGATAACTGGTTGTAAGTCCGTACCTTCATACCATACCAACAGCCTTGGTAACCCCTATTCCCAGATTCCACGATAGAATCACGAAATTCCCAAAAATCATCCTCTCACTAACATAACATACGCCATGACCTTCTCAAGAATATCGATCGGCACTCATTGACGGGAAATATTCTCACGCCAGCTGAAGCAGCTCATCTTCGAACTCCACAATGTACAATAAACTTAATCTGAATCAACTTTCTCAGATCACCTCATGAACAAATATGCGCTGACCAGCCCAGCCCAAGCCAGCAATATTAATAAGGTTGTTCGCGTACGGAATATTCGGAGATAGGAGTGGGGAAATGCATTGGCCATCATTTATCTTTGACAGGTAGGTAGGTAGGTGATCAGATGCAACATTTCATCGCTTCGTCTCTACTTAGGGAGTCAAGTCCCATTTACTTCTTTTCTAGCTGAGCTTCAAATGGCGAAATTCAATCCCTTTTCCCATCAATTTTGCTAGTTAGCTAGCATTGATGTCAATTCGTTATCAGTATAATAATTCCCTGCTTTCCAACTCCGCGACCTCATTCTAGCTATTTAAGGTACCATGTACCAGGTACCTGAGTTGTGTCCCATCAGAATGGCCTCATATTTACTTAAAAAAAGAGAAGGATATTGATCCTTCATCGGAAGCAGTCATATTGGGCAGAATAACAACCAATCATCTCTTTAGTAAGAGACTCTAGACTTTGTCCTGGTGCCACCACTCTTAATGCTAGTCTAGTTCACCATGGGCGCTTCTAGATTCACAGCCGTGTGATACATCCATTCTTCAATTATGTCAGATCTTCCACGGTGATTGAAGCATGGGCTACCTATGTCTAGGTCAACAATATATCCCCATCCTCTCTACTCAAGCTATGATCCTTCTCGCTTCAACCCCATTCTTATCTCACAATTCCACGCTGCCAACCACACGAGGGGATCTCTAGATATGATATCTAGTTGTGATACTCCTGTCACATACGACCATAGACTGAAGAGAATTGGGCATCCCGTCCGCTCTGCCATACACAAGCTTCAGATCGGTGGATTAGTAGTTGGGTGGGTGACCACCAGCGAATCCCCACTGTTGTATGTTCTTTTGCCTTTCATTTTTGCTGTATGGCCTGTTCCCTTTGGTTACCAGCTTCCCATTCTCCGTTGGTTTTACTCTTGTCATTTCTTGGCACCTAGGGTATTGCGACCAGTCATGGTAAAGAATGATAAACTGATGCACCGATTTGAAAGGAACAGGAAGGCAAATGGAAGGCAGAGGTGGTGTCAGACAATAGAGTAGTAGGGCCCATTCAGTTGAATATTTATTATCAAAAGTCGGGATCAATATCTTGCTTACTCCTCAACCTTTTGCATTTCTCTTTTTTTTTCAAGAGAAAAAGCGCTTACTCTCTCACCTGCGTTTTCTATTTTTCTTTTTTCAAACTTCCCGTCCGCTTTCTCACCCATTTTCGCACAATCCATTCTATCTTCTTAGCTTTCCAAAGCTATATATAAAGTCACCTAATCAAGAGTATACTCAAGTCATGCATTCAACGGAAACAAGCTCTCCACATAAGACGTACACACGACTGCCTTCTGAACCACCCCATCACCAAAACCTCCTACATCAGCCACCCAGCGCAAAGAAATCTGAATTACGGCTAATATCACGGATTTCCTTGTATTTCATTGATATCAAAAATCTCTACCATGTATGAAGTATTGGCTGATGTATTAAGGTAAGGTAAGGTTATGTTTCTGTAAAATTATGATATATGTTTGGAAGTATATATTCCTAAATAAGATTTGTAACGAAATGTATGTTTTCTAAGGTTTGAGGTTTTGAGATTTTGATTTAGAATGGCGGTTGTATGTATAAGGGTATTGTTCGTTGATTTTTGAAGGGGAGTTTGAGGGAGTAAGGAGATATAGTAAATAGAAAGAAAGGATATTGATAATAAGACAAGTTAAAACTTATTACCTATCAATAGAGTGATTTGAGTTAATGTCAGATGAAAGGAAATTACACAATGGATTTTGAGGACTAGTAAGTTTTAACAAGAACATAAATTTACGCTTTTTTTCTTTTTAGCTATATAGATAGATTTGGATAAAAAAAATCCAGAAGCAGATACTAAAAGACATAAACCAAATAGTATACAGAGCTCTTTTGAATTCTTAAGAATATAAAAAGGGGTATGTAATAATCTTATACAGAAGTCGAGTACAAAAAGAAGCGAAGTAATAAAAACTACCGACAGTAAGTCTTACTAAATAGAATTGAATATCCCAACATCCCCCAAAACAAAGTTCCAAACTAATCTCCAACTCCATCTAAAAAACCCTACAAATCCATCCATAATCCACACCCTCCATTCCCCCCAACAGGCATAAAACAACCACCTACCTACCTACTCCTCAACCTTTTAAACAACCTCCTATACTTCTTAAACCCCGCCTTTTCCGCCCTACCATTAGCAGCCATCCACTCAATCCTCAACTGTTTATCCCTACACTCAATCGCTCTAACATGCGAGGCTATAATATCATTAGCTCTCCGTAACTCCTCTTTCAACTCCTCAACCCGTGATTGAGAAATCGCGAGTTCTTTCTTCATGGTGATGATTTCTCGTTTCCAGTCTGGGATTACTATTTTATATCTTGCTGGTGAGATGTTAGCACTGAGCTTATAGATATATTAAGAGTGTAGTGGTATTTAACAATACATTTAGGCCCTCTCTTGGCTATGTAATCAGATCCCTCGATACTGGTTTTCGGAATGTGGGGAAGGAGTTCTAGGACTTCGTTCTTGTAGATCTCCTGGATTTCAGGTCGTAGAAGCCAGTTGCGAAAATTGATTTCTTTGAGTCGATGCATGCCGTAAATGAGAAAACCATTTTCATCTTCGGATTCGGTCCATATACCACTCTATATCATTATTAAGAACAGTTATAAACCCAGAACCAGAGCTAAAATTTAATTAACCTACTAAAAGCATCGTTTCAGCAAAATACTCGACGGTGTTTTGTCTACCGCTGAATAGGTCGATTAACCATTCTTGTCGCTCTTCTTCTTCTAGTGAAAGGAGTTGTCGCATGAGATTTATGTGTATCCAGCGGCGGTGAGATGTTGCGACGCTGGAGGTGCTAGGGTCGTTTTCTAGGATTAGTTCGAGGAGTTCGGTGCTGGCTTCGTAGATTATGGGGATGACTTCGCGGATGAAATCGAGGAGGTCTTGGACCATGCTTTCTCGAATGATAGCTGCAGGCATTTTGGATGATGGGAGTACGGGCTGGTACTGTGGAGTTTTGCTTGAGCTTTGTGTAGTGTTTGCTTTGGGTTGTGGTAGAAGTAGTCTTGCTTGAATTGTGTAAGATAGAGATGGAGTTCAAAGAGCATATACAAGTTGATGTCCCAACGGTTGAGTTGTTGTGATGAATAGTATTTGTTTCCAGAAGAACTTCTCCCGAAATTTCTTGAGATTTGTTTATTTTCACTACTGGCTGGGGAACTACCGAGCTCTTGATCGGATGAGTATGGTCATATTCACTATGGCAACCTTGAATGTTCATCAAAAGATGCTATGAAGTCATATCATGGATGGTTGCGATGATAACGTTCTTCCATGTAGAACTGAATATTGATGAAGAATTTCCAACACTCGTTGGTACAACTAGCACAATTTGGATACAACTGAAGATTAACCACAGAGTAGGAGAGAGGGTCAGGCAGAACTTGTGAATTGAATGCCCGAGATTGTCTTGACATCGAGAGGAAAACCTCCGATACGAAGTGTTACCTCTGAGGATTAGAAATCTGCACACTGGGGGAGTTTACAATATGCTTTAAATATCTTTCGAGCGAATTCGAAGACAATTTCCTTCTCAGAGCCAAACACTCACGACAGCATGTTTGCGGACAATCGAAACTTCTCTATATTAAAGGATTGTTCCTGGGCATCAGCACATAAGAGAAGTTCATATCCGATTAGGAGGATATAACGGGAAATCATTTTTGGGTATTTACTCGAAAAGTTTAAAGTCGAGTCTACATTATCAACATCACTGTCGCACAGACGTCGGTTCTAGTGGACCCTGGGAAAGGCTGATCAAAAGCCTCGTAACTCTTACCTTTCTTCGCAGTCGGAGTTGCCAGTCGCGATTTCCCTTGCATTCTACCAATATTTTCAAGAAGATGACTTTCCTAAAGTATCAGATATGATTTTCCAAAGCCGACTTTCTCTTGTTGCACTCCAACATCTACTACACATTCAACTTCCTTACCATCCCCACAACACAAAATGCCTACCTACCTTGTCCACGGTTTCCGTTGGCACAGAACTAATATTCGCATTCATATAATCTTGAATGATATAGAGGATGCAAGTCCAGAATGGTTAATGGCACCCCGGACCTCGAATGCCCTCCTCAGTTCCTTTTACACACAATTCGATTTCCTTCCACCAAGCAATCCAGGCCCCATAGACCTCTCACCCAAATCAACTCCTAAAGAATCCAGTCATCTACCCCCGAGATCTCCCCCAAGAATTCTTACCAAGAAATCTCCAGCCTCGTTGAAATCACCTTCTTCAAATGATAAGCCGAGCTTAACGTTAAAGAACATTACTTCGCATCGACGAAACACTAGTAATTCTGAATCGGAAGCTTTACACAGTAGATCTGCATCTGGATCTACCAATCCGAATTCGAGTGGGCCACAGGCTAAAGAGATGGAAAAATCACTTCGGTTTAATCATTGGAGTGTGGTTAAATTACTCGAACAATATGATCCGGATGACTTGAAGACAGCCAGTCAACCGTGGGCTTATGTATCAGATTATATAGTTGAAGTTGGATTGGGAGTTAGTATATCCGAAGAAGTGAAGAAGTATAAAGAAAAGCTTACGGAAGAAGAAATTGTTCCCAGTGATGCTGAAGAAATAGGAATGAGTGCAGGAGAGATCAGGAGGAAAAATAAAAGAGCAGGTTGGTTTGATAGATTGAGGCAAAATTTGGAGATGGGTGAGGAAATGGGTTGGTTTGTGGTTGTCTGTGGGGATGAGGAAAGATGGGCTCCTCCTATGGATTTGTCAGGTGGAATGCAGAGTGCCGCGAGTGAGATGGAGGAGTCGCCGGTTAAATCGCCTAAGAGCCCAGGATTCAGAAAGTTTTTTAGGAGGAGGACAGTACCGGCATCGGAGACTGGTGGTACGGGGACTAATGGCGTGGATGGAAGAGGTTTTAGTCGGGGTGGTGGTGTGTAGTACTTGTGGATCGGCTAGAGATACTAATACTAATACTAAGTCGTGAGGTGTCGGTAGGTAGGTATTGTGTTCTTTTTTTTAGTACAGCTGCATAGTATTAAGGAGCAATGGGAATAATACCCTGGGTTGGAAGCAATTATTATATATTGACCTGAACAAACTTCAATTTTCACAATCTGGTGTGGTTCAATATCCTCCCTCCTGAACACCGTCGCTAAATTCCAATATGCAAGCTCTCTATCCTCATTTTTTCGACGAACCAAATCCAACAATCCCCATACTAGCCATCATATCATCTTCATCATGTTCGCCCTCCACCCTAACATCCTCCCCATATTCCTTCTTGACGGCAATTTCCTTATCTTTTTCCTCCTTTTTTCTCTCTGCCAATTCCCTCCTCTTTTTCCTCCTTTCCTCTCTTTCCTTTTCATCCTCAATTCTCCGCCCCTCCAGCCTCTCTCCCAAAGTAACTACCTCCTCATTCTTCTCCCTCTCCAACCTCTCCCAAATCTCATCAATCCTCCTCCTCACATCCTCCACACTCGCTCTTTGAACCTCACCCGTCTGACCTATCGCCCTCAAATGCTGCATACTATTCTCATGTTCCACCCACTGCAAACTATCCTTAAAAGTCAAATCACAAGCCTGACAATAAAACCCAGCACCTTTCCCCCTCTTTCCCGTCGCTGCCCCCGCGGGCATCAATATAGTTTTTCCTATATTGGCGGATACATCTAGACGGTTTGCGCGCGCTGATGTGAGGGTTTCATCGCCAGTGAGAGGCGCGTAGTATTTTTTGCCTGCAAGTTTGGCTTCATATCGCAAACGCCCTTCTTCTTTTTCTTTGGCTTCTTGTTCGCGCGCTTTGGCTACATTGGCTTCACGGTCGTATTTTTTGCGGAAATCGGTATCAGAGGCATTGGTTTCGTAGGCGCCTTTTTTGGTGGACATTATTGCGATTTTAGAATTATTGGCGATTGTGAGAGAGATATTGTGGTCCAAATCTTATGCAGTATCAATTCTTCCTGGCAGAAACAGATTGCAGGATATTGCTCGAATTGTTGTCGTCGCAGATGATTTTCTGAAGCAAGGTTGAGCTTGGGCTTCAGATTATGGACAAACTCAACTCTTTCCAAGGTTTTGTTGCACGTCTATGGAAGAACCAAATCCGAGGCTTTTGGAAAAAGTAAAGATTTAATTACAAATTTAAAAACCTGAAGCTTTGAGGATCTCGAAAAAACTATCCCGGAGCTTTTAAAGAAGATTTGGTGTGTGTAGGGACTTGGGGGGTTTTCTCAATTTTGGGAAGGCTGCGATTTTGTCTTGCCATTGAGGCCAGGGCGGTGAGGGCGGGAAGGGCAGCAAACATGCGGGGAAAAATTAATTTTCATGAACTTTCTGAGGACCCCTTACTAAATTGTCCTCATTGTACATAAGAAACAAGATGCTTTACCTAATTGGCCTTGGTCTCTCTGACGAGACAGATATTACTGTTAAAGGACTTGAAGCTGTTAAAAAATGCGCTCGAGTATACCTTGAAGCTTACACCAGTATCTTGTTGGTGGACAAATCAGTTCTTGTAAGTCTTTTCCCCTGTCTGGGGAAGTAAGGCGCTGACTGATGTAGACATAGGAAAGTTACTATGGACGTGAAGTAATTATTGCAGACAGGGATATGGTTGAGAGCGCCAGTGATGATATTCTAGAAAATGCACAGAATGTAGACGTTGCATTTTTAGTAGTGGGAGATCCATTTGGGTTCGTCCTCTTCCCATGACTTTATAACTCTCATGTTCCCAAACATATATGTTGACATGAAGCTTCAGGGCTACAACTCACACCGATCTCGTTCTCCGCGCTCGTTCCCTGAACATTCCTATCTCCACCATTCCCAATGCCTCCATTATGTCCGCCATTGGTGCTACCGGTCTCCAACTTTACAATTTTGGCCAAACTGTCTCAATGGTATTTTTCACGGAGAACTGGAAGCCCGCTTCATTCTACGATCGCATTCGAGAGAACAGGAATATTGGCTTGCACACACTAGTATTATTGGATATTAAGGTTAAAGAACAAAGCATGGAAAATATGGCGAGAGGAAGAAAAATATATGAACCACCGAGATATATGACAGTTGGTCAATGCGCGTCGCAAATGTTGGAGATTGAAGAGATCAAGACTGAGAATGGAGAGGGTGGGGTTTATAATGAGGAGAGTCTTTGCATAGGTGCTGCTCGAGTAGGCTGTAAAGATGAGAAGTTTGTAAGTGGGACGTTGAAACAATTGTGCGACGCGGATGAGCAATTGGGAGGCCCATTGCATAGTTTAGTGTTGCTCGGAAGGAGGACACATGAGTTGGAGCATGATTATGTGAGGGAGTTCGCTGTTGACAAGGAAATCTGGGATACCATTTGGAAGAGGGATTATGAAGGAAAAGTATAGATGTGCGTAGCAAACATATCTCAAGGATGAAGATATGCTACGATATTACGAGTCACAAGATTCCCAGATCGAGTAAACCTTTAGCTAACACACTTTCACCCGAATATATCTCCAGATACCCACTATCAAGACCTACGAAGCTGATCAGAGCAAGCTCATCGCTTTTGATTCCATTTCTCACTTTCTTTCTAGCTCCATAATCCTAGTGAGGGGGTCATCAATCTTTTCCTTCAGAGCAGCGAAAAGCACTATTATCATCTTATCATATCTTGTTAAGTCGTTGATGTGCGGTGTTGTGGTTTGACAGCAGGAAATTTTCTCTTCCAATTTCTACATCTCCCATCTAGTGGCTGAGTCGAGTTTTGACGCGAGGAAAGCATACTATTCTCAATTCCATTGGTCTCTTCTTCTGGCTTTCTCACTCGTGAAGTGCGAATTCGAAGATGTCCTTCATTTCGCCCATGTTCTTTCCAAAGTTTTCCTTGCAAATTGGACTTTACTGTTATTCCTGGGCACATTTATCTAAGCTCGCAACCCGATTAGCGAGGGGTTGAAGATTATAGGGGGTTTTTTAACATCGTCTATGGGCAAGCAATGTTGAGACAATTGTCGCCCTGCATTTGACTGCCTATCTTAAAGCCCCTTTTCATATTTTTTTTTGGATCGCGCCAAAGCTTCTTTGAGTTTCTGAAGTTCAGATTGAAGGATATCTATGGGCAACTTGGCAGGGAGGAAACCTGCTTCTGGTTGACGCTTCTATTGCATTGGCCCATTTTCTGAATCTGGATCTTCTACAAAGTTGTCAAACCGTTCCGATTCCGAACAATTCATCATTGAAGTCTGTCTTCCCGGACGCGCCTCGCCATCAAGACTTTTCCTCAAATTTGTAATCACTTCACACGAAGAATTCATAATGACAATCCGTGCACTAAGCTGCAAATCGAATTCGTCTGAAACCCACTCGATATCAACATTTCAATCTCTTCTCAATATAGATTGTATATAATCGACGTTTGCGTCCATTCTATATTAGCCACCCCATACCAATATTGATATCGTGGCCATATCTCTAACATCTCTGTTCCAAAGTCCCGCGTTCATACGTGAGAATATATGATAGATGATCGAGGTAATCAATCTCGAGACCTTCGACTTCGGCTTTGCGTTTTTGCTAAAAAGGGACCTGAATGTATGGGGTTGGTGATTGCGTGATGGTTGTGGCGCGAGGATATAGATAGACTACCCTTATTGCCATGTATGATGGGTGGATTCCTAACTTCGAAGGTCGTTTCGTGCTCTCGGAATCGTTCGAGTGACCGATATTCATGTTTCGCTTGGCTGTAGGAGTTCTTCCCTATCGGTTCAATGCTCAGGGTAATTATAAATTAGCGTTTACTTGTATGCGCGGGATGAAGATACCAAAATACCCAATAACCGTGTTTCATTAATGTTTGGGAGATGATTCAAGGTCGGCGAATGCTTGAATGTTACTGCAATTTTGCTGCCTTTTAAAGAAAATACGGAGGGATTATGACGGGATGGCAGAGTGATATAGCAATTACAGAGGGGATGAAGCGATTTATACTCGCTTGCAAACCGGCACGCTGAAAGAACTGACTCGGAAAGAGCGCGAAAGAGCGCGAAAGGGTACAATGTAAGCAAAAGCTACAAAATATGCATTTCCTAGCTAATAGGCTCAGATACCATATTTTTTTTTGGGTATTTTTGGTTTTTAAGAGATTGCGAGATAATAGAGGTAATGCTCCGCATTTGCTTGTCAGTCGATTGCTCACTATGATTACCGTCGCGAATTGAAATTGTTCCCGCCGAAGCCGGCGTTGACCAAACTCATGCATATAAAACCTTTGTGCATGGCCTATCATACCAATACGTTCTGATGCGTCTGAAGAAATTTCAATGCGCCCGAAGCAGTCTTTGCATGCACAGGCCCACATCTTGCTTCGTAAGAGTTTACTCGAAAAATCGTCGATTCGCTTCCCCAGCGAAGACCTTGAACCGATTATATAAATCAGAATAAGCGGGCACATTTTGCATAACGATCGTGGCACTGCGACTAATTCAAGCTCGAAACAGTGAAAGCCCGCATCTGTATTTGTCTATACTTGTCATATATCAATTTGAAGAGATGATATAGTGTCATTTCCGGCATGGCTGGCTCCCCAAACAGGACGCCAGGAAGTAAAAGAAGACAAGGAACAGGCACATTAGAAACGCAGACCCCAAGCACCCCGCGCAACTACTCCTACAACGGGTTGCCACAGGCCTTTTACTTGTCTTTGTAACCTTTCATTCGCTCGTTCCAACTCCACAATCTTACAATCTTTTTTCCTATAACTAATGTATGTTGTGATAAGTGCTGCTCCTTGACCCGCCTAGTAAAATCTTCTAGCTTCTTGTGCAATTCTGCAGCATGATTAGCCATTCCATCTGTGGTGTTATGAGCTAAGTTGTCTAAGTCTCTTTTGAGTGCATGTGCGAACGCTTCTGATAGGACAATTCGGTCCCCAGCGGCTCGAATTTGACTTTTTTGAACGTCTATGGATTGATTAAAATCAGAACGATATGTGGATATCGTCTGTTCGAGATTTTCGATTTGTCTCTTGTGGTATTGCACTTTAGTGGCACCGTGCATGTCCATCAATTCCCCGGAATTTCTAAACGATGTCACCAAATTCTCAGTCTCTGTTTTGAGTACCTTCAGTCCGTTTTTGATATTCGCTAACCCTTGTCTCAAGTTCTCTCTCTGTCCCTCCAGCTTGGCCTCCAAATTCGACAGAAGTTTACGTGTTGTTTAAAGCCGAGGGAAGACATAACAACATAGTGAAAACGCTTGATTGATCCAATAAGCCTTGCTTTGATCGTATGAAAGTCGAGCTAATTTACACTAGTACATATGCCTTCAAAGACCAGGCGCTATGGAGTTTATGGATACGGACTATGGTTAACTTCCTGCACTTACAATATCATCATTTATGATGCCAATAATTTCAAGAAAAGCTATTGTCAAATTGCACATCTCTCATCACTCTAGTTCTCTCAACTTGACGGCGAATATCAACATATGTACAACATCTTTCACCACGCACCATCACATACTCCTCCATCATGATTCTTTCTCCATTCCCCACCCTCTCATCCCATTCCATCCTTTAGCCTCCTCTCCAGCTAACAAGTAAAAACCGCCGGCCCGGGTACAGGATATGGCTGCGACGCATACATATCATACGTAATCCCGGGATCAGTCGGTGTATAAACCCCAGGAATAGCCACCTTGCTACTGGGACCCGTACTAGTGCCACTCCCCGTAACTTGTATCTGGTGACAAGATGGATAGAATTGCGCACCTGGGTATGTCCACGCGGCATGCAGAGCGATGATTTCATGCCGCACGAGGTACGATCCGGCCGCTAAACAGGAGGGTATCGTATAGGAGTAGGAGTTTCCGGCTGTCATGAGGGGTGTGTCGCCCCAGACCGAGGAGTTGCCAATGCGCCCCGTGGCTTGGACTTTGAACCAGACGGCGCTGTTTGGGAGGTGGCTGGTTAGTGAGTTGTTGCGGTGATTAAGTTGGAGAATGGGATATGAGATACTTACTCAGTGCCTGGTAAATAAGTACTACAACCCGCCGCTGGACATTTCGCCATATACGTAATTACCGGTCCCGCTTCACATGTACGAATTAGCACTAATCTCCCATCTCCTCGATTGTACAATTATCATCATCATCATCACGAGAAAAGACTCAAAACTTACAATGACTCTCAGGCCAAAGCGTCCATCTCAAACTAACCGTACTCCCAGCCGCAACCGGACCCCCGGTTAAATTGGCAGGTTTGGACCCTACGATTCCTCCTTCGGAATAACCGCCACATTGGAGATCGATGAGAGACAGATCTGTTATGGGGCCATTGCCTTGCACGGGACGGACGATACGCGGGGGTGGTGTGGCGTAGTATGGATCTGAGTTTGGCTTTTGTGGGGAGTTATTGGGATATACTTGGGATGGTTTGGAGGGGAAGGTACCTGATATCCCTAGATAAAAAGTATGTTAGATACGCTTCCGCTAGTTTTATCGAATGGAAAAGACTTACTGTATAGAGAATTCCATTAATCGTCACATTGTCAACATATCCATGAGCAGCAACGGTAGCCGCAAAGGCGAGAAGATATGAGAAAGTTTTCAAATGCATTGTACCTTCGTTAAATAAGTGTAAAGTAACAATCGAGTCTATAAAATCCAAATTTACAAAGTCCATTAATATATTATATTAGCAACACATATATACAAGAGCCGGACCTGAAAATTTCAACTCATGATACATTTTTGCCCGTCTCACGGCCCGCTGCTCCAATATCCCTCCTTGGTCACATCATCAGTGTACTCATCTTCCTCACACTAAAGATCAAATTCGAAATTTTGCTCCTGGTATCTTCCATCTCATACCTCAAACACGCAACGCATTTTCAGAAAAAGATGCACCGTCGGGCAGCCTACCCGTCGCTCACCCAATCTTTCCGCAAACAAGCATTGAGTGTTGAACAAAATTAGCGAAATTGTGGGGAAGGGTGACTCTGCACTAAGGGATATTCTCTCGGCTATATGTTGGTGTATATCACCCTGGGTCACATGGCGACGAGCAATGGGCTTGGCGTATTTCGCCCAGAAAATCGTGTGGCCATCGTGGCGATAGGCTAAAGGCTCCGAATTATATTTAGGTCTTGGGTTGAAGATTGAGGTACACGTGTGACGAAAGATGTTTTTAGCCTTTGAATGTTGGTAGACGAGTAGATGGAGTGGAATTGTTCATGTTGTAGAATCTGGGGTCCGTGACTCGTGGCTTCGAAGGGACTACATCGCGGCACAGGTAGGAATAAAATTTGTGGAATTTGTGGAATTCGCAGATTGAATATAATGGATTGATTCGAATGAGGTGAATACGTGATTTATGTTCTGCATTTCTGGCTGTCAGGTAGTGCTCCTTCACGATACTGAGAATGGTGGTTTTCTCAATGAATCTCCACTTGGGTTATTAATCCTGTAGGAAAATAGAACAAGCTATGGAATGATTAAATTCTTTCCAATCTAGCAGCTTTCCAAGAATATGAGTGAAGAAAAATGAAAATTGAATTTCGTAAAACATTAGTCGGCCCGCACAATCGTAATAGAAATCCTCTTTGGGTATATGTCGCGCCGCATATGCCCCTAGGACATGTAAACAAATCAAATAAGACACATGCAAAGGGGGGACTGGCTTAATAGTATACCATTCGCACCCTCGTGTCTGCTTCCTGTCCCGCCAAGTCCATAACAAATCTCATTTCTCATCCATAAATTCATACATTAGATCTTCTTGAATAAACCACCTTCCACATATTTGATCACGAGAACAAAAATTCCACCAACCAAGACCATAACACCACTAAAGTCAGCAACCTGATTGAAAGAGTGATAATGGTCCACAAGTGCACCATTGATGGGTGGGCCAATCAATGCTGCAAATCCTGTGACAGCCATACCCATTCCCATGTAGGTTCCTATGTTTTGTGGGTTCTTAGGAATAGTTGTAAAGCACACAGTGACGAGTGACACAATTGCCCCCGAACAGAATCCATAGATAGCCGCAAAGACGATGATACCAGCGTTTGAAGTGATACTTTGCCAACAGAATACCAGTATTCCGGTGGAAATGCCGACAACACAGAACATATTGAGTCGACCAACTTTATCTGCCATAACCCCAGGAATAACCCGGCCAAAGAATGAAGCACCATTCAATATCGCCACAAGGTATGAAGCCAATTCCGTGCTCATTCCATACTCAACCGCATAGGTTGGGAGGTAAAATATAGGAATGAATACACCAAGAATCATCAGGAAAGCCGAAATGAGTAAAGTGATATAGGGAAGTTCTTTGAATGCCAATGGAAGGAAGAATGACTTCTTTCGGGGAGGTAGACGTGATCGGATGGCCGTACAAGAGATTCCAAGAACGGCAAGCATAATAAATCCGAGGATCCGAACAGTCCACCCGAACCCCAGCTTTGGATTGGCAAACATTTTTGCAAGGGCGATTGGGAATACCACTCCTCCGATTGATGATCCAGCGACTGTAATACCCATTGCTGCCCCTCTTTTTTTGTCGAAGTATTGACCAACAGCTGTCATTCCAGGCGACATGGTCATACCAGTAGCTATTCCACCGAGAACTCCTTGTGCAAGCATGAACTGATAGTATTCCTTGCAGAGACTAGTCATCATGACGCTAAAGACGTATAGAAGTGCGGCAGGCCATATTGTTTTCCCTCCATAGCGATCGAAGAGTGGGCCACCAACGGCACTTCCACTAAAGAGGAAGAACACCTGAAGAGATCCAATCCAGCTTATATCTGAAGGGGTTCGATGTGAGAGTTGATGGGTTTGGTAATATTCTTGGTATACACCTGAGTAACGGTTAGTCATCGTAAAACGAAGATGTTTAAGGGAGAGATAAGTGTTGATTGATAATAACAATAAATTTGAGTTGAGACATTGAGTGGCACCTACCAAAAGCGTTGATGTATCCGAATGTACAAAACAAAACACCTGCAGCCCCAACTGCTACAGACCAAGCTCTGGCTCCACCGTCAGGAAAATCCATAACAAATGCATTTTGCTTTTCATTTTCGCTCTGAACTGCTGCCAATATTTCGTTGTCGGCTTCTCCTGTCTTCACTGATCTCTCGACATCGACATCGACATCAGAATTTATTCCTGATACTGGAGCAGTGGGGTGGGTTTTGGTGGATTCCATAGTGGATAGAAAGACGGGAGGGAGGGTAACCTTATTATTTAGTTTGTGGAGTCGGGGGGATTTTGATATTGCACCAGATTTGATATGAGTTTGTAGTAAATGGTTGATAAATTGTTGATAAATTGGTCTTTACCTTTCGAACATTTATCTTTTATCCTTTATATTTAAGAGTCTATGGGATATCGCCCTTAAGGCTGAGAATATCGTCGACGTCGAGCGCCGTTTTCCATTTTGTCTAATCGGACGACCATCAGGACATTCTTGGGAAGGGAAATTGATGATTCTCACGGCAAATTGTTAAGTCCAGACCGGTGGACAACTAAGTCTCGGACATTCATCTACATTACCTTTTATTGGTTAGAAATATGCTGCTATGTTGCCTGCGTGGTCCGTGCAATATTCTCATATGATAAAGTCTGATTGGTTGAATGGCATCCAAAAAACTTTTAAAAAGATTATTATTTTATTATAGGGTTTGTTAATGATTTTCAAATATTTAATTAAGAGAGAAAGTATGATATTATCAAGAAATACTTCATAAAAAAATGATATAAATTTCAATAAAAGCATAATATTTAATGAATTTAAAAACTATTCAAGAGTTAAGAGATTCTACAGCTTTGATTGGCCCATAAAATCTCAATCTTCACTCCATCCGGTTTTTCGGGTGAATAGATCATCTCCGAAAATTATTTATAATCTGCTTACCTGCTTATCTCCGTCAGCTGTCTCAGCAGCACTTTCATTCGTTATATATTCTGATCTCGGTCTTTTCTATCTCTTCAAAATATTTGGAATCCCGTCATAAATCCGGACAACTACTACCTACAACCATTCTAGGCTGGATCTACATTGAGACAGTTTCAGTACTCATGTGTTGACGCAACAATTCTTTGCATACCCAGCCAAATTCAACGGCAAATCTTTCCAAAAAAAAAAAGCCGCTTCATACACCGCGGAGGTTAAGTCTACCACAAGTAGTTCGATTTTGAACTGTTCCCGGCCATGGATATCAATTCTATCGTCTTGCAAAAGTCAAAAAATCAAGGAGATCCTCCTCCACCCCCTGCTCAACCTCGGAAACGTCGGAGGCCAGCCCTATCTTGTATACAATGTCGACGTCGGAAGATAAAATGCGATCGAAACATGCCTTGTGGTCAATGTGTCTCATCCAAGACACCAGCATGTCAATATAGCTCGGATCCGGCCCCGGAGTCTAAAAGGCCCCGCGCTAATGGAAATGGTCAATACCATGTTACACCTAGCCCTGGAAGTACTACCAACGCATCATCCAGCTTTAATAGCGTTACGAATACTGTAACTAATGGAATGCCATTACTTCGTGCAGACTTCTGGAATGAGAGGACACCTATTGTTGAGGGTCCATTACCGGTTCGTGGACAAGTCGTTGTACCACCTCAAAATCCTTCGGACCCCTCCGTGCAAGCTCTTCTGGACAGAGTACATAAATTAGAACAGGTTATTTCTGAAACCGAAGCTATGAATGGTGGTCCAAATATCATCGTTTCTTCATCTGTTAAAGGACCTAGCTTAAGGGGTAGTCTTTCCAAGACAAGGTTCTTTGGGCGGAGTCATTGGATGAACTCATTTGACCAAGTATGTTAACATATAATATCTTTTCCCGAACCATATCATTTTGTTGCCCTAGCTTTCCTCCTATCATCTTTCCTTATTCAATTTACTTTCAGTTGAGGTATACACTCTCGCTTAAGAGTGCTTCTTATACCAAGTATCGCTAATTATCCTAACAACTGCTAATGTGTTAGACGTTCAAAGATATGTCCAAATTCAAAGAGCTTGGGCCACTAGGTAAAGGCGGGGAAATTTTCGATCTCTTGAACAAATGCAAGGCATTAGGTAGAAGGGTAAAAGAATATCAAAGTCCTGAATCGTCAATACCTAGTGGATGTCGCGATTATGTCCCGGAGAAAGAGATATCGGACCGTCTTGTCAATGCATATTTTCGAACCTTTGAATCCGTCTACCGTATATTGCATATACCAACATTTGAAGAGGAATATGCATTATACTGGAAGGACCCTGCGGCAGCAAGTATTGCTTTTGTCATGAAATTACTCCTCGTCATGGCCATTGGTACATGCTTTTACGAAGATCCTATACTTTCCAGTTCCTTACATTCCAAAGCTCAACATTGGATTGCCGCGGCTCAAGCTTGGGTGTCGGCACCGTCTGAAAAAGACCGTCTTAATATTGTTGGTTTACAAAATCATTGCCTGCTTATCATAGCTCGTCAAGTGAACTCGGTTGGCGGCGATCTGACTTGGATTTCTGCTGGATCCGTCTATCATCTAGCCATGTGCTTAGGTCTTCATCGTGATCCTGCACATTTCCCAAAAATGGGACCATTCCATGCGGAGATGCGACGGCGACTTTGGGCAACCGTTTTGGAACTTTCGCTACAGTCAAGTCAAGACCTTGGAATGTCGCCTATGATCAACACACAAGATTATGACACCGAGCTACCAGCAAACATTGACGATTCAGAGATCAGTGAAACCACTACAGAAGCACCAGCGTCAAAACCAGCAACAACATTTACTCAAACTTCAATTCAAATATCACTCTTGCGGTCTTTCTGCACAAGGCTCGAGATAGCAAAAGCAGTCAACAGTTTTAGAAGCGAGACCTCATACGAAGAAACGCTACGCCTAGGATCTGCGTAAGTGTCTCTCTTAAAAATTTATTCATTTATCATATGTCTACGAACATAGGCTGCGCAAGCATTAGCTTCAAATGTGTTACTAATGATCAAACTCGCAGGCTCTCTTCAATTAGTCGTTCTAGCTCAGCATCACTACAATCTTTTTTCACATCCAATTCTGAGCAAAAACCAAACCCGTTTCAAATCAAGATTCATGATTTTTTCAACACTCATTTCCTCTTAGCCCTACATAGGCCTTACGCAGTCAAAGCAAAAGCCAATCCAACCTATTACTATTCTCGAAAAGTTTGCCTAGAGACCTCTTTATCTCTCCTTGCACCAGCTATAGCACTCCCAGAACTATTCAATTCATCTCAACCTGATGATTGGACCCTACTTACCTGGACCGCGTCAGGCCTCATCAAAGGGACCCATATACACGCATACATAGGACTTGGACTAGAGCTAAATCAGCAACTTGAAGAGGATCCTCCACTACCGTTATCGATCAGTGCGCCTCCACCTCAGCAGGTAGAAATTCTACGGATACTTCGTGGTGGACGTGATTGGACTTCTAACCGAATTATGAGAGGCGATACCAATATCAAAGGACATGTTTTCATATCATGTCTTTGTGGTCAAATTGAAGCTCTGCAGAAAAATACTTCTACGGAAGAGGGAATCATAACTGAGGCACGGAAAAGTGTGAAATATTGCCTACAGTTAATGAAGGATAAGCTCGGAGATCAGGAAGCACAGATGAATGCCGAAGCAAATCGTAATCTTTCCATGAATACCGGTCTTGATGGCGTCAATTGGGATGCAGTAGTAAGTCTTTTTCTTGTGTTAGATGTTGACCTGATGAACTAACACTTTCTAGATGCAAGATCCAGGTGTGGAGTTCGGTCTTCCAGGTGATTGGGTTTTCTCTGGATGGGAAGATAGTTATATATGGGTTTGAGACGATGCCCATTTTACGCTGTACAATTACCTGTATGTTAGAATTAGTTACTTCACATGGTATAAATGAAGACCATGAAATTATATTTACTCCCGTCATCTTGTATTGTCCTTTGATATTTTCATTTAGACGATTCACACCACATTATTACTTCAATCTTTTCACACCGAGTGTGAATGATGTGCCATTTTGCGGTAAAGTTATCAGACCAACATGGTTGACAAGCTGTCTTCAATTATTACAAGTCATCTAATTATACACAGTAATGCTCAAGCGCTTTATTTCGTACTCTGAGGAGACATGAAGGGAACTGTTAAGCGGTGCGGAGGAAAGGGTAAGCGAGGCATTGCGTATCTGATCATTTATGTTGTTGGGCAGAAGGTGGAATGAAAATAGCGATTATGTGACAGGAAGCCAGCCATCCAAGTTACTCGGTAGAGAAGAAAAAAGAAAACAAATCCAGGGAAGTGTACGGCTCCATTCGCGGAGACACTCAAAAATTTGCCTAGGATATCCATTCAGAGGCCAACGGTAACAGGCATCAAGACGAGAGAAAATTTCCAGTCTCCACACTCACTACCAAAGCCCCTTTTCTTCACCTCTGTTCTGTTGCACATCTCATTTATCCCTACTATAAATATATCTATCACGTATTCCTAGAATCTTCACAGAGCTCCAAACTAAGCTGTGGATGTCTGAACGAAGATGGAGATGGAGATGGAGAATGGAGATGGAAAAGTGGAGTTTACCGCGCGCGTGAAAAGACTAGTGAATTTTATGGGAATTTCTATTTCTATTATTATATTTCGGTCATCAGGCTACATTTATCAAGATAATCATTCTGCTCTTAGAAGGAATAGAATGGAATGGAATGGAATTTTAGCATTTTATTTTGATGTCAGGTTTATCAATTTATCGATATTCATCAATATGACAGACAGCCTTGTAATTTGTTGGCAGTGGTCGGCTCACCTGCCTGCGTCAATCCTGATTTATAATTAACAGGTAACAGGTAACACAAACCTATTAAGCGCTTCCGAGATTGGGATTTTGCTGTCTTTTTGCGCGATCAGTTCTATAATACCCCTGTGCTGGTCTGCAATGAGATTTTACACAGCGTGATAGTTTGGTTGGATAAACTTTGTTGCATGTCTTGATTTGAGGTTCTATTAATATCGGGTTTGAGAGGGGCGATCATGTCATGTTTGGTCTGTGTATATGCGGGAGTGTGTAGTGGGTGGATGGTAGTTGAGCTTCTTTGCCAATACTGGAAGTTGAATGATATGATATGTTACTTGGTTAGACAAGATTGGAGACTCGTCGTGCACCTTGGACATTTTAAGAGAACTGCTGTGGTTTATTGGAATGATGAAGCTCGTTTATGCCTGGTAAAATGCTGTTTAAGGAAGTCACCTTACTCATCATGATTTTGGACGATGAGGTCAAATTACCCATCATTCTCCCCACGTCCTTCTCACGTCAATCCTGAGAATATCTTCCGGAAATGAGACACTCAAGCATAGCCAAGTCCAGCTTTATCATTTGTTGCACATCGTACTTTGGGGCTCTAAAAATACCACATCTGTCCTCGTTCCTTCCATGCCCATATCAATTGAGATTATCGACTACTTCTCCTTGCATTCTCCAAGCGGATGCGAAGCTGGTGTAAGTTAAATTTAGATATATTGCATCTAAGTATATGAAGTAGGATCCTGCACATCATCAAGTAGTCGAGAATCTGTGTGGCGTTTATAAGCGCCTGGGTGGAGGTGTGGATGGAGCGAAAGTGGGGTAGACTTGGGGGGAGGATTGTCGATAAGCGATGGTTTTCTGTGCTGGATCTGCGGCCTTTGACGTCAAAATTGAGGTGACTGTGTCAGGAGTTGATATTGTTATATGCCAAATATATGTCCTTTTGTGGTCCGATGGATGGAGTAGCCTTAGAACAAGATAAATGTTGGACTAGTTCAAATAACGTGAAAATCATGTGACACTGAAAAATCCCTCGCTGAAGTTCAACACGCTCTTATTTCATCCTCAGACCATTCGTCGCTTACCTAACCTAAAAATCTGTAAACCAGCCAATAAGAGGCATATGGGGTATCACTGTAGGATCTCCGAAGGTCTGAAACATTTTGGTTTTGGCTTTAATATAAAAAGTAATATTTAGGCTTTTATTTAATTGTTATTTAATATATTAAAAATTCATCAATAATTATAGGTTTTTGATATAGATTCAATAAATAAAGATAATTTTTTCTATTTATTTTTATATATATTATATTATTATAATATTATTTAATTAAATATATATATATATATATATATTATTAAAAAAATAAAAACTATATTTTCAAAAAGTAACATTTCAATAATTCAAGTGCCCAACTCTTTCAAAATCAACAATCATAACTCTTTTTGAAAAATCTATTGATATCTTGAAGATAATATCAATTAAAGAATCTTCAAGATATTAATAGATTTTTCAAAAAGAGTTGTAATTATTGATTTTGAAAGGATTAGATGCTTCAAAACAATAGTTCTATTATTTGAATAACCTGATATTTCAGGTATTTCACCTTGAATGAAAATTATCCTTTCCATTATCATTATTACCCCAAATCTCTATTGCTTTCTGATATCTCTTATATAATTCTTATATCCCTTTATATTTCTAAATCTTAGGAATAACTTTTCAGACTTCTGAAAGGTTATTCCATTATTAATATTCCATTATTAATATTCCATTTAAAATATCATCTCAATCATCTCAATCAACCCTACCCACAATATAATCCCAACACTACTAATGCAATTAACAGATTCATAAAATATTCAATTCGATAAAGTAATTCGATTAATACTATTTTCATAATTAATATATAAATATTAAGATTATTATAATTGATAATTCAAAACGAGAAATATTAAAGAAATAAAATGAATAATAATCTTTTAAATCAATTATAAAATTCAGAAATTCTATATAGATTCAGAATATATTAGAAAATAAAGATTTTCAAATAATATAATTACTTTTTTGATAAATTAGATTTGAAAAAGTAAATTATATTATTGAAGTACTCTTATTAAAAAAAAATGATTCCTTACCAAAAAAGCAATTAAAAGCTCTCAGATCCTTTAGGAGATTATCTTTCCCTGAATTCTAATTAACCGATTATACCTAAATTCTAATTATACAATAATTAATAAAAGATCATATATTTACTATAAAATAATACTAAAATATAATCGAACCAGAGGGTCTGAGGATGAGATAAATACGCTCTAATCCTTAGATGACAGCATAGATATATCAGACAATAGAGCTTTTCCAAGAAATAAAGCTACAATTTGCTTTTATTTGACCTATGTCTTGTCAATCGACTCACTACAAGGCTAGGGTCACTGTTGTCACTTTCGTCCCTTTCTCGTGCTAATATCCCAGACGCATCGTTCATATTTAATAGAAATGGGGTATAGAAGGAAATGGAAAGTTTACATTTCATAGCAGCACCGTTTATAGGAGCAGATTGATATATTATGAAGCGAAATATGTTGTCCCTTACGCATGATGAGGGGAAAAGGCAAATTCGACGGTGCAAAGCACTGATTTCTCATCAAGTCTCATTTTGCCGATGTATATTACTGCCAAATGACTACCTGAAGCGCAAACAATCTTATCTATATATATCAAAGAATACTACTGCTCCAGAGTTGCATACTTACAGAAGATGAAAGAGATGCTAGGATCGGATACTGACTTCCTGGGACTACACCACCAATACTCCAAAAATTTCCGGCGCGCTACTTCTTTCATTCATTGAGGTGGATATTGGAAGAATTTGAGCCGAAACTCTGTTTCTTGATCAGCTCTTGAGTAGATTGATGGAGTCCGATATGATTGTTTGACTTGGGCATATACGTGCGCTTATCCTGGGCTTCGATCTTCCCACTGAGTGAAGCTGAAAAAGGCTTTTGCAGTGCTCCCGCCAATGTACTTACAAAGAAGAAACCAAATAATTCTCAGGAAGAGCACGCTATACCTATGGTCCGATTTCTCTCGAGATTTCAATTTCCTCTGTCCTTTTCCAACTCAGAAATCTTCTGGGCGGTAATAATAACATATCTCTCAGTCACGTTGCAAAGCACAATAATAAGAAAAGGCGAAACTTGATGATTCTAGATATTACGAAAAAGAGGAAAAACCACAACAACATCCCTTTTAGCAACTTATCTAATACGATATATTTCGCCAATCCCCCCCTCACACTTTTCTTCTCCAAGTGCATAAATTCGTCGACAGCCTCTCCGTTTTCGTAATGCTACGAAAGGAGGTCTTTAGACACTTACTATTGCGGAAGATTTCATAATACTTCTCCGTTTTTACACGCACAAAAAACTATAAGTGCTGAAGTTTAAACTCACTGCGAAGGGTCAAATATGGTACCGTCATCATCCATGTGAGATGGCTTGTCAATGTGGTGTGACTCCATCTATTTCATGGGGTTAGGAAGCTGATATGTATCATGTAAGGTCGTATAAGAAGGGTTGTAGTGAAAGGAGATTTAAGGTGGTACGACTGGTCTGTCACTCGTCATTATTGGTAGACTAATTACTTCTTCATGACGAACCGTACGAGCTATTTTCCAATTCCTAATTTCACTTCGGGTGAAGATGTTGGAGGTAGACTTGCTCCGCCTGTTTTATCTTTAACGAGACGATCAATGCGTCGACTGGTATTATTCTTCAGAAGAGGTAGAGGGACAAGAAGTAAGATTGATGGCAACGGAATAAAGGCAAAAAAGCTCTTCGCTTTACTCGACTTCAAGTATACATGCTGGGCTTAGTTGAAATGAAGCTGAGGGGTAAAATTAATAGTATATAGAGAGTTGTATACTGATAGAAAGACTCGGGAAGTGGCTTTTATTCCACCGCAGGGGCCTTACTGATTCTGATTGCACCTGCTCATTTATACATCTACGGCATCCACGTCGATTCATTTGCTTAATTGGGAATCGTTTCTTCCTATTCATCATGTCCTCGAAATTCGAAATCCGCACCTAGTATCTTTTCAGCTTGCTGCTGTATAAAACGCACATTGTCTTTGGATTTAATCTCCACAATGATGTGCCGAGTAGTAAACCAAAAAAGAAAGAAAAACATCCAGACCCCGCCGCCAGAAGGTTAACCCCACGATAAAATAAATAAGGCGCATAGAACTAATGCAGACTGACGTGCACCCATGCAGCTAAAAAACTAGTGGGAAAAAGGTTTGAAGATTCATACCCAGTCCGATCTCATTGAAGTTGTACCAAAATCAAGATGGTGAAAATATCGAACCGCAACAAAATACTCTGAGAAGAGCTTCTCCACCGATCTTACAATTATTCGTATCTTGCATGATCGTGAGAGGTTTAAAGGAGAATGGAGAATTCGATGTGTCTAGATTTTATCGATAGTTGGGTTTCGTTGGTAGTTTACGATGGGGGGAAGTTTCTGACTGCGGCCTGTGTGATCTGTAATGTCTCGTCGATTGTATCCAGGCATGAACAGAGTGCTTTTCCTCATTCATGCTTACTCCGTATGACAACATCAAATGAGGCTCAAGACTCTCCCCAAGAAAGCAGATAATAAAGTTTTCTAGCATCATCAACATGGTGGAGGCTGGGTTCATAGCCAGGTTCAACTAATGGTGGGGTGATATCGGTGGGTATTTGCTGGGATATCAAAATGCACCGCTGCAATGTGTGCGCAACGTGGACTTGGCTGATGCTGGGTTTGCATGACTTCTCATTACTTGATTGAGAGGATGATGACGGCTGGAGAAATTTATAAATGTAAGCTTTTCCCTCGTTGATGTATATTCTGTTTCTCTATTAAAAATTACCACTATATATATATATCTTCGTCTACAAACAAACTATCAACCAACCATCCAACCATCCATACACAATTCGAACATTCGAGAGTAAATTCAAGCTCTCACGGAATACACAAATAAGATCTTACCTACGTCACCTCTCCACAACCTCCAAACACCCATCCACACCCTCAAAATGTGCTGGCCAAGCAAAACAAAACACTACCGCGAACCCATCATCCGAGAAGTCGTCTACGCCCCTCGTCCCGTATCCAGTCGCTCTCATCACCACCACTCCCACCACTCTCATCATCATCCGCAACGAGTCTCCGTCACATCGGTGAGATCCTCTAGACCTGTTAGTAGAACTTATATTACTGCGAGTCCTCGGGCTAGTCAGACTAGTTATCGTAGTTCTACTTATCGACATCATCATTGATCATGAATGAGATGATGTTGTGGTTTTTGTGCTTGTTGTGATGGAATAAGGTTAGGGTGTGTACTAGGTAGTATATATGGGCGTTTGGGATGGGTTGGGTGGATGAGTGAGGTGTGAGGTGTTAGGTGTGAGGGATGATGCTGCATGAGTTGAGTGTATGAATGGTATTTTGGTTATGGATTTTGGGGTGGTTCTAAGATTTGTATTATGGGGATTTACATGCGGGGTTTATCCAGGTTGGTGGATGAGTTGTACAAGTTAACGAGTAATGAATTGATGATTCTATATTTACAGAATGTTTAGATGTAGAAATATTGTGATGTGATGTATGATGAATGTATCGATTGCATGTACTGATTATCACCGCGTAAGGGGTTTACCATAGTAGATAGTAGCTAGCCTAGTAAGTTCTTCATTCCACTCCATCACTCCCACACACAACAAATCATTTCCTATACCCAATACACAATCCCAAAACAAAATGCCTAGATTATATTTACACATTCAATCTCAGTTCTAGAATAATTTCATCCGAAATAATTCTTTCGTTCATTCATTCAATATTCTCTCTGTGGGTAAGATATCACATGAATGCAGACGATAAGGTTCACATCAACCTTACACTACAAATGACGTCAACATCAATGGTGGGGCAATAACCACCAGTGAACCTGCATAAAGAAGCTTCCCTTGCTTCTTTGATATTCATATTCATATTCATATTCTCCTCCTCATATTCACACTCACACTCATACTCATCCTTGTTATCGATTATCATCATCGCAATTTATATTAATTCAAGAAACTTGCAGAGAAATTCTGGGTAGTATATCTTCATATCCTAGTCATCGAATATAGGTATACATCGCATATTAAGTAGTGAGGTGGCTTAGTTACAAGGTTGGTCTTTTCTTCTCGTGCTCGTCATGTCGCGATGATGTTCTTGGTTATGAGGGACGGTTTTCATGCGATGTATGTCGTGGATTACGTACGGGGTGAATATTCAGAAGTGTCTTGATCCGGAGGACGATTTGCTTATCTTGTTTGAATTCGGCTGTTGAAAAATATTAAACTTGAAAGACGATTTGGGTCGCCAAATTCGGTGGATTATTGAGCAGTTGAGGACTGTTAAAACGGAAAGAGCTGATCAACTTTAGTATCCAAACAAAGTCCTTTCCTGATTCACGCTACCACCAAGATGTAAGTTCTATTTGATTACCTCTGTCTATCTTTCACTAGTGTTCCCATAACTTTCACTTCCGCCCAAAGGATATGCTATAACTATGTTGCGACGGGGAAATTCCAGCAGAGCTTCTGGATCTGGAGAGAAAAATAACCCTTTAAAGCATTTGTTCGCACCCATTCATGAGTCCCCTTTACTACATCTACGTAGTCGTGGCATTCGACCCATTTTCAATTATGCGGATCGTCAAGTCGAGATCATAATCGCTAACATTACCATTGTCAGGAATCGAGCATTATCAATCCGATCCTCAGGAGCTAAATCATCTACCAAAGATGGATCCTCTTCCAAACATTTCTCCCTCTCATCTCTTCGAGGAATGAATCAACCAGATCTCTCCAAGAAACTTTACAAACTCATCAAGACGGAAAATAATCTCATCACCGCATATGAAACCGCTGGCAAAGAACGTGTTTCGATTGCTACCCAATTATCCGAATGGGGTGAATCTACGGAAGATGATGGCATTTCGGATATTTCGGATAAGATTGGTGTATTGTTGAGTGAAATGGGAGATCAGGAAGATTATTATGCACATAATTTGGATGATTCAAGAGGGATATTGAAAGCTATTCGAAATACTGAGAAGAGTGTTCAACCGAGTCGAGATCACAAACATAAATTGGAAGATCAAATTGCCAAATTGAAGGCTAAGGAACCTCAGAGTGCTACGTTGGTTACTTTGGAGCAAGAGTTGGTCAGGGCAGAAGCAGAACAATTGGTTGCTGAGGCTCAATTAACAAATATTGTTAGTTTTTTTGGTTAAGGTCATTGGGAGTACAGCTGACAAATAACTATAGACGAGAAAGAAAATCAAGCAAGCTTATGATGCAGAATTTGCAGCCACAATTGAAAGAGCAGAGAAACAAATTATCCTTGCTCGCCATGGACGTCGACTTTTAAATCTTCTTGACGATACACCACTTGTACCAGGAAATACTCGTCCACCTTTTGAACATGCCGAACAAGCTAGACAAATTCTCAATGATGCTGAAGATGATCTTCGAGATTGGCAATTAGATGTGGAAGACGTTCAATCACATGGCAACGTCAATTCAGGTGCAATGCGTCAGGAGGGTGTTCAACATCAACAAGGACAAAATATCGAGGGTTCTGTTGTTGGTACTGAAGATAGTTATCGTCAAGAAGCGCTTCAACAGTCTGAAGTAGATGAGAGTAGAGTTAGTAGTGGACAACAAGTACCAGGAAGTTATGCACCTAGTGTTACGGGAACTTCTGTTACGACTGGTCAGATGGATTCTACCTACGCTCCGAGCGAGGTGGGCACTACTCAGGTTAATCAACCTAGTGCGATATAAGGGTTCTTGGGTTTGAAATTGAAGTGGAAAGAATGGGTCATGAAAGGATGGATGGGTGTAATTGTATTATCGTTTTCTTTGGCGTGAGGTTTGAACATGGGAATGTTGATCACTCTTTGTATTTTGTAATGTTTCCAACTTTTTCTAGTGATGATTATGAGTGTTCTAATGGAATGTTATGGGTTTATGAATGAGAATGAGAATGATATGATCTGATTATATATATATCTGTACGAGCCAGCACTGTATTTTGAATTTTGAGCGTTGGTTATTTATAATAAGTGAAAAGTATGAGGAACTGAGGGAGGTAAGGGGGGGAGTCGTAGTAATTTAAATTTAGAATGAATGATTGGATTGATTTATTAAAGACTTGTTTTTTAGATTTATATTATATAAAAAGTAATTAATTATTAGATTAAGAAAAGGAGATTCGGTATTAAATCTAATACTCTTAATTCAGACTATCAATAATGGGTATAGAAATTCCATAAATACTTTTTCAAAATTTATCAAAATTAATGAAAAATTAACAATTTTGAAAAATAATTATAAATTCAACTTATAATAATTATTCTATAGTCAATACTTATATGAAATATTTAAATTTATTTGAATAATTATCTGAGTTCAAAAAATGGTTTTTTTAAATAAATAAATATTTTAGAATTATAATTTTAATTATTATTATTATTAAATATAGTATATAGTATATTGAATATTTAATAATTGTTTTAAGAAATTCTGAAATTTGAAGTTTTTAATGAATATAAATATAAATAATAAAATATTTTTCTTTTAAAATTTCAAATTTTCTTTAAATAATAAATTGTATTAATTTGAAAATATTAATTTTTAATGTTTTATTGAATTATTTTTATATTTATCAATATGTTCTTGATTTGGATTATTTTTCTTTATTAATAATTTTATAATTATTAAATATATTCAATTGGATTTTTTGATATAGATTTATTTATATAAATAAAAAAGATTTTATTTTTTTTATAATTTTATTAATTGAGATATTAAAAATTAAAAAATAAATTTTTAGATTTATATAAGATTTATATAAAACGTTTAAAATCTTCAAAAATTTAAACATTTTTTTTATTAAAAATATAAAAATTATATTTTATTATAATATATATATATTATTAAAAATATATAAAATATTATATTTTAAAATTTCAATTTTTTATTTATAAATTCTTTCTTAATTCATATTATAAAGTGATTTTTAATAAATCAAAATAAATAAATATAAAATATCAAGTGGTACGATGTAAAGATGTCGGTTATTTTATATAATATTAATTATAATTAAATTAAATCGATTATAAATTTATTATAATGTAGTTGCTATAAACTGCTGGAAAATCAGGGTTCAATGGTTCCTTAGAATCTATAATTAACAATCGAAAGATCGATGTGATGACTTTGAAAAAGTTACATATACTAATTACAGATATATAAGTCGGTCTCGAGCGTTAGCCGTTCGAGGGCCGATCAGGGTAGTCGGCTGACATAATCTTTCGAATCGCGGCATTACTTACCGATTATTACTATTATATATATCTTATACACTTTGATATATATACGCAGGTTTAAGACCCCAGAGAACTAGATATTGTAGAATGAATAATATCTGCCATAGTTATCAATTTGAACCTCTATATCTTGACTTGGGGCATCGGTCAATTCGTTTGAGTATTCAAGACATTCATAGATTTGGTGGCGCGTTTGGGGCGTTGGTTCTATCATGTTGTTTTGATGATTTCTGATGTTGGATTTGAAAGGTTTAAATTCTAAAGTTTAAACATTTCGAACGTTATGGAAGAGAGGGGAGGAGGGGAAGGGGAGGAAAGGGAAGGGAAGGGAAAGGGAGGTTGAATTCTGAAATCGGAAAACATAGGATTAAACCTTAATCGTCAAATTTGAAGCTATTCACACTAATATTGACTAATATCTCGTTACACACTAAAATCTCGTTCTATGATTTGAGCAAGCCACAATCTCAAAAATGAGTACATTTACTGATCGAGCGTCAGTAAATAAGAGATTCGTTGTTTCCCTAGGGGTTTCGAATATTTTAAACGTTAGGACTGTTTAAGGCCTTATTGCGAAATTTCAATACCGCCCCATCTACAGAGTGAGGCTTAATTATTCTCTACGGATAATTCCCAACCAATACAAATTTTGAAGAGAATTCTTTCTTCGAAATACGACGGTGATACTGTCGTCGGGGCTCAAATCATGAAAGTTAGATACTGAAAAATTCGTGTAGAAAAGTTAATCGCTTTGTCACGAATCTAAGGAATGGGGTGACTAAGAGACCTTCGGCTCAATGATTTCGTAATCAGAGTCCGTGCACCCACTTGGTGGAATTGTCTACCGGTCTATTCATCACGTGAAATCCCAGGGTGCTGCTGGCGCGCCGGCCTATACCCAGTGGGGCCCATCCTGTCTACTGTGTAGGGGATAGCTTCGATAGACTAGCTATTCTTATGTTTCAGAAAGTATATAGTCGGGATAGTTTTCTCATTCCAGAGCTTCGTGCTCAACTTAATTCTCAACTAGTTTACCTATATCATCCTTGATCTAGCAACGACTTTACTTTCAAGTGAACGCCTGGGCACCCAGTGATTTAAGGTTAACCTTAGCGTGCAACATACCGATCCGACGAACCGGATCGTTACAGTAGCGTAGCACCCCTTCAAAGCTCAAAGGTCCCAGCCTCCTTTCTATGCTGGGAATTCTGCGGGGCATCGATAATAAATGCTATGATAGAGTTTACTTGTATCTGCTCTCCGTATCAGATCTCTAGTGACCGGTGTGCTTAAAGTTTTGGGTTTGGCTCTGCCTTAGAGTTAGCTCTTCTCTCTCTGAGCTTTATACAAAGCCCCAAGCACAAAAGCAATTAGAGTTAAGAGGCATCCCTATAGAAGCATAAAATCAGTAAAAGCATCATTTTTCGGATTGTGGCTGATGAAAACTATGGAACGAGATATTAGTGTGAATAGCTTTATATTCATATGAATTGTTTTATATTAATTTGAATAGCTTTGATGATTAACCTACGGATCTTCGATCTTATACTTTCCGATTTCGAATATTCAATCTTTCCTTTTCCCCTCCCTCCTCTTCTCTTTCGTTCCCTTCCTTAAAGGATTAAATATATTGACGAGATTGAAGAGATTAAAAAGGTTAAAAAGATTAAAAATCGAATAGAAAATTGAAAACTTTTCTTCAATGCTATATATGATTATTACAATCTAAAAATAAATCTGGTAATAATTAAGAATAGTAATATTTTAGATTAATTGAGAAATTATCGTTGTGTAATGAGATTTTAAATCCCCATTTTAGCTCTTCACAGACCATGGAATCAGTAATTTACTGATTTCATGCCTTCATGATTTCGTACGGCATTGATCTTGCTATGTCCATCATTTCCTAAGTACCTGTAGTTAGCTAATTTTAGATTAATTACCCTCAAAAAGCTTCAAAAGTATAAAGTACTGCTCAGGTATATTCGAGAATATTGTCACAAGGTACTAGGTAACAATAGTCAAACAAATGAAGACAGTAGAACGAACTTTATATCACAAAAATGTTCGAGGATCTTACTTGATCATTGAAGGTTTGGGAGATCAAATGATATGAATATACAGTTTTGAATATGCTCTACTATAATTATTCAAACAGTTTCCCCTAAATAAGCAGGAAGGACCCTTAAAATTATATAGAAAGAACACCATATACACAGATTTAGGCCTTTGTCCAAAAACCAGATTTTCAAAACTTGAAGTACAAATATTCATGAATTCATAGCTTTTAATATCCATTCCTTCTGAATTGTAGTTTAGAATCATTCATGAAAATACTTCTAGAAGCATTTTGACTTTATAGAATTGAAATTGAAGTACAACTTGAGACCGTGTAGGAAATATTTCAAGTTAAACTTAATCAATTTTATATTCGCTTCTCCTTCCAAATCGATCAAAATCAACGAAAAATACTTCTGGGAAGTATTCCGTGCTTTCTTAAGGTTCGTCGCTAAGGGATCTAGACAGCAATGCGTTGTTAAGTTTACCCCTCATCGTGGGGTGAGGTTTGTGCATTGGAATATACATTGGAATACGCATTAGAGTTACAAGCAGCGAAACGAGTTATACGAGCGAACATTTTCTAGGAAAACGTGCTTATCCATCGAGAGTTTGAAAAAAGTCAATTATGTTGTTTGTGGAGGACAGAGTGATTATTTGCCAAGTGTCTGGCCTTTGGACAACCTTTTTGCTTGTGTTTCGAGATATCACTTTACAGAAAGGAGGGACTGAGGGGGACAATGTCCGTCTCTTGATGGAATTCTGGATGTCATGATTCTTTAGGTCAACAGGTATATAAGAGGGTTCCAACTCTCCAAGTTTTCGAATATCATCAACTCATCAACTCATCAACTCATCTTCACAACACAACTCACAGTCAAGCAAACCAATCACCAAACTTCCCTCTCCAATATTCAATCAATAACTTCACTTCAAACAATCACCATGATTTCAATCAAGACCCTCGCTATCCTCTTGTTCTCTGCTATGGCAGTTGACGCCGTAGGAGTCGTTGGCAAAGCTGAAGGTTTCGCTGCTGCTGCCACTGGAGGTGGAGCTGCTGCTGCCGCACGCCCAGCAAACATCGGCGAACTTGTTACCTGGCTCTCCGATGGAGTTGCCCGTACCATCGTCCTTGACAAGACCTGGGATTTCGCAGGCACTATGGGCACAAAAACCGAGCCAGGCTGCAAACCCCGCTCAAACACATGCGCCAATGGTTCCGGACAGGATTCAATCAATATCAATGGCTGGTGTCAACAGTCTGCAAATGCCGACCAAACTATCGCCAAGCCAACTATCACTTATGATGTCGCCGCTATTCCTCCAAATGCTATCAAGCTCGGTTCTAACAAATCCATTATTGGAGTTGGATCTCTTGGAAAGATTAAGGGTAAAGGTTTTTTCATTGCAGGTGCCAAGAATATTATTATCCAGAACGTTGAGTTCGTCGACTTGAACCCCAAGTATATCTGGGGTGGAGATGCTATCTCCGTTGATGGCACAGATCTTTTATGGATCGATCATGTCAAGATCTCCAAAGCTGGTCGTCAATTCATTACCATGGGTCCAGGTGCTTCCAACCGTGTCACCGTTTCCAACTCCGAGTTCGACGGTACCACTACTAATTCTGCTATGTGCAACAATCACCATTATTGGACACTGTACTTCACTGGATCCCAAGATTCTGTCACTTTCAAGGGCAACTATATCCACAACACAAGTGGTCGCGGACCCAAGGTTGGAGGTCTGCACTCATCAGTCAAGCCCAATGTCTTCTTGCAAGCTGCCAACAATTACTGGTCAGATGTCGCAGGAAACGCATTCCAAATCGGCGAAGGAGCAAAAGTACTTGCTGAGGGCAACGTTTTCGAGAAAGCAAATACACCCGTCATCTTCGACATTCCCAGCAACCCTCTTTGGTCTTCAAGCAGTGGCGTTACAGCGTGTGCTGCAGCCCTTGGTCGTAACTGTCAGGCTAATAGCCTTGTCTCATCCGGAGCTTTTGCTGGCACGAATACTGATGTCTTGAACAGTGCAAAGGGATTGGCTCTTGCTGCTGTTACCGATGTTGGCGCTACTAAAGCCAATGTTCTTAAGAACGCTGGTATTGGAAAGATCTAAGGATAATTTGGAGACGTCAAACTGGAGGAGGGAAGGGCGGGGGGGTTGGGGGCGGAAAGGATCTAGCAAGCGAATGTATAGGAGTTATTGTTATTAAGTAATCAATTTTACAGATTGAAGAAATCATTTTTGTGCTTGATATGATTGCTCGTGTGTTGTACTTGAGGTTACCAAACCATATCCCCCGGATTGGAAAATCTTATGAAGACTGCCAGGTGGTATTCGCGTCACTTAATTGCCCCACTAGTTAGGTTGATGATCGACGCATCACCCATGTTAGTACAAGATATAGAGGTGGCATAGCGTACCCCAAGCCGTTCCGAACACAACTGGTAGCCAACATGTACCCCGCTGATGATATCTATGCGCTCAGAGATCAAGTGATCTCAAGTGAGAACCCTTAAAACATCATCATCTGGGACACGTGATAGGTCGCTCGGAGCATAGGCGAAAGCGATCCGGGTTATTTATATAATAGAGAAATATATATAAGTTACCTATTGTGAGAAAGTCCGGATTCCGTGCTGTTTCTGTTAAGGGAATCCTATTTGTTTTATCATGTGATCCCCAGTAGCTAGTTATAAGGAGAGGCCTTAACTCTCCCCTCGAAAGGAGACAAAAAAAACCCTCCTCACACACACTTTTCCAGAATATATTGTTATAACCCCAAAACCCATTGTGAAACCTATTTTATCTTCAAGTGATATATTTCGATGTAGTCTAATCAGCTTTCTATTCTTAATTCCCCCCCTTCACAGTGTGCTATCGGGACGCACGTATCTCGACCTCTTACTTTTACACTATATAAGCATTACAGTTTAGGAGCTTCGTATTCAATTTAATTATCAATTAGTTTATTTATATTTTACTTGATTTAGTAACAACTTCACTTCTAAGTGTGCGTCTAGAGATATAGTATTCTTGATATGTGAGGCTGCCCGAACACTTGACGGTGTAACCGTATAATAAACCACCATCAAGATTTTATTTTAATCTTGTGTTTGCTAGGGAATATCAAGAACTTAATAACATCAATGTTTAGATATTATTTCTCTAGTTCGTAGGGGTTTTTTATATGTAATTATATTATTATAAGATATTATTAATTTAAAAAAATACTTAAATTTTTTAAAAATCAAAAATTTCTAATTATTATATTTTAAAAGAAAAAGAAAAAGAAAAATCATAATTATAAAACAAAATAAAAAATATTATAAAATTTATATAAAAGTTTAATTCGATAATAAAATATTCTTTTTAATTTAATAAGTTTTTTATAAAATATATAATATAATTATAAACCAAGGAAAATAATTTAATAAATTATATATAAAAAGTTGATTTAATATTTTAAGTATAATTTTATTTATTTATTATTCAAAACAACTCTTTTTCTTTCTTTTTCTCTCTCTCTCTCTCTCTCTCTCTCTTTCTTCTCTTCTTTTCTTTCTTTCTTCTTCTATTCGCCCACCTCATCATCTCTATTATCCCTCTCACTCTCCTCCTCCCCTTCTTTTCTCCCTTCCCCTTCTTACCAACCCCATCATTTTCATTATCCCAACCCCCTTTCCGAACCTTAATATTTATCTCAATAACCACCAATCACTAACTACTAATCACTAACCATGAACCATCAATCATTAAATATCTACCAACCATCTACCAATGATCTACCAAATACCAAAATAAAACCACACAATCTACCCTCTTACCCTCCTACCCTCCCCTCCCAATCTACACACAACAAGCAACAAGCAACACCACTCCTTCTCCTAACCCACAAATATCAACATTAAAATCCAACAACTTCACTTCACTTCACTTTATACCATCCATCCATCCATCCATCCATCCATCCATCCATCCATCCAATCAATCAATCAAATAATCCAAAACAAACTCCAAAGAAAGAAGAAGAGAGAGAGAGAGAATTCTATAATTACCCTAGATACATACATACATATACACATCCGCGACTCAGATTATAACAGAAATGATGAGGGAATTTATATAATATAATATAATATATAATATAATACACCACACCTCCTCAATCCCAAAATACAAAATAAACAAATACAAGATCACTGACTCTGATAATAATATATTAATACTATTAATGAAAATATCTATTTATATACTATATTTATTTCAAATGAGTAAATAAGTTACTTATTATATATATAATTATAAGTAAAAGAGTGAATGAGAAATCTTAATCTCAGCATGAGAAATTGAATAAGTATATCCTAGAATGAAATAATCGATGGATAAAGATACACATCTATATATGTACCTATATATAATAAACCATCAAATCATCAAACCCAGAAATATACCCAAAAAACAACCGAAACGCCATCCCATCATCCAAAATAAAAAATAAACATAGTAAAATCATCCAACAACTTGCAAGCGCAATCCTAATCCCAATCCTAAACCAATCCCAAAGAAACCTTAAACCCATTAAGTTCCAAACCACCCAAACTCTCCTCAATCGGCATCATCAAATCCATCAACACATCCCCGAAGACATGTTTCGTGTCTTTTACTTCCTTGTCTGGATGAGAATTACACAATAGGACCACTTCACAGCCATTTTTGATATCGAAGTTTTGGTAACTGTCATAGATGCTAATGAATGAATGACCCGTGTATGGTGCTTCTGGGAGTGGATAGAGATTATGGTAAATAGCTTCTTTAATCAACATTCCTAGAACCATGGCGTCGCATTGTTTGTTATGTTGAGGGATTTGATCTGTGGGTAGATGTGTAGGACGGCCTCGACATACGAGGGTAGAGGTTTGGTAGGTTTCTATTGTATCTCTAAGAGCGGAGATTGCTTCATCGAGAGCTCTGATCCGATCTTGCTCGATATTATCTGAAGAATGATTAGCTCAAAGTTCGCTACTCGAAATCAATTTTACCTACCAATAACGGTACTAGGAACAGGAATATCCCAAGCAGAATCTGAAATCATTTCCGATAAACTCTGTGTGCTCTCTTGTTGAAATATCCTCGTCATAGCCGTAAAATCCCGACTTTTCTCAAAAACCCAAGAGATACAAAGCCACTGAAGACAAGCTTCCGTCCCATCCTCCGCCATCGAGGAGGGAAACTTCTTTTTCGCATGCGAAATCCACATATCGGAATATATCTGCACAGCTTCATGTAACCTATATTTATCCACCAAAATAGCCAGATGCGTCAGTAAACCGAGTTTAACCTTTCGAGGAACATCTTTATGATGACAATGAACGATATCCACCAGTATCCTCATCGCTTCGGGATCATCATCCGGTAATGGAACTTCGACTTTTCCATGGGCTTTCATAGCATATCCATCCTTGAAATTACTCCATTGAAGCATCGCCTTAAAAACCGGCGAGACGAGAACCATATGTTTGGATGAAACCAACATATGTATTTCCTTCAATTCCTTCTGTTTCTTCTCCTTCTCCGCATCTGCATTATACGAATCTTCTTCCACCGTCTCCAAAACCTCCGCCACCTCCCCATCTGTCCCCATCTCCATCCCAATCCCCGAATCATCAATCGGCACCACCGCAAGCGCTTCAATCTTCCTCTTGGTACACTTCATCCGCTCATTCAATATCAATAACAAATCACCATCCGGATCAATGGTAACTCGTTCCGCCATCTTCCTCCTTATCATCGCTTTCGCACACGATTTATGCTCAAGTCTTAATTGATTCTCATGATCTTCTAATCCCTGATCCGTCGTATCGCCAGTATCCGCAGGATCATATTCTTCGAAAAGATCTTCGTCCACCTCCACCGAAGGCTCATGAATATATTTAACGCGTTTATTGCGATGATGACCTTGCAGTGAAGATTTCTGGCCCTCGGGGAATTGCTGCGGGAAGAGCGCGCGGAGAAATCTGGGTTGGAATGTATTGGTCATTGATACTCGTGAATGTTAGATTGGAGTGTTTAGGTATTGAATGAAAGGAAATTGAAAAACTTACCGTTCGCTATGCATTGGTGTATGGGATAGTGTGTATTGAATGGTATGCATACCTTCTCTTGTTTGTTTACTTTGGAGAAGATTTGACTGATCGTCTTGTTGAGTAGTGAGGGTTAGCCTTGTAAGGTGGGGAGGGGTTTCAGGGATCAGTTGGGATGAGCCTTCTAGAATTACAGAAGCCTTCAAGCTGCACTTTCTACAGGAAAGGTAAACTTTCTGTATTCTGCAGAAAAAGCAATTGGTAGACGATGAAACTCAAGTTTTTGGATACATATATCGAGGATTTTTCACGTCAAAAATGGTGGTTTATAAACCGAATATTGTCACCATTCCCACATTTTGAAGCTCGTACCATCGAAATATCCGAAAGACTTTTTGCTTGGTGAAGCTAATTTGACCGGGCAACCGGGCAAATGTATCTGCATAAGGAGTAGAAAGAAGCTTTTTGCACAAGATTTTATCGTCTACCTAGTAGTTAAAGACTCGATCCTAGCTTTGTGGTAAATATGATGAAGATGCACGCTTCTAAAATTGGGTGCTTATGGAAGAGCAGATTTTTCACTGATCGAAATTTCGGAAATGTGTTCCGACCACAATCACGCCGGCTGAGACAGCCAAGTTAGCCAAGATATTAAGTAGAAGCTTATTTCTTCATCATGAATTTTGATATGCAGAGAATACATCCAATATCTCTTTACCCATAGATCTCGCCAACTTGAGCATCATGCAAAATCACAAAACATATCTGAACGTAGGCCCATCATTCTCATCTCCAACACCCGCACCAATCTGCTCTCCCGTCTTTGGATTTTCACCCACAACAATCCCATTAGCATCTCTTCTACCCACCTCGCCATACTTCTGATCCAATCTCTTATTCTCCCACTTCAAGAGCGTTCTCAAGGTAAAAGCCAAAATCCCATTGAAAATCATAAAAGCAGTGCAAACCCACATTCCCTTGCGATAGTATGGAGCATCTCCAGTAGGATACATCCTCGTACCAAGAAGAGGACCGCATTGACCAACAATATTGAGAATTGCAATACCAGCACCACGCTTCGTGTCTGAGCCTTGATTATTGAGGACCCAGGGAAGGATATTAGCAATAGCGGGGAAGATACCCGCCGCAGCGAGGCAAACCCCAGTGTACCGAGGACCAACCGAGGAGGTGGTGGCCTGTGAGCGTACGTCAGCATGAACTTTATTAGGTAAGATATTTGAAATGGTGATATTTACCAGTAAAATATATCCGACGGCGCCAATAACGGACAGGCACATGAGCACGTAACCACGTTGTTGAGTGCGATCGGCAATATAAGCCGAAATGATGACGACGAGGAACGCGAGGAAATATGGTGGAGCGGATAAACCCTGAGCATTGATGGAGGAAAAGCCCATCTCGTTGAGAATGGTGGGGAGGAAGACGGGGAGGGAGCTGAATGAGACATTGCATGAGAAATACATGAATGCTGTGAGATAATTCTAATTATGCCGTTAGAGTTTAAACCTTTCAGAGAGCGACGTAAGATAAAACGTACTTTAGGATCCACAAGAGCAGCAGCAATATCAGCCCATTTAACACCTCCAACACGTTCTTCCTCTGCGCCTACTTGTCGCACACCTCGTGCTCTGGCGACGGCCTTCTCTTCTTCATTCAAAAAGCGTGCTTTCTCGGGACTATCAGGCAAGACAAAGAATGTCAAAATCCCCATAGTCACACATGGTAGACCCTCAACCAGAAATAGAAGACGCCAGTTGGCAATCGCTGCATGTCCACTCGTGATACCATATGCTAATGCACCTGCAAAGCAAGTTGCCAAGGGTGCAGCACTTAAGAACATTCCAATTCGTATGCCGATTTCGTGGCGCAGATAGAAGAAGGATAAGAGGTATGGAATACCGGGTCCATAACCCGCTTCGAAGAATCCAAGGAAAAACCTAGCTGCCATCATACCAGACCATGATTGCGCAGCTGATTGAAGAGTGGCGACCGTACCTGCGACATCGAGAGGTTAGTGGTTGCATAATTAAGAATGTCTCTAAAAAAAATTGAGTGCCCAAAGTGGTAGGATGTATAGAGAATGCAGACCATGAAAATGTCTAAACACTAATGAAAATCAAGCAAAATGGAATAAAGTAACTTACCCCACCCAACCACACAAAAGCAAGCCCATACGTGTGGAGGAAGAACCTTCCACATCAAAGCAAACCATTCGAATACAATGTATGAAATATAAAAGATTGTCAATAGCCATTCGTATTCCGGGCTAGAGATGTCCAGATCTTTCGTCATCCCAGCAGTTTTAGCATTGCTATTGTAGTGTTAGAGATACTGTAGCGGTCCTATTCTCAAGTCTCCGACGTACCCAATATTCGACCGATCAAGATATGATAGAAGATCTGTTAAAAAAGTCGATTAATCTCTGCAGATGGAACCAGGGGCATGTTGCTTACACAATAGCATCACCAGTGGAATAAGCCTTTTGTCCAACTTTCGCACCACCCTTTTCTCGATCTCGGGGTCTATGTAGAACCCATTGTGAGCCGAAGGGGCTTCACGAGCAGCTTCGAGCTGAGTAACTTCTGGCTTTTCAGACTGGGCCATTTTGATTTGCAGTCGTATGAAAAGAATTGAGATGTCCAAAAGATGAAACGGGTTTGCTTGAAAAAGAACAACAGACCGATGATATGCTGTGTTACTTCTTCGGACTCGCTACACCAATAGTAGGTAGTAGTTGGTCAGCGCACACGAATTTCCGTGTAATTGAAAGAGAGGTCGGTCGGTCTTACGGAGTACAACACGTTGTAAGATGAGGGGTAAAAAAAAAGATCTGTAGGTACTCGAGTTCTCCATCTTCGTTTTGTTCATATGTATGTACGGGAAAATAATTAAACGTTTGCAACGTCACATCGATACATTGATGGAAACCCCATAGGCGATTTATTTCCATGTTGAGCTACAAACATGGGGTTCTTGGCAAGGCCCCCCGCATTCGTGGGGACTCCGTGATTTTCATTCGTGGGAAATGCCATTCCCTGTAGAAAAATATATGGTTATCCGGTACAGAACGAATTCCGCACAACTTGATTCGATGAATATGAACGATTCCCGCATACTTGGGTCAGCCTCAATGGCAGTCTACACGGCAAGAACCAACAGATGTCAGCGTTGCATGGTTATCCCGTTGCGCACGAAGGAAGAAATCAATTCGGCGCATGATATCCGTGAGTCTTGGAATTATGTAGCTTGGTAGTAGCATGAAGGAAGGTGCTGTGCTCAAGATGTATCCTCGTTGAAGATCTGATTATCATTAGGTGACATTCCGTAGAATATTCGAATTCGCGCCACCAAGTATAAATTACAGCACGGTTATGTCTCCGGAAAAGTATACTGTACTTGTCTTCCATCGGCTATGTATGCTACGCTACATGAGTACTCGTAACAACTTGGTAGAAACATTCAAGCATAACAACAGTCCAAAGTATCGTTTCGTGGAGCTTAAAGGCTCAAAGCTTTCTTCCTCCGTTTCCACTTCTGCTCACTCACACTTGGTTTTCCCGCGGCAATCAAGCAAGCTTCATTGGATCGCGTAAACATCGGATAATGTGGCGCTTACAAATGTTTTTGTGTTTCGCCCCGAAAGAAATTGAAGTACTCAGTACTCAGCACTCAGTACAAGAATTGAAAAGAGAAAAAAAGAAAAAAGAAAGGAAAAAGAAGAGGAAACCCCGCGTGGAGCCTTTCGCAATTTTTAATGGTGGTGGATGTTGAAGTACATACATACATACTGTAAGGGACGCGGAACGGACCTGATCCTTCATTTCTTGGCATAAACGATTTGTTGGAACGATGCCAAGAGTCAAAATGCTCCGAGTTCTACTCAAGTAGTAGCTTACATGTTATTCTCCTCTTGGCAGCCATAAAATCCAACAATGAAGATATACTTATCCTCGAAACCAGCGGTAAGAGATTGTGAGAGGCTCAAAGCAAAAGATGGAAAAGGACTTCCTGCCAATGAAAATCCCATGCTGATGGGTAAGCAACGAGAATCGGCTCCGCACTCTAGAATAATTCCTCAATGTAACGCTGGAGATCCGACTGAGCCGTGATCTGCTGCAAGAAGATTTGGCGTATCCTGGTAAGATCTTAAGATCTTAGCATTCAATCTTGGAATTAAATGACGTTCTAATATTCAGGAATCATTAATGAATGGTAGCGATATAGCAAAGAGGGGAAAAAGTTCGGCGAGTGGATAAGGGGTAATGAAACATAAATAGATTTGATAGACTCAGTACCAGGACAGGCCTTCTTCCTCTGGCGACAGGAAACCCTCGAAATTCTTAATTGGACTTTCCTGAATGTCAAGTTGTAATAAAACTTGTGAGGTTGAGGTTGTCGAATTGATACGTAAGCAAAAATGTGTGTGTACCGGTATTCTATTTTGAAGAAGAATTGAACACAGCGGCTGATCTGCGCATGTGGTAAAAAGGGTTTTCAAGACTTGTGCTGCTATTTTTAACCCCCCTTTTTTTGGGAGTGACGACAAGACGTTCAACATTTTTCTCCTGATCTAATCATCACATCAAAAGTCTCAGCCACAGCCTCTAATATTCTGTCAGAAATACATACTGGATTCTTTGATCTCAATCGTGGCCGCGTTGTCTTGTGTCAAAAGAAAAAAAGAGCAACGTTTTCAAACACATAACAAGGGTTATATAGATAGATGGTGCTCACTAACCATAATAATAACCTTCTTCTTTACCATACTCTGTACTCTGCGGCGTAGTAGTGTTTCCGTAAATATCCTTGGCCGGCCTTGGACCTTTAATGGGCTTCTTCTTGGCTCCTTGACCAGGAGACTTTTGAGAGAGGATTTGAGAACTCTTCAGAGTCTTCACCAACCGGACAATTGTTAGATGGACAATCTCATCTAATACCAAATTGATACATGTTTTATTAGACACAGCAATTTTAAGTCTTTTACCCTATGGAGTCGTAGACGAATAAATAGTCTTATCCATGATACGAGAATTGAAGAGTAGTCACGGAGAGAGGAAAGAAATCATCGGAACGGAATTAAATGTTTCAAAAAGACCGACGTCAAAGACTGAGTTGACATTTTTCTTTTGATTGATGATTGGTGCTTGATGATTGATGAGTAATGGCTGATGTTCCTTCGGCAGTGCAAGCTTGGGAGATCCTTGGCATAACATCATCCATCACCGATTTCACACCTTTGCATTGCATGTGAAATGCTGCCCTATCACTTTTTGATAGCTCTACCCACGACTTACTGTACCTGTACTTTACCAAGAGTCAATTTAAGCCACGGCAAAATATTACCTACTGGCTTATCTTTTTCAGCTCAGAGCCTTAGAGAGAATCAGCTGCATGAATTGTCTTTCTTCACCACTGGTGCTTTCTGCTTGATATAAACCTAATCATGCTGTCTACCTACGTTTCAACCTATGACCGCAGCTTCGGTATTCACGGAAGTAGTACTCTTACATAGGTACGTACGTACTTACTTACGCATACAAAAGGACCCTGACATTGAAACAAGCACAAAAGCTTTTTCAATAACATTCACCACATTCACCACATTCATTTCTCGCCTCAACTTGTTTGTCCATCTGCACCGCCGAAAAATTCCGTTGGTTTCTTGCGCCCTTCTTTTTACCTCGATTTAATATCAAGGAAATTCGCAGCTGGCATATGCTACCTACACCAAACAGTCCTTTATATCATATGAATTGGGTGGATTGGGTGAATTAGGTGAATTTTTAACAGGGAATCACTTCAATTAAATAGAATCTCTCAAGGACATTACCTTCATCTATCAAATCCTGATCCATTCTTCATACTTCATTCCCGCTGTCCCTCCTCCTCCGTTCTTGTTTGTTCTTATCCACTTCCGAATAGAAGAGAGAATCCACATCACCGCTGCTGCCGCGTAATCTTCCTTTGCCATTCGAAAAGGGTGTGAGCGACTCATCTCAAAACCAAATCATCCCCGTCCACGCTGCTACATCGAACCAAATTACGCACAATCTTCATTCCCCACCTACCGAAAGTGCACAAATTCAAACACCCACCCAACTAAAACCTTTCATGGGGATATCTGGTACCCATCAAAATAATAAAAAATAATAGCCTGCAAGCAAGCAGAATTATATACACGCGTCTCCACTTTCGCAGATCCTCCCTATTCGATTTTTATTCAAGAGTAAAGGAGGACGTCTCACAACATGACGTTACGGAGTAAGTCACCTTTCATTTCCAATCCTCTACCTTACAACTTGAAGTCCTCTTCAAAAATTACTCCTACCCCAAAACTTTTCGATTTCTTGCCCGGGGAATCAGAGAAGGAGCTAGAAGCAGAAGCAGAAGCAGAAGCGGAAGCAGAAGCTATTGCGGAAGTACCTGAACTAGAAGAATTCAAGATGAGCTCTAGTCCCAAAAAAAGGTCGAGATCCGTCTCCCGCTTGCACCGCATTTCGGCATATCTTCCAAATCTTTTTGTAGACACAGATTCTAAATCCACCAAAGCAAAGATTCCACCCGTACCTCAAATCCCCAGCATTCCTATTCGACCGCCACCATCTCCTGCAGCTTCCGCAGATACCCCGCCCGTCCCCGCGATCCCTCCTACACCCAACAGTGCTCCCCCTGCGCCAGCAGCATCACCGACTCAACAAACACCTAATAAATTACAAAAGGATCAACCTCGCAACACCCCGTCGCCATCCAATGCATCAGCATCGCCAGATGCAGCAGAACCGCCTGCCAATCAAGTCCCAGAACGAAGAGGCAGGCACGGTTCAATTTCGAAGGTGAATTCCCTTGCACCTCCATCTTCCTTTTCGGCAGTTGGTGGCAACGGCAATAGATCAGTTTCGTCTCCTATATCTGGTCGCCCGGCTTCATACATTTCCGATGGCGAGAATACCGCAAAGGTAACCAAACGGAGGAGTTTCTTCCCTGGGAAGACGAAGTCGAGACATTCATCATCACATTCCGGTACGGATGGGAGATCGCCTGCCTGGGTTATCGCAGGGGATCAAAAAATCGATTACAATATTTCACTTGTTACCAGCGGTGAGAAGGTAGTGATCCTATCGGTAGATCCCTCAAAGAAACATTGTAGCTGACAGATTATAGGTGCCAGAATTATGGGAGGAATATTGCGATACATTTATACACGTTTTTCCAGAATCATTCAGTCATGGACCATCTTTCAAAGTTCCTTCCTTGATCTTATCATCATCTGGACCTCTCCACGAACTTTTAACCAACAGTATTGCCAAGCGCAGGTCGACGAGCCTCGGCTCTACCGGCAGACAAAGTCCAGACGCATCAACACAGACCGGTACACCTCCGGAAACTCCTGTTGATGGACCAGCTGCATCTGAGGCGTCTTCGGATTACATGAATCCATTACCCGAAGACAATGGAGAAGTTCATCTGTACTTCCCAACAGATCTGTCGACTGATGATCCTACTAAATTTTCTCCCGAGGATATTCAAAACCTGGCCGACGTTCGAAATTTCTTTGCATTTATGACGGGCCAACCACTTGTTGCAACCAAGGCTTGTCCTAGTATCTATCATATATTCTTGACCATTTCCTCAATTTTACAAAAATTCGAATTTACAAACTTTGATGGATCAACTTATGGGGAGTCCGCAGCAGCTAGCTTTGCATTCTTCCTGGACGAATATCATTTAGCTGATGTTCGACAAAGTCGAGAGAAGAACATCGAGGCGCTTGTGTTAGGAGAGCGCATGAGATCTACAGAGTTATATCACGAGGCATTCGTACATGCGGCTGGTAAATGGCCCTCAATTAAGGATCTTAAATCAAATCTTTTCAATGAAATCTCAACCAACACACGCGATCGATTGGAACGAGCATCGTTGGAACTTTCCCAGCGACAGCAACGTGCCGAGGAACGTTTGGCGGAATTTGAGTACCCTGCTTTGTTTTCTGGTGCGGCAGCATCAAAGACCAGTTCTGAATCTAAAATTGCTCGATTCCAAAATTGGAAGGCGAATTATCTTGGCATGAGGAGACACATGTTATCATACTACAAAATTGTGCATGGTCAATGGCCACCAAAGCAAAAGACGAAAAATCAATCTGTTGAAGGAGGTCTTAGTCGTCAAGTACTCAAGCAGCTTTATACAGATATGTGTAATCTTTACGACTTTTTGGCTGATCGTGATGCCATCACAACCCGATCCATGGACTCTGATGACCAGGATGCGGCGCATGCGAATCCAGTCCATTTAGCGGCACGCAAAGTGTTGGCTGAATTTGATAGATCTTCACCACCAGTTCTGCCACCCATCCCATTTGATGTACCTAAAGTCCCAACCATGGCATCTATTGAACCTGGCTATCCTCTTTTGTCGCCTAAAGATCAACACAAAGCATCAACTCGGAAACTTAAAGAATATGAACTACTCCTCATCTTGGCCAAAAGCCATAATCTCGATGCTGACAAGAAAACGCCATTTTTGGAGATGTACAAAGCGTTCGAGGAAAAAGAGTCAAAGAGCAAGAACGTTCAAGAATTGGCTGACCAAAGATATGGACATTGGCTGTTCCTCTATGCAGTCGTCCAATCACTCCCCATGCTTGTAGTAGATGTGGACAATTTACGATACACTGAAGGGGTGGATTATTTCTTATGTCAACCGCCCCTGGGTAACTTACCTTGGATGGAAGATGCGTCTGGGGTGAAAATGGCATGGTATGGAGTTCAAGGCGGTCACGGAGTAGTCAGTTTGCCTAGTGACGTCGTCAACTATGGTACGGAAGGTGTCTATCGCAGGTCACATTGTTGGAATGTCGCTCAGAAATGGATCAACAATGCCGAAGCCAATGACCTCTCCCAGCCATTTTCATCAGAGGATCAAGACGAAGGTCCACTGTCACCGCTAGCGCCGCCTCCTGGATTTGGTGGAAGTTCGGGCCGACCAAATAGTCGAGATCGTGATAATCCTTCTCGAAGATCCAGTGTTGCGAGTAATGGCATGCGTGGAGTTGATAATCGTAGCAACAGCAGACAATCCCAGAGGAACAGCGTCATGTTGGGCTTGGAAATGTTACCAATTCCAGGTAACATGGAACCTGGTTTCAGATCCGACTCAGCAGGTGGACGTGAATCACCGGTCAGCGTCATGGGAAGAAGAGGCGCATCTCCATATGGTCGCAACAGTGTGGCCAGCCGAAACAGCGTCATCAGTCTCCATCCGGATGGCCGACCGGCATCTTCAACTGGGAGAAAGGAATCGACTTTCGATGATATTCTTGGTACATCAGGTTTGGGACAGAAAGACAAGGGAAAGAAAAGTTGAGGAGAATGGATTGAGGATTTTTTTTCATGTTCACATGAGGGATGGAGTTCGAAAATTATAATCAAGTTAAAAGCATATAAGTGTTCATTCTAGGGCTGGTTAATTTAGGATACCAAAAACTTGAATGATAGGTATGCAGTATAGCGGCCAAGCAAGCATATCCTGGAGGGACATTTAATGGCGTTTTGAACTTTCTTCGTCATATCAGTGGGGCACGCATGGGGCGGGAAGGGAAGTAGGGGTAAGATGACCAGAGGTTGGTCATGTTTTAGTTAATTTGCTGTTCCCTGGTGCAGTTACAGGATGAATGTAATTTAGAGATATTGAGTCGAAGTAGCTATGAGGCTGTGAAGAGAGAAAGAAGCAGTGGGAGGATAATAATGTAGCTACCATGTTTGAAGCAGTCCACTGGCGGTGTGGCCGGCGGCAAATGTCAAGGATCCATGTATGTGGTAGCACGAAAGACGTGTTACATCTTCCCGTTACATTTTCTGCTACCTCACTTATTTATCCATTTGAGAACTTTAATCAAACATTTCCCCGATTTTTCCACGCACACGGAGAATAATTCTTGATTTTTTGGCTTGGTTTTTTTGCCTTGTTATTATTTTCCCTGCAAGCTATAATACAGCCAGCCGGCATGTGGCAAAAAATATGACCTGTTCTAGCTAGCTAGCTAGCTACCAGGCAGGCAAAGGCGAAGGCGAAGGCGAAGGCGCAGCACCAAGTCTTCCTTCAGAGGTCGTGTAATGTAACGTAGTGTAGTATAATGTAATGTATGTGAAGTGGCGTACAGTATGCATGGTATGCATGCATGGTATATGGGATGAATGAATGCAGTGGATGGGATGAATGGGATGAATAGGATGAATGGGATGAAATAAATATTAATGAAATAAAGTAATTTAACTTATCAAGAAACTAACTATCATCTCTTGATATCTGTTTAATCAACCTTTCCTAATAACTATTATAAGAAGATTAAATTTGAATTTAGAATGATGAATGAAGTGGATTTATAAAAGTAAAAATAAGATTGTTTTTATTTTTATTTTTATTTTTTTCTGTCTTTTGTCTTTTGAAATAATTATAAAATGAATATTTTAAATAATATATAATAAAAACAATTATTAATATAAAATTTGATTTTTAAATATATTTATATATATATTTTATAAATATAAATATATAATTTTTCTACAGATATATATATAATTTAATATTAAATATTCAGGATTATATTATTAATTAATTTGGAAATTTTTATTTCAAAATAGAAATATATTTAGATAATTTTTGTAATCTTGATCATATTTTCTATTCTATCTGGCATTTCTTATTTCGGCTAGAAAAAGTTTAAAATCTAGAAATCTAAACTATGATATATATTATATAATATTATATAATATTATATTTTATCATATAATAAAATTTAAATAAATAATCTCAAACTTTATATTTAATATATTATATTCCTAATTGAATTTTTAAAAAGAATTTATTTGTGTAAGATTTCAATTATATAATTATCGGAAATCTTATAATCTTTAAATAAAATAATTACTCTTTGAATTATAATAATATTTTTTTAGAGTTTTTAATAAAAAAATTAAAGTTTATTATTTTTGAGAAATATTAATAATTCATTATTAATTAGAAATTTTAGATATGTTTTAATTTATTAAAATATTAAATAAATGAAAATGATTCTTCAAAAAAGATTTTTTATTGAAATAGAAAGTATTATATATCAAAAGTATTTAAAAATAAAAGAATAATTAAAAGAATAATTAAAAATATATTATATTATTTATTTAATAGTTTTAAAATATTATTGAATTTTTGTATCACAGTCATTCTCAGGATGGAGGTTGTAAGACTATAATAATTATCAGTATAAGACTTTTATTTGTAATACTGATGTATAACTAATAGAATACTTGGTTATTAATTTGTAAAACTCTACAAAGGTCTATTATAACATTGCGATATCAGGGCCTGGGCAGTCCGATATTGTATAATTGATAGTTTTATAATAAGAGATATCTTTATTTAGATTTAAAAGAATAATAAGCTTTGCTATTATTTTAAGAATGATTCTTTGCTATGTGACTCTTATAAGAAATGTTTTAAAATAATAATAAAATTTAATATTTAAAAATTTTATTTCTTAATATTTTTTATTAATATAATTTATAATATATCGATTTAGTTTTTAAGAATTTTGATTTTTGATATTGAAATTTTAATTATAACTTAATTTTAATTTATTTTACTTTATTTAAATTATTAAAAGATATTAAAATTATAAGATATTATATATAATAATTTTTTATTATTCAATTCTTCAATTTTTATAACTTTTATAATTAAAAAGTTTCATCTTCTTTTAATAATAATTGGTCTTTTTATATTTAATTATAAATCATAATATATAAAATCTTATAATTTGAATTTCTTTATAATATATTTATTAAAAAATTCTTTAAAGTTTTTTCCTTTTTAATTCAAAATTAATTATATTATAAGATTATGTTAAATAATATCCTAACATAATAATATTTTTTTTATATATATTAATATCAAAAATATAATAATAATTTATTTTATTTTAAATAATTAATTAAATAAATATTTAATAAAATATAAATTTTTTTAAGAAAAATAAATTCAGATTAAAGATATTCTAATATAATTTATCTTATATATATAATTTAATAAATAATATATGAAGGCCTACTCTACATACTAAATAACTACGACTCTCATTAAAGTACTGTATGTTAAGTGGCGTATGGTATGTATGGTATGCATGTCATAGTGAATGAATGCAGTGTATGGGATGATAAAGTCGTAAGATTTTTTTACGTCGACAGACAGGGCTTGGCGTGCGTGGCGGATGGAGGGCGGGGAAGAGCAACCGGCCTGTCCGTTACGCGAGGGGTAGGGGGGTTTGGTTGGTGGTGTTTACGCACTAATGGTTTGGGAACTGGGGGTTTGGTTGGATTGTGTTGCGGGTGGTTTTTTAAGCTTATTTTTTATTGGGGCTAGGGGTTGTGCGTTTGAGGGATTGCGGTGTTGCGGTGTTGGAATGGAGGTTGGATTGGGATTGCGGTGTGCTTTGTTGGTGTTGGTGAGTGTTTTTTTGTTGGGAGTTCGATATCCCCTATACTGTACTTATTTACTTGTTGGTTGCAATTGCAATGGCTGGTTATGCTGGTTATACTGCGTTTGGAGTTTTCAATATTGGGGATATTCATTAGATGGACTGATTAGGTTTTTTTTCTTTTTGTCCTGCACAGTGAGATTGTCGAGAGAGGAAGCAGGGGATGGATGGGATCTCCGGAGGAGATGATATGTTTAATATGTATGGGATTTACGTAACGGATTTTAATGTTGATGGTTGATTTGTTAGGGATGTGTGTCTTTTATTCTTTGTTTATTTTTAGCTTTGGGGATATCTCGTGGACTGCAGTTTTAATTCCTTAACTTCTCGGTTTTCTCCCTGTCTTGGGATGAGTAAGCTTCTGGGATTACATTTTACATTGGTGGGTGTTAAATAAGGTGTAGCGGAAAGGTAAAATGCCTATTTAGAGGTGATCAAAAGATGCACCGTGTAGGAGAAAAAACGTCAGCGTCTGACGTAGGTGGGAAACGAGCCAGTTTGTATTCTTGAGCTCTTTTTAGGATGCGTAAGATGCGTATGCGAGAATACTGGGCGAGTTGTAGGGTGGTTAATAGTGTTCGAACGTTCTTGTTAGCAATCCGATCGAACGGACTAACGGATTGCTACATATGAGACGGGGGCTGCTTCTGTCGAGAATTAGTTGTCCCCCTTTACTGAGTGCTTGGGATGGGATTGGTTGGAGAAGGAAGGGGATGATAGGTCGAATCGTCTGAAGTTTATGAAATGATTGGATGGTTTCATGTGGAACATATGCAATAATATCATTCTATTATACATATTTCCTGCATGAAGTAAACCTATTCCAGCTTTGACGATCCGGATTCAAGATTCTTCAAAAACAGAAGGTCTAGAACGGGCTCATGCAGCTCGTTTGACATGGGAGTCTTGATCGCATGTTTGACAGTTCAGCTGCAGAATTTTAAGCGTCGTTTTGCTGGGTCCCCATGGGGAAAAACATGGTAAATCATGGGGTTTGGGAATAAGCTGCTGTAATGCGTCAAGGTGATCTACGCTACCGTACCTGCTGTGGCGAGTACTCGGCGTATATTTTAAAATTGTCCGCTGCGTGGTAATGCTGGTGTTGAGATTTCGTTGTCAGGCCATTCTCGATACTTGTTCTTTTGGCTTGGTATGCACTTTATCTCGCTTGTCTTCTGCATCTGTATTGGGTAGCATTCGATTTCGTACAGAATAGCATGTTGAGATTACGGTTCTTGTAGAATAGGAGAAAAAGACAAGCTAGTTCGGTTTTGGTAGCAGTGGAGCTTCTCAATTTTGTAGATCCTTTCCCTCATCAGTTTCAATAGTAAAGTTTGAATATCATCAATTTTAAACTTTATGCTTCCCGCGATTCTCGGTGAGAGCTTATTGTCTCCATTGTGACCAGATTGGAAAATATTGGCGAATGCCAAGTGATGCATACTGGCTTGACTATCAATATCTTCACAGAAGTAGTTGGCTAAAACAAGAAATTGGAAGATATGCAAAGAATGTTATACGAAACTGACATTGCAGATTACCATTTGAAAATAAGTGTCCACTTGAAATGGATGTGATCGACGTTCTCGGCGCTGCTGAGAGAGCCACATGTAGCTCACTCATGTAGAGACGCAGTATAATAGGCCCAAAGTCCACTTGCCGTCTGTATCGGCAGCCACATCAGGAATCCACCTACGTATGAGGAACTAATTTTGAGGTACCGCTGTCGTCGTATCTCCAAAATGGTCTAGCCATACCTCTCCAGAGAACTATAAAGAGCACAGATGTTCCCGAGTCAAACAACATCAATCCATCAAACACTTCTCAATCACATCAACAAGCACTTCAGCTCAACACTCTTCAGCTCTCAAGCTTCAAACACCAAACTCAAAACTTCAATCAAAATGCGTGCCTCATTCACCGCCATCGTCACTGGTCTCATGGCCTTCAACGTTGCCGCACTTCCAGGTGTAAGTTCCTAGTCACACAACCTCCTAGAATTTGACTCCAATTTACTAACAACTCATTAGGGAGCCCCATACACCTGGGGCAGCGGCTCTCCCACCGGCACACCACCAGCCTGCGCCGGCGCCAAATACAGATGTACATCCAACGCACTAGCCTCCCTGCTAACCTGCACCGACATCTTGAGCGGCCTCGGCATCAGCATTCCTATTGTCCTCAAGGAGCGCGACGTCGAGGAACGAGCCGTCGAAGCTAGAACCTCCAACCAGGACGGAGATTACTGCTGTACTTCCGCTGGATTGCTCACAATCAGCTGTCTCAATGTGGCTAATGGAGCTACAATCTCTTTGCCTATCACTCTTTAGATGAAGGCCTAGGCATTTGGATTGGGGATGCGAGAAGGAGTTGGAAGAGGTTTGGGGAAATTGGTGGTTTGGTGATTGGTGAGCTGGTTTGGTGATTGGTGTTTGCGGGTGTGCTTTTTTCTACTCACATACGATGTTGAAGGGGATGTGGTGGTGCAGGCGGGTGTGGCTTTGCATAGCATTCCTTTAAATGCAAATCTATTTAATATAATACCGTTTGAGTAACTTTACTCCATGATGTTTGTTATGCAACTGCCTCGTGAGGTTTTGAGAATTCAGAAACTAAATTCCCGCTATTTCAAAGAATCAACCCTTTTGAACTGATCAAGGTAAACTATGTTCAAAGAGAGGTAACCACGGACCACTAAAATGAGGTTTTAGAGGGTTCCGTGAATTGATAGTCATGATCTGAAGGGTGAATGAGAAAGTTAAGGCACTGGAAGTATTATGAAAAGAAATGTGATGGTGAGAAGTATTTACCGTTTGCTATTCTGTCGGTACCTGTCCTAGCTGCATATACTGCCAGTAATTATGTCGAGTCAGCATAATATAATAAACTAGATCAGAATTCTCAATTCACTTAGCCAATACAACTGAATACTGTGATTCCATTTATATCCTCGTTTTTCATGACCGTTCAGATACCACTGCTTTTACTGGTGCTTCAAATTAAAAGGAAGGTACGTACGTCTACCATTGGCCAATCGCACCTCACCCAAGTCGTAAGCGACAAGTGCTTTCAACGTCTTGTTTATCTCATACTCCAAAATACAAACACTGCCTAACATTAAATTTTACACATACTTCTAATATTGCCTACCTTCTTTCTACACTGGCCTCTTAACTTTTGTTGCTGATTGAAACCTTTTTTAATTTGGCTTTTGATGTTTCACTCTTTGGTCACTCAGTCTTGGTGACCTTTTTTGAGACATCGGAAAGCCCTTACTCTTCAAGGGCTTCTGCACTCAGCAGGAAACACGCGCGATTTTCTCTTCAAATCTCCACCTCTTCACCTCTTCACCTTGTCCGGCGCGCTTTTTATCATTTCCCTCGTCAGTTATCCTCTTCGCACCAAGTTCCCATGAATACTAACATCTATCACAGTCAAATCAACGCTACCTTCATACATAACAAGCTACCTCAGATCACAACGTTCCGCAATTCATAAAATAACGAGCTAGAGCTAGCGTCGATATTGAAAGCAATCAATGGTCGCTTACTCTCATTGCAGTTGCACAAATTCGCCCACTCGCAAATTCGTAGTCGTTAGCTTCCCTGTTCATAGAGAAAATTGTTGGCGTTCTCGATATTCTGTTAGGAAACAAAATGGACGGAGACACAATGGTATTGGATCCAGATGGAGACGTAGTACTTGTGCTGGATTTGAAGGATCCTGCGCCTGAGGCCATGGTTGATGCTGAATCAACTGATTCTCCAGAACATGAAGTCTCACCATTCGAGGACGTGGTTAATACTACATCAACTGATTCTCCTGATGATGGAACACCATTAATACCATCAGCTGACTCATCATCCAACCTCTCGGCCGTTAGCACCTCTCCTATAACTGAGCCAAAGAAGATCCGTTTCGTAGTGTCCTCTAGACATTTGACGCTCGCCTCGCCTGTTTTCAAAGCCATGTTACGAGGAAGCTTTCAGGAAGGTCTCAAGCTGAAAGAAACTGGCAGAATTGAGATACCACTCCCAGATGATGATTCTGCTGCGTGGAACATCTTGCTCAATATCATCCATAGCCGGTACATGGCCATTCCACTCCAACTCAAATTACAAGTAATGACCCAGATTGCTGTCTTGGTCGACAAGTATAGAATGCATGAGGTTGTTTATCTATTCCTTCCAACTTGGAGGAAAGCAATGGACTACCCACCCACTCGCTGGGAAGATATAATAAGTTGGATTTGTATATCATGGGTCTTCGAACTGCGAGAAGAGTTTCAGGAACTCACTAAGAAGGTGCAACTGGACTGCGCCAAAACTTTCGAGTCTACAATTAAGTTCTATAATTTAGATGACCTCCCCATACCCCAATTGGCCGTTGGCAAGTTCTCTTCCTCCAGTATAGATTAAATATCGACTAACAGAAAACAAAGAAAGAATCGACGTATCTCGCCGCGAAGCGATCGAAGAGGCTTTTGATATCCTCAGAAATACGATTTCAAAATACCAGAACACAATCCCCAATTGCAGTTGTTCTGGTTTTCGATGGCCGGATCTAGTAAGCGGACTGGATTCACATAAGAGGTGGTGTGATATAATGGTTCATGGGAGTCTTGTTAGATCTGCTACACTTGAAAACATCTACCCTATTCCATCAGCTCCGCACGAATGCCTTTCTTTCTCTGATTTGCAATCAAGAATAAGCCGCCTCGAGATTGTCACAGCATGTTACATGCTGATGAAAAACAAATCCTGGGACCACCAAGTTCACCAAACTCTGATTGCATCGATCAATTCCGCTGGCGACGAGTTGGTTGGGCTTCTTCTGGGACTCATTAAGGTTGACGAGATGAAGCCACAGTGCCCAACTCAATAGCACTGGGTGGGCATTGATGCAGTTGATGATTCCAGCGAATGGAAAACAATCACGGTATCTTGCTACATTGATTACTGGGTGTCGATAGATATGTATCGGTTGATTCGTGGAATTGGCATTTTTGGAAATTATTTCTGCAATATCTAGATCACTCGACCATGCTAGTGCTCGTAATCAGATCTGCATTTGCAATCTCACTGAAACTAGTTATATAGCAGGCTATATACGTTATTGGGCGTGAGCTTGCCGCAGGATCAGGGAGTATCAAAGTTGGTTACATGTATCATAACTAACCATAGGGAATAGATGATTTTGAGAATGCAATTTCTTTCCATTAGTGCCGAGGAGATGTTTTGGGATGTGTAGAAGTAAACGAAAGGCTTCCCTTCTATCGTTTCTCGCTTGGCATATTGTCAATGCGTGCCCGCCGTTGAGGACAATAATATTATTCGGATAGTGCCCGGCAATGGCAGATACTTAACCTCCTAAATGAATTTGAGATCGTTGGTACACTGGCGGTAGCGCTGTTAAGTGAGTGACCCTTGTTCTGAATATTTTTCCGAAGAGGTCACAATGAAATAGCCGTGATCTTGTACCCAGGTACATCAGATTTTGAGTCTGTCCTGGACTATTATAATTACAATATATGAGCGCTGCAATCTCAATGCATTATAAATTAATCTCATCCGACAATTAGATTACCCTCAAGCTCTGACAGCTCCTCGGATATTGAAATATGCCTTCAGGCTCGCCTAATCCAAGCCAAATGTCTGCTTGTATATACGGATCATCCACCTTTTGAGTCCTGTTAAGGTAAAATAAACTTCTTGTTTTTGGTGGTTTCGGCGCCTTACGCAGCTGACTTTTACAGAACACACTTTATCTATGAGTTCGCTAAAAGCCCAGTCCTTGTAGCCTTCTGGGGCCCGTGGAAATGGAAAATAGAGAATGCTTGGGGAAAGTTTTCGTAAATAACTCGAAAACCTCCGCGTCACATGCCTTTGCGTCGTCATATGTCATCGGGCCAACATGGGTGTATTTCGGCGAAGCAACCTCCTTGTCGGATTCCTCTTCGTTGTCATATGTCATCCAGTGATTATGAACTAAATCCGTCGAAGCACGACCTTCTCCTGATTGAGCGAATAGCAGATCTTTAGCTAACTCGCACATAGTTTCGTCTCCTTGAAACCATGATAGTCTGGTGTCCAGGAATTTGAATAAACGCTCTAAAGCCGGGTGACGATATTCGTCTACTTTTTCTACGGTCTATTAGTAAATAAAACACTCTCATATCAATTACGTAGTGTTACTTATAACTGTTGTCGGATCGGTAGTTTCAGCTGATTTCTGGCTAAGATTTCATCCTCCGTATAGTAATTCTCTTACAATCCTAGCAGTTGCCTTCTTGAATTCTACGGATAGATTGAACGCCCAAGTAATGTAAATCCAGCACGCAAGGCGGGTCTCGCTGGGCTTCCACAAGGATAGCTTTACAATCTTTTGCTTCCAAAGATCAATACATGCTTCTGCCACTGCAGAGCACTGGTAGTAATCCGCTAGAATGGCAAATCTTGCGAAAGCATGTATGTGAACTACTTTTGGAATACACTCCTCATAATCATGAATAAGGACAATCAATATTTTCGTTGCAAATGGATCATCCTCCGGAAGTGGAAGGGTAATTCTTCCCATAGTCTTTAACTCGAGACTCTCCTTGAAAGATCCCTCTAACATTGTCTCAAAGACTGGGGAAGCCAGCGACATTCGCTTCGAAGATACTAGGACTCGGTAAATCATAAGCCCAGATTGAATTTCGCTCGTGCGAAGTCTATTCTCCCGTTTGGGGGATTGGTGGTGTAATTGGACCGAGCAGTATCAATACATCCCCATCTGGGTCGGCGATGTAGTTCGCCTCGGGAAACCTCGTCATCGTAGTCATATCTTGCAAGTCCCGGGGGTGTGTTCCAAGTGGATAGCGACTTCTGGAAAAAGAAGATGAAAGATGGTTTTCTTTAATGGTTTCCAAGCTATCAAATTGTGGCACAAAGCTGTCAAACTATTGTGCCTCTTCTTCGAAGTGATGTCAAACACAGTCTGAATGTAGCAGTTCAATTCGAAGGTTTATTCAACTGAGTGGATTTCCCCTTCAAACAAAAAATGGTCAATGAATTTTGAGTCAGAAAAGAAGAAGTGGATAAATATTGGATTTCTAAGTTGGGGGAAAAGGCAACTCTTTAAGTACGAATGGGAGTAATAATGCGTTAGGTCTAGGGCGATATTTGACTGGTGGACTTGTAGAATTAAGATCTGGTCGACTATCATGATTTCAGAAGAAATATATGACCTAGGGATTGAACTATCTAAACGATAGATGATTTTTACAGTCTTATTAGAGACTAAAGACAAATTCCGGTAGCTTTAGCAGTTATATGCAGCTATCAAGAGGAACTACTTTCTGATCGGCAAGGCAAAAAAAGGTAATCGAAACTAACATTTTAATCTACTTCTAATTGAGACTTTGAATGGCCATGGGCTCAAAGGAAGACATGAGATTCAAGAGTACGAATAATAAAATGTGTCTTTCTAATGGATAGGATTATGACATTTTTTTGTTGAAATCAATCACGAAAAATGAAATAGTAAAATCACCATATTTTGCCGGAAAATGGCATACTAAAGTTTTACGAGGTATTATAGTAGACAATGGTGTTAAAAAACACCAAGTTAGTCTATGAGTCTTATGACTAGTGGCGAAACCGTTGAACTTCCTTCCCGATCTAGACTTCACTAGGCATGGGCTAACGAGCCCCCTCAGACCTGTTCTTTTCGAATGTCGATTACTCAATAACTATGTCATAGGTGCAAATTTATCTGCTTGAAGAGTATGAACTCAATCACCGAGGATAACGGCGCAGATACAAATAGTTAGTGCGGATTTTAAGCTCATCAATTTGTCATACAGTGGTGTATTTGGACTTTGTACGTTGTAGTTTTCTAGTCTAGCTATTTGATCTTTATATAAGGTACTTCCAAAGGGCTACATAGTGGGTTCTACATGTTTTGGTGATTTCATTTAGATAATTAAGTCTTCGAATGATCGCATCGGCTTCTATATAGATGGAGAGGTATTGGTTCAGCTGGGCCCAAACGCCGTTTGAACTTAAGAGCTGTCAGATTCGAATTCACTTACATTTACTCCTTTCGACTTAAATCAAATCTTCTTAACCTGGTTCCGTAGGAAGTCCCAAAAGATGACTCTCAACCAAACGTGAGTAACTGCTTGCAATAAAATGCCATAATTATTTGCGACCTTGATCTTTCACAATCATACTGACCTCTCCGAAGATGCAACATGATTCCCCGGATCGCCCAATCATCGGCACTTAAAATCTTGAAAGAAGTTTATCCGGAAGCACAAAGATTCACGCTACGAAATCTAACTTCTTCAAAGTGCGTGACAGAGGCCTGGTCGGTGTTCCGAGTAATGCTATACAGAGGCTTTTCTGAATCTGTGACTCAGTAGCTATAGACATTCTAGTCAATATACATGGACTAATATACCAGTAGACGAATACTTCACGAGTGTACTAGTGCATGACTGTTTCCTTTTTTGACTAATTTGTTGGAACAACACATGGGGACTATACAATCTCGTGGATTTGACTCTCTGAGATTCTGGTTATAGTTATGTGAGACACACTGGCATATTGAAATGCCTTTTTGGGACTGATCAACCTATCTAGAAGTCGATGACGGCTAAGTGAATTGGTTTTAACAAGATAAGTTTGGAGAACCAAGACTGCAATTAACAGAATTCCAACACAAGTAGAAGACGACCCCTCCATTTTGAAAGAAGTGAAAAAAGGTCCATAACGGGATCCAAGCTGTAATTGCAGCACGCTAGCGTTCATAATCGAGTTCAACAGGCCGTTTGATGAGTATAGTTCGCGAATGAGGGAAAGACTCATGAGCAGTGAACTGGAATTTCGAAGCTGGAGGTATTGCACAGTGTGTACGTACAGGTGACCTTTTATGTACTGAAGAATCCAAAATACAGTATGAGAGAGCTAGTTCGAAACGTTGAGGTGGCACAGAAAGATAGAAATACTTAATGAGGAACTTCAGCCCAAGGAGATAGGAGAAAATAATATCGAATATAAAAAACGTGTGTGACTACGAATAAGAAGTAACTAAAATAAGACTACAATAGAAATTACATAGGTTTTTTTTTTCAGAAAAAAGAAACACCTTCGTCTGATATGACGAGCTACATGTGCGCTGTTTTGGTTGAATTAGACCTGCGTGAGTAGCTCACCAACTGTCTCGGAAAAGCAAAAGTCCGTATGTAGATATAATAAACAGGTGTTTGAATGAGGACTAGTAGTGTGGTACTTTGATGTTCAGTACGTGGGTTGAGATCTGCAGGAGGAGGTCGGCGGGTCATCGGTGCGATGAAATAATGAAATATCTATATCTTGCCAATGCTTTCAGCCACTTACATTTTGTGCACACGGGAATATTGTTGTCACAAGCAATCTTGGCTTTATATATAAAAAGTAAGTTTCACATGGCATTAACATGAAAAAAGGAAAAACGGAAACATATGTTGATCTCGAGTAGAGTACCTCTTGGCCCGAAGTAGTTCTAAGCTCAATGTTGACATGCTCACCTGAAAATTGTGACTTACCTCGATATTGATCTTCGAAATCTTTTCATTTGCATCTAGTGTTCTCTCAACGTACTTAGTTACTTCCTAATTCAGAAGAAAGTTCTTTGAAGTGTCGGTGAAAAAACACGATTAAACGAAGCAACTTACCGAAAAATGTCTTCAGCAGAGAAAATGTGACTTCATGACTCATCTTTAAAGTGCAGGTGTATATCTTCCAGCAAAATCCTTTAGATCTTGGCCTGTACCTGTAGTATTATTTCGTCATTTTCAGAATGGATAGGCAAGTCTTGGATACTTACAATTCAATCGTGTCACGAATTCATCGCTTAGGTTTGAATCGAGGGGTATGCTTCTTCGGTGCATCCAACAGAGCATGAGAGTGACAGTCATCTGTTTTGGAATATATTGCTTTCCATATACGAAGAGGATGACTTAGTTAGTGATTGATCAAGTCCCCGTCGGCCAAGATGCCTTTTACCTAAGGATACGAAAACTATGAAAACTGACATCACAAATTGTAGTGAAAACAATTGGCTAAATCCACCATGTCGTCAATTTTACCTCGGAATGATGGCGCAAGGGTACTTCTACTGTTCCTTCTATGGTATGTTGTTTCTAATTCGAGATGCATACCAACCTTATATGAAGGGGATCGATCAACGTTCCACTACCAACCCCACGAGTGTGTGCATATAAAGTCAAAATGCAAAGTTGCGATTGGCCACAACCAGATGAACTAAACATCAGATTCATGATTTTTCGTCTGTAATCCTTGAGTGCATAAAACTTGGCAGCACAGACAACGGTATTGAAACGCACGGCGTTCATCTAGACAGGTTGTTTCACTAATATCGATCACGTGAGAACAACCTAGAACAGATCCCTTCCTAATCGAGTCTCGATCGCGAAAGGAAAATGGTTGACAGAAATTCTTCTTGGCTTCAATTTTTCGATCTAGAGTAATCATCCCCAGAATACGAATGATCTATATCATCGCATTAGTACATCAGCTAGGTTAATGCTTAACACCAGCCACAATATGCATACGGGACGTTTCTACTCCTCGGCACGTCGCACCTCCATCCGTGGAGTTTCCCAAGAATGGAAATGTCGCGGAAAAAAGCTAAAGATGATCCATTGTAACGATTGACTTGAAGGATTGAAGAAACTATATAAGATGTTCATTTCCCATTGAATTCTCGATCACTCATCTGTCAATCATTCTTTAGTCTTTCATTCAATAGCGACGATACCTTCATTTTTTATCATTCTTTTACTATAAAAATGCATTCCCCTTCTATTCTCTTAGGTCTATGCCTTTCAACCTCGGCATCAGCTCTGTTAGGTTCTAGTAGTGGTCTCGGCGGCGGCAGCCGTCTTGGCGCTGGTATTATGGGTGCTGGTAGTGGTCTCGGTGCTACTATGGGTGCTGGTAGTGGCCTGGGCTCTACTATGGGTGCTGGGAGTGGTCTCGGTTCTACTATGGGTGCTGGGAGTGGCCTGGGCTCTAGTGGTCTCGCTGCTGGTCTCGGTGCAGGTGCAGCTGCTAGTAGTGGTACGGGGGGCGCCTGCGTGGGAGCCGGTGCGGTACACATGATAGTGGCTCGAGCAAGTACCGAACCCGCAGGAGAGGGAATCATCGGCTCCGTAGCCACCAAGGTCAAAGCCGCACTCCCAGGTTCCGACTCGGAAGCAGTGGTATATCCAGCTACACTCGGTCAGTATCAGACCTCACAAGCAGCTGGTGTAACCGCCATGACGAAACTCGTGCAGGATTACGCTGCGAGATGTCCCGACTCTAAGATAGCCGTTATGGGATATTCTCAGGGCGCACACGTTTCAGGTGATGTCATGTGTGGTTCTTCGGGGATGGGAATCATGGGATCTACTGGGGGGAGTCCAGCTTTGTCTGCGGATGTTGCTGGTAAAGGTATGTTATAATCCACCAGCGCTTCTCTTACCATTCCACTCTGGATCATCTACTAATAGAAGTCTCAGTCGTCGCAATGGTTCTAATGGGCGATCCAGCCCATGTACCCGAAGAAACATTCAACGCAGGAACATCAAAGAAGAATGGAATGTTTCCCCGTAAAGATATAGCTAGTTGTCCAGCCGAAAAAACAGTTTCTTACTGCGACACCGGCGACACGTAAGTTAACTTCCCTCCCATATCTCTTCATCTCCTTCAAAATCTAACACATACCTCCCACAGATTCTGCGATTCAGGCATGTCCGTCCAAGTACATCTCTCATATGTCACGAAATACGGTACCGCAGCAGCCAAATTCATCACGGATAAAGTTTCTGGTCAAGCTACTACTTCCGCACCCGCTGCACCTTCCACTGGCGATAATAAAACAGCAAAGGCCGCCTCACCATTCAGTGGTACGGGCTTCGGTTTCAAAACCAAGCGCGATAGTACTAGTGGTGCTGCGAGCTTGAAGAGTGGTACTGAATGGAGCATGTTGATTGCTTTTGTGGGGTTGGGGTTATTGTTGTAGTAGATGATTGAGGCAAGGAATAGGAAATGGAAAGGCGTTATTTTGATATCCGTTTCTTTTGCGTGTTGCCTTTACTTTGAGGTTTTCTGGGAGATCTGGACGACTTACGGGATAGGCTGGGTATCGAATCATAGTTTCAGTATTATCAATTTTATATGTTATACCATACCATATCATATATCATATTATAGCAACTCATAAACAAACCTCGCTCGCATCTAAATTACTCCATAATAAGATCATCATTCAATTAACAATACATCCATTCATACTCAATTATTCAAAGAACTAAAGCCACAATCTTGAAACCTCCAAATCCATAAAAACACTTAAAATTCAAATGTCATATATATCTCACACATCACATCCAATATAAATCATCCCAAGCATAGTATCAAAATTCTCATCTGCGCACTATTTCTTACAATTAATAGAGCATAAATATTACAAGACTTTACTTAAAGACTAAGTCCGATTAATAACAATATTACTTATTTGATATAAAATCTTACATCACTATTATTATTCTTTCTTTGATCTATAGAAATAAAACTCAATAACTTAATAGATCCAGCCCAAAGTAAAACGAAGTAAAACAAAGTGAAACAGAGATATTTTCGATTTTAATTCTAGATCTATCTATATATCTTGTCACGGGGTTGAGGGAACCACGTGATTGCCTGGCATATATATGAGAGTAAGGTGGAACTTCTAGTTCTACCTCCTAGTCTTTTGAGCTTTCCTGACTCAGCGGTAAAGCTTCTGAATACTCCCAGAGGTGACCCGTGACATATCTGGTTATTGTAAAGAGCACTTTTTAAGATATTAAAATATTAAGATTTTATTTTATTTATAAATATTATTCGTATAATTCCAATGGAAGATTTAATTTTATATATAATAATGAATATTATTCTTTTCTTATAATCTGATTAAATTAATATATTTTCATTCTAATTCCTATACATATTAAAATACATACCTATAGATAGAAATTCCTCATTTATTCAATATTATAATTTATAAAATTTATAAACAATATTTATTCTAAAAGCAATTCCAAAATCAGTATTTCCATATAGAGACTATATCAAGGATACATTTATAATGCCTAAGTAATATACAATTGAACAAGCACCCAGCCAAAATATATATATTATAAGTAAATTATACATTTTGCCCATTAACTAATCATCCTTTTGACGCACTCCTCTCATGAATTTGTGTCTGCGTGGTCTACGAACCTCCAATTCCATCTTATCTTTATCTTCGTTTCTGCTTCTAGGGATGTCCGAGATTGGCTGGGGAAGATTTTTAATTCCACTACCACTTCCATTCCCGCTATTGTTGGGGGTTATTTCACTTCTCACTTTCTTGTCACCAACATCATTGATGAAGACAATGTGACGCCTCACCCCTTCATTTTCCTCATTATCATTTCCCTCATCATTCTTTTGATCAGAAATCGAACCACCTTGTAAGTTTGTGCTATTCCTACCATCATTATGCACCGAATTCCTTCTCAAGTCCGAACTTGGTGTTCTCGGTCCAGGATGTGGTGGATAATGCATATTGTGATGCGCCTGCCGATGAAGATGCTTCTTCTCTCCCTCTTGTAACCTTTTCATCTCCTTTTTTTCTTGTCGGGAAGCCCTGCCTTGACGCCTAGTATATCTATTTAGACTCTCACATAGCCGGTCCAATACCCACTCACTCTCGCTAACATCTGCTAGCATCGGACTATCCTCCCCAATCCAATCCCACTCGACTAATCCCTCCTCATCCTCTCCCTTTTCTATATATTTTGCATTATGCGCACTAAATCTGATTAAGCGCATAAACTCTACCCATTCCTCATAACTATATTTTTTAGGTTTGTCTGCTCGCAAATCATTCGCAACGCGTTTGATAGCTGTTGCCAATTTTCGGGCTAGATCATGTTCCGTGTGTTCAGCAGGTTCTTCGACGTCCTCAACGACCCGACCAAGGGAAGGATATTCGGGATCTGGCTCGGCGTCGTTTGTTATGGATATTTGTCGATCATCTGGGTTTTGCACTTCAAATCCATGACGAATACGCTGTTTAGCTTCTCGTTCTTTGGCCTTCCTGGATAACCATTCGTGTAACTTCGGATGATTCATCAGAAAGTCATGCCAGACTCCCGCTTTGGGCATAATTGTCCAATCGGCAAGTGTAAATGTGCCACGATTAATGGCTGCTATGACGGTAGAACTCATATCTGAGATGAGGATTGTCATTGTAGGTATCGCGATCAAGGACCAAACAACAAAGAAGGGCTTTCCCGCGTTCGATTTGGGTGCGAAATCGCCATAACCAATAGTTAAAAGTGACACATAGCAGAAGTATAAAGCCTCGAAGTATGTCATATTTTGTTCACGTTTTTCGGCTTTCCAGAATACAGTCGCACCGCCGCACCACAGGATAGAGAAGGCGAAGATGGACATGGACAGTGCGTAGTATTGCTTGAATTTTCGGACATTACTCTGGATTTCACGCATAGCATCAAAGCGGTCCCTTTCTTCTCGAAGTAGAATCAATTTTTCTCGACGTTTAGCATGCTTCACACGCGGAGACTTGTTATCCGCCCGTTTTTGGAGCTTAGCGTCGCGGCTAAGAGGAACTTGCGAATTGCGTGATCGGCCAGCTCCCCCTCGACCGCTATATGAATGGACTCTTTTTTGATGAAAAGTAATTGTTTGACCTTGAACATCGAAATGACCATATTTATCAAGCGAAGATCGACGGGCTAGACCTAATTGAGAAGCTCCAGAAGGGTTCTCAGCCGCACTACACCGACGTGTGTCAGATTTAAGAGGTAACCCGAGACGGTCACGAATTTCTTTCTCATTTGTGACCGAACGACCGAAGGTTTCCTGTTGCTGACGCATTGCATGATGCTTGACGATCTTATCCTGTGACATACCTGATGCGAACTTGCGCAAACTGTTAATCATAAGACCAAGGAATATGATACCAGTGACAGCATATGGGAAAAGAAGTCCCCGACCTAGATTATTATTGGGTACGAAATCTCCGAAGCCAACGGTCAAAATTGTGACATCACAGAAGTAAAGAGCATCAGCGTATTTAAAACCACAGACTTTCTGGTAGATTCCAGCTCCACCAGCTAGCCATATGAAGAACATCATGGTTTGTAGGATGAGAGTCCTCTGGTCATCGTCGAGTTCAAAATGTTGTGGATAATGCCCAAGGAAGTAGCCGAGCATGTTTACCATTAAAACCATTGACCCAATCAGATATAATGAAGCTGCCATGACCGCGGACCAAAATCCTTGGGACCAAGTTTGACCAGGGCGAATAGGGGGGACGTATACATACATGGCGACTAAAATACCTATAAGCTGTGATACTTGTTAGAATTGAAGTAAATATGACAATAGCTTAAGGCTTACGATGCCAGTAGATAGAAACCAGAAGATTATCGATAGCGGCAATGCGACAATATACCTGACCCTGCGCATAAAATTTAAGAGCAAGAAGAAGTTCCCGGCGAACCCGCATCCAAGCGAAATAGCATTTAAAATAATTTCCCTTGAAATTTCAAATCAGTAACATTCTTGGATTTGGAATATATCTCTCACCATTCTGGGTCAGGTATGCCGACCCCATTTTCATCCGTACCGAATGGCAATTGACCATCATTAGGTAAATCAGCCCTCCATTTCGTGACCAGAGCGGAAATGGACAAAACGTTTGCCAAGGGTCCAATCGTCGCAGCAATGAGAGGAAAAGCCGTTGATGCAACCCACCAATCTCTATTGAATCAATGGTTAGTGTAATAAAATTTGGTGAAGAAGATTAAGTAACCGCACTGTGGTAGATCATCTGTCCTTGCTCTAAATTTGTATTTCCCAATTTTGAGCAGACCAGGTCCTGAGAGTTCGTTATTCTGGGTAATAAAACTGCTGTCGTTATCGCCGTTGCTCAAAGAGTGGTTGTTTTTCACGAAGCCGAGTCCAGAATTGTTGCCCGCCATTGTTATGACTTGGTGCGCGAGGCCATGATGTATCCTAAGCTTGTATTACTTCCTCAATACACTGCGATTGTTATTTTCTACCGGTGGGTTTTGTTATTGAAAGCCTCGGGATTTCACAACTTGATCGTATTTGTCTCCTTCACACAAACATCAAAACTCAAGCACTTGAATTGATATGTTCGAATGTCTTTGTCCCTCGGCAACCCACTACATGTAAGATCTTACGATGAACTGAATTTGTGAATCTCTCTGACTTTTAGATCCAATAAGCTCAAAGTAGGAATCGTACACTATGATCAGTATTGTTAGAATGAAAGAGACGAAGACAAAGATTTCCTACTTGAGTAGAAATTTAGGTTGGTCGCCATCAAGCTGCATGCGAATGCCGTTAACATGCCCGTCAGATTACATAAGCATAGCTAAAATGTGATCTAGATCGTTTAAAGTTATTTGGAGCATTTACAATGATGGATTAGTAAAGATTGCCCAGCGATTTGTGTATATATTTTCAACGATTAGAAAGTAGATATAAGAAACCTGTAAAAAATAATTTATTTTAAAATATAAGGTTATAGAGTTAGGCTCTTTTTGGCTGTCCATTATGACCTAGAAATAGTAGTCCCTGCATAGAACTTGTGCATGATACAAATACAGAAAGCTGCATGGGAAACACTTATCTATTCGACTAGATGAAGTGCATAGAGGGGAATTGTTTCGATTTTTTTTTAAATAGAGATATAGATATTATTAGATTTGTTTGAATACTTGGCCAAACCTTAATTAGATGAATATTTGTATGTGAATAAAGTAGATGATAGGCGTTGGTGGCTTGAAACGTCCTGATTGGCGTTTGGTATTTTTTTTTTCATGTTCTGAATCTAGATCATGGTATAACAAAGGAAAAGGCGTTCTCATCTGCCCCTATTGCCAATGGCAATGGGATATTAGAGTTTGAAACGAGAGAAATTAGGGTGAGCAAAGTTGCTTCAACCCCCATGATCGCTGACATATGAACAGTTTCAGATGTACAAATTTTGCTTTTTTTTTAATTTTCAACACGACTGACATGTACCCAACGCCTTGCCCTATATGGCCCCATATTTACTAAAGAAAATGATATTGTCTGAGGAGTTAGAGACTGAAGACACTCATTCAGCCTCTTCCCGACCACCCACCCTTTCCACAAGTCTGAGAGATCATTAGCAACAAGTAAGAAACGTCTTCGACCAAGGCAACGTACCGGAATATGCTAACTGCAAAAGTCATTCCCCATGCAATCAATGCTATCGTTATTATAGCACAGAGCGTCTTAGCTCTATGGCAAACCACGCCATTATACCCCGTGTTTCCGACTTTGCAGCTCCCGTTGCTGTCTGATATCGCATCAAACGCCAAGGTCAAATTAGAAGCCTCAAGAATAATGAAAAAAAGATCTAAAAGAACGAGTCGGATCTTGGCTTTCGGTGCTCGAAGGCCTAAAGGTTTGCCTGTATATTCATCCCAAGTCATGTAGAGAGTATACGGGATAGCAATTACATCTACAACAATTGCCATAGTTGTAGATGGACTTTGGGAATATGAGTATTTATTCGAAAGATGATGAACTGAGGCTGCAATGCTCAAGGCGATGATTGAAGTTATAAGCACAATAAGTCGAAAAATAAGGGGAACATAAGGATTCATGAGAATAGTTTGCTAGGTAACGTCAGCTGATCATCCAAGACAGAATTCTGGGCATGGAAACCCTAAACCTACCTGCACGCGTTTTATAAAAGTCTCCCGTTTCTTTTTGTTGTATATGAGAGATGTGATATTATCGTCATCGTCACCCTCTCCTTTCTCCAAATCTCCGCACCATGGTCTATCGTAACCAGGAGTTAGATTGTTTAAAAAGGCATGGTCAACCAGCGTGTGTTCCTCTCCTTCTAGTGCACCATACGTAGATGCTTTGATAAAATTTCGCCATACGGCAGCATTCGATTTTAACCCAGATCTTACAATAACAGGTTCCGCATCTCTAGCATGATCCCATTTTCTCCCTTTGACCGGTTCGCGCAAGCCACCAAAGAAACCTGTCTCTACTTTCTTATCGCTTATGGCATTGTAGGTATCATCATCGGAATCAACATATCCATCGAGAGAAATTCTTCGTGTTGATTGAGTTGGGGTAGAATCATGCTGTGCTGGATGCATTCTTGAAGGGGTGGGAACCCTTTTAGGTTGTAACGGTGCTGGGTCATCATCGTCTTCATACGAGCTTATCCAAGCTTTTGACAGGTAAGTGCAGGTCGAGGATTTGACTGTGGGCCAATAACTTACCAGGAAGTGAACGAGCTTCTCTTTGAGCTGCGCGATTTTGGGCATGTGTGCCACTTGTCGAATGTGTATTTTGCGTACTGTAGGTTTTATGAGAGGAGGACGAGTGTGCTTTGGGTCGACTGGCATGCTGAGAACCAGCTCTTCGCTTGCCTTTCATGGCAGCATTCTCAGATGAACCGATGCTCGCAGAATCCGAGAATTGGCGTGGCACTGTAAGGGAATCATTTTGAAAATTATTGTATGCCTCCAGCGGTAGTCCCAGCCCAAGTGTGGTCCGTGGCAATCTGTCTGATGTTGCCATAATACTAGGATATCCCCCGATATCGTGTGTCGCAGTCGCAGTCGCAGTCGCAGTCCCAGTCGCAGTCCCAATCGCAGAATAAGTTGTTAAATGTCCGACACTTCTTGTATTCTTCCAACACGCGATGGAGCAACCCTGAACGACGCTTCAATCGCGGTCGACCCCTCTCCTATTCCTGCATTGTACCCTTCCCTAAATAAAAGTAAGAAAAGAAAAAAGTAGTCGAGTTAGAATTAGAGTTGGAGATAGAGTTGGCGTCAGACTTAGTTATGAAACAAATATTAGAAGAAGGGAATTGATGTAAATGGAACTGGAATTGGATTGAAGTAATGAGTGTAAGAATTGAAATTAGAGGATGAGAAAGAATTGGGGAAAGAGGATGATTTATTTTTGACATTTGTTTGTTTCGCGGTTGCGGGTTGCGGGTTGCTTAAGATTAGGTACTTGGTGTACCTAGTGGTTCACCGGGTTTAGTTCTGAACAGAAAGATTAAATGATCTACGGGGGACCACTGAGGCAACATTAAACATCAATCCTATGAAACTACGGAATTACCAGGTATTATTACCTCGCACCTCCTCTACCATCAACACAGAAAAACAATGGGCCATCGACCACCAGGGCTTAGCAAAGCGGACAAGACAAGGTTTATTACATGGACATGGCATTTCCTCCAGGCATTGATGGGATTTTCAAGGTCATTTTAAGGTCATTTTAAGGTCTAACCAGGATGATATCCAACTGCATATGTATGGAATCTTTTCACCCACCCAGAACCCAGAGATACCAAATGCGGCCTTGGTACTGGATACCACCAGTACCTACTTAGATAGTACATGTCGACCTAACCTATCTGAGAGTGTCGATACCTAGGCCGTTGGATATAGAATCTTCTCCCCCACCTAAAATTTGTTCTTTTCTACCTCTAGATTCAAGGTTATCTTCATCCGTCATCGTACCTGCGATTGGAAGTTGGGCCTCATGAATCCAGGCAAAAAGCCTTGGAAATTTTGGTTTTCTTCTAGCTCATCTAGCTCATCTATCTAATCAGTTAAAAATAAAGAAAGAAAGAGGTCGAGAACAGAACAGAATATCACTTCACATCATACATACCCATTACACTCAAATACAATTGATGCAGAGTACGATTTTCGCGAACAGACAGTCGTATAACGAATGACCTTTCACGCATAACGCCTAACGAGTGTACGACGCAATATCTCTTTGTTAAACTATCTGCCGCGAATGGTATGATTGCATAGACTTTCCATCTAATTTTCTGTCCACGAAGGACGAATAATGCGCCTCTACCTACTTCCCATCTCGACGCGTCGAACCCTAATTTACTGCCAGCGTCTTAATGTTACAACTACAACTGAAGTTTCCTTACTAGATAAGACGACCACAAAGGCGAACAACCTCTGGAATAGTTGGGAGAAGAAAGATTCGGGATGGCAGAGAAAGGTAGTTGAGTTTGGGAACAAGGCTCTGAAGAGGATACCATATGAGGAATGGGGGTTGAAGTCGGTGCCTCCCCTGTCTAAACGAAGGCAAGAGGAAGAGTTGGGTGATAAAGAGAAAGTCGAGGTCTCATTTCCCTCGACTTGTCTTCCGCGAGAGAGAGTTTTGGAAATTTTGGAAATTCTTGGCACAGAAAGAAAACAACTTCATAAGACGAGATTGTGGGGTTCAATCATTGGGATGCCTATAGTTGCTCCCTTTGCGCTTGTGCCTATGTAAGTGCAGCTGCAGCCTCCACAATATTCTTCAAACGCTAATGCCAGCTAGTATTCCGAATTTACCCTTCTTTTATCTATGCTTTCGTGCATACAGCCATTGGAAGGCACTGGCAGGATCTAAACATATTGAATTTCTTCTAAAGCAGAATCTTGTTGCAGCAAAGCCATCTAAGATATTAGACGAGTTATATCTGAGGAACAAGATCCCGTTTCCTGATCCGAGAGGTACGGCTCGTACAAAGTCATCCAGGTCGAACGTTGAGACCATGCTACTTCATGCTTCTGACGGAAAGAAAATTGCAAAGGCATTAGACATACCTGAATTGCAAATGGAACTTGATCGAGCTGTATGGCAAGTAGAAAATGATCTTGAAGCTAAAAGAAAGCTGGGGGAGGAAAAAGAGCAATTGGGTGGGACCGAGAAGGAGAGCAAGAAAAAATAGACAAGCTATTGTACATTTGTATCACAGCTGATGTAACATGCCAGTATAAGGAAGGCAGTCTAAATTATAATGAGGCTATGCCATGCCACGAGAAATGACGCATTGTACTCATATAGCGAGCGTATCACGCGCCCTAACGATATATATCAATACCTAGGTATAGAATATAAACAACTATTCACTTCCCCTATTAGAAGATCGTGTCATAGTACTACTAATCGCCGATCAAGGAAAATAGTTTCTTGGATCCGAACTTTGTGGTTAGATAAACCTTTACCTAATGGAGAAAGAACTAGAAGCTAATTCCGAACTAAAATGTCTACCGAAAGAGTAGATAAAATCTGCCCACAACTGTGCTTGCTGTAGTCAGCTGCGAGTCGTTCAGACATTACCCGACCCTTTTAGATTCATTAATATTGTCTACAAGAAAAAATTCTTCAACTTGATCTAATCTCACCTTGAATTATTGCAACAGTTTTCCAGCCTAGTGTGCCGTCCCGATAAGAGATAAAAGCGGCATATATTTAGATCTAAATACAAGGGTTAGAGTAATCTAATTTCACCTTGGGTTTTTTAAACATATCACGACAATACACTTCCCTCAACGCGATTTTAAAACATGCCCCCACGACGAAGCCGAGACGACGATACTATCATTGTTAAGGGGGATGACGATGAAGAGTGGGCAGCGCCATCTTCACCGGATTCAATAGGATCGGATATTGATTTCGAACCTAAAAACAAAATGGCCATCGATTCACCTCAAGACCTCGAGTCGCCCGAGCCAGAACAAGCCGATGGAGCTTCGGTCGCAAGTGTCAGTCCAGCAGCTAAACAGAGGAGTACGACTAAGCCAAAGTATTTGAATCAAATATCATTCAGAGATCCAGGTTCATCAACAATGGAGGAAAGATTACAAATGATGCCGGCGAAACGTCCTCTACCTTGGAGGGACGGAGTTGAAGCTGGCTCTGAACTCGAAACTGGAGGCGATTCACGTAGGAAGCAAATTAGATTTGGTTGTCTACTTGCGACTCGGGGAAATGAAGTTGAAAGCCCTTGCCACTCATGTGCGAATGGTCGAGGCAAGTTCGAATTGTGTATCGCGTTGCCAGGATTCTTCAAGGGAGCATGCGCCAGTTGTCAATTGAGTGGCAGACCAAACCGTTGTAGCATCAAGACTAATGAAGATAGTAAGTTTATCTTTGGAACCAACTATCACCAATATACTAATACAATTTCTATCTAGTCGAACCCGAAGAATTTCATCCAGAAGATGGACTCCGGTCGTCGCCAGTTGCCGAGGAATCAAGCTCAGATTCACCAAGAGCTTCAGGTCCGGGTTCACGAAAGAATACAGTAAAGGAAACACCGGATCGATCTACTTCAACAACTCACGCTCAAGAAGACATGCATTCTGGTCCACCAGCAAAGAGAGCCCGAGTCGAAGAGCCAGAAAAGCTACCTCAAACAGGCTGGCAAGAACCTCCTGTAGTAGACACCGGTTTGGGATCTGCAAAGTCGCGCGGAGGGCGCCCGCCTCGTTCATCTCTCAATCATGTTACAACCTCATGGGCACATGTTAACTCTCCGCATATGGCTACGCGCAAATCGTCTACTCCAATCACTACTCGGAATGGCGGTTCCAGAAGGTCTGTTGGGCAAACTCCTTCGGCTGATAAGGAAACAACTGTTAAGGAACCATCTAGAAAACCAAGCAACACCCCAAGTACCAATACTCCTCAATCAGCCCCAAGCAGATCAGCATCCAATGGCTGGGCTTCTGTCAACCAAACTCAGCAAGGATCTCAACCTACTTTCCCAAACCTAGCCAAACCACAAATTCCAAAACCACAACATCAGCAATCCAAACCGGAGCAGCCGCCGGCGAAGCCAGAACAGCAGCAGGTTGAACCACCACAAGAGCAATATCAAGCTCAACAGCATCAGCAGCATCATGTTCAACAGCAGCATCAGTCACAGCATCAAGTTCAGCAACAGCAGCAACCACAGCATCAAGTTCAGCAACAGCTACAGCCACCGCATCAAGTTCAACAACAACAACAGCAGCAGCAGCAGCAGCAGCAGCAATACCTACCTCCACCTCCCCCTCCCCCTCCACAAGCCCAGCCACAGCACGGCCGACCTCACCCACAATTTCAAGTTCAACCTAACACTATTCCCCCTAATGCTTTTGGAGGCTTCGTTGATCAGCAAAATGGTAGGGTGAGCAACGGATTGACAACGTCTCAACCTCCGAAAAAAGTCAAACAGCTACCACCTTACCAACCAACCTTTGTTACAACTCCATCTGGACTCTCTTTTGCCTCGGCTCCGCTCATTGAGACCTTGCCAAGGCGAAAGCAGCTTCAGCTAATGGGAATTATTAGTGGTCTCCAAGGAGGTATTGATAATATCCAGAGGGAGCTCAATCAGTTGAAGAAGACACTTGGCGTAGAGGATGATGATATTTGATATGTTGATACGATGTTATTCTGAATCCAAAAGCATTGCGGCGTACAGGGAAAATGTGTATAATAGCTACCATACCATACCTTAATAGCAACAAAATGTGTGAATTTAGAATATAGGACCCTTGGTAAACCAAACCGACACAAGTGATCTAAATGGGATCCCTTTAGCAATTAATTACCTGTAAAGCTGCGGAATTCTTGGAGAGATTTTCAAGCTGTTCGTCTATAAGCTAATTTGGTGAAGGATCTCTTCTCCCTAAGCGAAAACAGGCGGGATTTGCAAAGGTAGGTATGGAACGATGCTAATACTGCTCTTCCCTTTTAGTCAAGATAGAACATCAAATCACATCGAAACAAATTCAACAAAATGAGGTGAATAAATAGACTTGCTAGCTTCTATATTCACTTTTTATGATTTTGAAAGTGATTCAGAAATTAGTTGAGTAATTAACGTCATTTTAAAAAAGTCTACCTCGCAATTTTGCCTACTATTTTGTTCATCAGATAGCAGGTATTGAAGCCTACCTACTAGGTAGATGCAGCGATAAGAGAAAAATTTAAGGTCATCAGTAAATGCCTAACCGCCTCCAGCTAGGCATTTGATTTACTCTAGCCCTGCACATCAACAAAAACTCTCGCCATCGATTCCGCCGCATAGCTAAACCACCTCTTCTAAAATGGAACTTCGCGACCGTGGTATTGCATCTACCAAAACACGATACTCAGCCGACGGACCGGGACTTTGGACACGACGGGTCCCTGATAACGCGCCAGCTCCCGAAGCTCGCAATCGTTCTGAAACAAATTCGCAATCACCGGAGAGAAGAACGAAACGGAAACGTGAGGTAGATAATATGCGTCCCAGGAGAAATAGGGCAGCCGCGTCTAAAATGAGCGCGACAAACAGTGCGAGCAGCAACGAAGCACAAGTACGAACGGATCAGGATCAGGATCAGGATCAGGACAATGCAGAAACAAGACAAGCGCCGGAAAGTATGAGCGAAGAAAGATCCAATGGAAGAGAAACCAGCCATGGAGATATCTCTTCAGATGATGGGAATGACAGGCGCTACTCATTCGGCAACCATAGGAACGAGCCAACCTTTATCGATCGCATCAAAGTTCTTCCCGAAGTGCGCGCCCTGCCATGGCGCGAGGGTCAGGCATTACCACCGGAAAAATCTACTGAAAGTCAACGCGTCCAACAGAGAGGTGCATGTATGGTAGCCACTAGAGGGAGAATTATGGAAAAACCATGTACGCATTGTGAACAGGGCTACGGGCGGTTTTCACATTGTATTGTATTGGAAGATTGGTTTCAAGGAGCTTGCGCGACTTGTATTTTCACGAGTAAAGGGAATAAGTGCAGTTTGAGAATACAGTATTTGGGTATATATATCTCTAACTTATCTTCTCCTCGAGAGAGGGCACTTTTACTAACAGTCGGATTGTGCAATTTTAGGGATTCAAGATGCCAGAGCTTTGAGATATGCGAATGCAAACGACAACTCATCGAAACGAAAAATATCAGACCCCGAAAAGACGTCAGCTGAGGACGACAATAACATATTCAATATATTCAATACACCTGGCCATTATGTCAGTCCCTATCCACCGCTTCCATCAATACCGAGGCCACCGTTAAGAACCCCAGGATTGAAGGAAGCTCAAGAGGCGGAATTGGATTCTTTGCTACAAGCTCAAATTGCCCGCGAAGAATTCGATCAAGGCAATATAGATGAAGGAGAACCAGTGGGAAATGGGCAGCAGGCGCGATCAACTCCAATAGTAATGCATCGTCCACGATTCTATACCGGTGAACCACATTCAATGAGACAACTTATACAGCAGGGAGGTCCACCTCCTCCAAGCAGACAACTCTCCCAGCCGATAAACAATATCCCCAATGACCAGATAGCCAGAAATCCTGTCTCGGCAATCGGTCCTCATATGATGGAGAGATCTCTTATTGGCGAATCTTCAAAGAGCACACAGAGACAATTGTTTACTGTCATAAGCGGAGTTCAAGGGGGACTTCAACAACTTCAAAAGGAATTGAATTCATTAAAGGCAGTTCTTGGGTGGGACATTGAGGATGAAGAACCAGAGGCCAGCCGTCGACAAAACTCATCCTCACGAAGAAATACTCGATCAGGTCCATGAAACAACATCAATACAAGAATAGACATTATTTATTGATTGGCCATACAATGTCACATATGTAGGTATGGATATTACACGAAGAAACTGTCCACTTTGCTTGTCAAGTTTGCAGATTTGCAATCTACAAAAGTCCAAAGTTCCACGATTTGTATTTCCCTCACCAACGAAACTTGGCGGTGGTTAGGCACGATGATTGCATCGTTAGGTTTAGCCTTTTTAACGAAAAGCATTTCATCCGTTGCTCGAAGATAAGTGACCTGTTCTGTATTTATATTACGAACGAGATATGACAAAAGGGGAGGCGAAAATTCCGAGACGTGTGGAGGATGTTAAAGACAACTAAATGCTTGGGAGGTTCTCTGGGAACACAACTGATGGTGCCACCGCACTTCGGGAAGAAAAGCTGGTGAAATTAGATGTATAAGCTTTAATAGGCCGGGATTGTGAAGATCTTCAACGGGTGGGATGGCAGAACATGACAGCACAGACTTTATGGGGGCAGAGAGAAGCGAGAAGATAAATGGAAAAAGATGCAATTTGCAAAAGAAAATACGATATGAAAGTACAAAACGCATGTGTCCCATTACAATTTGATATCTATATGTTATTGGTTAAACTGATTGGTTCCTAGCCTAATGAAGTACAACGTTCGCTAGTGGCTTGTGAAGTGCCAGGTACGTACGTGAAGCCATCCGGCCCCTGGCATGAATGATCTCTGCTTCGGAAACACTACTTTCTCGGTATTGTGTTGATTTTGTTTGCTTTCTCGTCTTATGGACAATATGTTCTCAGCAAGAGCGATTTGTATGTAATAGTCAAATTGCACACGTTAGTTCGTGTTCAAAATAGCCGCATTCGTCTCGATATACTAATCTAGAATATCAATACGCCACAACGCGCAGTGTCAACATTGCAGGTTTTCGGACGAAGAAAATAATCATCCCGATGTTCTCATTCCATACACTGGCCTGATTCGCTGGGCAATTACATCGTATGCAGATGGATGGCTTTCCACATGCATATTCTACTCTGTTGAAGTAAGACATAATTGGTAGTGATGGGTATCATTGCATTCGAGTTCATCTTTGCATTTTGAAATGACCTGTTGTACCACGAGTACTTTCTTTTCCTAATTATCTAGGTTTTCCATTTCATTTTAATCTTCTTCTGCTTTAATACTATCGTTTTTGCATCAACACGATCATCACTGTCGCTTTCCCCCCATTTCGTCTTGTTTATCACTATTAAAGAAACAGAATATTTACCAAGCCTCAGTCGTTTACTAAAAATAAATTCAATTATATCGTTGAAGCACGATAAGCATCAAAGTCCGGGGAAGTCTTCCATTAATAGCTCTTATCAATCCCGTGGCGTAAATTTTCCACATTCCAGAGCCACTTCAACAAAGATAGCAAGCTAAGTCCGGACAGCTACGTATCCATCGAGGATTCTTTGTTACTGCTGGAAAAGAAGTGTCGAATTCAAAACGTCACGATCTTGGCGGGTGCTTTAGGTAGAGTGCTGTGTATATCGCCGAATTCGCAATGCAAAATTTGGAGCTATAGGTTTTTCACGCTCATTAGGTAGAATGTCATTCACTACTGATTTATGATCAATTTCCTTGGGGAAAATTCTACAGGAAACTTAATCTACATGGTTTCGATGAGGAATATTGCATCTAGCTTGGTTTAGCTGGAAATAGCTATAGAGACATCTTAAGGGCTTTTATACGGTTCAGAAAATCCAAGTGGGAGAAATTACAGACACAATGTCGCCATTACGAAAAGTATCACGGCCTGAAAACGTTGGGATGCCCAATTCTCAACAGCCTCTCATGGAAATGACACAAGCTGGCCGATCAAACATGTCATTAGCAGCGGAAGTTAGTACTGGTACATTGAATCCAACTAGATCTGCAGCAGATGTTGTACAAAAAGATTCCCGGAGGCTCTCGAGTGCTTCACAAATGGAAAGACGTTCATCGACATTGAGCATGAGTCAGAAATCATATTTACCAGTTGTACCTTCACCTCTCAATCCTTCAACTTCTTCGACATCGGTCAATAGCAGTGATGAAACGAAGAGCGGACAAATGGGTGGTACCATATCACTTAGGGATTCCTCCTCATCGGGCGAGTTACCTCTTCCAACTTCCACAACCTCAAGCACCAACACTCAACATAATGGAGTTGCAAAAAAGAAAGGAAAAGGGTTAAGTTCTCCACAGCTATTTCTACGGCGAAAATCAGAATTAGGAGGAATGGGTGTACAAATTGGAGATACACGAGTGGGCACACCGAAAGGCTTAAAAGATCTAGGCCATGATTATTCACGATATCCCAGTTCACGCTCGAGTTCCACTTCCGGCCCATCAGGACCCAACACACCACTCCCCATTTACATAAGTCAAGCATCCAGCTCGTCCGATTCCCTTCCCTCGATACCGCGAAACCCCTTCCGCGATTCCACATCCGCTATTCTCGATCCCGAAAATTGGAATTATCCGGATGATCGCGTCGGAACATTCGATCCTTATTTCGGGGGTGAAAAGGGGTTTATACTATATGATGATGAGATTGAAGAAGATGATGATTTACACATGCCTCATGAAAATGATGATCGGGATTTTAAACCTACGTGGCATGAATGGTTGGAGAGAAGAAGTTTGATTAGTGCTATTGGAGGTGTGTTTATGGTTATTGGGTTGTTGTGTGTTTTTATTTTGTTGCCTGTGTTGACGTTTGCGACGAGGGTTTGGAGCACGGGGAGGGAAGGAATTGGAAGTGGGTATGTGGATTATGGACCCGCTTGGGCGCATGTTAATAATGTGAGTATGGTTTTTTTCCCTTTGAATTTTCCCTTCCATTTTCTACTTTTTTTCTCAGACATTTTCTCCTCGCCCCTTCACCCGATGTCAACCTCTCTAACTAACACCTTCCCCACCAGAACACCTACCCCCTCCTCAAAAACGTACGCACAACCCTAATCGATCCTGACACGCCCCAAACCGCAAGGACCAGACAGAGTACTTTTAATGGAGAGACGCTCAATCTAGTTTTTAGCGATGAATTTAATAATAATAATCGTACATTTTATCCCGGGGATGATCCATTCTGGACCGCGCCAGATATTTGGTATGGAGCTACGCAGGATATGGAATGGTATGGTGAGTTTGAAGATTTCTCCTTCTTTGGGTTGGGAAGTTCAGGATGGGGAAGGGCAAGCAGAGATGGAAGAGGAGGTGGGAAAGAGAAGTTGCATGGAGGTGAAATCTGGTATTGTGGGGTTAGTGCGTACATGAGGGCATGCTTCTTCTAGCTCCCATGCATGCAAATGTATCCCGCTTTCCTATACTTCCGGTTCCAAAAATTAATTTCACCTCCATCATACTAATAACTCCATAGATCCCGTCGCCGTCACAACCGGCGGTGGAACCCTCCAACTTCGCATGGACGCCTTCCCAAACCACAACCTCGGCTACCAATCCGGCATGCTAAACTCCTGGAACCAACTCTGTTTCAAAGGTGGCATATACGAAGTATCCGTTTCTCTCCCCGGACCCTCCGGCGTTCCCGGTCTCTGGCCCGGCGTCTGGAGTATGGGGAATCTAGGCCGACCAGGCTATAAAGCAACCACCGAAGGCGTATGGCCCTACACCTATAATTCTTGCGACTATGGAATCACACCCAACCAGAGCTCCCCAGATGGACTTTCCAAGCTTCCCGGCCAAAAATTAAATAGTTGCACATGTAAAGGACAAGATCATCCCACACCAGGAACCGGACGCGGAGCCCCCGAAATTGATGTTTTGGAGGGAAGTGTCGATCCCAATAATCGGATTGGCGTCGTCACACAATCATTTCAAGTGGCCCCATTTGATATTTGGTATCGACCCAACTATGCCTTTTTACAAATCCCCGAATACAATACCACGAATATGAATAGTTATCGCGGGGGCCCCTTTCAACAAGCTATTAGTGGAACGACCCTCTTGAACAATAATTGGTACGATGGAAACGCTTATCAAAAATACGCATTCGAATATATACCTGGTACATCTAGCACGGGAAAAATCGCCTGGTTTGTAGGGGATCAACAAACTTTTATGATGGATGGGAGAGCCATTGGTCAGAATGGTAATGTGGCGGCGAGACAGGTGAGCCAGGAACCCATGAGTATGGTGTTGAATTTGGGGATTAGTGGATCGTGGAGCGAGATCTTGATTGGGGAGCTGCGGTTCCCAACGACGATGCATGTGGATTATGTGAGGATTTATCAGAGGGAGGGTCAGGAGAGTGTTACGTGTGATCCGGAGGGGTATGAGACGACGGAGTATATAAGGGAACATCTGGTTGCTTATACGAATCCGAATTTGACGGTATGTTGTGTTTTGTTTGGTTTGGTTTGATTTGGGGTTTGGCTATTGTTTTAGGGGTTGGTGGAGCTGGATTGAGATGATGTATGGACTAACACCTAACCTTTTCAATAGGCATGGAACGAAACGGGATATGATTGGCCAACCAATCAACTCATGAATGATTGCTAAGAGGACGTTATCTCCTTCAACCACAAATACAGCTACCTAAATCAAATCCTACATGAAAGACCAGACTGGCGTCAACTCTCAACTCGCAAGGCATCAAAATCTCAATCCAAATACCAAATACCAATCATCTGGATATATATCACAAATCCGAAATCTAGTCTAGCCTAGCCTAGCCACATCTATACTATACTCATCCATCCACGCATCCACGCTCTCACCAGTTCACACCCATCCAGAGTCCAGTCCATCTCTTCCGATTATTCTTCACCAAACACAACCTCCATATAAACATCATACATCATACATCATATCACAAACCCACCACACCACACCACACCATACCCCATACACGCCACAACACGACATGACATGACATGACATACATACATACATACATAAATACATAAAAAAATGCTCTCCTTCAAACCTCATCACCACCACGTGCATATCAATCACCATCCCATTCGCCCACCCCCTCTCTACTACCCTCTAACGATCGGAATTCCATGACATCATCATGAGCAATATCTATCATATATCGATCATATATATATCATAAAAACCCAAACCACAAAAAAAAACTCCAGAATCCAGAATCAATCACAGTATATTCGAGTTTCTGGTTTTGGAAGTTGAGCTTTGGTGTTCTAGATCTAGATAGGTATATTCGGGTATTCGGGTATTGGGGTTTGATGGGTCTAAGTTTAAGCCTAAGTCTAAGTCTAGGTTTAGGTTTGTGAGTTTAGCTTCGGATCCAAGTCCTGACGAATATTGGGTTATCGGGGTATCCGGGTTTTGGGGTTTTGGGATTCTGTTCTAGAGTTAGGGTTAGGTCTATCTGGGGTTTAGGTTGTATATACGATTGGATGAACGGATGGATGGGTGGATGACTCGATGAGATAAGGGAAAGGAGGATATTAATCGTATATAAATCAACGAATAAGGTAATAACTTAATACTCTAATGAATGAACCATAGATTCTACACATGCAAATGAATCGATCGACGTAAATTTTTATCGCTCATTTGATTTATTACGTTTGATCAAAACTATCTAGGTATACCATCCATCATCTCATCTCTTTAACTACCACTCAAGCACTTCCAAACATATGCCAGTAATCTCTCTAGATATCATAACACATGATATCACCCATTATTTTCCTCCATCCAGTCCCATCCCATCCATGGCAAAATCACCATTTTTCTTTCATTTCTTTTTCCTTTATATCATCATTCACTTCATACGTCGTACTTCATATCAAATTGACAGTCCATATAAAAGGGAAAAGAAATATTTCGAAAAGCCAACACTATGCAACCCTTTGCACAACATTAGGATATGTATGTTATCGCTCCCAGCAAAAAGATGAGCTCTGGAAATTCAAACGCCGTAAATAAGAAGTAAAAGCAAGAAACACCAGGTCCTCCCTTGAACCATCCCAAGAAAATTTACCAATCAAGAGGTTCCTTGATCTCTTCACCACGATTTGTTTTTGGTACTGGTGCTGGCTTGACGGCCAATTTTCCATTCTTGCCTCGCTTTAAGTATCCACTTCCATCTAACCATGGTGTCTCTTTTGTCATCTTCTTTTCGAAAGCAGAAATCTTATCTTCCATTTGAAGAGTTAATCCGATATCATCAAGTCCATTGATTAAGCAATGTTTCCTGAATTCCTCAACTTCAAAGCTGCAAATCTTCTTTCCTGATGCATCGTTGATGACTTGATTTGGAAGATCGATTTCGATTTCTTTACCTGCATATGCTTCTGCTGCAATGGCGTCTAGATCGGCTTGGTTGGTGATAGGGATCGGAAGCATACCATTCTTGAAAGTGTTGTTGAAGAAGATATCGGCGAATGAAGGGGCGATGATGCATTTGATACCGAAATCAAGAAGTGCCCATGGAGCGTGTTCACGAGAACTTCCACATCCGAAATTAGGACCAGTAACAACAAGAACCTTGGCAGCTCTGTATGGCTCTTGGTTAAGAACGAATTCAGGCTTCTCGGTTCCATCTTCATTAAAGCGGAGAGCGTAAAAGAGAGCAGATCCGAGACCAGTTCGTTTAATGGTCTTTAAAAATTGCTTAGGAATGATGGCGTCGGTATCGGCATTAGCTCTGTCTAATGGTGCTGCAATTCCCTTGTAGATTTCGAATTTTGGAAGGCCAGCACTAGAGTGTGCAACAATTGTGTTGGTATGTGGGGAGTTATCTTCTGGTTGGTCACCAATAATCTCTCGCTCATCATCATCCGTCTCAACACGCTCATCAATATGTGCCTTGCCTTGATAGCTAGTGGGCGATACCTTCTGTGGCGCTGGACTGCTTCCCTCGGTAAACTTTCTCACATCTGTAAGCTTACCAACAATAGCAGAAGCTGCCGCTGAAGCCGGTGAGACTAAATGAGTCCGACTTCCAGCACCTTGACGACCCTCAAAATTTCTGTTGCTGGTACTGGCGCATCGTTCTTTTGGTGCCAAAATATCAGGATTCATACCGAGGCACATACTGCAGCCAGCTTCTCTCCACTCAAAACCAGCGTCAGTGAAGATCTTGTCAAGACCTTCATCTTCTGCCATACTCTTAACAAGACCGGAACCTGGAACAACCATTGCTCGCTTAATATTGGCAGCAATCTTTTTACCCTTGACAATACCAGCTGCAGCTCGGAGATCCTCAATTCTTGCGTTTGTGCAAGAACCAATGAAAACCTTGTCCAAAACAATTTCTTCCATTGGTGTTCCGGCAGTAAGTCCCATATAATTCAACATCTTGATGGCATTCTCCTTCTTTCCTTTGTCGGTGTAAGATTCTGGATCTGGAACGGAACCAGTGATTGGAACGACATCTTCCGGACTAGTACCCCAAGTAACTGTTGGAGCAACGTCCTTCGCGTCAATGAAGACGTCAATATCGTACTTAGCATCTTCGTCGGATTGTAAACTCTTCCAGTATTTTGTGGCTCTATTCCATTCCTCAGAACCATACTTTGGTGCAAGTGGTCTATCCTTGAGATATTCGAACGTGATCTCATCTGGTGCAATCATACCCGCTCTAGCACCACCCTCGATAGACATATTACAAATAGACATTCTACCTTCCATACTCAAACTTCGAATAACCGAACCACAAAATTCAATAACTGCACCGGTACCACCAGCTGTACCAATTCTTCCAATTGCATGTAGGACGACATCCTTTGCGGTAACGCCTGGTGCAAGCTCGCCGTCAATCTGGATTCTCATATTCTTGCTTCGTTTGGTGATCAAAGTCTGCGTAGCAAGTACATGCTCAACTTCACTCGTACCAATGCCGAAAGCCAAAGATCCGAAAGCACCATGTGTAGAGGTGTGACTATCACCACAGACAACAGTGGTACCCGGAAGAGTGAAACCCTGTTCAGGACCAATGATATGCACAATTCCTTGACGCTTATCGCCGAGACCAAAGTATGTAATTCCGAAATCCTTGACGTTATCTTCGAGAGTCATACATTGAAGTCTAGAATCTTCTTCCTCGACGAAAGTTTCGATATTTTTAAGGGATTTCCTGGAGCTGGTTGGGACGTTCTAGAAATGGCATTAGGTCACAATCTATTGAATTTGAAAAACAGTAACTTACGTGATCGGTGGTTGCAAGAGTACAATCTGGTCTTCGAACTTTTCTACCGGCATTCTTCAACCCCTCGAAAGCTTGCTATAAAGGCCGATTAGGAAGTTGAATCCATGACAGTGCAAGAGAAACATACCGGTGAAGTAACTTCATGTACTAAATGTCTGTCTATATCAAGAATTAGTAGTTATTCCCATTGACTCTTCCGAATTCAACATACCGATATAAAGTAAGATAGTACCATCCATTCTCTCATCTACGATATGGTCCTGAAGAACCTTATCGTAGAGAGTTTGTGGTCTACCTTCAGCAGTAGGCATAGTGAATGAATGAATGAATGGATAACAAGTTCCTTTCCGTATAACTGTTTCCAATAGTATGTATCCTGCTTGATCTTGTTGTCGACTTGCTATTGACTACCGAAAGTACAAATTCAACGAGAAACGAAGCACTTCAGAAACTTTTGAAAAGGGATAAAAAGAGGTTGAAAAGATTTACAATAGTCAAAGAATGACCTCTCGAGAGTGCGGGGTGGAATTTATTTTATGATGCTCAATTCAAAGACAATTTAAGCCGATATCGGGAAGAGCTCCAAAATGATCTCCGGCGGTGCAGATCCGGTGGCCAATTAAAAGGAAGGTATTACCTTTCTGCCATTTCTTTGCCTTGTTCGGTGTTTTGTCATTCCCCACCAGGAAATCGCAGATGTCATGCAAAAAATTGAAGTGATCCACTTGAATCAGAAAAGCAAGCTTTCGGATGGTGTAAGAGTCATATTGACCAATTAGATTGGAGATATAATTGACTAACAAAATGTTCCTGTTACTCATAGAGGATCCATTTGAACCCTCATCGTCGCTCATTATCAAAGGCGGTGAGTTCATCCAGATGGACTCAACCAAACACGTGAGGGAGTCTAGTTCCTAATAATTGAATGCATGATGAGAAAGATTGATTTGCTGTCTTTATATCTCCGGTTGGCTAAACGATATACTTTAAAATCCATACTCTACCTTCCTAACATTATGTAAACCAATATCCAAGAACCAGCAATACTATCAAATAAACAAGCACCCGATATCAATATTAAATCCAAACTGACTCAGCCTCCTCACCATCTACCTTCCGACTAGCTCACGGGAGGGAGTTCCCCACAGGCTACAGCAGAACCCCGATCACGAACAAGATCGGCCGTTCATTCATGACTTACCTAATACAGTAATAACCTAGTCAGACCCTATAGCTAGTGACAACCTACTAACAACTCCTCCTTCCCCTTCCCCTTCCACTAAACCAAAAGCCCGACGCTAGTACCGTACCATACTATCTAGTCTTTCCTCTTTCCTTCCAGAATCCCTATATCGGTTCCCAAATCCAATACATCTGCATCTACATCCCATAAACCGGAGACAACCAGTCCAAAATTCCAACTGCGACATCGCAGCCTCTCCTCCTACCTCCAACCTCCAACCTCCAAAACAAAAACTTCGTATTCTTAATTCTTAATTATCAATTCTTCCCGATGCTCGGAGAGGTTTATTCCTTCTCTACTCGTAGTATATTTTCGCTACCATACTCTCGGTACTACTACAATACTACTACAGTACAAACCCTCACATACCATACCATACCATTTCCCCTTTCCCTTTCATCCTATCAATCACTCCATCATCCACTCTCCCGCCCCTAAAATTCAAATATAAGGAAAGAGATTTGCAGGCAGTAGGTAAGGTTATTATAAGATCTTACATCTCTATGAAATCATTGAATTATTTCATCAACTAATTAACCTCATCCTCGTTTGGTATCTAGGTGATATACATACATACATGTAATACGGGTATATAGACATTAATTTTTGGTCGCCCAACTCCCGTATCTAGTAAAGTAGTCTACTCTCAGATATGATATCTCATGAATAACAAAAAAAGTTCTACTGAACTCCCAAAAGATCCTCCCTTTCCCTCCCATTCCATAACACCATACCATATAACACCAACCACATCCACTCCTCCCATCTATCTACACCACTCCTCTCTTACTCCTAACATACCCACCCCAATCCGTCTCCCCACCCAAATCCCCCTTCCATCCCTCCCCCTCCCCATCCCACAAACCCAATCCACAAAGATGTCTCATAGTCGGTCTTCCATGCGGACAATTCCACGGTTGCTCAATTTCCCCCATATGTCTCACCACCTTCTCCATTTGCCCCCTCGTCAACGTCTTCCCAATCATAATACTACTCCTACAAGCTCTCATGGCAAACATTTTCCTTACTTTGCTCGGTCGCACCATGCCTGCTCTCCCTCCACTTTCCGCTAATAGTGCGATTAGCTCTTCTAGATCGTTGATTGAAAAGGTTGTTTCCCGTGAGACGGGGAGGGATACAAGCTGGCATCTTCCTCCCACATTTTGAGATGAGGGATCGATAGTTAAGATGAATCCGTTTTGTTCCAATATGTCGAGGTTCTCAGCTACGATTTCTTCTTCCAATGCCGTTAAAGAAAGAGTTTTGGGGTAAACTAATCGTTGAGATTGCACAATAGTCGTAGCTTGTAATCGTTCAAAATTATATTTCTCATCTGACGAATGTTGATCAATAATAAAGACATTGTCTGCTGTTTGTATTCCACCATATTCGCTTGTTGACTCAGGGGCTTTAGACGCTAGGATGAAGCCGAGATTGAATTGACCAATGATTTTCATCCTAGCAAAATCACTTTTCGAAATTGTTAAAGAGAGTCGCTCTTCTGCCCCGGCAGAATCAAGAGCTTCAGCTTGAGAATTAGAGGTAGTCTGATTTGTGTATCGAGAAAGTGCATCATTCAGAGATTGAAATTGTTGATTAATATCGAGGACAGTAGTGTCAATTGTCTGTGTCAGGTTGAATGTTGATTCCTTCCTCTTCGCGCCACCTTTCAGAAGTAATTTTGCACGAGAATTATTCTCTTGAGATGGTAGCTCAGCCATTCTTTCAGCCTCTTCAATCATCTCTTGAACTTTCGCTTCTTCCTGGATCTTCTTCTCATTTTCATCTATGTAATCTCCGCCTCCATCATCACCATCCGCATCATTGACCGGGGGCGCCTCTGATGATACAAATGCTTCCTCATTTGCCAAAGAAGCCACCGGTGAATCTTCATCGACTCCTGCATCTTGGAGATTGGTCAATGAATTGGCATCAGAAGCGCTCGGTGAGTCAGGTCCAGCTGTTTCCAACGTAGATTCTGTTTCCTCTATGTCTACCATATCCGTATCATCCTTGGCTCCTGAGGCTTGAGTTCCAGGCGCACCAAACCGCTTAATAAGCCGGCGTCCAAAAGAGGGCCTAATTGCAGTTCGCTGCGGCTCTATGCCTTTACGTAAGGTAGCAAGAGTGCCATCAACCTTCAATCTCTTGGGAGCCAGTGTCCCAATAGAACTAGTCACAGTATGATCACCAATCGTGATTGTGGCCATTTCCTGTTGAGACCGTCGTGGTCTACTACTTTCAAGCAAGCTCAGTACTCCTGGGGTGGACATTGGAGATGGTGATAGAAGTTGGGGTACGTGCTGTTCTGTTTCAGATAGACTAGGCGTATCTCCTGGAGCTTCTACTGTTTTTGATGCTTCCCTTGAGATACTAGCCTCTGCCATGCGGTCATTGAAATCAGCAACGTGTCGAGGAGGTCTATACGTCGGTGCGGGCTGAGATTCTTGAGTGGTTGCAATCGAACTTTCGGGGCTTACAAGATCATCTTCAGCTCCCTCAACCTGGGCAGCCTCCTTGCCAAACTTGGAGATCAGTCTTTGCTTTTCCTTCGACAAACCTTGACGAACATCTTGCTCAGGCTTGGGAGCTGCAGGTCGTTGGTCACTCCGTTCCTCTGATTTACGACCGACCCAATTCGAGATTAAGCTAATGGCCTCACCATCTCGTGCCAATGAATCTGGCAATATGCTAGCACGTTTTGCTTTTGAATGAGATTGCACATTAGATCTTTCACTGTCTGTATTTTGAGCTTTATTGGGTCGCCTAAATATCGAGACGGCTTGCGAAGCTTGTTCTTCCTCATCATCTTCCTCCTCGACCGATGGATCAGATACTTGAGGGCGTCGCTGCAAAGTTTCAGATACACTAGCAGCTTCTTGATCAATCGTCAATTGCTTATACTGTGGTTGTTTCTGTGCTGGTAATTGAGATACCGGCATTGTATGATCCTGGCTTTCAAAGAGTTCAGCGAGAGCCGTCTTCAGATTCTCCAACATACGACTCTGATCATGAAGTAAGATAGTACGTTTATCAGGACTGACATTGACATCATACAGATGAGTATCCAATTCGATATTAGCGAATATGAATGGAGATTGAGTGCTTCCCCATCCATTGTATGACTTGTAGACTTCGTTAAAAGCCTTTGCCACTTGGGGTAGTCCACATGGTCTTGAGTTAACGAAGAACATCTGTCTATCAGGGGTCTGGCGTCCTTCTCCTGAAGCTGGACGAGAAATATGACCAATTATTCGAATGTCTTTAGTCCCGCCATCATTCGGAGTACTCCGCCTCTGACTTGGGCCGCTCGTAGGCTCCAATTCTAGACGCAAATCCATTGAAATTAACTGCGTGAGAGTTTTCGCGCCGAAAACATTAACAATGTTCTCTCTAGTAGTGGGATTCCCTTTTGTGGAAAGAATCGTTGTCTTTTTGCCCTTAGCCGCCTGCTGAGAAACAGTAAACTTGGTACCCGTTTGTATACACGCATATTGCCCCAAAACAGCTGTAACCTTGCCCCATTCCCGTTTGATGTTCTTTTCAAGTTCGCGTCGTCTCACTGGCAGATTGTTGAATAAGTTCTCTACAATTACTGTGGTTCCTTTCTGCGCGGCCACAACGGATGTACCTTTTAACTTCCCTGAAATCTCGAATTCGAGCTTCGTACCCTTCGGCGCATTTTCTGGCAAACATGTAATGACAGAAAAATTCGAGAGAGCGCAGAGCGAGGACAGGGCTTCACCTCGAAAACCAAACGTTTGAAGGGTCGTCAGGTCGTTATATGTGGATAATTTCGAGGTATGATGTTTGAGTGCTAAGGTATCGTAGTTGTGTGGTGAAATCCCACCACCATTATCCTGAATTTCTATTGCTTCGAGCCCTTGATTCTTGAAACGCACATCTATCTGGTCCTTAGCACATGGTTCGTTGGGTAATGTAAGTATGGGTTTGTTCCTACCAATGCTCGTTGCTCCAGCATCCAGGCTGTTCTCCACCAGTTCTTTCACCACCGAACATAAATCAACAATCACTTGGCCAGACTGGATTTGGTGGATCTGTGAATACAGAGATGATTAGTCCTGTATATCAAGATTGAATCTCGAAGAATTTCTCACCGTCCGGCCTTCAATAGGTTTTATGGTAGCCATAGCATTTTTCCTTGGTAGAGAGACGCGGTTGATGTTGGGAAGACGCGCCTGAAGACACACTGCTTTAGAGTGGTTCTTTCTCGCGTCACAAACGTCACTTTTATTTAAGCTTCATCAATGTCAATATTATTGTTTATATCCATATTAATGGAATTTGACAATGGACTCATCGAAGGAGACTCAATAAGTAACCTATCCAAGTATCTATTGATACAGCGTCTAATAATAAATCATAGTAATCTCTCTTCCCTTGGTTTTAAGTTTTATGGGGTCACCGGGAACACACCAAATTTCATCAGAAGGTCATCTAGTCCGTATTCTCTGCTACAGTTACGGTGTCCAACTCTTCCATTTATCACATTTGCATCGACCAATGAACCATTAAAGCTCATAATTAGGTCATATGACGATGCTTAGCTAATCTCCTGGGAAATCTTCACCGCTTTGGTCGATCATGATAGGGCGCGTCCCGTTTTCTACCGGGAGAAAAAGGAGATAGATAGCATGATAAGATAGAGATACAAAGATAAGAGATTTTTTTCCTTCTGCATGATGCATTACCACATCATGATTTACTGCACAGCAACATCACATCATACTATATCATATCATTTCATGAGAAAACCAAAATGAAAATAGATTATTTTTTAAGAATCATGAACTTTTTATTCCGCTCTCCAAAATTTCATCTCACCAGCAAGAGCTAAATTATGCTGCCATCTGCGCCCTATATAGATATCTGACCGATAGTGAGTGGGAAACAGAGAAGCGATAATGCATGAACATGCATGGCAAACACCAGCTTCTAAATTGGCTCTTGCATGAGCAGAGGGGAAAACCTGGCGTGAAAGAATCTAGCTTTCATTATCTACTCCAAACACTCCATTGAAATTCATGCCTTAGAATTTCCCGCCTTTCCATGAGCATGTTGTCATTCGTGAAATAGAAGTCAAGCTTCGTGTTTTTGCGTGTCCGGGTCTAAAATTGATATTCTCAACTAAAGTAGCTGGAGGAGCGGAAAGCGGAACGAGGGTTTATTATTTTGACATTAATGTGGCGACGCGACCATCCATGCGTCTAACCGAATTTTTTTTGGTGATATTTTGAGGATCCTGGACGTGAAAAGAAATGCAAGAAAGGAAGCGCATATTTTCGTGGTAGTACAATCCATCAATAGAGGTGGATACTGGAATATCAGTAGCAGTCTGATGCGAGAGAATGCCAACAAATTTTCATTGAGATCAACGTGCTGCACTAGGGGTAGAGGAAAGATTTCGTTAGGTTGGTATTATCGACAAGAGACAAAAAGAGACACCACACGCCAATCTTGACATTCCATAATTCGCATAAGATCAAGGAGAGGTTATGGTGATTTTGCTGAACTATGAAGTGACTGATTGTGGAGTTGATGATTCACTGTCCCCAACCATATCTGCGACACGCATTTTCTTAGCGCGGGGTGCCCCGTCACGCAATTCGTTGAGTTCACGTTCAACATCATCCAAGCGACGTTTTAATTGGTTTTCTCGGCGTTGCGACTCCTCGAGTCGATTCATAAGGTTGTGTTCTGATTCTCGGAGCATCGCAACTCCTTGATTCGCATTGGCTTCATCTTGTTCAAGTTGGGTGACTCGACCTCGAAAGAGTTCATTTATGACCTCGAGCTCATTGACACGGGTTTTCAAAGATGAATTCTGGGCGATAAGTTGTTCGTATGTCTGGGGTACTTCAAGACCATGCGGTCCATTCATAGATGGTGACGCGGATCTTATATCCCCAGGGGAAGGTTGTCTAATGTGCATGGGTGGGAGAGACGGGGAATGATTGTATTGATGTTCTTCCAAGCCATTTCCGTTGAACGGGGGTAAATGGTTACCATACATCGAAGGAGTCGCAGTCCTGGAAATAGGAGAATTCGATCCATCTGAGTGGCCATTGGCAGACTTTCCTGATGTTCTTCTATGGCCTAGAGAACCCGGTGGTGGTGTCCCAGCTTGCGATCGCGCTTGATCAAGGCCATTAGCTTCATAGAGAGTCTGCGACAAAACGCGTTAGTAAACATAACATTTCTGCAGATTAATCACAGTTCGAATAAATACCTTTTTCTTCGCACTCTGGGCAGTCCCAGAACTCTTGACGCGATTTCGACTCTTGATAACATCTGTCTTGAGGCTTATCGGCCGAGGTCTTCCGTGCAGCTTCAGAAAGAGACCACAAGCATTGCATAATACGGATCCTATTTCATCTCTGCGCCATAATGGAGTCGTCGAAGTCTGACAATTCTGACAGGTAGGCTGTTGGGTTTCGCGATCATTGTTAGCCATTGTAGCCATTATTGCGGTAGTGATAATATGAGATGTGCAAAATCGCTATCGTTATCGCAGATTGGAATGGACGAAAATTCAGATTGTTGCTCTGCTGATATCGCTTGGGGCTTAATTGATTAAACTCAAGTAGTGGGATGGATAGCGGAAGGAACGGGAAATGCCGAGTACGGTTGACCATAAAGACTAATGACAAGCCATAATTGCCTGATAAAGAAAGGGTGACCGTATTTATCGGAACACTTATCCCAAAAGATAGGAGGAGATTGATTGATTGAGTGAATGATCGCTTGATTAGGAAATGAAAATTCAATGGACATCAAAAACATTTTAAATGCTCCAGGGATTTTCTGCTTTCTCGACAATGGCCAAGAGATGGATGCGACGGAAATGAATTATGTATACAAAAATACTCTATTAGAAAAGAAAAAAAATATATATACATACCGGTGTATTGTTTTGACCTCCTCCAGAGGTAGCAGATGGTGATGATGTTGCATACCCCATATTCATACTTTGTCCGACATTAAATGCCCTATGATGATCCGAATTAGCTTTTGAGCCATGCATTATGTTGTACATCAAGATCCAAATATATTCGAAACTATGCTCTTCTCGTCCTTGAAAGTCTCGAAAAAATTCCAATGGCAAACTTAAGTCAAGTATTTCAACAATAGTCATTGTTCGTCCCTCCAGCAAATAAGAATTGTTGATTCAAATTGTGCTTGGAGATGAAACTTCCACATCGTCCGAGACAATAGTAATCACAAAATTGTATTCTTCCCTTCACATCCCGAACGTACCTCAATTGTGGTGAACTTGTACCGGAAGCTATTGAAGCAAGTGCTGATAGACCAGGAAGCTGTGGCAGAGATGCACTATGGTGTAAAGAGTTCACAGTTGAGGTCGAAGATGGTCGAGAAATAGGATCCATGGGGGGCATGATTGGCAATGATTGCCTTCCATCGCTCAACGAAGGTGACATGCGAAAAGGTGGCAGATCTCGACTTTGGTCTCTCGAGGAGGGCCGAAGATGATCGAGGGGCGATGCCCGGTAAATGGGTGCGAGTGTGGAAGCCGTGGTTGCGGTTTGAGGGGGGTAGTTATTAAATCGCGTCCGAAGTAGAACGCGAGGGATATGGTGATATTAGGGCTGGAGTCGATTGTCCCTTGAATACTATATAGCTTCAAAAGTCTATGTCGAAATAGCAGAGATCTTTCGGATAATGACTGGAAGCAGGGCGAGTATGCTGACACTGGTAGCTGGGTTGAAATTATTATTCGAGAATTGCAGGTAGTGAAAGAAGCATAAGACTTTTCGGTTCGCTCAAACGATTGACTGACTGAAAGTTTAACTTTTAAAGGGATTGATTGAATTTTGGGTATATAAGAACGATGAATGAAGAGACAGTGAATGATGTTACAATACAAAGAATCAAATCAGAGTTGCGAAGATTGGGGAAGAAGTTCTTGAGAGGAAACGAATTGCAGCTGGATCCTGGCTGCCCCTTATCCATTCGCGCTACCTTGCAATCAAAACGATCTATAAAAAGGATACTCCCGGACGCAAGGTACTTGATAATGACAAGCTCCAAAAATGTACAATTTTTACGACGAGGAATGAGTTATCTACCTATGTACCATTACTTTGAAGTCAAAGAATGTAACTGAAATTGGCAGTACAATATGAAAGAGTTTCAGATTATTATGATTGAAGTACTTCATCTCCTGGGGATTTCCTGATCAAGAACCCATATCAATCGATGCACGCAACAGCTAAAAAGCTATGGTAACGTGAGGTTTCAAGATCCATTTCATACAGACGGATAAAAAGTAATCTTCTAGAAGCATAAGCAGTACGCGGGAACGAAAACGGCTTGAAGCAATCATAACCTGGAGTAAGCTTACCTTACAACACATATTTCTCGTCGAGAACGAACATAACCTCTCAAGATCCTCATTCATGCGATCGATGCAAGCCCTAATGGCCATATTTATACACAACAGTAAGTTCTTTAGGTCTAGTTCGCTTGATATGATCAAGATATACGATATGATAGTACCTAATGAATGATATGTATCCGGGCGGAGGAAGACGATCCACGCATTGGCGCTAAGGCGGCACAAGGGTTCGAAAGTTCCTGACGAACTGGGAGAATTGAGTGGATCAGGTTAATCGGCAATTGATAAACAATCTCAACAGAAGCAGAGGAATTATTAAGGCTGACCATTAAGAATCCTGGAAACGAGACATCGAGAACATTTTTAGTTTACCCCTGAGATGGAAATTTAAGATTGCGGTCGTTCCGTGGGTTGAAGGAAGCTCGAGGAAGGAAAGGATGGAAATCAAATGTGTCACGAGCCACTGGGAAACAATAGATTAGGTTCTTTTCCTGTCTTGATCATGTGTGCGTGTAGATAAAAAAGTATTCGGTATCTATTCTATAAGCACTTGTAGTTTGGACGTGAGACTGTGAGGTGCTTACACATCTCATTGCTCCGATAAGCTGATCAGCGTATTCCGATCAATGATACGCATGAATGATATGAACTGGCATGAACGGCATAACGGGGAGGTGCCCCATCGAGTGGAATCCTACATAAGATGGGGTTCTTCAGCTGATAAAAGGAGGGCCGAGTTATACGGAGTAGGAGTACGGAGTAGAAACGTTTATGGATGACGAATTCGTGGGACACCATTCGATAACGTTAATTCTAATCACTACTCCGTACCGTCTGTCAATCTGTCAATCAATCGTCGGCTTTCATTTTCAGGGGTAAAAATGTACTCCGATCCAGCCGATCCCAGAATTTGGGCTCATCGCTGTAGGTCACGTGCCGCTACTACACTTGTTAGGGTTATCGATGACCCTAGCTTGAACCAGGAAGCTGCTACGGGAGCCTAGATCAAAATTGCACAGATGTCTCAAAAATATTCTGCCACAACTTTTTTTCCAGCAAGGAAATTTAATTTAATCTTGTAGCTTCATCAAACACCACTCACCATCAACGATCAAAATGCCTTCGGTATACAATAAGGAGAAGCCATGGGATACTGATGATATTGATAAATGGAAGGTAAATTTTCAAAATTTTACTACTTTTTCAGTTACCTAAATTCAGCGCAATACTCACACATACCAACCAGATTGAAGCATTCACGCCTGCTGACAATGTCGGAGGTACTTTCGCAGAAGAATCCTCCTTCGTGACCCTTTTCCCAAAATATCGCGAAGTATACCTTAAAACCGTCTGGCCACTTATAATGAAATCGCTCGAGAAATTTGGTATCGCTGCGACTCTTGATTTGCGCGAAGGTTCTATGACGGTCAAAACCACTCGAAAGACGTACGATCCAGCTGCCATTCTTAACGCCCGAGACCTTATCAAGCTACTTGCACGAAGTGTACCTGCGCCGCAGGCGATCAAAATCCTTGAGGATGGTGTAGCATGCGACGTTATCAAAATTCGAAACCTGGTTCGAAATAAGGAACGATTCGTGAAGAGAAGACAGAGAATCTTAGGTCCAAACGGGAGCACATTGAAGGCATTGGAACTCCTCACAGAATGCTATCTACTCGTTCAGGGAAATACTGTATCAGCAATGGGTCCCTACAAAGGTTTAAAAGAGATCCGACGAATCATTGAAGATTGCATGGCCAATATTCATCCTATCTATCACATCAAGGAATTGATGATTAAGCGAGAGTTGGCTAAGGACCCTGAATTGGCGGGCGAGAGTTGGGACAGATTCTTGCCGCAGTTCAAGAAGAGGAATTTGAGCAAGAGAAGAGTGCCTAGGAACGTTACAGACAAGGCCAAGAAAGTTTACACGCCATTCCCACCACCACAGGAGAAGAGCAAGGTGGATCTGCAGATTGAGAGTGGAGAGTACTTTTTGGGCAAGCAAGCAAAGGAGAGAAAAGCTCAAGAGGAGAGGATAGAAAAGCAGAAGGAAGAGAAGGAAGAGAAGATGAGGAAGCGAGCCGAGGAATTTGAGGCGCCAGTTGAGGACGGGGAGAAGAAGGAGAAGAAGAGAAAGAGAGATAAGGATAGTGGGGAGAAGAAGGAAAAGAAGAAGTCGAAAAAGAGGAAGAGCAGTGACGCGGATGGTGATATCGATATGGCCGAGGATTAAAGATAATTATTCATGGAATTTAAGGATTATATACTAAGGCGCAATCGGGAGTTTTCTGTGGGAAAAGCCTTCAATACAGTTTTGTATGTGGGAGATGGATGATGTATCTGTCAAAATGGGGTTGGTAAACTCATACCAAATCAAGTTATTTTCTACACACTCGGTTCAAGGGAATGGCCTTTGAATTGTGGTTAGTCTTTGTGTCGATGATTGAGTGAATAATGAAGAAAAATTGATATAGATAATAGCTTGAGATATATAAACCTGGACATACATACTTCGTACACAAGCTCATCGGCATTGATAGAAAGATGGATCTGCTGACAAAGACATGACCAGACCAGACTTCTCCAAATGTAGCAGATCCCCCGAAACACAAACTCAAAAAACAACCTTAATACTGCAAATACTCTAAATACTCTGATACCTAGCTCCTTCTGACTACGACATGAATTCTTCAACTCATATCATCCAGCACACATGCAAGGATAATTGGTTATCTTTTTATCTTATCCATCTCTGACCTGCATACATGCGGAGAAGACGGGAGTGTCTAGCGTTTTCTTTTTCATTCCGAACATATAAATTCAGTTATATTTTCCAGTGATAATCGGAAACGTGCACAAGTTGGGAAGGTGATTGTGTTTGTGGCTGTCGTGCATAGGTAGATTTTGTTAGGACGAGAAGCTTTGTTGTACTGGCGAGTGCTTGGCATCCCACTCGCGAACATCGCTGATACCAATTCTTGGAATCCCTTGTATATTTTGGAAGAACCGGATTCTTGGCGGACAACGGCAGTTTCCGATTCATGTTATCAGTGATTCTGTGTGTGTTGTAGCTCTACTCGAGTTGAGGTCGTGTCGTATCGTTGATGTGTTATTCGTGGGCTTTGAAGATCTTTGAAGGGTGGGTGGAATTGAAAGTCAAAGTAGATGTTACCTGCCTCTTTCATCAACACCATCACGGAGTGAAAAACGCTATGTGGATAGCTTCACATCTAGAGCCCCACGATCTAATGCGGAGTCACCTCTCGAGTAGTGCTCGAGGTCGATGCATTATCTGAAGTATAAAGAGACATGTATCTCCAAGCTTTGAGTCAACCAGCTTTCCATTCAACAGCAGATCAACCCTCACGGCCTCTCTTTCTATCTTTCTTGGCATCTAAACTTCATCATGAAAGTTCAAACCAGTGCAGCGCTTCTCCTCTCCTCCTGGGTTCCAGCTACCTACGCTTGGGGTACCTTGGGGCATGAAACTGTTGCATATATTGCTACCAACTTCGGTACTTTACAATCTTGCCATGATATCACACATATCTCTAACATCATGTTTCCACAGTCTCTACTTCTACCAAATCCTACTTCCAAGGCATTTTGGGTGATAGCACTACAGACTACTTAGCAAGTGTTGCTGCCTGGGTTAGTCTTCCACTTACAGATATCACACACGATTCTAATTCCTTTGCAGTCCGATTCGTACCGCTACACTACTGCTGGTAAATTTTCGGCACCTTTCCATTTTATCGATGCAGAAGATAACCCACCTGATTGTGAGTCGACGGAATTTTCTTGACTACTACCTCAATCAAAATGACAGCGAAAAACTTATTTGCTCGCCTAAACTGCCTGCTTGGTGAATGACACTAATTTCATACCTATTCAGCGTGCGGCGTTGATTACGACAGAGACTGCGGATCTGCAGGATGCGTCGTTAGTGCCATCCAAAACTACGTGAGCCTGCCGCAACTACTTCTTGCCCCCAAACAATGCTAAGCAACCGCAGACAACCATTTTACAAAAGGGCACTGCTAGTGCTGCCGACTTGGACATCGCAGCTAAGGTAAGCACCAATTTCACCTCCAAAAGCAGTTACTGATATTAAGCAGATGATTATTCACGTATGTCCTGATTTCCTCTCCCAACTATGGAAGCCATCATATCTCCATTCTCCATATTCCACATGTCATTTCCAGGGCACATGGATATCCCGTGCAAAAAAGATACTCGGCACCGTGTTTCTCCCTTCGTGGGCGAACCGCCAGTCTAGGAACCCTTTACTCACATACCCTAGTTCGTCGGCGATATCCACCAACCGCTGCACGACGAAGAGCTCGACGTAGGCGGAAACACCATCTCCGTCACCTACGCCGGCAAAAAGACCAATCTGCACGCCATCTGGGATACGCAAATCCCTGAACAATACGTTGGCGGTTACGCACTCGCCGATGCGAAAACTTGGGCAGCTACCCTAACCACCGCTATCAAGACCGGAACATATTCTTCTCTCACCTCGGGCTGGACAAAGGGTATTGATATCGATGACCCAATCTCCAGTTCTATGGCCTGGGCTCAAGATAGTAATGCGTATGTTTGCAGCACGGTTTTCGCAGAAGGTATTACGGCTGTGGAGTCGGGTGATTTGAGCACGAATGGTTACTATGATGCTGCTATTCCAATCGTTAAGTTACAGATTGCCAAGGCGGGATATAGGTTAGTCATTTTCTTGCTTTATTTGTTTTTGCTGGTGATATTGGTATCTTGGGGAGTTAGTAGGCTAACGAGTTTATATCTATAGACTTGCCGCTTGGTTGGATTTGATCGCTACTGGTACTACTAATCTCTAAGTCATGCTGGAAAATGGAAACTGGGAATTGAGATATGATGAATGAACGAAAAGAAAGAAAGAAAAAGATGTATATAGATACTTGAGTCGAAAATGTCAATACTCCTACATTCTACGACATTGCATTGTTGCAAATCCGGATTCTCCTCTCTGATAGGAATAATCCATAAACAACACGTGAAGCATTCCTAATCATAGAGTAAAAAATAGAAAATAAATATAACTTACAAACTTACAAACAAGACAAATCAAATCAATATCCCTCATACTATAAATCCCACCATATATATACTACACCGTACAAATCCCCAGCGTCCTTATAAAACAATCCAGACCAACATCCAAATCCAATACCCAGTACCCGCTACCCGCTACCCAATCCCGTAATAAATAAAATCAAAATCAAAATCAACTAACTACCAATTATTCCTAAAACCATTTCATCTATCTACCTATCTACCTATCCGTCACAAAACCCCCCCCTTCCACCCCAAAAGAATTCTCAAGAATTCATTATAAATATACAACGACGAATATTACAATAACCTAACCTAACAAAATTTCAGACCTTGATAGAGAAATTATATCCACTAGCCTGAGAGAGAGGCGAAGGGGGTTTAGATGTATAGGATATTGCATATAGGATATTGGATATTGGATATTGGATATTGGATATTGCGAGTCGTGTGACGGGATAGTGGTGGTAAGCGTGTTTATAATTTATTTATTTGGGAGTGTTTTATTTTGGTATGTTTACTGGAGTGGGTGTGTGTGAATTACGTTGGTAGGTTTTAAGATTTATGTATGTATATGTATATATATAAAGAGGAGAGAAAACTCATTGGGATATTCGGTTGAAAGGGTGATGGATTGATGGACTGATGGTAGATAGGCAAAGGAATAATATACTTGCTATATACTTTCTTTCTTATTTGACCCATTGTCATTGTATAGGCAAAGAAAGAAAATGGCATAAATACGAATATACAAACACACACCGCATATAATGAGAATTTCCCCTCCTTCCAAGTCACTACAACCTAAAAATCTACACATAATCCTCCTGCCACTCATCCTCCTCCTCCTCCTTAACCTCCTCCCTGGCCTCCTCCTCACCAACCCCCAACCTCTCCCCCGATCCATAATCCGTCGTAAACCTCTTCTCAATCAACTTCATATGGGTAACCCTCCTAAACTCCTTCTCCAACTGTTCACTCGCGGCATGATCCTCCTCTGCCCTCTTATCGTTCGTGCCCATGCGCCTTTTCTTATCTTGATCTTTCTTGGCTTCTAGATCCTCAAGATCCATAATCATATCAATTAGGTGTTTGCCCTTGATCAAGTTAGCCCGGTCGTGTTTTTTCCAACTTTGTCCGGGTCTTGTACCTGGCGCGTTGCGGATACGTGTGAGTGCTAGCGCTCGCTGGGAAATATCCGTCACTTTGTTTAGAACTGTTTGGCCGGAAGGGCTCTTCATGGTCGGTGAATCTTCTAGGGCTTCTTTGTCTACGTGGCGTTGCACGTCCTGGAGTTGGTCATCGATGAGGTCATTACGCCTGTTTATTTTCCTGATACGTTCTTCGCGACTGATCTTAACTGGTTGTTTGGGAGTTGCCGTGCGCATCGCGCGGAGAACAAGACGTTTCCAATCGACTTTGGAGCTTTGTTTATCCAAAGGGCCCGGTTTGAGAATTTCGTCTGTGTTGACCCAGAGGTCGAGTTCGGTATCTGAGGGAAAGTTGCCATGAATGAAGAGGGAACTTTTGAGGGCGTTGAGGGAGCTGTGTCGAAGGACCGCGCTAAAGCGATAGATTTCTGTGCCCGTGCGATCAGTTCTGCCGGGAGGAGGTTTAGGTCGACCGGCTATGCCGACTTTGACGTTCTCTTCTTCTTCTCTGAAACGATTGACGCGGGCAATTAGACCGGAAATGGAGCCCCACTGTGGAATTCCCTTTTGCCGACACCAAGACCTTAAATCATCTTCTGACCATTGGGCTGGTTCTGGAGCTAGAGCATGGAGAGGTTGCAACTGTTCCTTCAAGGTGAAGGTTCCTTGAGGTGCTTTTAAGTGCTCACCGTCAATCATCTGTTGCAGGTGAGCTTTCAGTAATTCTTTGGACTTCTCCCTTTTGCGAGGAGTATCTAGATCAAATATGTGCATCTTTTCGGCAAGGACGTCAATATCTTCATTCAGAAAGAAATCAATCAGGTGAAGGATGTTTTTTGCTATAAGAATAGACTCGGGATGTCCGCCATCGTTGTAGGTTTCATCCCAAAGTGTCTGCAGCAGATGGTACTGTATTTTCCGCATGATTTTATAATTAGTTTCCGTGCCGTTGTCAAGTTTTGCTTGCTGTGCTGCAGCAGTTTTAGGTAATTCGGCCATAGCAAGTCCATGTTCCAAGCAATAATACCATGCCTGGATTCTTGTCCAATGGCCTACCTCATTTGCCGATGATTGGTCAAGCGCTCTGACAACCTTTTCCAGAAGTGTAGCACCCTCCCTTGTCTTGTCTGCTTCCACCACTGTTCTCAGACGTTTGCTAGGCCCGTGTATGGAAAGATAATCGTTCAAACTTTCGCGCTTTCCAGGCCTTGGACCCGATCCTGTTAACATTCCGGAAGCTGCTGCTTTTTCTTCGGCGGCTAGTTCATCCAGAACGTCCTTTCGAGCTTGCTCCACCAGTTTATTTGGGGAAATAAGTTTTGTCGACCTGGGCTGAAATTCTGTTGTCGGCCGATATCGAACTTCGATTTGCGTCACAACTTCAGAATCATCGTCTTCAATGTACCCTATATCCTCATCAAGCATTCCATCATCGTGCGTCTCCACACTATAAGCGATAATCGTTCTGTTATCGCGCCCTGAGATAGACTTGTTTTGCGTTGCACCGGGAGTATGTTCTCTTGACAATTGTTCGATCTCATCATCAAGATCGTCGTCGTCATCATTCAAACCGAATGAAAATTTTTGCCTATCGAGTCTCATTTGTGCTGCGATTTGATCTTTTGTAAGTCCTTCGACAGGTTCGCCCGTAGAGTACTTCCCAACTCTATAGTGACCTTTCCATCTAGGGCGTTTCGCCAATGGATCCATCCACCAGTTGGCCTTCACAGCTATAGCGGCCCCTAGTTCATCTTTATAGGCCAAGTTCAAACTCCCTCTGAGAACCCCAGCAAGTTTATGGGCCGGAACACCCCGCCGGTTAGCTTCCCACCAACCCTGTCGAAACATATTTGACAAATAAGCGACAGGAATCGCATAGAGCTTTTCATATAGAGGTCTCTTGTGTTCTTTGTCATTTCCAAACAATTGGGTAATCCTATGTAGCGGCTGCCAAAACAATGACCATCCTAGACTACCAAATTGGGCATCTTTTTCATGTGACTCACAGAACTGAGGATGAAAGCCTTTGAAAATCCAGCTGATGAAGGATCTCCCTAATTCACTATCAACATTTCTGTCAACGTAGGGCTCTTCACCAGTAGGCGGGTTGAACGACCGGTAATCCTGGAGGAATACCGCATGCCCGATTTCATGGGCCATAGTGATCGCCGCCATAAATTGTGCTTTGAGCCGGATTTCAGAATTACGCGGGTGAGTGCGCATCGGGACTAGTAATAAGTCCATGATTGCTATGACAAGTGGTCGTCGTACCTGGCCCGCTTGACCAGCTTGCAAATCCGATTCTGCAATCTCATTCTCATCTAGTTCGTGGAGGTCGGCTTCCCCGTGGTCTACTATCCTTGTGATACCATTCCAACCTTTGTCTGCATGCATTCTTTCATTCAATCTCCACTTGATACATCTTGAAATGGCCTCGAGTTCCAATTCTGTCACTTGAAGATCTTTGACCAAGATTTGCTTTTTTGTCTGGATTACCTTCGGAGCGACGATTTTACGATGTTCAGCGTGAGATGCATCTTGCGGCGTGCCAAAGATCTTGCTGGTCGGTACAAAACTTGCTAAGTATGGCATTCCAATCTCTAACAGCCGGGTCGCAAGTCGCATGCTTGGAAGCAAGAGCTGATAGTCTTCATCGGCTACTTCCCACCTGTCGCGTGCGAAAAATGGATGGACCGGACCAGTCAAATCTGGAGGTTGTACTCGGGTGGCCACTGTATTCATCAATTTAATTGAACAATACTTGAATCAAGAACGAAGCTTACACATAGCGCCTCCAATTGCTAGAGTTGTAGTATCCCATGGCTTTGACACCATACCAGCCGCCGCACTGGGAGATTCAATTGCTTCCATAATGTCGATGACGAAATATAGATTTCGAGGTTAGTTTCTACAACACCAGAATTGTGATAATAGTTGTTGGTTCGAGGTTTAGAATATTAGACAGAGGATAAGGTTAGCATTCTCGAATAAGTGCATATAAAACTAAAAAAGTAAATGCGATTGAGGACAAAAGAATACACTTGGTTTTCATTGTTCTTCAAGGTTCACAATATTCTTTCACTTTCAAATCCCTTTTAACATTCGCCAAGCTTGGGAAAGAGTTTCTTTGATGATGCTGAGTATGACTATCGTTTTCGGCCATTTTAACGAGTACTTTTTCCGTGCGAAAAGAAAATCAATTCAAGGGAAGATGAAGAGTGAAGGATTCAATGATACTCATATGTTGTATCTAGTGATACCACATGAGAGGAATCCTGTAGTTTTTCAGGTGATGATAGCAATTCAAACGAGGATATTAATTATATCTGTCACTCTTCGTGAGATTGTATGTGAGCACACTTGATGCTATCTCGAACGCTGTCATCTAGATCGATGAACAAGTTAAATTTCTTGTTTGAATTGCGTCAAAGAAAGAAATATTCGACCATCGCAATGCAATGCAATGCAATGCAATAGCAATGGCAATGGCAATATCGGGCGCGGACATGTATACTAAAGATAAGACAACCAATTGAGTTGGAGTCGAAGTTTAGTCGGTAGTTGAGAGTTAATAGTCAATAGTCAACATGTCGTATGTTTATGTAATGTAATGGGCGTGCTCAGACGATTTGATGCGGAGAACCTTCCTAGATAGTAATTAACTGCTGACAAGGCGGTGCTTACCCCACTATCACAAGTTAGGATGGTAATGATTTGTTGTTCAATGTTTGTTTACTATCTACGCCTTTTATCCAATTTATGCTCCAACATTCATAATTTTATCATAAATATATGCACACACACACACACACACACACACACACACACTCACACACTCACTCACTCACTCACTCACTCCCTCTCTCCCTCCCTCCCTCACCTCCTCCCTCCCTCACTCCATAGAACATGTTATATATGATTCGATTTTCTTATTTCGTAACTCGATACTTATAGACTCCAATCTAGTCCTTGTCTTTGCAGGGCTCTACCTTCTCTACCCTCTCTACCCTATCCGGGTATGAGCTATCCAGCTTCCATTTCATCCTTTCGAACCGGTCTATGGCCTAGTTTACCCCATACGGTCCACTCCCATACAGTGATCGAAAACCCCCTTGAAGAAATACGACAACCCTTTCCTTCATTCAGCCACAACCCAAGCTTTAAAATTCTGGGTACCCGACCGCAACCCAACAATCATATCTAGGCACACGCACCGCACACGCACATGCACACGGAAAGAAACATAGCCAAATAACCTTCCTTCCAAAAAGGAGGAGAAGCATGTTATTCTCGTACCATACACCATACGGGGTACCATAAAATTCAGTTTGTTCATTCGGTTCCGTCGAGGTAGGATTGCGTATATGCCCTGCATACCAAACTATTTCTTATTCGCAATTTTTTCATGGCAGTCGGTCTTGTTTGCATGTTGCATTGGATTTCACCCATACTCTCCCTATTATATTTATTTCTTCTATTTCCTTATTCTCTCCATTGGACGGAGGCTTCACCGATCATCAGTTTCCCCCATTTCCCTCCCACATTTTTGTCTCATACCGCTAATACCACTGATCGATTTTGACCTTTTCCATCCACTTGTATTTGTACATAATACACCAGATGCATAATTGTTGATGATAATCATTTCCCAGCCCCCGCAGAGTCTTTACTACAAGCTCTTCAACTGATCCGCACTTGCAAATCTCATCTGCGCAACCTTTTTAGAGGCCAATGATGAGTTCACGTCGAGATCTCGAGAAAGGGATAATTGAAGAGGAGGAACAGGAACAAGAACCAGAACCAGAACAAGAAACTAGAACCACAACAGAATCCATCGCATCCCAATCCGATAATTCTAGAAATCCTTCACATAAAAATGATGCAGCTTCAAATGCCTCAATCAAGTACCCCGACTCGAATCATGAAGAAGCCGAAGCAATGGATCAAGGTCAGATTGATCTCTCAAGACAAAAGGTTCGAAAACCGCAACCCTTTTTTGCGCATCATCAAACTACTTACTAAAAGCTCTTTTCCATCCAGACACATACAGAACCTAGAAGAGCCAAACCATCTACTCGTCGCGCGCATACGAATTCGCCACCAAACGATATAACTAGCACAACCTCGAAATCCTCCGGTGGTCCTAGACTCTCCCGCATAACTCATCGAACGACCACTCCTCGCGCCAAACTTCCACCTAGACCTCTACCCGTCTCGAATCTCGCGATTGGTATTGTTGGATGGGATAGTCAGACAGACCCGGAGATGCCTTTGAACTTCCCAGAATCGAAGAAATGGGTGCTGACGGGATTACTGGCTAGTATTACATTCATATCCCCGCTCGCTTCCAGTATGTTCGCGCCCGGTGTAACATTCGCGGATCGGGACTTTCACAATACAAGTTTGATATTGAGTTCCTTCACGGTGAGTATCTTCGTGTTGGGATATGTCGTTGGGCCATTGATACTTGCGCCATTATCGGAAATATATGGGAGGAGATATGTTCTTACTGGTGGTAATATAATATTTTGTGCATGGCAAATAGGTTGTGCATTGGCACCTAGCTTGGCGACATTGATAGGATTTCGATTTATGGCTGGATTGGGTGGTTCTGGTTGTTTAACCATCGGTGCTGGTATGATTGCGGATCTATTTCATGCGGATAGGAGAGGGTTGGCCACTTCACTTTTCAGCCTGGGACCTCTGTTTGGTCCCGTTATTGGTCCAATCGCTGGAGGTATTTCTTCCATTTTTTTTCTGAGCTATCAAATCTAGGATATCTAACATTGCCCCAGGTTTCGTAGCCCAAAGAATTGGCTGGCGTTGGGTGTTCTGGATTCTTTTTATTGCCGGCACTCTCATAACCATCGGCATTGAATGCTTGAATGTGGAGACTAACCCACGACTTCTTATAAAACGCAAAGTTGCGCGACTCTCCAAAGAGCTCAATCGATCAGATCTACGCAGCGTTTACGACCCCAGAAACTCAGCACATCATTCGAAATCTTCGGTTCTAGCAAATGCTATGATTCGACCCCTCAAAATGTTGATGTTTAGTCCTATAGTGTTAATCTTGAGTCTATATATGGCTCTTGTCTATGGACTTTTGTATCTACTATTCACTACTATTACGACGGTTTTTACTACCAGATATCATTGGGCGCCAGAATTCTGTGGATTAGCCGTATGTTTTTATTTTGCTCTACTCATTTCCTTTTTTCCACCTTCCAAACCTCCTGCTACCATCTTTTCATATCTAACCTTAACTAGTACATCGGTTTGGGACTAGGTTTCTTCCTCGGTCTCGTAGTAGTCGCTCGCATATCGGATGTTACCGTGGTCAGCATGACTAAAGCAAATAATGGGATTTTTGAACCTGAGATGAGGTTGCCTGCTTGTATATTTTTTGCTTGCTTTATACCTATTAGTCTCTTCTGGTATGGTTGGAGTATTCATGCCGGTGTTCACGTACGTATTACATCACATCACATTATTCAATCCTATTTCTATCCATGCCAGCTCAGAAGAACCAAAAATTAACACCGCCCAGTGGATCATTCCTATAATCGGCCTCATCCCTTTCGGTTTCGGCATGATGGGTATCTTTATCCCCATCCAAACATACGTCATCGATTCTTTTCCCTCTTACGCAGCATCAGGTATAGCAGCTCTTACAGTATGCCGAAGTCTTTTTGGAGCGTTCTTACCATTAGCTGGTCCCGCCATGTATGAGGCGCTGGGCTATGGATGGGGAAATAGTGTGCTGGGATTTATTGCATTAGCACTTATTCCGGCGCCGATGATCATTTATAAGTTTGGTGGAAGAGTGAGAAAGAGATTTCCTGTTAAACTTTAAGGAAGAGGGTGCAAAAAAGTAATATGAAAGAGATGGAAGTGCAGCAAAGGGCGAATAGTAGGGACTTGAAGTTCTGGGCGCGTCATATCGAGTTACACGAAGAGCATGACAGGACAGTAATCTCTCGTGGTCCGAATTAATGAGATGAAACACAGAAGCAATAAACTTACGGAAACAAATATATAATTCGAAAATTAGCGATCATGAGCGATGGAGTTATGATTCATTGGTTAGGTATTGGATATTAGTATCCAATTGCTCAGTTGAGCATTGGCTTTGGTTGGATAAGTTCATTTTGGTGCGACTGGAAACTCGTTAGAGATATGAATTTAATGGTTAAGACTAAGTGCTTAAAGATATACTTATGATTGGGAGCGTATACAATTGAGGAATAGGATTCGAATTTGGATCTTGCATGGGGTTCTGAGAAATTATATAGAATTATTGATTGATTCTTTGATAAATGAATGAATGAATGAATGAATTAATGGATATATATTATTATTATTATTATTATAAATCATCATCATTCGGATAATTATAGTAATTTCTAATGAAAAATTAATTAAGACTTTTATATTTTTAAAATTTGTATATAAATTATATATAAATTGAAAATTATAATTCCACGAAAAATTTGAAATTCTCAAAATTTTATTATTTTATAAATAAATAATCTATATTCAAAATTTCAAAGAATTAAATCGATAAATAAGAAAGTTATAAATATCGATTGATTTTCGCGATTGTTAGTGAGGAAAATGATCGGAATGTGGGGTAGGGGACTTATATGTTCGTATGAACAACGATCATCCATCCATTTCCACACACTCCCAGAGACTGTCTGCCCTGCCCTGGGCCATCCTTACTAGTTAGTCTATCTACATATGCTACAATGACAGGCCTTCAGCACAAGCATGAGGGACGCAGGGTTCCGATGCAAGAGAGACCTTCTGCTACTGCTTCCGTGCGAATAATTTCTCGCTGGCTTGGTTACACGAATTGATGATTCGGAAATCTGTAGGAGGGAGATGAATGGATAGAAAAGCTCGCTCTAGCTAGATACGTGCAGGATGATTTACCGCATAGAAGCTCGCTTTTTCTTCAACAACCGAAACGATTCCGAAAATCGGGACGTGGGAAATGAAAAGATGCAAACTACATCAATCATTTTCTTCATACATAGGATCACATTACCTCAAATAATAGTTATCGATAAGTACCTACTTATCTATGTATGATGAATTCGCCTCCTTTAGCGAATCCGAAAATCAGAGTCAAAAATTACCATTTATTTCTCAACTCACACATCAGATGACCTGACCGAAAAGTTGATTTGATCACTATTTTGACGCTTACGTCGTATACGTATCACAACATGATATTTTATAGAATTACATGAATTACAGAATATCGAGATCTCCAGTGCATACAAGCCGACACAAAACCACCATAGGGAGATGCGAAGGTTGTGGAACTGTAGGCTCGTGATGATGGGGAATGTGGGTTGGAAAGCTTGAGGTGCTGTTCCTTGAGATTCTGGAGGGGGATCGGGTTTGTGATTACGAAGGAGGTTTGTGAGCGGTGTTGAGTATGTCACCTCTTAAAGTTTTTGCATTGCCATATTAGGAAAATGAACACGAGGGATGAATCAACATCTTTTGAGTTCGTGGAGGTTTTTGTTCATAAAACACAAAGGTGGGAATAGGTACACGATTCTTTGGATTGAGACAAATCAACTTGTATGGAATTTATCTGACTGCAAGCAGAATTTAGTTTTCCATGTACTTTCAATAGATTGTAAATTTGGCGATGAGTTCTAGAGACGTTGTATATTATCATGAGAAAATTGAATTTAGAGCTTGAAAGTATTCCAGCTTGCCAAGTACGGTTAATATTGAGGCCTATGGTAAAATATCGAACCGTAATATGTCATGCAGCCATACTTGCATTAGGATCGTTTCGACTTAATCTTAGTCAAGAGCTGAAATTCATGACTTCGAAGTCCAATCATACCTTTTGAATACAAATTGGCATAGACTCCATATTAGGATTTCCGACCATGGAACTATCCAAAGTCCAGTGACGTTACTCGACCCAGAGTTGGGATGAGTTGGTAACAGTAACAGTGACAGTGACACTTCCACAATCCAATAACCCAATATTGATGATCGAGTAATATGCAAGTAGATGGAAGAGAAAATGATAAGAACACAAGAAGTTTATATAAATTTTGAAGACAAGATGATAGAAATTGAGTTGGAACTTACTTGGTGCACGGCATATGAAATATTCAAAGTGTGAATCGATATGCGAGTATGAGCTGTCATCTCTCAGTCCACTCCCCCAATTCTTCATGATTCTCGATTCAATACTTTTGAAAGAAGGGTTTCTCGGTATGGACATCTTCCGAGGCGATCCAAAAGATATGTTCCCGACCATTCTAGTGAAGCCGAGCCATCACCCTCGAAGTAGTGGATAAAAACTAATCTTCGTGTCATGTCATGATACATTGAATGGGTTATGTAGTGAGTATTTATTCCAGTAGGTGCATCGTACACTATACGGGCCAATCCCGAACAATCTTGATCTATCGGATGAGAAGCCACTGACAGTAGGAAGGAAGGAGGAACGTAGTACGAAAGCATTCATCTTCTCATCTGCATGGGGGCATCCTGAAGAATGCATTCGCATTCGTTACGATGCAGTATCACTGAGTGTCACTACCGCATCAACCAACTCTATTTGCCATGCTTTTGCTTTGGCCATCAACTGAACTGAACCAACATAGAACTTCATACAGTAGCAAGGAAACACAGGACAAAAGTTTACAAGGTAAGATTTGCCGTATAATTGGAGAAATATGTTAGTCAAGGAAACAGCAAAGATAAGTGATTTGTGACTTGGAAGATTTCTTTTACTTGGGAGTCATTAATAGAGTCGCGGTGAAAGAGTTGATATGGGGGAGAATTTAGTGAAGTTTGGGTAAGAATATCTAGATGATTCGATGCTACCACAAAAGCAGGGAAAATGTTAGTCAAGTGAGAGGGGTGTCTGAATCATAAATTGGAGAGACGACCATTTGTCGATCTGTGCGCAGATCAATTGCGCTAGTTGATGCAGTCGGTCCCTGTAAAAGCGGTTTCGGATGGGTCTTTTTACTTTTTGCCCCATTAAACTTTAATCCTGGGTACACCGTTCTCGGTAGTCTCCCCACCTTGAAGAAACGGTGGAACGGTGGAACAAAAAAGGATTTTCACATCTTCACTCAAAACAAGCTTAATTTCTCAGACCTCGTATGAAAACATGCTCATGAGTGAGTTAATTATGAAGACGTATGTTTTATATATCTGCTATGAAGGTTGAACTCAGTCAATGGATGTTATAGATGTTATAGATGTTAGAGGTATGATAAGGGATAATGAAGGAGATGAAGATCAACACCTCTACGATTACAGTGTTACATTTCAGGACCTGTTACAGCTAATCGTAGCATTCTCATTCGACAATCACCTCGGTATACAGCTTTGGCGTGGTAATGGCAATTGGATGCCATCTTCCAGTCTTCCCCATGCTTGAAAGTCGAATGCTCGTGTTCCGAATATCCTGTTGTCTCACAAAGACATGTCAAGGTTGCATATATTCCAGAGCTGCAGCATCGTGGCTAAATTGAAAGGATGATGGAAATTGATAACACTAGTTACATATATCTGACCAGCAGTCCTTCAAGTAAAATGCTTACTGCGTACGTATACTGCGAATGTTTCTTCTATCACAAGGTCATGGTCAAAGCTGTTTGCTCCAGCCAGTTCTTTTATAGCAGAATGAAAAGGATACCTACGTATAGCATTTAGATGGCGTTGCTTATGAGGTATATACCAAGCATCTCATAAATAACTTAAAGCTTCGAAGTATTCACTTTCAGAAGCATAACAGCAAGTGTTGGGACAAGCAGATTGATTCATTTAGTTTTTATTCTCACTCACCTCGACCCATCCGATAAATGAGATGAACTAAAGTCGAGATGGGAGTCTGAAATCCCATGAATCCTTGCCCCTGCATGATGTCGGTGCGTACAACTTATAAAATTCTATAAAAGTGCGTCCCATAATAGCCAATAGTAGTTTAGTGCATGGCTGCTATGCATTAGCGGTATATTTTATATTGATCTTTTATTGTTTTATCGATCTACAAGTGGGAACTGTGCTGTACTCGAGTAACCTTAATCAGCCAAAATTGCAGAGCCGCGGAATAAACATCCGAAAAGGTTTGGAATTATATTGCCTCGTACCTATTTCCTCAAGGAACTACCATCCCGCAGTAAATACAACACGCTCCCAGAAATTGAAGGGTAAGGATAAACGAGGTACATTATCTCTGCATGCATGCCGGTAAGGTACCAGGTCAATTAGGTAGAGAAAAAGATTTTTCTGCATGTGCTTCTAGAAATCCTCACTCAGTGCGGACGGAAGCTTGAGCGCAAACAGCAAGGAAGTCCACCAGGTCGTCTGTCAGAGTCAGACATATAGAGTGAATGCTTCCTTCCCCCCTTCCATCTTCACTTGGCTTTTCAACATTTATTCTATCTCTGAATCATCTCCTCTTCCGTTTCCGCAAATTCATCAAATTTCATTTCACCTAGAATCCTAACACTATCATCTTCACCTATTTGCATCTTACTTTCTATTATCCCTCAGTCTTCCTCTCTCTTTTCCTATCCGTCTCCTGGGACGTCGATAGGAAACTTTTCACAACTCTTAAGATTGAACTTCTTTCTATATTATATATCTGTCAACTGATATTTCAATCCTATTTCATCGCCGAGAGCCAGAAGAGGCATATCTGGCTCACGAGCAATGCCCCGAGGAATTCGGAAATCTCAGCAGGATCCCGATAAATTTCCTACCGCCCAACTCTTCTTACTTGGTAAGTTTTATTCCACAGTCCACATCTGCGCCACGCAGACGATCGTCGTGAACAACTCTAACTTCATTCTAGCCATTGTACGTCTTGCGGAACCTATCGCCCTCACCTCTATCTTCCCCTACGCGTGGCCACTCGTCAAGAAATTCCATGTCGGTAGCGAAGATGATGCATCTTTCTATGCCGGACTTCTCATCTCGGCCTTTGCCCTGGCAGAGTCGATGACTGGCATGTATTGGGGAGGTTTATCTGACAGAATTGGACGAAAACCCGTATTACTAGCAGGGTGTTGTGGTACAATGTTAAGTATGATCATGGTCGGATTTGCATCAAACATATGGGTGGCGCTCCTTGGAAGAGCACTTGGAGGCTTCTTAAATGGAAACATAGGTGTTATTCAAACCATGGTTGGTGAGATGGTCACCAAGAAAGAGCATGAGCGTAAGTTTAATTTGATCTGGTATTGTAGTCGTTGGCGCCGTAGCAAATTTTCTGGGGGCATTTGAACTAATTTCTTTTTACAGCTCGAGCATACTCAGTCATGCCATTCGTTTGGAGTATAGGTACTATCATCGGTCCGGCGATCGGTGGCACATTCGCAGATCCTACATTGACCTTTCCCAATATCTTCTCGCCGGATGGTATTTTCAACACATTCCCATATTTACTTCCAAATCTGATGTGCGCCGGTCTACTTTTTATGAGTATCCTAGCCGGGTATTTCCTACTCGAAGAGACACATCCGGATATGCAACCTCGAGTTTCTCTACCAGATGATACATACCACTCCGAGGAAACCCCATTGATGGCTACGGCAGATGCCATTAAAACTCCTGCTGTCGACTTACGCGCTGAAACCTATGGAACTTTCGAGGGTAGTGACGACAGCGAGTGGCGGAATGCATCCACCAAAGTCACTCCTCCCAAAATCTTCACCAAAAATGTTATGGCTTTGATTATCGCATTAGGAATATTTACATACCATTCGATGACATATGATCACTTATTTCCCATTTTCCTCGAGGATACAAAGGGTCTTGGGGGGAGCATATCCGCCATGTCTGGTGATTTCAATACTTCTATGATGGCTGGTGGTCTTGGTCTATCTGTTCAACAAGTCGGCGTAATTATGTCTATAAATGGCGTTATTGCATTGTTTGTTCAAGCGGTGATATTTCCTTGGGCCGCTGAATTTTTCGGTACCTATAGGCTCTTCATTTTCGTCACCATTTTACATCCCATCGCTTACCTCATGGTACCCTTTCTCGTCTATATCCCCTCTTCATTCTTATACATCGGCCTCTATACCGCTCTTTTTGTCCGAAATCTCCTTTCGATACTTTTATACCCCGTTCTTCTCATTCTCATCAAGCAAGCTACTCCATCTCCAAGTGTTCTTGGCAAAATCAACGGACTTGCCGCGTCAGCAGGAGCTGCTTGTAGAACAATAGCTCCACCAGTCTCAGGATATCTGTATTCTTTTGGTAGCAAAACAAATTTCACAGCTTTGGCTTGGATTGGAAGCGCACTTGTGGCGTCTATAGGTGCGGCTCAATCTTTTACGGTAAAGAGGACGAGAAACGATGGGAGTGAAGAGGGAGAGGAGGAGCAAATTTTTGATGTCCGTAAGCGGGACAGTAAAAACAACATGGTTCCTGCAATTACAGTTATTGAGGTTGATTCCAACTCGGAAACTAGTTCGGTTACGGGACAGAGGCAGGACGAGTGAGAAATGGGAAAAGGAAAGTCAAAAACACGAGTGTACGAAAAGAATGGACGGAAAAAATAAAGGGGAAAATGAATGCATGAGCGGCGTTATCTTTTCAGATTTTGGCATTCAGTAGGAAATTATTGGAGTTGCAATGGGAGTGATGGAGTTTGTAAATGATAGCGTTTAGCGGGCACTTGGATGGAGTTTTTGGTCGCATTAACGTGAACATAAAGATTAAAGTATATAAGTGAGTTTTTGGGATTTTAAATGGTGGAGGAATACTACCGTCAAACGGACAGAGAGAGAAAGAGTCGAGCTGGCTGATGAGTTGATTGGATAAGAAAAGATAACGAGTAGGTTATGAAATCAAATTAAAAAAAAACTTCAAATAAACACTTTGGATTATCACTTTGGGCTTTTCTTGCTTGTTGGAGAACCATGAAAATCGAAATCGAAATCGAAATCGAAATTCACGGTATAGTTGGTAAGGTATAAGGTATAAGGAGTAAGGGGGTGACGGGTCATATAAGCGATAACTATCTATCTACTAGATATACATATACTCCACACAAAGCAAAGATGAACGTGTAGTCTATTTAAGCTTCGGAGGTGTGCATTATGCGGATAGATTGAAGGAGGTGGGTGGTAGAGATGGTGGAGATGAAACTCATCGGCTAGCTTCCCACTTGTAAAATATGATATTAGACCCTTCAAATTCAAAAGTTCCTGATATTGGAAATCACGCGAGATAATATTAAAGGTACAAGGATACATTATAAATATGTATATTTCTCTGTCTTGCTAAGTCAAGATATGTACAACTTTGAGGTTTCCTTGTCCCGCCCTCTACAAACTGCTTTCTATACCTTTCTCCTTTTTCACTCTGTACTCCTTTTCCTTCCCGAAAGAAATGAAGTCGCCACGGATACAATCACATGAAATGATATTTCCGAACACCCTCAAATATTGACAAAGAACAAAAAGACAATCCTATCCCTATCCAGCAACCAATTCACCAGACCAATCCACCAGCCTTCAAACGCTATTTCTGGACGAGGCGTACTCGGCCTAAGCGGTCTCATGGAGCAGTATCCGTTTTGGTTACCCTCGATCATTGCGATTTCATGATAAAATATCACTGCCTTGTCACGGGAGCGTCGACCTCAAAACTAATAGTTTCATCTCGAATAATGCAACAAAATCCGGATTCAAAAGGACGTTCAAACTCCACTATAGCAACAACGGAATGTTGTGTCAACAGTAACAACGCAAAACAACAAAATCCCACCGATATTTCCCCTTATGGATAGCAAATCCCTCTTCCATCCCGCTCGCCCTCTTGCTACGTATCAGCGCAATACGACAAGTTGTACCTTGTATGTACTGTACTTTACATATAGTTCGTGTATTTGATATCAAAATTCGACGCGGAATGCTTTTTAGCTATCGGTATGAAAACCCTTAGGATTCTCACCTGGATTGAAAATAAAAGTAGAAAAATGACCCAAATCCACTGATATTTATGGTTGAAAGCCAGGTCGTGGGATACTTAGTAGTCTTTTCTCTTGAGCTTGAAGCTTTCAAAGAATGCTTTAAGGTGCGCAGGAGTGAAGTAAGTAAGTTTTCGAGTGGTTGCCGATCGAGATATATCAAGAATTACGGAATTCAAGGTGTGGGCTTTCTATCGAACGTCCAATCCTATCTCAATCAATAACCCCATGCCACCCAACTTCCCTATTAAGAAACCAAAGCCCTCCAGCCTCCACCTCAGCCAAATCTCCTCTAACAACGAATTTCGCCAATGACTTTCCGTGCGCTTCCTCCACATTTTTGAACAAATTTCGGAACGTCCCATCCAATAAATGTATTCCTCCATTAGAAAGTTGATTTGGGAAATGGCGTCCTTCCCCTCCAATCTCTAATACTTGGAGGGTAGGCGCCAATGATATAAGAAATTCTTGGAGAGGAGCGAATTTACATGCCCCACCTTCTACATGGAGTCTTTGAAGGGGAAAGGTAGATTTTGATCCATCAGAGTTTGGTAGGAGGCGCTCAAGAAGTGGTGTAACATCAATCTTCCGCTTGGACTGAATGCATAGTTCCAAATTTTGCAAATTCGTAGCGGCCTTGATACATGTGGCAAGATTCTCAAATGCTTGCAAAGTATCCAAGTCACTAGGCATATCGGTATAATCTAGAACTAAGTGTAGATGTGTAAGATTGTGAAAAATTGGTGTCATGGATCCGAAAAGTGCCTTGTGCTGCCCAAAAAACTCAAATGGTAAGGAATCATGGGACAGGCTTCTGAATGTCAAATCTCCAATGTTACGAAGCAGTGAGAAGAGAATGATGGTAAAACGCTCCTTGGTTAACTCTCGGCGGAGCAATCTCGTAGAAGGAATCTTCCAGATTGATGCTAGTAGAGCAAGCTCCGGTTCATCAGGTAGAGGAAAACTTGTCATGGATATGGACAGTGCAGATAAATTAGGTAGGGAACGAAAGACTTCAGACAATATATCTGGATCACACATCCATGGGGTATATTCCTCCCTCAAGGGTTTGAGACTAGAATATCGAAGCCAAGCTTCTTCGGCCGCTTCAACACGAGTTTCTGCATGGCGAGTATATTGTAAAAAGTATGTATTGTGCCTTGCGTGATATTCATTGATCTCGCCAAGGTTGAGTTGGATAGATTGGATGCATGGTGCGAAGGTTGGATGTCGGCAAAGTTGGAGGAGGCGATTGAAATCAGGACGATGTGCGAAACCGTAAAATTTGGGAAGGATGAGGTAAGGTGTACTGAGGGTGCAGAGCAATCGGCAAGTCAAACGGGCGGACTTGATGGTGGATAGGTCCATATAAAGAATCACAAATCGCATGAGCTCGATGGGTAGTGAGGAGAAACCTGAGCGGGAAGGTGGTGGGAGGTCGATATCCGCCATTGCGATGAGATGGTGTGGTAGCAGGTTGATGAGAAGCCTTGACGGAAGCTTTTTGAGTGTAACTAATTCATATTAGCTGAGGCTTCTCTTATCAGTCTCGCGACGAGAGTTCAATAGCAAACAATACCTACCAATAGTGAGTAATGCCAATCAACGTACATAGAACAGAAGAATTGAAAATATTCCCAGAATTCACAGTCGTGGCAGAATGAATGTAAACCTACCTATGTATGTATATATATGGACCCGCGGGGTGCAGACGCAAGTGCCTTTCCTATTGGGCCCTTACTATTGGATCTACCGTATTAATTTGAAGAAAACCTTGACGCTAAGCCAGGATCCAAAAAATACATTCACAAGTCAGGGTTAATTCGTTCAAAAACTGAATCGTGAACCAACATTTCTATTTTTAATCGCGGGGCCTTAATCAAACGAGCTCCAATTTGCTCGGTTGAAATGACAAAGGAAAATATTTACCATCGGATCTGAACGTTTTTCAATATTACGGAAATTTACAAACATTAATGAATTTAGAACTTTTTAATTATAATTGATTCAGTAATATAATCCAAGTTATTAAAACCTTATAGTTCATGTCATAATTCATTGAATAACTAATCGAGTATTATAGTGGTTTGTTTTTTTATAAATTATATTTAAAATTAATTATATTATGTTTATTAGTTTTTAAAATATATATTTATTATATTTTTATATTATTTTTTAAAATATATATTTATTATATTTCTTTATTAGAATCATAACAAATTTATTCAATAAAGATTAAATACTAGAATTTCTGATATATATATAATAAAAATTTGACAAAAATATATATATATACGGGATTCCGATATAGATATCAAGTCTAGCGAGGTCCACCTGAACGTTAATTCGAACCAGCATCTGAATATGAGATAATACAACCATACCTTCCAAACGACCACCGTCGTAGACAATTTCATGATCTCATAAAAAATGTCACTATTATCGTATGCTCTTTTCTAAATCTCTCATGATTTTCGCACCTTCAAATTTATAACCCTTGCTAACTAATATCTTTCTCAAAAACTAGATCCTTCCGCGCACTCCCTCCTCGTACGCGCGCAATGATAGGCGCAAGCTTCATTGCTTGGGGTACAATCGGTCTCTACCTATCCGAGACAGCAGAAAGAAAGCTGGGCTTTGAACCTACCGAGCAAGATAAGGCTAAGATGCCTAAACTTACGGTGGTTGAGAAAGAGAAGTGAAATTAGTTGAAGGTTGGATGTTTGGCAGATAGAATCAATGCAGCAGAACAGAGCAACAAGAGGCGATGTGATATTGAAACGATTTCTGGGATTTGAAGAATATCGAGGCGAATATTGGACAGATACTGGACAGGTTATGGTATATTTGGGGAGGAGGGAGAATATCTGCATACACCGGGACATAGTTGAGATGAGGCTAGGCTGGGTTGAAGCTGGAATGAAGGAAGGATGCAAGAAAGAAATGCCGTGAATGGTGCGCATCAGTATCGATACGCTGCTCGTAGCAGGGAGTGAATGGGCGTTTGGGAAACATCAATACATAAGGTATATCGGCAATGTCTCTCACTTGAAAATTCTTTCGAGTAGCCTTGAGCTGCGACTTCTTCCATAATTTACATCGCCATCTCCACGGAGATCACTTTTGCGGATTACTTGGACTTCGGAGAGGAAAAGTCTTTATGGGTTTCATAAGATTGCCGCTTACCTGTACGTTCCGCGAAGTGAGTGCTGTGATGTACCTACCACCGCACTCAGGTTTCGGCACATGGTTATATCCACCTACTTATTTCGGGTCCAATTCATAGTATGTTTAGACCTGAAATATGGTCGAAAGCCAGTTGCACTTCCATACGATTGAAGGTATAGCAAATAATGAAGATAAGTACCTGAGTGCGGTCGCACCTGAACCTCAATTCCTACAAATGGAGTTCGCGCACCATCTTATTCGTCTTCTCATATTTTTTGGGCCAGCAAGGCAGACTCTGCGTTAGTATACGCACATTCCCTTTCTAGTATACTCACAAGAAAATGTATACTAGGTCCCTAAGCCAATGTAATGTGGACCATGGGAAATGTTAGAGTCAGCTATCTAGTGCATCTTTTTGGGATTCATATTCAAGGTATCTGCTATAGCAACACTATTCATTGTCCTCAAGTAAGAGCAATAAAATATGCCCACTCCTAAGGACACTTGACATTGCTCCCATTTGCAAAGGCTGCCAGTAGGGCGCGTATTCATAAAACTTCTTTAAAGATGATGAACATCATGATATTCTCCCAAACACCTATATCTGCCAACCCCGATTCATTGCTCGATACAGAGCACAAAAAGTCTTCAATGAGAGTAGAATTAGTTAAAAATTATAACCAACTTCCATCGTATTCTCTGAGGCACTATTCATACACCACCTAGAGAGACACGTCTAGAAATCCAATAATAGCAAACCAGCATCATGATCCACCGATACCAAAGCACTTAAATGCCGAAAATCACTTGCTGTAAAGATACATACCACATGACTTAGATACTCTTGGTTCCTCTCACATCTACATCACAATTGTTGGCAAAATCCTGTTGCCTGTTAAACACTTCTCAAAACCCCCCAGCTAAACACTTCCCAAGAACCCCATCAACTGAGCAATTAACCCACTACACATCACACACTCCTCAATCCCTTTTTCAACCCATTACCCAGTTTTCTATGTTAAGAAGCTAAGCTATGAAGAACTCGCGAGAGGATGAAGCAACATGGAATCACAGGTTGTGATACCCAGCATTTCTTTTTTTTGTTTTTTTGTTTTTTTGTTTTTCGGAAATTCGCGGTTTTAGTTGAAAGGGTATCTAGGTAATGCGATGAAGAATTTTTCCGGGGAGAATGGGTGGAAAGGGGTAAATGTGGGAGAAGTAGAGTAGAGGGAGATAAATGCTGCCGGAAGGCTAAAAATCGAATGGAAGATTTGTTCATGAGACACGAGGAAGGAAAGGTTTGTGTTGGCTTGTTGAATCATGCTACTGCATATACCATATCTAAATTTTTCCCTCGTTTCGAAGCTGGAGATATCGTTTCGATATATTTTGACGTAGTAAGAAGATGTCCAATTTATAGGAATACACGAGTAAAGGTAATCTCTCCTCACCAAATCAAACTACTGTACATCCGTGGACCGTCCTCAATAATCTATGTAAGCTTACCTGTCTGTGTCTACATAATTCCACCTTGTAAATCTACACTGTCTTTCTCTACTTTACAAAACAGAACATAGATATAGCTACCTAGCTCCCCCATCCATCCATCCACCCATTCACCCCAAGAACAACACACAGAACGCAAAACCCAACCCCCAAGTTTCCCCAAACAGCAAGTTAGCAACCTTAACTCCCATCATCCTCACTAAACCTCGGCCCTACGTACACTGGCGGTAGTACATACAAAAGCTCATCCCAGCCTCCGAATTCCCAGTCCATCAACAGCGCATTCGGGAGTTATTTCAGCATTCCCTTATCCAAGAGCTACTCCAGATAGATCTTCCCTATTCATATTCTCATATTCTCACATCCCGATTCCTTTTTTATCGTATGTAAGTATGTAAGTATGTTTACGGGATTTCTTTCATATTGATTATCTATCTACTTTATGCTATATGTTTAAAGCTAAATTGTAATCAGAATCGGAATGTAAAACTGGGGTTTGGAGGTTGTTTTTGTGTATGTACTCGAGGGGTTTGGTTGTGTATTTGATGTTTGATGTTTGATGTTTGGGGGATGAGTGGGTGTTTTATTGCTTGGATGTATAGCTTGAGGATGTTTGATCAATTCAACTTTATATTTAGATATTCAGATACAAATCGGAGGTCTTAGGAGCAAAACGAAGATTTTCAATTGGAAAAGCTGAATTAAAAAGCTATTTTGGACAAAAGCAGGGAGGTGGAGAAGAATTCTCTTTACAGATTTCTATGGTTAAGTAATCTTCTGTAAGTATATAGAGTTGAATTTCGGTATCCACTATATAATTATTTGAGAGGTGGATGATATTAATATTCTAAATTCCGTAAAGAAGTGGATAAACATCACTTCAATCTTTTTCTAGTTTCCCAGTTATGTACTCGCTGTATTCAATGATGAGATTTGCTACTTTCAGCCCCATCAAACTTTTGATATAAGAAATTATCCCATTCATAGTTTCAGCTTGTGCGATTCTACTTTTAACGATATTTCGTTCGCTCTTAATCTTCACCATATTATTCCTGTCTATCCATCTACTACGCTCCTCACCCAGAACACCTCACACCTCCTCCGCAACCCTCCAAACCAATCTCTCACCACTAATTTCCCTCCTCCTCAAAGCATCCAGAGCCCTCTGAGCTCGCTCCAACAACGTCTCGCCCTCTACTACCTTAATCCTATTCGGTTGGACCACACCTTTCGCTAACAAATCCGGCATGATTTCCGGCTGTAGTTTTGCCTTGAAAAAAGTGTTCTGACGATGTTAGTATACTCAATGCTCAATAACACGAATCTAAATTCCTCATGCTGGGAATAGCTAAAACTCACATCAAGATAAAAATGCGTGCGTACGCCTCGTGTCTCTACACCTTTAGCCCATGATGCTGAAGCATCTACATCCATTGAATATCTATTTTCAAGTTAGTTAATGATGATTTTCATTCCATATTCAAGTCCATCGAATTTCAAGTAGGATAAGGCATTATGCATTACTTACTCAGGCGACACATCTACACTTGCATCCCGGATGGTGACCGGTAACAGGATAGCCACTCTAGCCCCTTTCCGTGCAATTTTACTCAGAGGTGCTAAACTCCCCTGTTGCGAGCCAATACAATCTAGAATAAAAGGAATGAACGGCTCCTTTTGCTCCTGATTGATTACTTCAGCAGAACGAAGAATCGCATCCGTGATATCACCATCACGATAATCGAATGTATGGACGGCGCCGAATTTCCGGAGAAGAGCATGATGGGTTTTGGAGGCTGTGGTGATGATGTTGGTATAGCCATAATAGGCGAGAATTTGTATGGCGTATTGGCCTCTATGGAATGTATTTGTTAGATTCAGAAGAGATGGGATAGAGGAGTATACGTACACAGAAGAAGAACCTCCCCAGATAAGAATACATTGATCCTTATTGACAGGTACAAAATCCTCAGGTTTCGGCCACGGTAATTCCAAGCCGAGCTCTGCGGTAGCGGTATGGAAGACGGTGACGAAGCTGCTAGGGAGGGCAACTGCTTGTTGAGGCGGAATTCCGTTCGGGATCTACGACGGTTAGGGTGCTACTGTTCAAGTTTTTTGTTTCAAGGATGAAATGATGAATTCGACGAACCTTTCCTAGAAGGAACCAAGGAAGTGTAACGAATTCCTGTTGTGCTTTTTCCTTTTGCGATCGATATGTAAAGCCAAATACCTAAAGTCATTTCTTAGCACGCACCCATCCATACGATCATTCTTCCCCAAGGCCCCTGATCCATCCATCTATCCATCCTTCTGTTAAGAAAAGAAGCAACATACCCAATCCCCTACTCTCAACCCACCCACATCCCCCTCCCTCCCAACCTCCACCACCCTCCCCGCAACCGTATCCCCCAATATCTGCGGATGAGTAACAAGCAAACCCCCATCATTCTGATGTAAATCCAAGGGACTAGAAGCCGTCCACTCAACCCTCACTCTCACCTCATCCTTTTCCGGTTTGACAGTTGGGACTTGTAGGGTCTGTAATGGAGCACCGATTGAGACAGTGACTACTGCTGTATGTGTCGACATTTTTATAATATTTACTTTTGTGCAACGACTTTTGAGCTAGACGACACAGTACCTAGCAATCGAGAATAAATGGAATGAGATGAACAAAACGAGGATATTCTACAACTTATCCGAAAATCTCTTTTCATTTTCATTTTCATTTTCTTTATATTGATACCTACTTATAATATATCATGAGCTTCAGCCAGCAAACTTGCTTACTTACATCATGATATTAGTGACTCCTTTCATTATATTACCAATCATCTTAAGTCCTAAGTCCGTAGTGTTGAATAGGCACTTCACCATGATCAACAGTAATCAACTCAGAAATGTACTGCGGACTTTTTTGGAAACCCAAGATTTCTCCCCACACGTAAGGTCTCGGCCGAAGTTGAAAATAGAAATGCAACTGCAACAATTCTCTGTTCGGCCCGTATAAATCACCCCTCTTAAAAACCGAAGCCAGCTCAACAATGACAGAGGACAAAGACCGTGCGTGCATGCATGCAGAATCACCATTCTGTACTCTTAGCTAATAATAACACACCAGACATAATCGATAACTAATTGTATATCAAATCAAGTCAACACGACAAACATCAAATTTATTAAAGTAAAGCAGGCAAAAGGTACCATGTACCATTCCTATGCATAAAAACTCTGACCACTCTCAACGACGAGGACCTCCTATCCATCCTTCAATCCCGTTCATCTGCCCTATGTACGTATGATCTGGAATATCTAACCTCAAATCTCCATCATCAAAATTTACTGCTCACCACCAACCAAATTAGTACCCTCTCTCAAACCCTCAACCACCAATTCGTGTCCTTCAGCCCTACGATAGATATCTCTAACATCGTCTGTAGTAGTCTCGAAATGGGATGTAGCATCGTATGATTTAGAGATAAAGATACGGTCTTTCTCTCCGCTCTCGATAGGTTCGTAGAGAGGAATTGGTGGACCCTGTTTGGTTGATTTATGTTAGTATCGGATGATTTTTAATCACAGCAAGGGTGATGGTAGAAGGAGAGATGCTTACCATGAATTTCTCTTCAATCTTCCCGAGACGCTCAAGACCAGGTGCAAGTTCCAAATGATGGTTAGAGTCGGTCTCGGCAATGGTAGAGACGATAGCGATATAGTAACCCTTTGGACAGACACTGTGGACGTTGGAAACGACAGCAATGTAGATATCTATAGATATGTCAGTTATGAATCCTAAATATTCAGATATATATAAAAACGTACCGTTCTTGCGCCCAACTTGAGATTGAGGAATGATAAGTTGAGCGGAATCAGCATTTTCGGTTCCAGCAAGTGGATGGTTCAAGATGCAAATAGCCTTTAAGAGTTGACCGACCACGCGAACCTTGTCTGGGAAGTATGATGGGTCCGCAATAATCTTTTTTGTCTTGGTCTCGAAAGTCATGGTCGAGTCATTGCCCTGAGCATCTTTCTCATGCATAGTCGCCTTGATACCGCAGACCTTATCTCCATCATATTTGATCTCGTCAATGCTTGCATTAAGCATATAGGTACCACCGTAGATAGCAGACAAACGAGCGAAACCTTGAGGAAGTTCACCGAGACCGTATGCTGGGTAGATGTATGGGGACTTTCCGTAACGGGCGACCGAGTTTCCGTACAGACGAATGCGATCGATGGTTGCTGGAGCCGAGCCCTTCTCGTTGATATAATCATCGGTTTGATATAAAGCCATGGCATGACCAAGGAAGTCTCGAGTACCAGTCTCGAGTCCGAATTTATCGTAAATGTCCTTCATGGTGCAGGTACTCATGTTAAGTCCTTCTTTCTGTCAGCGGATTCTAGAAAAGGAGGTATTTCAACCCTCTTACCCTTGTGAGTTTCAGGATCGGCAACATCGAATGTGCCAACCCACTCGAGGAAACTCTTCATCCTTCGCTTCTCAAAGATGCCCATCAAAGATGATCTCAAAGCCTCACCAGCATCTGATGGAACCTTTGCAACCATAGCCTTTGGACCAGCGCCCTGTTGTACATAGCTTCCAGCTACGGATCTGAACTCGAGATATCTCGTAACATCAGTTGAAACGAGAATATTTGTGAGTTCACCCGAAGACATCAAAAGCTTAGGAACCAAATCGATGTTCCAATCATTCGCACGCCCGTACTTCTTCCATGGCTCCTCCCCCTGATTATAGTTTCCATATTTCTTGAAGAGCTATCGTAATTGTCAGAATAAAGCTTTGCAGGCCCTAAAATCGTACTCACAGCTTCGATATTGACGGATGCAGCTTCGCTATTGAAAAATTAGTGATTGTTGATTATATTTCCTTTCTGCCGGTTCGAAAAACATACCCTCCGTAATGATCATTTCGATCAATGTGCAAGACCTTCTGTCCCTTAACACTCAAAACTCTATCCCCAAAAACATCAGTATGCAATCCTCATCATCTCACAAGTCCACATACCCAGAAAGAACACATTCCGTCAAACCTATAATCCAGCGTTAGCCATTTCCCCAACAAAAAGCATCATGCTCCCTCCCATCCATGCCCCTCCAGCCAATGCGGGGTTAAGCAAGCTTACCAGTGCCCAAAACGACAACATCATACTCTGGGGCGATTTCATCCATCTTGAAATTAGAATCTTTGTATTGATTAGGTAGGCTGATTTGTAAAGAAGAAGAGAATATGGAGAGCTTGCTGGTGAGAAAAATCGCAAATGTGGTTTATACTGAAAATTGCAAGGGCAGTTCCGTAAATGGTCGGTGAGATGTACAACGTCGTTCTGCTTCACTAATTCCCTTGATTGGCCTCGCTAAAGAGGAAACTGGAGTTACCGCTTTGTTGTTGCTGCTGGTAGATTTTGTCTTGGTGTAATAATGCTCAGGGGCAAATTTGTGGAGTTCATTGTAAATTGTTGCCATTGGTTTTGGGTCTTTGACAAATTGATATATGTATTTGGTATGGAGTATTTGAATGTTGACTTGTATTCTACTAGGTGTTCATTTATGAACTATTGAACGCTCATTTTGATATCTTCCTACAAGTACCAAGTAACGAAAGACTTGGCTTTTACCAAAACACTCTTCAATTGTTTTAGACAAAGATGATCATTTTTTCAGATTCACATAATCGCATAATGCGGCCATAACCGTGTTGCCCCATATGCGTCTCTACTTATACAGATGATGATGGTTGTAACAATCTAAATCGTTCATGCCAATTGGGAGACATCTATCACTTCCCAAGACTCATTATTCTTGACCGAGGGATATGATTTTGTATCATTCATCCTCCATGATCTAAGCTGTAATTTGAGCAGGCTTTTGCTCTGCCTCCCGTTCGCCTTCGCCTTCAGCTAAAACCTCTTCCTCAATATCTTCCTCGAAATCTCTAGGGGTATATATTGGCCCTTGACCTGAAAGATCGATTTCTGGATCATCCTTTGCAACAACCTGGGCTTCTTGCCAGGAATAGTACCTCTCAGTCAAAACCTGTTTGATAGCTCTTTGTGTTCTCCGAACCTTTAAAATCCTCCATATTAGTTTTCGTATAATTATTGAGATGCGCGGCACATGAGCCGAACGAGATGTAAACCGAAATCAAAACTCACAGTTATATCCCTCTTCTCCGAATCCTCTTCACCATACCCCGCCTCCAATCTGTCCCTCTCGTAACTTTCCGTAGCAATGCGATTCCTCTCCTTGCAGCAAACCCACCAAAGTGAATGTAAATCCTCCCAACTCTTGCCCCTCAACTCCTCTGCACTCCATGGTCTCCCATGGTCTCCCTCCTCAGCTGGCGTACTGAGTGCCTTATCCTTATGTCTGAAAAATTCGTATAATCCGTGATCCTCATCAACCTTAACTTTGTTTCGTTTCGATTCATCTAAGACGGGTTTAGGCAATTTCGCATTAGATACTGAGAGGGGTTGACGCGGCCCTGTTCGTCGTTGTGTAGATACTCCACGCAAACGGTTCATATCCCGTGGGTATAAGTATGTGCTGCTGGTAGAGAAGGAGGTGGATTGAGTGCATGATGGGTTTGCGGAGGAGCTTTGTAGACATGGAAGGAGGAATGCTGGGGGTGTGCTTCCTGCTTTTCGCAGTTGTAGCAGAGTACGGACTGCAGGCCGAATAACTGTAGATGTCGACATCTTATGTTGAGGCTGTCAATGGCGATGCAATTGCCGCCTTCACACTACTTACTTCCTCCTCAGTTGAGAATCTCAAAAAATCAATAAATTAATTCGGCTACCGTATAAATTTGAGGTGGGGTAAGCAGCAAGACCCAAAGCGCAAGTCTATGTTCATGTCCCAAAATTCATCACAACCACATGACTGAACAACCACTAGTTACACACAACTCTCCAAACGGCCTTGTGAGTGTGGCACGAAAATTTTTGTTGCATATCAGAATTTGCGCCTGATGCTCTAATTGAAATGCCCAACCTAAGTTCCCAACCTACCATCCCGAACCCGAGAACCAACCTCAAGATATTCTAGGCCCGTCGGCTTTCCCCCTTTCTCCTTTTGTCTAGCATTGCATATCATGACTTCTACATATAAATGATTGGGCTACTATGACTTGTACTACACGAGTGCTAATGTTTGAACAGATAAAACGGCACATGCAGCATGCCGATGCCTAAGACGCGGCTTTCATTTCTTCGGGATGGAATGATTCATGTGAGGGCTGCTTGGGATACCTATCAGTTTGGAGTCTTGCAGTGTGGTAGTACAATGGAAGAGCTCTACCTGCGACTCGTACCAAAAAAATGCATAGATCCGTCTAGAGTATCCAGATCCTAATACATGCATGAAATTGTAGTCACAGGAGCTGGATCTAGATTCGTTTGCATGGCTGGGTGTTTTAGTGCGATGTTCTACAGTGGTGTTTAGTGTTTGGTATTGATTCCGGGGAGCTGGGGATGGACGTTTCTGTAAGACATATTGTGTTCTGCAATATATGGTAATAGGCATCGCCTTTGATGTCTTACTCTTCTGAAATTCCAAAATTAGATATATGTAGCGACGCACAAATGTTAACCGTTTGAAGACGGTTAGAAACGTCCAGCATTTGAAAAGAAGATATCACGGCATGAGATGTTATGTTCGGCATGGTATTCTGAAGAGGGTATGTTTGAATTGAAGCTAGCATGAATCAATGCCAGGAAAGGTATAATATCTCCACGTCCGAATGTAGGCCTCCGTCTAAGTGATCGTCTTGTCCTCCACCGTCATGAAGCTCTTCCAATGCACGCCTAATCTCATCTGGAAGAGTACCCCAAGCAATGCCATGCATGCCAAAAAAAGTAATCAGAAGGGTGACATTCTCGCATGCAGAAACCCGGGTATCACAATTTGAAAGCTAACGCCCGATGGAAAGATTACAAGAGGTAAACCATGCCTGCAGCGGCAGCGGCAAGAGCACCTGCTGGAACGAAGTTGGCAGGAGCAGCAGCTTTACTAGTCGAAGAAGCGCCAGTGGCAGTTGGGGAAACAAAGCTGCCGTTGGTTGCGGTTCCGTTGCTGAAGGTGCCGGTGGTGAGCGGGGCGACGGCGCTGGTAGCAGCTGAGGCGTCAGAAGCGGTGGCTGCTGCAACAGCTGCGAAAGCAAAGAGGAAGATGGAAGGCTGCATTTTGCACGTGATTATGTGTATTGATAATTGGAAAGGCGATAAATATTATTTCGAATTTGAGGACGAAGTTGAGGACGCTTTCGAGATCGGGAAGCTTGAGCCTGAAGAACTGAATGAAATAAAACGAATGTGGTTTGTTTACTTGGAGAAGATAGAGAAGAGAATCAGACGGTTCAAATACCAAGATTATTTATTTGTGGCAACAGGAAATTACACAGCCTTGTAAGGGGCACCACTTCTTGTCTCGGTAAGATTTATATATAGAACGATCAACAGTCTAGAATTCTGGAAGCAGCTTGAATCATGTGATATGGACTACGAGGGTTATAACGTGAAATTCAAATCAGACCAGGTGAAGCGAAGATCTTTTGCATTTCAATTAATGGTTTGAAACTTCTTCCACCCGCCTCATCTTACATACGAAGCAAATGAAAGGGAACAGACCTCTTCGACCTATTGGTAACAATGATCTGGTACTCAATCTAGCCCCCGAAAATCAAATTTCATTGATCATGGCGGTCATAACAGACCTCTAATAAAAGTAAGGAAACGAAATTGGGAGGTGATGGAGCATAAATGAAAGGCTCGATGGATCCATGAAATTACTTCACTTGAAGTTGGGAGGTCAGGAGAATGTACACCTCATTTTAAATTAGGTATATCAAGACCGTGTGATCCTCATCTCAATCGAATTACTTCGAGCGTACATTAGGGATGATTGAAAATAAGTGTGAGGCACGATGCCGCGACACGAGGCGGTGGAATGTCGAGGATTGATATACACAATTCTTGTCGTACAGAACTACATCAACAACGCTTATTATTCGGAATAATACCACAGCATCCCACTTTTGATGCATTGAAACACGGACCTTTCCATGCATGACTCGCAAGAACGTAGGAACGTGGCACTTATTCTTATATTCTTATAACAGCAAGACACGGAAAAAGTCACAATAGCGGATACGGCGCGCCTGAAGAATAAAAAAATGGGCATGGAAGCACAAAGTAACTTCTTCGTCCCCTGCAGGCTGCTTGACAGGTTGACCTCTCCCAACTTTCCAAGATCAAGCATAAATCCTTGTAGATCTCGTTTTGAATGTAATCTGCCAGCCTCTTCCGTTAAATAATGAGTTGTCTGGCAATTTAGCAACCCAGATATGTGTTAGTGAGACTTTTTAGCTCAATCCTCTGCGACACGAAGCAATTTGTTCAGATCCGACCCTTGAGTTTCGGTCAGATCAGATTAACGAATCATGTGCAAAAGAGATCGAATGTTGCTGGTGTTCTGTACAGGGAAAAAGCTCCTGTTCCACCGCATAATGGCTCGATGCCCGTACGCGGGTCTTCCATTGCATCAAACCCTTCGAATCTTCAGTCAGGCAATGTTCCAATTAGCCGGATGATACATCTACTCAAAATACTTTGGACAAATCCTTTTGAATCACCTGGTGATGTAGATGATATCATACATGAAGACATCTTCAAGTCAGCATGTGGAGGCGAGCGGTGTAAAATTCCTTCGGCGCCATTACCAACGTGTAGTTTGTCGGTGGTTCGAAAAAGGCGCTTGATGATGGATGTTTTGCCGGATAGCATGGGCCCGCATGTCCCAACGCTCACGATAATGAAGCTAGAGCAGATATTCGATCGCTGGCTGCCACGCACGCGTACGGAGGATGTCTGATTTTGGACTTGTGTGAATTGCCTAGGAAGAAGCAGTTCGTTGCCTGAACCTCGGTAAAGAGATTCCACACAATGTGTAGTGTAGTATGATACAGCATCGCTTGGAGAAGTTGTGAGGCGTTTCTAATAGCATTGCAATTGAATTGCACGAGTCGCGAGTCGTGAATCGTGCTATAGTTACATAGTTTCTATGAGCTAAGATTAAGAGTGTATTTTAGCCTTTGGGTGCTAGCATTGCTGCTATGATTGGTGCGCGTCGGGAATCTGTCAAAGGGAAATGTTCAAATACATGGCTCTCCTCTAAAACATCGGCTGGATGTTTCACTTTTCTGAACAAAATATTAATAATAATTCACACATTGCAGAGTGCAAGCAAGCAAGCGAGCACCTTCTGAGCTGTGCACTATATGATTATCATAATTCTGTCATTATTGATAAGTCAAGATACGGTTAATCTGTGCACACTTTACTCCGCAGAGGTTGAAAAATGGAATTGATTTATCATGATAATGCTATGTATGGATGTAGATGTATGGATGTAGATGTATGGATGTAGATGTATGGATGTATTGATGTATGGATGGTCTGCGTGGATGCAATGAAATTATGATGAGTAGCGGATGGTTGCTCCAAATGCATAAAAGCAAAGAAGCGAGCAGCGAGCCAAGATTTTACAGTACCTTGTAACATGGTAGGTTCGCTTTGAATATCGATAACGCAGTCGTAGCGCCACACAGAAAAGGCTAACTTAATTGGAAATCATATCACAAGCCTCACCTGATTGGATGATGCATTGGTGCATAGCCGCTGTCGTCCTTGATCGCAGAATGAAGGAAGGTTATTTTAATCAGAGGCTTCAAACATTTCGAACAGTCGTGATGATGATGATGCAACAGCAACATCAACAGTAGTAATAATCAACTTCCAATCTCGGGATGACCAACAAGATTGAAAGTTTAAACTCAAGATCAAGATCAAATCAAATCAAATCAAATCATATCAATTCAATTCAAGACTGGATCGATCAGTGATAACTCGAATTGATAGGTGGAACTCTTCATCACAGACCAAAATAAAAGACTAGTACCGCCACATCGTTTGTGCGTTCTCCTCTGGGTGCTTGATGACGCAGCACGCAGAACAACATGCTTACCAAAATCCATGTCATGCGTACAATCGGCAAGTATGCCGGGACTTTTTCATGAAAAGCAGCAAGCAGAAACACTCTATCGGCTGCTTTGGAACCCTGTTGTTGACAAAAAAATAAACAAAAAGTAATCTTCCTAAAATCAAAAACATCCCCAGCGTCCGAAAGTAGAAAACAAGGGATCGTCGACTTCTACTACTACCTTTGTTGCCATCGTTGAAGCCCTGGAAAACTCTGGATTTTCGCGGCAGTTCGGAAGGTCGGAATTCCTGCTTTGATTGGGGAGATCATCTAAAGATTCTAAACGCATTTTGGTTAAACTCTACCCAGAAAAGAAAATCGAGCAGTAAAGGAGTAAGGTGCCTGTATCCGGAAGATGGCCTGTCACCAGCCGGAGGTGTGGCTTTGGTTGAGTTTCATTGCTTTTCGAGATCATACTTGGCCGCATAGAATTCGTGGACGAGTGTGCGAAGGCAGCGTGGCCGTTTCTGAAAGTGATGAAATGCATCAGGGCCTGAGCTGGCGATAGCGTGTGAGTTGATAGACAAAGTAGGACTTAGTAGGACAGTGTTTTGAATGTGTTGTACACAGCACAGATACTGCATCTAGCTTGCAAGGTGTCTAAGCTGTTTGAAGTAAATGATATCACGGAGTAAACCGTTTCTTGTGTTATCAGATGGTGCGTTGGTGACATGTTATTGAGGAGTGGTAGGTAGCGAGTTTGACATGCAAAGAAACTAACGGTTTTCACAATGGATGGGATGCTGGGAGGGTTGGTTGGATGGCTGGATGGCTGGATGGCTGGATGGCTGGATGGCTGGATGGCTGGAAGGCTGCGTGGGAAAGAGTTTTGGGAAGGTTAAACTTCCGGCCCTCGAATCGATACTATTACCTATTTAGCTCCTGTACAGTGAAGCAAGCTGCTATAGAAAGATTACGGAGTAGACAAGAATCGTCGTGAAGGACAGCGAGTATAACCTTGCCCATATGCCGGGCCGGTAGATGGAGGCCTAGTAGGTTTGTCGATTTGAGATGAATCAGGAGATGATGCCATTTTCATCAATTTCATCGCCTACGCAGGAAGTTCGGTGAAACTCTGAGCATAGAAATTCACTCAGCTTCTTGTACAAACGGTAAAGCAGAGCGACAGGGGTGGATTTTATTGTATGGTAATGCTAAACATCTAGCTAAGTCTAGTTAGCAGTTAGAAATTTGTGAATTTTCTACATGGCATAAACCATAAACCCCTTTACAAGAAAGTGTGGTAACCAAGCAATCGTCTATTTTACCATGTCATGTACACACGCACACATCGGTAGGTAGCATTGAAGTCCAGGATCAAAAGCATTACGACTCAAGCCTCTCTGCTAATGGCCAAAAGAGTTCGATCAGAGGTCGACTTTGGGACAAGTAACTTTGGGGAAAGTCATTGGAGGGTATCGCAGTGTAGACTCAGTGACCTATGAGATAATTACCAAGCTACCAAGTATATTCATCATCCCTTGGCACTCATTAGAGTTTTCTACATTGTAACAGGTAAAGCTAGCTAGCAGTGATTCTAAGTAGAGGTCCCTTGAAATAATATAGTAAAAGACACCGTGATACGTCGAGTTAGCAATGAGATGATCCGAGGCATAGGACATGTATCTTGCCCTCTCTTTGTAAGGAACCGCGCTGTACTGAGAGATCAGTCGAATACCGGTAGCAGATGATAGGAATTGGAGACTCGATCGAGCATCTAAACTGTGCAGTGTACACATCTAATCCGTAGAGTATCGTCACGAAAACCCTCTTGCCTATTGCCTATTGCCTATTGCAACTTGATATCCTTCGTACGGCGACTAAATCAACTTGGGAAGTTTCTGCTTCCTCTACCTTGTCTTGTCTGCTCGTTCCTGCTTGCCATGTCAATGCAATGCTTTGTTTTGCTCTCAACCATCATCCCATATCCCATCCTCGAATTCCTCACCGTTGGAAAAAACTCGAGCTATTCTATTTCAATCCATGAACGCGAGAAATATTTCTTTCGAAATCCATCCGTCCGTTCACTTTCGATTCACTCTATCACCAAAAAGGGAACACATACCTCTCTTAAAGCAGCATTATATGTTGATTCAGGGAAGCAAAATCCTTACTCGTTCACCGCACTAAATACCGACATTACCTAGTACTATTCAAATTTTCCCTTTTTCCTTTTTCCCTCAAGAGTCTCAAGAGTGAAGAAGTCGTCTAATAAGATCTAAGAGTGAGAGAATTTCTTGTGACGCCTCCACTCAAAACAGACGTCCGACGTTTTTCTTTCTCCATCATACTACCTTCTAAGTTCTTACCTCTCGCTCCCAACCCACCCACCAAACCTATCCACTCTTCTATCATCTAACATTTCCATCCGGACTGGAAGATTTCGAGGAAAGGTAGAAAGGCAACAAGCATACCGGCATACCAGCATACCAGCATACCTTCCTTCCCGCAACCCCCCCTCAATCTCCAATTTAATAGACGCCGTGCTACGGAAATACTGCCTTCAATATTCTTGGGCGGATTATTTATTTTTTCCCTGGATTCCTAAAAAGCGTTGAAGGGACCCTGTTGATCGACCGCATCCTCACACTTGCAAAAAAAAAAAAAATTTATTAAGTTCCCCACCACCGCGTTTATTTGCGCCCATCTTTGGATCATTGGAACGGATAAAGTCTTCTTCGGATCCACTTATTGCTTCGAACACGAACAATTCACTGTAAACATCTTGAGCCTCATAGCAAAGCTTCGTCGCGCTTCGTTCAAGCTACCCGCAAAAGAGTTATCCATTCTCCATAACGGCCTCAATATCATACTGCTTACGGCGCGCATCACCGTTGTTGTTGACGCAGGGTCCATTCAAACTTTCCACCGTCTTATCTGCTTCACAAGCCCTCGAATACGTACATCCGTTGACGGAAAGGAAGACCCGAAAACTTAAGCTTTGAGTATTTGGACGCGACAAGACCAATTGGTTTTCTGAAGTCCATTGCATTTCAATCTCAAGAACTACGGATCAACAATTTCGGTCACAGTGATAGAATAGCGAAAAGCATCTTCTGATTGAGTAGTCGATCATCCCACCAAGAAAGTTCATATCAAAAACTCCATACTCGTTATGGACAACGCCCAATATCATTCAAACGCGATGAGCAACGGAAACTCACCATACTCTCCACTTCCTGGTATATCTCCTCACCAGCTCCAGCACAACTCGAATTTGCCTCCTCATACTTTACCGCCTCTGCAACCACAGCAGCACGCTGCAATGCAACAGCAGCAGCAACAGCAGCAGCAGCAGTCATGGAGCGCGCCTCACACTCCACGCACTCCCGGCACACCAAACACACCGGGGTCTGCTAATTTAGGTTATTCGCAGGTTGGAGCACAATCAAGGCCTGCACAGATGATGTATGGAAACTCTTACCAGCAGCAACCCCCGCAGCATCAATACCGCACTTCGGCCTCAATGATGCCCCAATCGTCAGCCGCTTTATCGCATAACCAGCCAATTGCGCCGGCTCCGGCAACCAGTCGAGGTCCCCCTTTGAGACCTATGCCTGCGAGTAATGTCCCACAACACCTCTCGATGCATGGCGGTTATCCTCAAAGCAATATGCTTCAGCAAGTGCTCGCAGAAGAGCCTCCTACCCATGTAGTGGGTTCTCAGGGTCGAAGAGGAATATTGCCCAGTGCACCGGGTCGCCCGCAGGTCACTGCTACTGGTCCTGGATCCACAAAAAATGCCATGATCCCCGCAAAGGATGCTGATGGAAAATTCCCATGTCCTCATTGTACTAAAACATACCTTCATGCCAAGCATCTCAAGCGTCATTTATTGAGACGTAAGTATTCTCCCCATATTTCATCCGTCAATTGTGGAGTAAAACCTTAACACATTTCAGATACTGGAGATCGCCCGTACATGTGCGTTCTTTGCCGTGACACCTTTTCCCGCAGTGATATCTTGAAGCGTCATTTTCAAAAATGTTCAATTCGTCGTGGAAACCCTACAGGAGCAAGTCACTTGTCCCATGCGCAAGCGCATTTGAAGAAGTCACATCCAGGACCAAAAGCACATCAGCCAATGGGCCCCGAATCTGATCTCATGGGTATGAATGGTATGAATGGTATGGCAAACGATGGCTCAATGCACCCATTTGGTGTGGTTCCCGATGGAAGTATTGCCGATGCTGGTTCTAACCTAACAGATGATCAAGCTTCGAAAGCGTCGAACGATCTTCAGCGACTCGGCAACCCCGACAACAGAGACCGAAGGATTAATGGACCTGCAGCGGGCGGTTCGAGTCGATCGAGTTTTGATCAAGGCTATGGAGGAGGAATGCCGAGTACTATGTCTTCCGCTATGAACCCTGCCATGGCATTCAGTATGCCAAATGGTCAGAATGGTCATTCTTACAGTCAGAGCTACGATTTTGCTTCTCAAGGCAACACTGCTAACTTGCATGCGCAGTCGATGGAGGGAATGTCAACTGTTTCTAACGGACGACCTCCGATGCCTGTCTATGCAGGAGCGAACGCCAGCCAACATCCGATACTCGACTGGCCTCATATGCAATCGAACGGTCAAAACAACTTCATGACTCCCTACAACAACTCGAACCTCACGAACCAACAAATGCAGATTAAACAAGAACCTTACAACTCGAATCTCGCGAACACACAAATACAAATAAAACAAGAACCTTCTAACCACGGTTTATTCACTGGTGTTGTCTACCCAGGTGCTCCCGACATCCCAAATTCTGATTTCTCCAATTGGAACATCCCAGCTCCAAACGACCCACTCCAGCAAATTTCAAGCCAATTGCTAAACTTTTGCCTTAACGCACACTCACAACTCAATGCTCGCAGTCAGGAAATCAGAAAGTTTCTTTCCGCAGATAACATTAAGCACTTCCTTGAACAGTTCAGCAATTTCCAAGGGCATTTCCCCATCATCCACATGCCAACGTTCCGTATCACGGATTCCTATGAGGGTCTTCTACTAGGTATGATCTGCATTGGCGCAGTTTATTCTGATCGCATGAACCCAGCTCAGGTCCGCGAGATGATGGAAGTTATGAAGATGGTAATAGAATCCAATTCTCAAGTGTATTCGATCATTTCACGCGGACCAAGTGGTGATTACCCCAACGAGTCAATTGGCTCTTCCAAGTTTGAAATTGAGCAAATCGCAGCTATATTTATGATGCAAGTTCTTTTCACATGGCATGGTACACCACTTCAGCGCGAGAAAGCCCGACGTGACTTCCCCATGGTTGTTTCTCTGGCCAGAAGGGCTGGTCTCACACAACCAATGACCACGAGCCCTTTCAGCGTTCTGCACCAAGCCCATGTAAATGTTGATGCTTTTGTTGCCGCAAACTTCGATTGGAATGCTTGGGTTGAGCAGGAAAAAAGATCTAGGCTACTGTACATGATCTTCTTACTGGACTCTGCTTTGGTCATATTCTTCAACATTGCGCCTTCTTTTGATGCACTTGAGATTCGACTTCCTCTTCCTGCTGACGACGCTGCTTGGGAGGCTCGCTCTTCTGCGGAGTGCGCGGATGCTCTTGGTCTTAATGGTGCCGCGGTCTCGGCTCAAAAGAACCCTGAAGGCAACCGACGACGCAAGCAGCCCGAGATGCACACTGTGCTGAAGACTCTGATACATCATACTTATGACATGCAGCCCGGAACCACGAACTTATTCTCCAAATTCGTTCTGATCCATGCTCTTCATGTGCAATTGTGGACTGCTCAGAAACAGGTGTCACAAGAATCTGGGCAAATCGCTGCGTCCTTGAACAGTGGAACAAATACACCACTAAGTCAAAACGACTGGGTGATCAGGAGCGGGGATCAAAACGGCAGTGGGGCACCAAGCGCAAATAACAGTGGGCGGGCAACTCCTGTCGATGGCCAATCTCTACTCTCTCATCAGCTTCTCAAATCTGTCACGACAGCCTTCGAAAAGTGGAAGAAAGCGTGGGATGAGGATATCAGCGTCCAATACCCCCCAGGAACTTCTTATTCCCGCCGCTTTGGGTTCTGTCGCGATGGCGCACATTTTTACTGGCTTCAGAAGTGTATGCTATCTCAAAAGCTTGACTGGCAAATGCCTTCGGATCAAAGATTCACACATGTGATTCAATTGCTCAAATTTTCTAAGCGATGGGCCTCGACCGATACGTCAAAGCGAGGAGAGGAGCCTGGATCGGTCAGTGACATTGACAAAGACTTTGGAGTTTCGAACTTGACACTAGACATGGCCCAATTGTTTAGGCCAGTAAACGCAAAGATTGATTCCCCTGTACAGGGCGTACATACCAACATTTAGCGGAATCATACGAATTATACGTTTGGGTGGGATAGCTCATAGATGGTTTTCATTGCATTGCACGGGCGTTGTTGCATTTTCCTTTAATTCATTTTGCTCTGTCTAACAGCGTCGAGACCTACAGAGTGTATTCAGTTTAAGAAAAGTTTGCGTGGGTTTTTATACATTAGCATTGCATTTGGCGGCGAAAGGGATGAGTTGTGATTAGAGGCCTCAGCACCTGACTTGTGCTTGGGATTTTATTTTGTTCGCATTCGTTGTCCCCGCTCACCAGGACAATGTCACATTTCGTTCTGAGGTTGGAAGCGGGGAAATGAAAGAAAATCTTATAGAGGGATACCAGCTTTTTTAAGCGTTGCATTAGATGGCTTTGCTTTTTTTGATTGGTACCTTGTTTATAGAGGCGTCGTTGCGATGGGTTGTTGGGGAGGAAGATGGGATGTCCTTTGACCGGGATGATGAAAAGCATTTGAGACGATTTGGGTGGAAGAAAGAGGATTGGCATTTGCTCACGCAAAAAGACAAAAGCATGAAGATTACTTAAAAATCTACGCACCAAAAACTTACATTTGGTATTGCAATCTCTTCCAGCTTATTGCTGGATAGGGTTGTTAGCGGGGTAGGAAAGGGAGTGTAAATAGAGGGTCTGTACTTTACACACTTCTCTGTTTTCTATTAACTTGCTTTTCCGGGGGGTTGCTTTGCTCTTTTCAGGTGTTCATTCTTTTCACGTTGCGTTACATAGCTCAGGTCAAAATTATTGGGGGGTAGTGGGATACATGGGATAAAATGATTGATTGGTACTCGACATGTCTCTTTCGTTAAGAAAGCCGTTGGTATTATATTATATAGATAGAATTAAAAAAAGAATCAAAATTTTATAAAAGGGATATTTTGTGTGTGTGTGTGTGTGTTTGGATTGTTTTGTGAGACGTGATGGATATTTAGATGGATAAATAGGTATATGAGTATTTTGGAATAAAGGGCTAGGTGGATTGTACCTACCATGAAATGAATGAAAGGCAGGTGAGATATTTAGGTGGGTGGATAAGTTACAGATAATGTTTGAGAATATTTCTTTACTTCCTCATAGTGAGTATACTATGTAAATATATATATATATAAGATTGATTATTTGTTGAGTAGGATGCTTATTTATTTTTTATTTTTAATCCTTTATTCCTTATCCCTATTTATATAAGATTATTATTTTAATATTTAAATCTGAATTTAAATCCAAATCCAAATCAATCAAACGATTTATTAATTCTTTAAACAAAGAATCCTTAAAGTAAAAATTTAAAAATTTATTATTCTTTGAGAGTTTTGAGATTTTTATTCGGTGGATATTTTAAGATTTTAAGGATTTAATAATAAAATAAAATAAAATAAGATAAAATAAAATAAAATAAAAATCTATTAGATATTTATTTAAATAAATAGCTAGATATAAAAAGATAAGATAAGATCTCAGAATGGAAGGTGTGGGTGCGTTAGGGGGGTTTGTTGTTTGTTGTATACATAACTGATTCGAGGTGGAAATGTAGTTCGGATAGAGATATGGATAAAATGGACCGGACATTTAGGTGAAACAGACAGAGACAGACCTAATAAGTGGGATGGGACCATAGGTGATATGGAATCCTAGGCAGAACAGAGATACAGGTGAAGTAGACACCTAGGTGAAGACGATTCCTAAATGAAAATAAACCTAGGCGCACGATAATCCTACATCAAAGACAAACCCAAATACAATACAAGTTAACAACTACCAGCAGCATCATTACCAGACGGCCCCAATTTCACTCACACACCATGAATATACCGAGTAGATCATCTCAAATCAATCTAAAAAGTGAAAATCTTTAATTAATCGATATATCATATATTATGTAACAATCGACTGAAAAGGACAAAAAACATTCGCCCATCTATAAAAGGCCGTTGAAGGCAGTGATACCACAAGTCCGTATACCATTAAAAATATCGGCTGTCACTTTTTAAACCCCCACCCATACCATTTTGGATCGTTGAGATCCTTTTTGAACGCCAAACTTGTTGAAGTTTGTTCTTCCTAAACACCAGCGCTAAATGCAATGTTAAATGCCATAAAACCAAAGTGACCCATCCTCATACATGTTGAATCGTAAAATCGTGTTGAAAAAGTATAATCATGTTGAAAGTATTAATGACCATTGGCCTCCCCGTTTGTTAGTGGAACGGACTGGGGTTCGATAAATCGTACACCATCAACGTCACCATTCTCGGAAGTTTCGAAAGGTTCTTGCAGATTTTTTACAGTGAGCCCATCGAAAAGTGGGAAGAGCCCATGTGACTTGTGAAAGTCGTTATGAACTAAGATCAATGTTAGATCAGTGGTCATCTAAGAATTGAACAGAACAGAATAACTTACCAATATTGACAAGGTACCAAGAATCCATAATGGATTCAATGAGCCCACGACTTGGGCTAAGTGCAGAATGACAGTGAGCCCAATCTGTTCCTAGACGGAATGCCTCATCTTTCCAAGCTAAGAAACTGATGGTCTCGACGATGGTGGGTTGCACAATTTCTTTACCAGGGAATACTCCCCAGGTGACAGCGTTAGGTCCATCACTCTGTGCGTTCGTTTGCAAATCTCCAGTCTTCTTGACAGCATAGTATGTTAGGTCAGGGTCGTGTTGAATACGACGCACTAACTCGGGCATCATATCCGGAGCGACCAAGAGTTCCAAATAAGCTTTTTGGTAAACATAACCATTTGTAGGTCCCCAGCCATACACAGGATCAGATGATTTAACACCGTCAACAGCAGGTTGAGAGTTGATGGTAAGGAATCCACGTCGATTGAGCTCAATCAAATCAGACTTAATGATATCTGCTTCGCTTGAGATTGGAGCTTCACTCCAGGGAAGACTCTCTATGCCGTTCTCAAGATAACTGACAAAGAGTTCGGCGATATCCTTGATAGACTTTGGTTGACCCCAAAGTTTAATGTTTTGTTCATTGCTGCCCTTTAAGCCAATTCCATAAGCATCCAACTCGCCAAAAGCAGGAGATCTCGAATCTCCCCATCTACCGTTAGGAAACTCATCCCAATCCTGAGTTCTAGCCACATAAGACTTGTTTCGGTTCTTCCAGAAAATTGGGCGAACATCTTCCTCTCTACGACCAAGACCAAGTGATTGTCTCCAAGGAAGTGCGTGCTTCAAAGGACGTTGCGTCGATGGAGTTAAATTAAGTTCTTCAAGCACCATGCGAGTTGCCTGAGCTAAGTTCATGGTGTAAAAATGTAGATGATGTACTCCAGCTTGAACAATGCGACGACACATTTCAGCGACCAGATCCTTCCCGATGTTACGCACGGCAGCATCGTCATTCTTGACCGCTTCGAGAGCCGCACTCCATTTAGGTGGTATCTTACACCCCATGTGGTTGCATCTTCGAAGGAAGCTTGCGTATGTGTTGATGGGCATGATACCTGGAATAACAGGGATGGTAACACCTCTTGCTTTAACTTTTCCCAGCCAATCAATGAAGTTGTCAACATCGTAGAACATTTGTGTAACAATGAAAGTAGCACCGGCATCGACCTTCTCCTTTAAATGGTCTAGTAATAGATCTTCATCGTCCTGGTCATCGCAACCCTCGGGATACCCGGCAACTCCTATATCGAAATGATTGCCATATGTCTGACGAATATAGTGAACAAGGTCTTTCGCATATTGAAATCCTCCTTCGGTCGCCTCCCACTTCTCCTTTTCACGCGGAGGGTCTCCTCGCAGAGCAAGAATGTTTGTGCATCCAGCTTTGTAGGCATTTCTGAGAGCTTCGTCAACCTTTTCTTTTCCCATATCGGTACAAGTCAAATGCATGCAAGTTTCCAAACCATATTGCGATTGAGCCACTCCCACCATCTCGCAAGTCAATTGGGCGAGGCGACCACCTGCGCCCCAGGTGATATCAATGAAGCTAGGTCCTAGTCCATGCATGCGGTCCATTCGATCATAAAGATTTTGCACACCTTGAGCAGTTTTTGGTGGGAAGAATTCGAAAGAAAAAGAGGGGTTGCCCGACCTCTCGGCCTCTGCGAGCATGTCTTTGATGTGCATCTTGAGGCTTCTGGATTTTAAGTAGTAGTGCAGTCGTATGGATATAAACTGAAAGCAATGATGTTAGCAAATTCCATTGTAAGTTCTGAGATATCTGGGCGGTGAGTGAAGGCTGCAAAGAACCTGTCGATTGTCAAATTTGACATCAACCCCGCAACGCCTTCACCAATGGCAAAATCAAGGCACTGAGTGACGGCTACATAGATTGGCAGGTTAATGTAAGGGCGAGTAGTGAAGTGTGGTACCTTTTTGTTGCCTTTTGTGAGGATATACCCTTTTCTAGCAGGCTAGACCAGATCCTTGAAATGATAATAAAGAATGAAGAGGACTAGAAGGTTACTAGCCAAAATACCTTTTACGCGCCCAACGGTCTGCTACTTCCCGCAGCATGTACTTCAATTGTTTTATTGGCTGTGCTACGAAGGTTTGCAGGAAAAAGTGATGGTGAAGTACAAAGGTAGGAAGGTAGGTAGGAGAGCGATGGAAAAAGGCTAGAAAATTGAGTGTATATTATATGATCAGGACTAATAAATTCGACCCAATGATTGATCGTATATCAACTCCACATTTCACAATGAGCAATTGAACAATGAATTCTTCATTCTGGAGATACTGTCTGGTTGGAAGCACGCAAGCAGATTGATAAGGAAAATACATGATCTATATATCTTATCAAGACCAATTACCTAAGTACTTTGACTACCTCTTTCCCGGCGTTTTGTTTGTATCACCCAACAAGTCCGGACATGTTAAATTTCGTGGAGGTTAATTTTGTCTACTGCTAATAAATTGGTCACAAAAATCATCGGGAGCCGACGAAATTGCCCCTCGCTACGGCACGCTACACCCGCCACAATTGACTAAAATGCTCCGGCTGCATGGAGACGAAATACCTAGCATCTCCATAGTTTGTGGATTGGATGAAATCAGAATCCATCCCAACTAACAATGTTTTCCTACAAAATCAAGCAATCATTACCTAGTAGTCTTGTTAATTGTGTGGTGCTATATAGTTGGTATCTCCCTTTATCTCTACATACAAGCAAACCATCACAAAGGATTTGCTTTCATTACCTCAATAATGCCGCCCATAAAACTGGGAAGTGTTAACTAACGCCCGTGCTCCATATTGCCCCTCCGTGGATATCATCACAACATACCATACCAAATTCTAAACGGACGACAATGCCCACCGAATTAAAACATTAATGTTGTCCCGCACCATCCTCATCAGTCCGTAAGCCATTAAACTGAGTGCCTTGATTGGCAGTGCTCAACCTTGCACATAATCCCAATAATACTACTGTTTCTGTAGCAGCATAGTGGTTGAGAGCGTCTAGCAAAATCTGCAAATGCTTGCTAAAGTTGAACTCGTATTTCTTGATAATCTCGTACATCTTTTCAAGTCGTGTTTCATCAAAAGCCCCTTCCGAAGGTGGGTTCACATTGTTTGATTCGCCGTTTCTAGCACCTCGATCACGCTGGTAGCGAGTCCACTGTTGTGCGTTCATGGTACTGGGCCTTTCTGCCCCTAGCAAATCCGTGTCGATCTTCTCCAATTCTCTTGAGAGCCAGGAAGTGAACGTTGCGAACATAGTGCAGGTTGACATCAATTTAGAGTGGATCTGTCAAAGTGATTAGTAAAGCTTAACTTAAGAATAACTATAATAAACATACCCTCAGAAGTCTGCTATTCGTAAGCATGCACTCCTTCATACAAGTATCAAGGAAGTCAACGTGATCTTGCATCAGTTCGTCGACAGTTCTCACAGCTGGTGTTTTCCCAATTTTATCGTCTTCTTTCGCATTGAGCCTAGCCATCAGCCCCTGCCAATTTGGTTCAATGACTTCGGATGTACAGAAGTAAAGAAGTTGTTGTACAAATACCAGCATTCGTGCTCGCAATGTAAATACCCTTCGCTTCCACAACTCGAGGTTCCGATTTGAGCTTTTGTGAGACCAAGTAGCGGCTCGGTTATGTGTTTGCCAACAGGAAACAAGTTGTTGCTCAAGATAGCGCAAGGATAGCAGATATCGAAAGAGTGCTTGATATCTCCAGACTGTCTTCCTACTAATTACCAAAGACACTGGAAAAGGGACGGAATAATCTAATTGAAGGGAGGTAAAGCCTACAGCAGCCTTGTCGTTCTCTGTGACTGGTTGAGCAGGAGTTTGTAGCGACTCTCCTTGTTCAATACCGGATATATTGACTACCCTCGTCAACATATTTGTCAAGCTGATATCATTCATCTCAACTTTGATGTCTTCCTTGAAGGGATCTTGCGCTGCGACACTTCCAGGTTGTCGAAGAACAAGATCAAGTAAAGACTGAAGCTTGCTCGTGTTAACGGCCTTGACAGGTTTTCGCAACTCAGAATTGCCGAGCTCCAGGAAATAAGAAAAGAAGTCCGAGCGGTCTAAGAAGAAATAGTGCTTCAAGGACCTCAATCGTGCAGGTAAAGCATGGGCAGTCAGTAATAACTTAAGTAAAGACTCGTTGGCATGCGCGTAGGCACTATTGACGTTTTCCAAGAATCGATTGTCATCAAATGATCGAGGGACATCTTTTACCTCTTTGCTTACATCAACACCTCCACATTCACGTACGACGTTCAGATACTTGCCCGCCAGGAGGACTTTATCTTTCACACCTTCCAATTGAGGAGGTACATCAGTATCCCTGATCGTGTATCGTCTTTCCCAGTACTCATCGGTATAATCCTCCTCCAGCCTTTCTCTCTTGATACTTTTTTGCTCTCTCACGAGGAACTCTGCATGAGGATCTTTGATGCTTCCATGATGTAACCACTCATTCAGCATCACCATATAAGGGCGACTAGCATCTCGTAACAATGAGGTTAGGAGAGACCTAGCAGCTGGATCACCGGACATTGTCTCCAATCGTTTGGTGATGAGACCTAATACACTTCCACCTTTGCATATCTTTTTACCTGGAATATTTCCAAGCCCAAGGTCTCCACCTTCCCGGAGACTTTCTAGAATATTTTCGAAATCATCCATCCCATCCCCATCTTCCTCGTCTTCCTCAAGCATGGAATTTCTCTTCAATATCTCATGGGCAAGTGAAGAAAGTTGAAGCATCATGTGACTCGTAGGGAGAGTATGGAGGTTCAGAACATGCAAAGTAAAAGAAGGATTAGTGAGAAATTGGGTTTCGAGCTGAGCGATCAAAATGAGGTAATCATGTAGAAGTTTCCTCATGGCAGCGCACAATGCATGATTCACAGCCCCAAACTCTTCCCGGCTCTGCACTTCAACGAAAGCCTCAGTTGCTCCGTAATTCGTAGCCATTTTAAGCATAGTCGTGGTGAGGTCCTGTAAACTAGGATCTAAGCCAGGTAATATCTTAAAGCTGGGGCCAGCGAGACGATCCTTTTCAACAAGGGGGTCATAATTCTTCCCAAACCTAATATATTGTCCCTCATATCCCATGAAAACAAATAGAAGGTCCTCCAATATAGCTGCTTCTTGTGCCTCCAAAGACAATTCGTGGAGGGGCTGCGGCTGTAGGGTTTGGGGAGCTTGAGAAGCAGGTGGTGGAATAGAAATTCTGGATGCTAATGGCGCGGTCGTATGGGGCACTAATGATACCTGAGGATCCCATGACAATACTAGAATCGTGATGTTTAGAATGAGTTTGTACATTTTCCCCCAGGAAGGATCTTACCAGGTGGGGTTTCGACTTTCGATGTTCTGGATGGAAACTCTTCCCCGCGGGATCTAGAAGTATCGCTAGTCCTAGAACGTTCTGTAGGTGCGCGACGATCAGGACTTCTTGTTCTCGACGTCACTGTGTCTCGAGTTCCGACATGAACCCGTTCAGTCCTTCTCTCTTCAACTACCCCTCTATTATTCCGCTGCGAGCTCGATTGTGCCCTTCGGTGGTTTGATTCTGCAGCTGACGGCGGTGGTGAAGGACGCCGGCGTACATCTGGTCTCTCAGTTCTTGTGCCTGCCAGTGCGGAAGGTGGGCGGGATCTGGAGCTGCCACTACCATTATCATTGTTCGACCTCCGCTCAGGTTGTGAAGAAACTCTAGCTTGCGAAGACATAATTATCACATCTGGATTTGAAAATTATGAGCACGAAGAAGCCGGAAATATCTTGAATTGAGATTGGTAACCTAATTGTACCTATGCGAAAGTAAACCGTATATCTCCATTGCCGTTACTATGAATTTATTCTCTCCAAGTCCTATTCCATTTGTTCACGCGTTTTGATATAATTGAGTTCCCAAAAAGACGTGTAGATAAAGCTAAACCTATTTAGCTCTAGTCACCTAGAGTCCAACCTCAGGAACGGGCCCTTCGATAGCTTCGCATGCCTGTGCTTGCCTAAAGTAGCTCCGAAATCTGATAGCTACCAACCCTCTAGAACAAGCTGTTTGTTTGTTCATAACGTCAACTTTCTGGCTTTACTTCCCCGCGAATACCCTCACTTTACCTACTTGGATTCAATCACCGCATTCTATCTAAAGACCATCTCTTCATCGACTAGCACATACTTTCTCTGACCTTTTCCAGCGGCTGTTTCCAAAGATGTTTATTGCAAGATCTGAATATGGTAAGTTAGTTGAAGCATTTGGGGCGCCTATGTCTTCGTTGTATCGACTAACAACTTTGCAGATCGGGGTATCAAGTATGTCGAAGCCCAGCTACAGCAAATATCTCACAGTTCAGGTCAATATTAATATAACATCAGTACCTTTTCCCCGGAGGGTCGTTTGTTCCAAGTCGAATACTCTCTAGAGGCCATCAAGTTGGGATCAACGGCAATAGGAGTTGCAACTGGTGGTGGAGTAGTTCTCGGTGTCGAAAAGCGCGTAACTTCCACCTTACTCGAAACGTCGTCTGTTGAAAAGATTGTCGAGATTGATCGTCACATTGGATGTGCCATGTCAGGACTTCAAGCAGATGCACGATCAATGGTAGAACACGCTCGAGTCGAATCTCAAAATCACAGTTTCCACTACAACGAACCTTTAAGAGTCGAGAGCTGTACTCAGGCTATTTGCGATTTGGCATTGAGATTTGGTGAAGGTGCAGATGGCGAGGCGAGTATTATGAGTAGACCATTCGGTGTTGCTCTTTTGATCGCTGGATACGATGAGGATGGACCACAATTATACCACGCTGAGCCAAGTGGAACATTTTATAGATATGATGCAAAGGCTATTGGTTCAGGTTCAGAAGGAGCCCAAGCTGAGTTACAGAACGAGTTTCACAAGGTATAATGAGAAGATACCCATCTACACATAATATCACTAACTGTAAGATTTAGTCACTCACAATTGAAGAGGCAGAAACTTTGGTATTGAAGACATTAAAGCAGGTCATGGAAGAGAAGTTAGATTCGAAGAATGTGCAATTGGCTAGTGTCACCAAGGAGAAGGGCTTCAGAATCTACACAGATGAGGAAATGGCAGCTGTTGTGGAGCGATTACCTGCGAATTAAGATTCCAAATAACGAGAAAAGTCTTGAATTAATCTCACATGGAATAGTCAATTTAGACATCTTAATTGACATGAATGAACGATATTAATGTACGATATCTCTTATCCATTGAAGATTGCTTGACTCTCTACTTGTTCTTCTTCCCGTGCTTTCTACTGAATTTCACGAATCATCAGAGTTGCGATGTATCTGGAATCTCAAGGTATACTCGACCTCCAAGCGTAGGGAGAGTATTTTACTTGTACAAAACTTCTGGAAGCTTTAAGCTCAGTAAATCGAATGGCTCTGGTACAACGATTTGAAACCTCTACGAGCTATTTACATTCCAGAACTGTGTGTTCACTTTGAGTTAACTTCTGACATGAGGTGTTTTTGGTAACAATATTCAATTATGCAAAATTCACAAATTAACGTCGAAGAATATGACGTTTAAACAATCTAAATGTAAGCTACTACTCAATCTCTCCGGATCCACTTCAAGCCTCAATGCCATGATCATTTTTAATCAAACTCGCCGCCTTCTTAGCTACCGAATACATAGTAGTCTGACACTATCCCCTGGACAAAGGAAAAATACTCGCATCTACTATCCTCAAGTTCCTCATCCCATACACAACCAATTTTTTACTTGCCACCCTTCCTTTCTCCATAGATAATATTATGCATTTAAGTTTTACTTGTTGGGTGACATGCATTCAACGTGGCTTTTTTCACATATTCCTTGGTGCGATAGGTCATTCATATCCTCTGAAAACCCATGGTTTTTTCTTCCACTGGGTTTTAGAAGCGATGAGAGAGGACCCGATGATAATATTTTGGAAATGTATCGGATGTGAAGAGAGAGTATCTCGAGTTCGAGAGGATGCGATAGATATTTAGGGTTGATTTTGGAAGGAGAGGTGGCGGATGAATTGCTTATATGTGTGTTCCCCCGGGATAAAGGATGTAGAGTGCAGTAGTAACATACAAGCGTTGGTAAGATAATTACCAGGCGAAACATCACCATCCTTCTCACCCACACTCGTACTTTCTTCCGTACCTATTTCCCGATAATATCACCAGCGCCCGTCTCTGGATAAACTTCCCAAGCGCAGCATAAGAGAAGAAACCTCCCAATCCCTCCGATGCCGCTTTGAGAAGTGAGTGAACAAATTCCACATGGGATTTCGTAAATGTTTCTCTCATCATCCACCATCCCCAGATTTCTGCAACAACCCCTCGAGTTTTCTCCCTTCCGTCCTCAAAAACTCCACCGCAGGAAAAATGCCTCCAGCGAAATTCCCCCCGTGGCAAAAGCTCCGCTTTAAGCACCCATCGCCGCCTCAATCACATCACCATCCTGTCTAGTCAAACCATCCATCGTCTCTACCCCATATGCCACTCCGAAGCTAAATCCGCAGTTGAGATGATCCTAGAGATTTTCGCCTACATTTGCATTCCCATTATAATCGGAATATCCAATTCTTAGAGTAAAAACAGCCGAATCAATCCCTCAAAAAATTTCAAGAAGTGAATTAAGGGGTTTGTGCAGCGCCTACTGCCAGAGTAATTTTCCTTCAATTACGCTGGCGGTATGGGGTGCGAATCGAAAATGTAGGAAATGTTTATTGCGGTAAGATATCCATTCTCGTGTTGATTCCCCCTCGGCAAAATGCATGTTGGGTACAGTACAAGGGCAGATGTTATGTTATGGCGACCTGATTCTCCCGCGTCTGAATGGGCGCGGATAGTGCATAATTTCTTTGTTTCGTCGCGCATCTATATTCTTCGAGCTAATTTACCCTAAAACCCCCAACCATTACCCCCCCCCCCCCTCGCGGAAAATGGATGGCGGTTTATGCCCCATCCCATAGTAGTCCGTCTACGTATCAACCCGGGTTTTGGGTAAAGGAACTAATATCTCCTCAGTGGAGGATGCGTGAATAGGACCTATGAGTTTCTTCTGAATCACCGGTTCCACATATCTGAGTGAGTGATGATGATAGCTGTAGGGGAGGTCAGGATAAAAAGTGAAACATCTTTGATAATAAGGAGAAAGGGTATCTCATTACCAAACTAGATTCCACAGCGAAGCCCACGCATTAATACTGATTTCTGAATTAGTGATAAATGGTCCCCTGTTTATAGCTTTTGAGCTCCAGGAGTGTTCCTTGAGAGAGGGTGATACGTTTTTCTCTTCCGTCTGTTCTGCGATTTCCGATTTATGCTAGCTGATTCTTTCATTTTTGATATACAGTACACACATAGCCCCCCCTTTCATCCCCTTTTCACGAGAGGAATATTTAAGAAGATAAATAAACAGATGAATAATAAATACATATGTACATACCTGAAACCCACTCCAAAACCCACACTCATTTTCACTCCCCAAATCCGCAGGCTAGAGGACATCCCAGCGTGCTGATTTTTGGGAGAGGTCGAAAGCGCGTTTGAATTCCCTGCTTTGGAATTTTGCGGATCTGGGGTGAGATGGATAGCGATAATTGTCTGAGAATTTGTATATGGTTAAGTACATATCCACCTACCTCCCTTCCTCCTCCTCCCTCCATCCCCCACCTAACACACAATCAACCCCTCAAAATCCAACCAACACAAATCCTAAATTCCGATTCCCAAACCCCATCTAGCTACATAACCTCATAACCTCATAACCTCATAACCTCATAACCTCATAACCTCATAACGTCATAACCCTCCCCCGCAAGAAAAACATCCAACCAACCAACCAATCGACCAACCAACTAACTAACTAAATAACCACCAGGAAACTAGCTATTGAAATAATCCCTAGAAAATTTCCACGACTGCGTACTAAGTATGTGTATGGGTATAGGTAATTTATCATGATCATTTGGATGTGAGGAATGAGGTGAAGGTACCTATTCAGAATTAAGATTGATTATAGGGTAGTATAGGATAGTATAGGATAGTATAGGATAGTATAGGATAGTATAGGATAGTATAGGATAGTATAAGATAGTATAGTAGGGTATCTAGGTATTTAATATCCCAATGCTTACTGAATCTATTCCCGCAAAAATATCTTATGATATTCTATCGAATGAAGAAAGGGGGGGGAAACTGCCACTGCCAGGCTGTTTTCTCTATTAAATCTATTTAATAGTATACATTGCTTTTCCTATTCTATATCCATCCAATTTTGCCTCCCGTTAATACGGAAATGGCCCTGTTTCTGTTCTATTCGCCGGCGTATTCATATTCAACGCGTTCCAATCCATAGACGACCAGTCCAACTGACTAATATCGCCATCGATTAATCCCAGTTCCGGGGTATTGATGTAAGAAGCTCCCGTCCCTACGGTTCCAGTTCCAGTATACCCATAGCCATATTCATCCTCCGCCATACCATAAAATCCCATCGGGGCCACCATAGAAAAATTATTAACATCCATATCCGTGCCCGTTCTTCTACGCTCCTCTTCACTCTCCTGCGTATTCCCCTCCACTTTCATAACTTCCCGTCGAATATTAACCACGATCTTCGGCTCCGCAATCACCTGTCCCATCTGTTTGAAAGCCTGTTCGCGCACCTCCCACGCCAATAGAATGATCTTTGCGAAAATCTTAAAGAAAGGCTCCGGGATCTGATCATCAATTCTGGTACGAAATCGAACCTCGTAGTTTGCAGTCATGATTTTCCAAGCTTGTTCTGCTTGTTGACTAAGGGGACGTTGTTTGAGATTTTGCACGATTTGAAAGTAGGCGGGAAAAGGGAAATACATGTTGGTCATCCACGTGAAACCTTTGGCGAGGGGAGAGGACATCAGTCTGGTGTCACATTCGAGTAGGTTGAGAGCGTAGGCAACAGTAGCCTCGCGTACTAAACCTAATTTCGATGAGCGGTTCTTCCCGGAGAAGTGCCAGTGTTCTACTAAGTGCCATTTGGCAAGGTTCATTCGTGTCATCCAGATTGCCATGAAGTGTATTGGGTTTTCTGGATCACAAAATTTGAGATATTTCTCCTCGACCAGTTTCTCCAGGTCAGCGAGCTCGCTTTCTCCTGTAGTAGGATCATACTGCATATCTTTAGCAGCAGGCTTCAATGCCACATCATTGAAGTCAAGATAGAACTTCGTGTTTCGAATAAAATTTCCAACTTCACTGCGCAGAACAGTGAAAATTGCTTCGGTTGGCTTCTCTTGGACTTTTGGCGGATCGTTCATCACTAAATGAAAGTCCGAATCACTCACATTAAGTGGAATTTTGCAGTCCCAAGTAGGATTCAAAATTGCAGTTTTTGAGTCAGCGAGCTCGCCTATACGAGAATCGTAAAGCACGAGTGACCACCAAAGTCTCCGACGCAATTCAGCCTCTAGAGGGTTAAGTTGAGATAATGCCGATTCGCTATGACAACCTAGGCGTTGAGCAATGCGGATGGCAACGGCTAGCATGGAAGACAGAGATTGAGGAACTGAATTGGATCTAATAGAGAGCTGGAAGAGTTAGAAATTGCATACATTATGGCTTTCCAGTAGATCTGATGTAGACAAAGAAATAAGTATCCCTAAAAAAAACAGTCCAAAACTTGATAGCTGCTCTACGAAAAAGTAAAGATTAGTCTCGTATCAAAGTGACTTACCAAGTAGAAGAATAATGCAGTCAGGGAGTTCCGATCGTCCCTGTTCCGTAAGAAACCACTGTTTAGGAGACCCTGCTGACAACCGAAGTGATACCTCGTCAGAAGATCTTTTTTTGATGAATTAAACATAAGCTGACAATCCTCTGAGGACAAACTCGAAATTGACATGCAATAAATGCCAAACATTAACGCCTCTAGTCTGGGCTTAATATTCCGGATATTGCTAGCGGCTTCAATGATGAGTCCCTGGAGACTGGGAGTGTGCGTGACCTTTAGCAATGGATCCACATTATCCAGGTAAATTTGCCAAAGTCTAAATATATCGACTGGTTCTGGATGGAAGGTAGAGATATCGACAGTTGTCACACGCGAGCCGAATAAGAAGTTGTCATTTTCCGATATATGATCCCATGCTGACTTCACGTCCACTTCACGCACGTCATCGTCCTCGGAATCACCATGGTTATGAGGTTCTCGAAACTAATTCATCTGTCAGTCAAGGAAGCTCAAATTATAGGTGTAGTTGGCAGTACTTCTTGACTCATAGCATGCCAGATGTTCCTAACAAATTTAGTGAGAATTAAACAATTTCTTGAGGGTTGCATACGTAGTTCCATGTGCTCTTTCAAAGTTGATAGCTTGCCAAGCAGATGATGACCCTGCAGTTTTCGGTTGTTCATCATTAGAATCATTATGATCTTTCACTTGACAAGATTCATTCCCTGCAGCTGAGTCTTTATGAAGTGGCTCAAACTTAATATTGTTCTGTCTCAAAAGATCTTCATATTCACGGAGACGATCTAGCAGTATTCGTTCTGGAAATCTGCGTCTTCGTTGGCGTGGAAGTTGTGTCGCCGGTATGCATTCTACTCGTGACCTGACGCAATGAGAACAGGGGTGATTGCGATCACACTTTATCTTTCTGTGTTGACAGAGCAAGCAAGCAAGCACACGTCGTCGTTTTGAGGATGAGGTGGCGGTCGACGTCGCGGGGGACATATCTGAGGTGTTCCCATCTGGTGGAATAGGTGACGCTTCTGACATGATTTTTAGGAATTTAATATCAAGCAACAATGATATTTACTTTTGAGGCAAATATATGTACAGTTTTGAAAATTTGATATCGATGGCCAAGCAATAGGCAGCAACCAGAGAAGAGAAAGCCTCATCAGATGATAGCAGTAATGATGTGTGATGATATTAGAAGCGCGTGTGTATGGCTAGACCTTGACATGTAGTCCAATGGCTTCACGACCTGTAAATGTTTAAATTCATGCGGTAAGCACCTTGAGGCTGTACATACATGCAATGAGGTGGGTCTATCTGCTGACTCATCCCAGACTGAGGATTTTTGACCAATCGGAAATTTGCATTACCGGTCGATGCTTAGTGGCAGACAGAACCACATCACGATTCCATAGAGTGCCTTAAATTTAAATATAAATTTAATGATGTAATGCTTTTCTTTAAATATTAAATGAGGATGTATTTGATTAGTTTGATTTGTTTAAGATCCTGATGCGATCATTGATCATGAGAACTTCCTGCACGTTTGATGGAATATCTTAACCGTTGTTTGCAATAAGCAGGTATTAACATTGACAGTAACCAAAGATATACAGTTAATTCAACTAATCGTTTCTTGACCCCCCCCCCCTTCATCTTTATTGAAAAGAAAAGAAAATACTATATATAGATACTAAAATGCCGAGTTTGTGAGTACCTGCATATTTGAGAAACCGTCCTTAAACATAAATCAACGTCGACATCATACTGTAGCAACATTACCCGCAGCTGACCTGGAGACCATAAATCATCCTTCAAAACCTAATCCATCGATTGACTGCCTTCTGCCCGCGATGCATTTAGAGCCACCGCGAGTTCTGCTAGTCTAATAAGGTCACGGCATTGATATTAGGTGCTCCGGATAATGTTAATCCATCCCCAGCTCACGAATCTCTCGGAAGCCGAAGAGCAACCTTCGTTTGATGAAACAAAATTACCCACTGGCGAGTAAATCACGCCTATAATTTAGTATGGAGAATATAAGGATGCTTCCTTTCCATCTCTTCTGAGGATATTGTCATCCATGTCTTACTTCGTGAGTTCTAACTCGTCTCGCTGTTACGACACCCGCCCATTTCCACGTCCCCGCCCTTCCTACTCGCGATCGATAGACTGACTTTGCCGCTACAAACCCAGAAAATGGGAGACGCGACTGGTGAGAACTCATTGCGTATAAGCACTATACAGCACAATGAAAGCTCTGAAGATATGATCGCCCCTCGCGATCATGCTGCGAGCGAACCCGACGACGCCTATCGAGAGTAATCTTCCCGTCAGATAATTCCTCTGCTAGTCTCGATCTTTGTGACAATGTTTCTAGTAGCTCTAGACCGTACCATTATCTCCACCGTGCGTCTTCAATTCCGCGATCTAACACCAACAGAAAATCCTCAAACTTGCTCCCTAAGCCGAGCTAACTCATCTCAATCAGGCTATACCACAGATAACTGATGAATTTAGCTCTCTACCAGATGTTGGCTGGTACGGGAGCGCATACTTGTTAACATGCAGTTCATTCCAGCTATTGTTCGGAAAATTCTACACATTCTGGGTTGTAAAGACTGTTCTCCTTCTAAGTGTGCTTTTATTCGAAGTCGGTTCCATCATATGTGGGGCAGCGCCGAGCTCCGCAGCTTTCATTGTTGGAAGAGCCATCTCGGGGAATTGGCGCTGCTGGTGTCTTCAATGGAGCTGTAAGTAGACATACCATTGTCATTCTCCGCCAGCCTCAGCTATTGACATATGTCCCTAGATTGTTTGTATTATTCACGCGGTGCCATTGCAAAAGCGCCCCAGGTTGTTGGGACTGTTCGGCGCCATCTTTGGAGTTGCATCAGTAGTGGGTCCTTTAGTAGGAGGAGCTTTAACCTCGAAAGTGACTTGGAGATGGTGTTTCTATATTAATGCTCCCGTTGGTGGTGTAGCAGTGGTCATCATTGCACTCTGCCTCGAAGTTCCTGACCAAGATAACACCAAGCTTGCTTTGACAGAGAAACTTTCGCAACTGGATGTCATTGGCAACATGGTCCTAATACCTGGAGTGGTTTGTCTTCTTTTAGCTCTCCAATGGGGAGGCCAGACGTATGCTGTGAGTGTGGTGTCCTCTTTTGTGTTTCCTTGTTTGTTGACCATTAGTAGTGGGATAATGGACGAGTTATAGCTTTGTTAGTTCTCATGGCCGTAGCTTTTGTGGCTTTTATTGCCGTTCAAATACTACTTCCAAACACGGCCACGATACCTCCGCGTATTGCTAATCAGCGGAGTATTATCGCTGGCTTCTTGGCAACTATCTTCACAGGCTCTTCGCAATATGTGTATAGTAAGCATGTCACTAGTAAACTGCATTATCTTAAAAGCTAACCTTTCGTGTAGTATACTTCCTACCAATTTGGTTTCAAGCCATAGGTGGAGTCTCTGCAGTAGACTCTGGCACCCGGTTGCTGCCTTTGATGTTAGCAACGGTGCTTGCGACGATTCTTGCAGGAGTTGCAATCCAAAAGATTGGCTAGTTATACACCGATCGCAATCGCTGGTTCTTGCATCATGTGCGTTGGGGCTGGACTTCTTATGACGCTGCAAATTGACACAGGTGAGGGGAAATGGATCGGCTATCAAATCCTATACGGCTTTGGCACGGGCATGTGTTCTCAGGCACCAAATATTGCTGCTCAGGCGGTCCTTCCAACACAAGATGTCTCAATCGGAGTAGCGCTCATATTCTTTGGCCAACTCATGGGCGCCGCTATATTCGTTTCCGCTGGACAGAACGTGCTAGACACTCAACTTGTACATAGATTTTCCAATTTCCCCGGGTTTGAGCCTAGTCTCATCACCTCGAGTGGCGCCACATCATTTCTTAGCTCGCTTCCTGCGAATTTACGGGAGACTGGCCTTGTAGAGTATAATGAAGCAATGCGAAAGGTGTTTCAGATTGGACTAATATTGTCCTATCTTACCGCTCTTTGCATTGCTATGCTGGAATGGAAGAGTGTAATCAAGAAGCCTAAGGCAGTCGCCGACGACATCCATAACACCAGCACCGTTGGAGAGAAGGAGGGGCTGGTGGCATAAACCGTAGGGAAATCCTGGATATATAACATTAGCGAAAGAGTTGGCGTTCTAGACTGTCTTGCAGGATTCCATCGGGATTTCAACGATCATTTGAAATATCTCCGATTAAAACTTTAAATAGAGGGCTTGAAGTGATAGTGTTTGCAAAATCTGTTTCTGATAAGAACGTGAACTTCCTAAGATGCCAAAAGAGGGATTGACACAATGTAGAACAGCAACCACTTTATGCAGCGGCATCAGACAAATTGCAGATTAAAGAAATTACGGATGCGAATGTGGGTTGGATATGTATGTCCTCGACAAATCCACCCACCTATTGCAATATAGATTACTCGTAACTTTACATCAAGTATTAATCAAGTCTTATCGATTAAGTCTTTGGAGATTGTGCACATACCTACAGCGCTTGAAAGTGATCAGTACGCTGTACATTTCCAGATCTCAACCATCCGACCAGCTTCTCGAAAATCGAAGAGGATTATGAAAATTCCTTCAAACTTTCAAAGGAAGGATTGTCGCGAGATTGCCGTACACCTTGCAAAAGAGCTTCAGCATCTGCATTGAATGGAGACCCCGCTTCTCGTTTTCGCATACTGCAATGCCCAACAAAGTATTTGCCCTCACGATCCCTACGATCTTATCAAACCACGCCATGCATAGTGGGTTCACGAAGTCCACTTGACTGCCTCACTGGAACCAAATTCCCCACAAGTTCCGTGAACACGCCATGAACCAAGCAAAGCAGACTCAGGATCGACCAACCAGCTGTTACTCAAAGGAATGCAGCAGTGGCAAGATGACGAGAATTCCAGCCTCGGTAATGCATGTCGTGTGGGTGACAATGAATGTGGAGGTGGCATGCATGGATATATTTGAGATGGATGAAATTTATGGAGAAAAGATATATTTTTCCTCGACAATCTTATCGATGACACTTATTCCCGTTTTGCCCGCTTCCCAACAAAAAATTTGGAAGAAATGTTCACGATTTGTTTGGGCCCACCATGTAGGTAAAAACCGGATGTAGGCCGGGTGTTCCATGTTGGGGAGAGTGAAGTGTGAAGTGTGAAGTGTGAAGTGTCAGGTTTAAATCTTCAATTCTAACATTTTTGATTGGTTGAAAATGATTTGAACTGACAATGAATGGATACCACCAGCACCTCCTACCCGGTAGTTCCGTGGTGTAGTGAATTAAATAGTGTTCATGATATTTCCTGCGAAGACGAGGCGGTTTATTGATCATAGGGAAATGATTTTAATACCAGGTATTTGCGATCGATGAATTATCCATAGACTATCCATAGACTATCCATAAACTATCCATAAACTATCCATAAATTATCCATAAATTCCCCTATCGAGAAAAGATCGAAACTCATCACCTCAGGAGGATTTCCATTTTCCATTTTTGGTATTAACGAACGATAATGCAGGTCCGAAAAAACGTCCAAGAGCTCAGGTTGTCAGGGGGTTGAGGGGCACCAAAAGTTATTTTAGGGGTCCAATGTAAGGTTTCATATGTAGCCTTGCGTACGGGAGAGTATTACTAGATAGTATGAGAGGGAACCAATCTCAATTTTGTAATTGAATTCATTGCATTCATTGCCTGCTTGAAACATTCCAGATATCCCCTATAGAACATTTCGAGAATAGAACTTCTGTTGGAGGACGGTGTACGGAGTCGTAGGTATATATTTATTTAAAGTATTATTTACTTTTTACCGGACAATAAAAATCATCCCTTTTCGTCTTCCTTATTTATCCGGTCATGTTGAATGGACGTTGTTGGAATGGAGTGAAGTAGCCAAGCTCGGTTAATCACCCAATAAAATTGATGTTACTACCAAATCTGTTGGGACGTTGAGGATTTTGACGTCGCGCACAGCCTGTTCGTTGCTATGATAGTAATACGCATACAGGAAATGGATAATTCAAAATAGGAAATGACCGAGAAAAGACTCAAAACTGATTCATTTTTATTGTAAGTGGGAGCATAAGATTTACATCTGATCCGAGCCTACAATCCTCACCAAAAATCAATATTATACTTATCCTCTTTTTTATTACTCCGTAGATAGAATTGTCTTTGGATTCTTCGATCCACCTGCACCTAGGTCTGAGCACCAATGCTTTATCAAAGGAGACTAAAAGCCAAACCCAAACACAAACCAATTTAAAGACGTTTCTCTTTCTTTTCCACCACCCACCCCCATAATCAATCCAATAATAAAAGCTTCAATCCCAGTTTGCCTTCAAAGTGGCGAATTCAAGAGTTTAGATTTGCAAGCTTAGAAGGGAAACTTCTACGCTTTCTTACTAGCTCTGGTCTAGGGTCTCCCACCAAAAAAAATGCTCCGTATTCTTGCCTTGTTTGATCACCCCAACTGAAGTTACCCATTCATCCAGACCCTTGGACTTCCTTACCAATACCCTTCCACTACCCACCCACCCATCCACCCATCCACCAACCCACCATATCCCTACAATCCTTGTTCGGAAAGTGCAATTATTATTAGTACATTTCCAAACAAGACAATCTACTTATAAGTTCATCACTCCTCCACATCCATTTCTCTTCTTCTTCCCTCACGCTTTCTTCCTAAACTTCGACATCCTCTCAAGATGGCTTCACTTGCGTCGCAACCTTCGAGCATGGCGAAGACCACTGAGCCAAATCGTAACAAGAAGTACGACCCAAAGAAGCCTCACATCACCGAGGAACCAATCACCAGGGCAAATTGGTTCAAACATGTTAACTGGCTTAACATCACTCTCATTGTGGGAGTTCCTATCTATGGTCTCGTCATGGCCTACTGGACTCCTCTACAGTGGAAGACAGCTGTCTGGGCAGTTCTCTACTACTTCATGACCGGTTTGGGTATTACAGCTGGTAAGTCTTCAAATTACCACCTTGCAATCATGTCGTCTAATACTCTTCTCCTTCAGGTTACCACAGACTGTGGGCACATTCCTCATACTCTGCCACTCTCCCATTAAAGATTTTCCTCGCTGCCGTTGGAGGTGGAGCCGTCGAAGGTTCCATCAGATGGTGGTCCAGGGATCACAGAGCTCATCACAGATATACCGATACCGACAAGGATCCCTACTCCGTTCGAAAAGGTCTCCTATACTCTCACTTCGGATGGATGATCATGAAACAAAACCCAAAGCGTATTGGACGTACCGATATCTCCGATTTGAATGACGATCCAGTCGTCGTTTGGCAACACCGCAACTACATCAAGACTGTTATCTTTATGGGTATGATCTTCCCTTGCCTCGTCACTGGTCTCGGTTGGGGTGACTGGTTTGGTGGTTTCATCTACGCCGGTATCCTCCGAATCTTTTTCGTTCAACAAGCTACTTTCTGTGTCAACTCCTTGGCCCATTGGCTCGGTGACCAACCTTTCGATGACCGCAACTCTCCTCGTGATCACGTCATCACTGCTCTTGTTACTCTTGGAGAAGGTTACCATAACTTCCATCACGAGTTCCCCTCCGATTACCGTAACGCTATTGAATGGCATCAATATGACCCAACCAAGTGGTCTATCTGGATGTGGAAGCAACTCGGTCTCGCATATGATCTCAAGCAATTCAAGTCCAATGAAATCGAGAAGGGTCGTCTCCAACAACTCCAAAAGAAGCTCGACCAAAAGAGACAAACTCTCGACTGGGGTATTCCTCTTGAACAATTGCCAATTATCGACTGGGATACTTATCAAACCGAAGCTAAGAATGGACGTGCTCTTGTTGCCGTAGCTGGTGTTATTCACGACGTTACCGACTTCGTCAAGGAACATCCAGGTGGAAAGGCTCTTATCACATCCGGTATTGGCAAAGATGCAACCGCTATCTTCAACGGTGGTGTCTACAATCACTCTAACGCCGCTCACAACCTTCTTTCAACTATGCGTGTCGGTGTTCTACGTGGTGGATGTGAAGTTGAGATTTGGAAGCGTGCTCAACGTGAAAACAAAGACATTTCTTTTGTCAGCGATACAGCCGGTCAAAAGATTATCCGAGCTGGTAGTCAAGTTACCCGTATTGCGGAACCTGTTCCATCGGCTGATGCTGCATAAGCATTTTCATTAATGAGTGGATGATTGGACTGTCTCGAATGACAAATCAAAAATTGCATCTTTGTTTTTATGAGCGTGGGTTTGTGTGTCTATTAGACCGGGGCGTTGGGAAACTGGTCAAAGGATGACTCAATCAAAGTCAAGGAATGGTAGGATGGATCAATCATTACAATACGCACCACAATCAAGAGTGTTGATTATGTATTTTAGAGAAAGAATGAGTGAAAACAGCTAAATTTCGCAAAGAAGGTTAATGATTATATTTGAGGCGACTAGCAATTGAACACATCACTTCACTCAATGTTTAAATGTTACTTTTGCTGTGATATCAAGGGGTTTTTGTATATGGAGGATTGTATCCAGTAAAATATATAAGAGTATAATTCATTTGTTTAGATGAATCTACAAATTCGTAGAACCATCATTGAACTCTTGATATAAATTCTAATTTCAACTTTAGTATTAGAGTCATATTACAAAGCTCTATCTGATCTTATATATTTTTATTTAATAAATAAAATAGAAATATTATAAAATTATTCAAAATTCAAATTATCAAAGAGTATATTTAATTAAGTATTTTAAAAATGATTACTTTTTCGTTAAGTTGAAATTATTTTTTATTATTGATTTTTTTAATTTTTTTACATTTGTTTTTATTTTTAGAAAATAGAGAGGACAATTGAATTAAATTGGACTGAATTGAATGAATGAATGGCAATGGATGAATGACAATGGATGGTATTAATTAACCCCCGGATTTCTTTCCACGGGTGGTTGTTTATCTGCTACTAGAAGTATACGAGTACGGTGATGTGTGATAAGTGTGATATGTGATATGCCGAGGTTCAATGTCATTGACCCCTGATATGATAAGATCCTGTGATATCGTGTGTGATATTCCCACCAACAACCAACATCGAAGACTCCATCACCCTACAACATCATAACACGAATTAGAGATCGATCCTTTTCCTTGGCTTGCGTAACTTTGTTTATTAATCTATACATATATATACATATATATACTCCGGGAATCGGATCATATCAAGATTACCACTATCTCGTCGAGTCTATATCGATCGATAGGTATCGATATATTTATCGTTACGGAATCCTTCTCTCTCTCTCTCTCTCTCTCTCTCTCTCTTTAAATCGAGACAGGCTCGGGTTACTTGCGTCAATTAATCAAATCGATTTTGTGATTTAGCCTATCTAAGCCAGATAGATAGCAGAGAAGAGGAAAGAAAGAAAGAAACAAGCAAGCAAGCAAGCAAGAATGTCCTCATCTTTCAACGCAAAAACAGATGTGGGACTTAAACGGTTGGGTTTTTTGATGAAGGGGTGGAAAGATAGTAAGGGGGGTTATGTTGTATGTGTTTCCTTTCTTTTCCCGTTTTTTTCTTTTCCCCCCTCTTGTTTCCATTTCATATATTTTCATATCATTTTCCCACGCTGTGCGATGTAGGCGGAGATCTAGGCTTGCTAGGTTGTGATTATGATTACGATGAGGATGAAGATGAGGATTAAGAGAGGGAAAAGGGAAAGATGGTATAAAGATGAAAGTAAGCTAACAGGCTGACTATAGGGATGGGGTCATGATCTCTTACCTTCTCTTTCGCTTCCGACAGACGAGACGCTTCATACGGAGAATATTACTACGTTTGTTTTTAAACCTACGGTGCATCACTGGTTTGTGGTTTTGTTTTATTTTATTTTCTCATCATTATATGCCTTTTCCCCTTTGTTTTCATTCTCCCCATCACACCCCCCTCCCCTCTATTCCTCTCTACCCCCCCTCCTCCCTCCTCCCTCCTCCCCCCTAAATCCCCTCAAAAACCCAAACCCCACTAACTCCCCCAACCCACCAGCAACGGAATGGGCACCGTACACGGCGGATGCATCTCCACCGTCTTCGACGCCTGCACATCCGTAGCCCTAATGGGCAGATACAGCGATGCTAAATGGGGCGGAGGAGGTGTAAGTCGTGGATTAAACGTTACGTATCTAAAGGGGATTATTGTTAAAGATGAGACGGGAGAAGGAGAGGGGGAAAATGATGTTTTGGTTGAGTGTGAGGTTGTGGGGGGAGTGGGGAAGAGAAATGTGGTTTTGAGGGGTGAGTTTATGTTTTAAGTTTTTTTTTGGTTTTGGGGGGTAGGCGGGAGGGAGGATGATTTGATCTTTTTTGTCCTTTTCTTTTTCTTCTTCCTCAGGTCGATTCTGAGTATCTTATCACATATAGCCTGGCTAATCCTCCATAATACCCCTTTCACATCCCCATCCCCATCCCCTCATCCTCCCCTCCAACCCCAACCCTAACCCCAAAAACCAAACCCCAAAAAAACAACAACAAATAAAACTAACCACCCACCAGGAACAATGAAACGCCGCAACGGACAAGTCCTAGCTATATGTGAACATAGCAAGGTGAATATCGTAGGGGTAGAGTTACCGGGTAGTGGGAAGAAGGGGGCCGAAGCCAAAGGAAAAGAGGGAAAGGAAAAGGATGCGAAATTGTGAGTTGAGGTGACTTTGTATGATGTGTTGGGAGTTAAAGGGGAGGGGGTGAAGGATAGATGCGGTAGTTGGGTGACTGGGTAGTAGGGTGGGTAGATAAATATTAAAGAAGAGGGATGTAGAAAGAAAGAACGAGAATAGAGGATAGAGGATAGGGGATAGGGGATAGAGGATAAATGAAGTATATATTTTATTATTATATATTATACATGAGATGTATAGAATATATAGATAATATATCAAGAGATACAGACAGATAGGGATAGGGATAGGGATAGAGATAGAGAGAGGAAAGAGAAAGGGGAGGGGGGAATAAAAATATAAACCCAGAAGAAGCATGCTTCACCGTATTTCTCAATTCCCTACACCAGCACCTACAGTAGCACCTCTAATAAATCGAAAAATACATTTCTCCAGTCATTTCCTCAATTCATATACACACTCGCACAGCTCCTCTCTGAATCAACCAATTTCACTCACACTCCCACAGGCTCCTCTCTCATCCTCTCAAAAAATTACGTATATTTAGTATCGTATTAACATATACATACACATATACATACATACATAAAACCACCTCAGTCTTATTTCCCATCCCTTCCTCCTCCCAGCCTTAAGCACTATAATGTCCAAAGAACATTCCCCTTTTCTCCTCTTGTTTCCTTCCACCCCGCCCCACCCAATTCCCAGTTGCAAGAAAGCAGAACTGTATATGCATAATTAACAATCGAATAAAAAAACCATCAAATACACATCTTGAAGAAGTTTCCCTACCTCCTTCCCGCCTGCCAAATATGTATGTGATGATGAAGCTCAAAAAAAAGAGAACAAATACAAAAAAAAAAGTATTTGTATGTAATTCCACCCAGCCAAACCAAAACTCCTTGCTACCAGGTCCTATTTTATATGTCCATTACTCCTATCCTCGAGAGATACAAAGCAAACATTACCAACCTAGTATATGTGTGCCTAATTGTTCAATTCCGGAAACAATTTCTGGTAATGATGTTCACCCACTTCCAGAACCGTGATTTCATCTCCGACCTTTAAAGCACCATTTTTAGTGGTTGGTACCAGTTGCATACCCAGACAACCAAGATTTTGACCGGCTCCTTCATCAATAGCTCTGAAGCTTCGTAATGTTTTATCTGGCTCGGATGGATGTCTAACTCCTGTTTCTTGATCGACATTGGGCATTTTACATCGTACTGTTCGGCAAGAGACATCATATTCATAGAAACCAATCTTAATTCTTCGCCAGTCATCTTCATGGTAAGCTGGAGGTCCGGTAACTAGAGAGTGTTAGCATTAGAAATGAATTATCTGTAGAGTTTTGAGAATAACATACTGATTAAATTGGCACGGAATTGTCCTGCAGATAATCTAGGCGCCCCCTTCTCCTTTGGCATTTTACTCTCAACATCTCTGATGCTAGCAAGGTTGACAAGGTGAATAGGATACTAGAACGAATTAGCAAATAATCCACACATCAGATCTCGAGGTTTAGAAAATTCTTACAGCATCCTGAAATCCAGTAACTGGTTGAAACCCAAGTTGCTCCTTTGTAGGCGCATTTCTGAAAACTTCTCTAGGGTTGGCGCTGTCGACTCTGAACAAGCCCAACTTATTGCTGATACCAAGGTAATATCTAAGTTCCTCTGGAATTTCAATCTCCACGTTCAAAGCACTAACACTTTCTTTCCAAATCGTCATTTTCTCAACCGTATAACCTGCTTTCTCAATTTGTACTGGTGATGGATCAAATGGCACACGGAATTGTTTTTCAGGAACTGTTCCCATAAATTTGGCACCCCAACTTGCGACGGTTCCTCTCCATCCAGGCTCTTGATATGGGAAGCTCATAATTATAACTCCTCCACTCTCAACATCATCAATATGAGGAGCATATGAATCCACGCTTTGATCTGGAACCCACATCTCAGTCCTAACTTTTGCCAACAATGGAAATTGTCGTTGAGTGATGAACTCCCATTGGTGTGCGGCCTTTTTGTGATCTGGATCATTTTCCGAGACGGGAAATGGACTTTTCAATTGTGCGAAAGTAAATTGACGGTCATATTCCATTCCAGTTGCAATAACGGTTCCTCTACCCAATTCAACCCCTTTACAACTCTTGACTGGATAAATCCACATGCTCTTTAATCTCCACCATTCTGCAGATGTTTCTTCCGTACTTGGAGGACGACCTTCGGAAAATTTGGGATCGAATTCATTCGTAAGATTACTATCGATCTTCAAGCCGAGCTTTCTGCAACCCTTGGGTTGTTCGGCACGTTGTCGCGACTGCTCGAGTTCGTAGAAAGTCAAAAGGGCAATAGGAGGTACACAGATGGCCAAAATGGTGAGGACATATGTGGTCGTGGAGATCGATGACATTTGCTCGAGCAATTGATCCTTGTAAACTTCTAGTTGTTCCAAGGCAAGCTCGAGATATGGACGAATGAGAGAAGACATAGTGAGTGAGTTGATTTGGGAAATAAAAACACAAATTCTGTGTTGACTAAATTCTAGTAAATGTTAACTTGCTGATATTAATTGCCTTTGTGACATGAAATGAATTTGTATTTACCAGAAAATGTACATGGAAGATGCAGTTAAAGAGTGTAAGAAGAGAAGAAATGAAAGTTGAAAGAGTGAAGTTGTAGTAGAAGCAGTAGAGGAAGCAGCACCTCGCAACAGAAAAATAATTAACTTTCGAAAGAGGATGAGTGAATTGAAATGAATTTGCGGAAAGAGGAGAGGAGAAGGAGAGGTGTCGTTCGTTTGGCTTTGGGGTAGCTCTCGCACCAGTCCGTTCAAGTAAGATCTTACTAGTGCTAACAAGTCGGAACACAAGATCTTCCAAATCAATTTAAGAATGAAGCACACACTTTCTCTGTTGGAGTTTTATTTCGTTGGTTATTTATTTCGTTGGTTACTCAATAGTCCGTAGTCGTAGGAATAATAAAAATAATAATCATAAAAATAAAATGATTTAAAATAAGAGAGCGTATCCGTACTTGTCGTATGAATCCAGGTTAATTTTGAATCTTGAGCTAAACCGAGTCTGACCAAGTTCCCTGCGGATAGACTTGGATCCAGCCAGACACACGTTTGATATTCGTAGTTGGGTGGAGAGAGAACTTGGATGGTGCGCGGTTGTTTTCCTGTGCACAAACAGGGGGTTTTGAAGATGGATTTTGAACTTGTAGAGTACGAGAGCGGTACAGAGAGGAACACAACTTGTCCAGGGACGATTTTAAGAATTCGGGAAGATGTTGATAGCCGCACAAATATAATTGCCTAGGGTTTGCGTTACCGTGATTCTCAGGTGGGGCTTTAAAAGGGTGAAATTACGAGTAACGAGGTAAAGAGGGACTGAATGAGGTTGTGGAATATTCTCCAAATGACCTAAAGAAAGGAGTCTGTTCCAAACGGACCTTTCTGAGTGAGAGGGGCAGTTACAATTGAAGAAAGGAGTTCCGATTCAGTCAGTTCCGAGGCTGTCAACGATATTCCTTCCAAGTTCTATCATCTACGGAGGATGATATGATTGATAGATACTGCGTAACCTTAGATTAAGTCTTTTGAAATGCACCAGGATAATTAGAGGGAAATTAGGAGATGAAAAACTCAAATTTATAAAGCCAAGACAATTGAGGGCGTTTCCACTTTTGGATCATCTATAGATTATATGGGCTGTGCAAATGGTGGGATTGATTTAATGGGTATACATTATATACGATTCTTACCTAGGGACCTAGGTATATACATTCATCATTATTTCTAATACATACATACATATATATATCAATCAAGTACTCTCCTATTTCTTGATTCACGTAATCATCGACAATACAATATAAATTGACGTTATGTATTTCTCTCCTATCACCTCTAACAATCTGATCCTTCTCCACCAACATACTCCTCTTTGATGCATTTTCTAGGGTCTCGGCTACCTTCCCTACCCTTCCTCTATTTCCAGATCTCTGGAGTCTGCAGGTATTAGTTGATTAGTTTCACACTAGCGACCTTCTAGACGAAATGTAACCCCTGTGAGATTTTCCGCAAAGTAGGCCTTTTAAAGTGTATTTATTTGGACGCTTTCTTAATAACCTTGCGCATCATTTGCGAGGAGCATTTGAAACTATTTTGTATCTTGTGATTGATTGATATGAATCTATGCACTATGAGTATGGAATGATGTGACAGGTTATCGTAGCAGAAAATCCCCCAGGAAAAGGATGAGGTAGATACGAATGGAAAGGATCATCTTCATGCTCAATTCAAGGAATACACGTCATATAACATATAACAATATAGGATAGATAGGGGTGCAGAAGTCTGTAGCCACAAAATCAACTGAATCACTCCTCGGCAATTCAGCATTGATGTCAAAAGTTAAAACGGGGATCATTCACGCCCCAGGACCCCTATTCCAAGTTACCATTCAAGGATCCAGTAATCAATTTCTGAATTTATTTGTTCATTCATTCTATCAATCACAAGCCTTGACGCCTACAGTCAAGTTCACAATCACAACTTACAAGTTCACTAATCACAAGCTCATAACACAATCATCCCCGATAGCAATCCCGTCCTACACAACCACTTGAATCGCACACCCCCTATCCACACACCCAATAACCTTCTAATATCTACTCGACTGAAATCTAATATCTAATACCTAAGACGCAATATCCAATACCTAAAACCTAATATTTAAAATCCAATATCCACCAACCAAAAATAGGAGTACTTGATCTAGCTTCCAAACCACAAACCCCGGTACTGTACCAACTACTACCTACTACCTAACATCTAGCCCTAAAACCCCCTCCAAAACCCGTTAGATCCAACTATACCATACCGCCATGCCAACCTTCCAGAAGAGGAAAACGGCATTCCAAATTCAATCTATCTATAGCTAGTGCGTACGTACCTCTTTATCTTATCATCGACAGCATACAGTCTACAATCTACAACCTACAAACAAGCAAAGCACATGCAACCCTTAATGCAAGTATGCAACCTGCACATCTCAAAGCATCGGGGAAATTCTTTCTACACTATCGATATCTATCTATCTATCTATCTACCCATCCATCCATCACCATTCTCCGCATTCAATCCATATCCAATCACAATCCCAATCTCAATCCAAGCCGAATCCCCGTTCCCCGTTCCCGTTCCCCTCCAGCGGCTATCAAATAAATGTCCGTTTCCTTCTCCTCTCCTCTTCCTCATTCCTTCATTCCATCACTCCATCTCCAAACTCCCATCTCCCCCACCTCGTACTTCACACTCTGCACTTTCTCAAAATCTCATACTGTTGTAGTCTGCCCTGCCCTGCCCTGTTCTGTTCTATAGCATACATCCCATCCCACCCATCGCATATTATCTCATCACATATCCATCCCATACACTCCGGTATACGCACGTAACTCTGGGGCGAAAAACAAAAATCCAAAACACCAAAATTCCGAGCATGCCCACGCGCCAAGTAACACCCCAAAGTCAGCAAACCGAGTCCGAGTCCGCGTCCGAGTCCAGGTGCGAGACCGAGTCCGAGTCAGTCTGAAAAAGCAAAAGAAAGAAAGAAAGAAGGAAGGAAAAGAAAGGGAATTTCCGAATTTTCCGAATTATCCGAATGGAAAAAATGAGGAGAAAAAATTAAATTTTCCATTTTCCGAGCTTTTTCTTTTTCGCCGTCGGCTTCAGTCATATATATCACTTCCCATATCAGTACTAAAAACAAAACTAACATGTGAAAACCCGATCTCCAATCTCCAATCTCAGCCCTCGATAACCAGCACCTTCCCCTCCCCCTCCTTCTTTCCTCCCCTCCCCTCCCAATCTAACCCAACCCAACCCAGCCACAAAAAAACATTCACACATACCCATACCCATCCATATCATCCATATCCATCCATATCCATCCATATCCATCCATATCCATCCATACCCATCCATATCCATCCATATAAACTCATATAAACTCATATAAACCCATCCATACTCATAAAAATCCGTACAACTACACAAAAAAACAAAAGCAATATAATACTCTAACCCCCCGCCCCCACCCTCCTCTTTCCCAGTCCTCCATACTCGTACTCCGTAGACATCTTATATAGAACACACACCAATTCTCTCTTTAGTACCTACTTACATACTTACCTACTTACCTACCTACAGTATTGCATAACCTACCCCCAATCTCACAGTCTCACACCATAAATAATAATACTGTAAGTAAGTACATCACAAAGAGGAATATAGTAGAATAGAAATGCATAAACGAGCGAGCGAGAGAGAGGTAATAAGAAATCCTTCCTATAGGGCAAGACGGATCTCATAAATCAAGCTTGGAAGAGTTCAAAATCTCAAAATCTCAAAAATGAAGATGTATTTTCCTTATCATAATTACATCTTAAACATCATCATTCCAAAATATATCTACACAAAAGTTATGCATCTGTAGATTCGTACTCATTCATACAGTCATTACTTCAGGAATCCCTTTTCCTTTCCTACTCCATCCCTATCATTCAAATGATGTCGCCTAATCCAAAGCTCCCAATCCCAAATACGCCTCGCATGCAATACTAACGCCTCCATCCATTCATCCATACATTCATCCAACCAGGAAACAAACAAACAAACCACCTGCTATATAATCATCCACTCCAACCAAACACAAACCTAATCAATTGAAATCTGCCGCCGTTAAACTTTGTACCACCGAAGTGCCCTCACTAAATCTAGTTCGAAAGATCCGATTGGCGTTTTGGAACATGCCATCTTTCAAACTGACAACGATAAATTGACTACCATGGAAACGAGTTTTGATCAAACGACCAATATTTTGCGTGTGTGATAGATCGAGCGCGGCATCCACTTCATCAAGGATGTAAATCGGTGCTGGGTTGAATTGTAATAGCGCCATAATGAGTGAAAGTGCAATGAGTGATCTGATAATGATTTGTTAGTAAACGTGGAAGTAGCAAAATGTGAAGAAACCCATACCTTTGCCCACCACTCAATTCCGTCAAACTCTGTTTCCACACTTTGCCCAAAGACACCTTAACCTCTAATCCATCGGCTATAGTCTTTCCCTCAGGAGGATCTAACTTTGCAAAACTACCTGGTAATAATTCGGCAAAGATTTGACCGAAGTTCTTGTTAACCTTTTGCCATGTCTCTTGTAAAGCCTTCTTCTTATATTCATCGAGACTGCTGATGGTCTCCTCGATCTTCTTCTTATCCCTGATGACAGTCTTCATCATATTCTTGAGTGCTACTTCCTTCTTCTCAACACTATCAATCATGTTCATAACCTTAGGATTGATCTTTTTCTTCATTCCCTGGAAGCGTTCAGTAAGATTTCTCAAAGTCGATTTACATTCTGCAATGTTTTGTCCCTTGAAATCATAAGGTGTTCCACTTCGACCAAAGTTGTCTTTCTCATCAGCAATCCATTCGTGCTCTTTCTCCATGTGCGAGACTGTTTGAACGGCCGCTTGCTGCTCCTTGTGAAATTTCTCAATCTGATGACCTAGCTTTTGCATTTCTAGACCTTCTTCAGTGATGCGAGAAGCTTTTGATCGTGATGCTTGCTCAAGAGAATGTAATTCATCATCGAATCCTGTCAATTTAGCTCTTTCATCGTCGAGATGTGCCTGTGATATATCATGCGAATCCTACGGCAAGATTAGCTTCGTACATGTGCCTATGAAATGATTACTGACCTTGACCCGGGCTTGCTCAGAAATTAGACTTGCAATCTCCTCTTCCTGGGCTTTTAAGGTTTGCTCGACTTCTTGAAGCTGTTCTTGAGCATTTGAGAGATCACCTCCAACCTGTTCCGAGTCCATCTGTGCACTTTGCAATTCTTTGTGTAGTGCCTTGACAGCCGTCGAGCTTTTGGTAAGTGCTTTTCTCAGGGAATCAAGAGAGCTCTGCAATTCAACGAGCTTGCCATCCTTATTATTGTCAAATTCTTTCATATCTTTCTCAATACGTTTGATATCTTCACTAGCTTCGTCCTGTCGTTTCTTTGCCTCGACTATATCTTGCTTGAGTTGAACAATGCTGGCCTTCATATTTTCGATTTCCTGGATAATGGATGACGAAGAATTACCTCCGATTTGCTCTTCCGTGAGCTTGACCTCGTGAGATTTAAGATCTAATTCTTGTTTGATCTTTCGTGCTTGGTCCATCTTCTTCTTCTCCTTAGCAATAGTGGCCTGAAGGTCTGCCAGCTCCATCTCCTGTGACTTCAGTTCCTTGTTAAGTTCATTCAACTTCTGCATAGTGACTAGAACACCGCTTGAGTTGGGAGAACTACCTCCAGATAATGTACCAGAAGGATCATAAGAGTCACCTTCCAAGGTGATGCTCTTCATGCGAACGGAAGGATCAAATGTTACACGCTTGGCTGTAGCGGCATCTGCGCAAATCAGGGTATTTCCGAAAACGTAATCCATAGCGGTCGAAACTTCTTCATCATATCCTACCAAAGAGAGTGCGAGGTCAACTTTGCCTGGAGCAATTTTTTGTGCAGCACCAATCTTTTCCGCTGAAGCTCGAAAGGCGGCAATCTTGTTTAGGGGTATGATGGTGACTCGCTTCCTCAATTTTCCATTTTGGAGTAATTGGGTACCGGTAACTTCTGTGTCAACAACAACATTGTATAGTCGACCACCAGCACAAATTTCGAGAGCTGTTCCGGCAGCTGTGTGGTTCTTATCAATTGCAAAGAGTTGAGCCACCAGACCCTTGACTTTCGACCTGTCAAAATTTGGGGTAGGGTCTGCGTAATTGAAATCTACATTTGCTACTTTCCGTTTCAAGCCATCAGACTGTTCTCGGATTCTTCGGATATTTTGCTGAATTGTCGATTCTTGCTTGTACATGTCATCCTCTTTGCCTGCTTCGAAGCCCAATTTTTGAAGCTCTTTTTCGAGCTTCTGCGCTTGGGACCGCAATCCCTCGAGGTCACTCAATAGCCCAGCATTCTGCTCTTTGGCCTTTTTGGCCCTTGGCTCTTCTTCTTTGATTCGCCTCTCAAGATGATTGATCTTCAATTTGGCTTGTTCTTGCTCGGTAGATGCAGCACTTAATCTATTTCTTGCATCTTGTAATTGCCCTTGATATCCACTCTCTTGGCCTTCCTTGGACGCAACACCAGTTTGTAAAGTCTGTAAAAGCTCCTCCTTCGTCTCCGCTTCTGAATTTTGCTTCTCTAGGTCTTCCTTGGCTTTGTCGTATTGGGATTGGAGTTTTTCGTAAACTTTAGTCTTCTGTTTGAGTAGAGATTCCATCTCCGAGACCGTCTTTTGAGTTGCCAACCTTCGTTCCTGCTCTTCTGCCATGCTCGATTTCTTGAGATCCATGACTGTTGCAAGCCGGACCAATTCATGGGAATATTTCTTAACCTCCTCCTCCAAAGCTTGCGCTTTTCCGCCCTTCTTTAGTTCCTTTTCCCTCTGCGCCTTCACCCGTTTGATATCTTCTTCCAAAAATGATATTTCGCTTTTCAATCGACTTGCCGACTCCTCCAAGTCTATCGCCCGTTGTTTCTTAAGCTCGAGATCATTGGCTGATTGCGCAACCTTTTCCTGATTCTTCAGGTAGTCATGTGCAACTACCACTCGTGTAAGCCTCTCCAAATCGTTCTGTGTTTGTTGAAAATCTAGGAATGCCCGTTTCTCCGTCCGCAGCTTTTCCAACTTTGGCTCAATCTCTTCTTTCAACAACTCGGTAATCTCTTGTACTTTCATTTCCTTCTTAGCCATAGTTTTGAAAGCTTTATCTCTCCTATCCTCGAACATTCGTGTCCCAGCCGCCTCCTCAATCATGGCAAGAATTTCAACCGCCTTCATGTTTAACACTTTTGTAATTCGTCCTTGCATGATCAAGAAATTCGGATTGTTGATATTGAGCTGAACGGACTGGAAAAGGTTTTGCACCGTTTGCTGCTGTGCTCGATGTCCATTTATAAGATATTTGCTAGTACCTCCAAGGACAATTTGTCGAGTAACACTGATTTGAGCATATTCCTCAAATCCAATGGGTGATTTCTTCTTGTCTCGATTGTCGAAAACGATCGTCACACTAGCTTTAGTCACTCCAGCCTGTCCGCGCTTGTATATAAGATCCTAAAGAAGCCCGTCAATACATATTACACCCATGTGAGGGATTGTGATGTACCTGAAGGTTCTGCGCCCGAACTGTTGTCATGTTTGTAATTCCAAGAACAAAACATATTGAGTCGAGAATATTTGATTTACCACTTCCATTGAGACCAGTAATTGAGTTGAAGCTCTCGTCCCTAAACTCAGGTGTAAGTATTGGAGTAAAATGACCCTCTGTTTGCATTGTTTACCATCCTGAAATTACCGTACGCACAGCGTACGATTTGAAACCCTATTAATGATTTAGCTGAAGAGTTCGACACTTCCAAAAAGAAGACATTACATCTATAATTACTTCTACTACCCTCATTATGGCTGCGTTGAGTCGTAATGTCGTTGGCCGTGAAGTCGTCAATATCGATATTTTGATTTGCGCGTGAGAGTAAACAACAGAATTTGGGTCCTGCAGCAACTCGGATAAATTGTTTATTCCGTTCCGTACCCCTCCAAACCCCTCCACGCCTTCAACTTTTATTGATACCAGCAGCTTTCAGAATATCATCAATCACTCAAGAGCAGACATTCGTAGTATTTTCGTAGTATTGAAGTGTACTATGTATACCTCTCACTTTAGCTATGGTAAGTTAGGTAGAATGAGCCAGGATGGCACAAAAGAGAGGCGATTGATGTGATGATTCGGCTGTAGGAAGCATTCCATACTGCGTGAAAACTCACTATTACCGCTTTTAGATCTCATGATTGCGTAAGACAGGAGGAGATAGGATAAGTGTTTAGATTCTAAATGGGTCTAACGAGAACTTGTTTGAGTTTTTAAAAAGGACTCCTGGGAGATATGGGAGGTGGTGCTAGAGTAAAAGAACACTGATCGAACAATGACATCTTAAATTGTCAATATCTTCTTCCGTCAGTTCGGTATGTATTATCTAGTATATGGTATTCGATTCCTTCAACGCCAAAATAGGAATCGAATATAGGAACACTCATGCGATGGCTAGGAAATAGTAACCTCATTGTTAAACCGCACGTAAGTATTCAAAACTCCGCAAAGGAAAGCTGCTAGAACCTAAATTTCAGTTGCTTCAATTACCTCGTATATACTAACCATCATGCTCCAGAAATCTAGGCTGACCTTCCTTGACGGACTTTTATAAGCTTCCACAGAATATGAACATAGAAAATCCGATTAGCTCAGGGGTGACAGTCCACTCACTCGAAAGTTCTCACACATATCCCTTTAAATGGTAAGAGCGAGACCGGAATCGAATCTCTAGTGAAGTTGTATCTTCTATATTTATAGCTATTTTAGTTATTTTCAAATAATATTGATTATTATTTATAGCGAGTATATCATAAATTGAGATATTGTTATTGATTTATACTATAATTGTATAGTCTATTCATAATAACGAATGTTATATATTTCAAGTTATATATTATTTTATTTATGATTATTATTATTTTAGTATATAGAATCGAAGGAAACCTTGACAAAACACAACAAAGTTGTGCCATTTTCAGCCAACTATCGATCTTTCCTCAATCATAAAGGTCACCTTCTGAAGTAATCAAGTTGATTTGGAGCCAAACCAACCTTTTAGTACTCAGATAATTCATCATAGCCACAAACCGAGTGTATCTCCTGTGATGGTTCTTCCCCCAAATCTCTCCGAAGCCATGCTAAATGTGCTTGAAAGTATGCGTAGTTTACACTTTCCCTCAATATCCAAAATCAACACAAACTCAAAAATCAAAGTAAATAATCAAACACGAAGCTCATCAAGCCATTCACCAACTCACATTATCACCAATCAATACCACCATCGAACGTCTTAACCCACACTTAACCCTCAATATCAACACAATCGTCATCAAACCGGTTACCATCTCAAACTATCACCATTCGGGTATCCACATCTCCATATCAAGCGCTCCCTCGAGATACACATCACTGCATCAAGGCTCAAAAATCGGCCGACCAACCCAATATTGAGAATTATACACTCAATCATCCCAAACAAACACACGTACTGCTACAATGAGTAAAACTAAAATGTGCGATGAGGAGTTAAATTTGCTGGTGGTGTATATCGAAAAGCGTACAGTGACGACTGCATACAATGGCAACGTGATTAGCATATTTGATAATGGATGGTCACCGGCTCCGGGTGATTCAAAGAAAAAAATCTTCACAGATGTAGCAGCTCAAATGTCAACGACCAGAGGCAGAGCGTGCGGGATGCGTGGTATAGAGAGCTTTTTCTACGAAAATCGACCTCTAAGAGTACGTCATAGAAAAATGAGGGAGACTATCAATGAAAACCTTAACAAAATAAAAGGAAAACTTGGAGACATGGTGGAAACCAATCCACAAATGAGTCAGGCCAACATGAATCCGGACAACATGAATGAGAACAACATGATGAGCCAGGCCAACATGAACCAGGCCAACATGAACCAGGCCAACATGAATCAAGGAATAGAGGGCCCCATAACACAGGACACGGGTCCAGGTAGCTGGATCGAAGATTTTGGCAATTTCGTGCCCTGGAAGGTATAACAGACAACAAAAGTCACGAACACGGATCAAAACAATCAGTTATCTTCCCCTGGATAATGACCTTGCACTACATCTGGAGGAAGCACCGGTGGAGGGAGCCCAAGTAAGGAGCTGATCCAAGAATTTTAATATTCTCTTTGTTCTTTTTGGAATGCTCTCGTGAAGAAAATCAGGAGATCATGTGATGTCACCGATGGAGTTTCGCGTTCTCCAGGTACAATGCTGTTTCAGGCACTATTTCCTTCACTTTGGACCTTTTGTTAGATTTTTCATTGATTGAGGAATTCCCTGTGTGTTTGTTTTGTTTCAGCATATCATATACCGAGGTGGAATATTGAAACTTCTTTTAAAAAGATCATCCGGCCTCAGAAGCTCATGGTGGTTTTGTTTCTCTTAGATGTCTTTCACTCTCTTTTGAGATATCAGGTATTGTCATAGATTTTGAACAAACCCTTCTAAACACTTGTTGTCAGATAGACTTGAACTGAAACCTTATTTCAACCACTTGATGAATGTGTTTTGTTCACACAATGTGGTGTTGTCCATCAAGGGGAAACCCGCTCTCTACTTAAGCAAGGTTTGTTACATGCCTGACGTTGGCAGGGTTTTTATTCCTTTGAGTATTAAACCATTTTCAGGCTCTTGAGACTACACTCCATTTATTCAATTAATAGCAGCGATTTAACGACTATTGAATTATCAGCTACGGGTCAATACCGTCTAAAGCAGAATCATGGGAACTACTGTACTATATATCCAGCAGTTCTTACTCGTCAATATGATATCGGTGATTTGAAAAAAACAAAAAAACAAGAAAATTAGCCAACCTTAACCACTTCAAGTGGTATGGCTCTTGCTCAAATGGTGCCGACGAGGAGTATGTCAGAGTGTGGTTGCCGCCAGCAATGGCGGGACGAATAGACTGCCGAAATCTGAGCAAGCTTATGCATGCGATGCATCATCACAGAGTGAACTAATACTCTGGTGGGGTCTCCACGTAGGCTTCATTTGTGATCACAAAGATCCTAGCCTTTGAAATAGTACGTGGACGACCTCCCCTGCGGCATTTGCAGGCTGGAAGTAGAGGGTGTTATGCAATTGATCATATATCAGGCGGAAGCGGAATATAAAGGATATTCCAGTCTCAATTACGTACTCTGGATTAAGTTACGAAGGTGTACCGGCATGATAAATGTAGTTTCTTGCCTGCTGGGGTAGCAGGAAAGCTAGTGCTAAATGCTTCCACCGGTGGAATTACCCATATTTGACCTTGTAAACCTGCTGGGTGATGTCCGTAGATAGTGGATAGATCCAATGTATGGAATAAACCCAGACCGATCCAGTTGAACCTTTGAGTACCTAGGTAGGGAAATGATGGAACATCGATACTTTTCAGCCCAATTTTATAGAAGTCTTACATTGTATCTTTAGTTCCACTACGTGCCCACTGTCAAGGAGTCATTCAATCTTCAAGGGACCTCAAATGTAAAAACCCTAGCTCTCGAGGAACTTGCGATGATCAGAGAAGGACACATGACAGAGTTAAGAATTTGTGGTGGAGTCTTTCACCTCACCACTTGACATCAAGCCAGGAGCAGCACGTAAATCAGAGTTACAACATATATCACCTAGGGTTTTACTTCGACTTTTGATGCACTCTTGCTGGTTTGGTGCATGACTGGTGTAAAAGTAGAAAGAAAAATATAATTGAGAGTGGGTGGTAAGACTACGATATGTATCACTACCCTGACTTTGACCTTAGCGCACAAGGCCAATCTGTACACTATAAGTTTGGGTGTTGTCTCTGGCTTTCCCTCCTCAAAATCTCATCCACCTATCAAGTTGCGGTAATTATTCCTTCGAGTACCTGGAGGCTGGTACATATTGGATGGCTGGGAGCTAATGATCATCATTTGTGTCACCATCTTTTTCCATCTGTGGTTCACGATACAGTATGCGGCTTTTCTATTGATCTCCAAATTCTACTCGAGTAAACTCTGTACGGATAAATGAAAGCCTTCTCCAACCATGCTCCCCTCCTTCCTCTTTGCTACACACAATGCAGGATAAGCCTAGGTCAACCTTGCTGTTGCGCGAAGCTAGAGCAACAATCAATGATATACTCCGTACTCTACTACGGGCCCCATACTACTTTGCTGTTTGGCATCAACACCAAACAACAACCAAGTTCCGAGGTATATGGGTATATGGTATATGGTATGCATCATGATTTAGAATTACTTTGAAGATCCACGCTCTCCAAATTCATGCCGTCCTTTAGTTCACACGGCATATATACTCATTTCCGTCTCGTACGGAGTGCATTAATCAACGGATGGATGATGTCCCGTCACCTTGGTTCGGGCATGATCGATTGTCGGTCCGTCCTCACCTGGTCGACTTCCTGCCACCGATTTACTGCTTCTGGGATGAAACCCGGCCATGCTATGCACTAGATACCTTTTGGGAATTGGTGCGGGCGATTGAGGTAATTGTTTTCCGATGATGAGATAACACCTAGCTGAGACTCACAGGCTGAATGGAACCATTGGCGGAGTGCGAATGTCGACGTTGGCCAATAGACAAGATTTGAAACACACGAATTTATATTTGGCTGGGGAACGTTTGATGTGAATTATTTTCGCAACTACCGATATGGATACAGGATTCCCCTCGACCGTTCCACCGCTGCTAATCAAGTCGTACGGCCCAAGGAGGAAAACACTATCACTTTAGTCTTGATATTGATTCCACCATTCCACCCTGGTTTGGAGCTTCAACCTGCGCACACCAAGGTCTTCCTTCCTTCATGTACCCAGTAAGCCTGATGTCCCGGCACCTCAATATATGTTTTTACCAGGTCCAGGTACTGGGGTATGCCCTATATTCCAATGTATAAGCTACCTATGTTGATTTATAAACTGGGATCGTCGGATTCTGGAATTCTTGGAATGCGCGTTCAGACCTTGCTCCAATTCACATACATACATAACTGTCGACTTAATGATAGCTGTCCATGGAAAACTAGTGACCAAGACCTGCAGCTTTTTGCTATGGTAGCTGTACGGAGTAAGTACTAACTATACAATTCTGTGGGGAGTCTATAGCCAAGTTGATTTGGCTTTGAATACTATGCCTGTCTGGTTCATGCATCTACGGAGTAGGTAGTGGAATGAAAGGTGTTCCGCATCCTCTTAGTGCACGTCACGAAGAACCCTAAAAGTCACTCGTCTCATAATTTTAAAGCTTCACGTCACAACTTACAATATTCAGAAAAGAGCACGAGAAATTTTCGAACTCAAATCATTCTTTAATATTCTCGACGGAGCCTAATAAAACCCGTAGACCCTGTCGCCAGAGCTTTGCACAGACGGGAGATGGGGCGCTCCTTAGAAGCATCTCCACATCATACTGCAGCTCTCCCAAGTTCCAAATTCCAAATTCCAAATTCCAAAATTCTAAAGCTCTTCCGTTCTTCCTGTTCTAAAATCCACAAAAGATTTACCACTTTCCACCAGAATTCTCATCTTGGTCGACCCCCTCAGCTGCAGCTTCCAGAATTTGGGCCTACGCCGCATCCCAGGGTCTCTCACAATTGATGAGGTACACATCGGTCTCCCTTTGTTATTTTAGCAACTGGATCTCAAGACTCAGCTAATCTGAGTCCTCGAAACCATTTCCTTCTATCAGGACTCTTATGTATGCAAAATCCTGCAGATGAAAATCCACTTCCTTTATCACATTAACCTTGGTGGAAATTCACATCCTGACATCAGATCATACCAATCGTTGGACAACTGGAACCCCTTCGCCTTGCTGCATCCCCATTCTTCCCGAAGTTGATGTAGCTAGCTGCTCCTGCATGCCTAGAAAAACCTTCGATAGCTCTATGGATTAATAAGTATCGTGTCATTTTGTCCTGTTTTAAACTCTAATGTCAAAAAGAACTGTACACCGCAACCAGTTCCACAAATCTATATCGCCAGACATCACCGCGGAAGAGCGTTGTGCATAAGCTGGGTACTTCCAGAACCATCGAAACTTCAGCTCCCGTATGCTCCATAATTGTGTCTGTTAATCCATGTACACATCCATTACTGCCCTTGAGCAACGACCCCCTTCAGACCCCGCGAACGTTGGAGTGTCTCCGATAACTGCTTTAAATTCCACAGAAGGGCAAGTAGTTCTGTAAAAGGTGCTTAAGAAGCTAAAATTTTACAATACTTACATTTCGATCCATTTGAGTAGTGGGCGGAGGTTTTTGCTCACTCCAGCGCGGAACTATCATGAGTGGTAAAGGTCGCCTAGACCGGTCTAAGCAATTAATACCCAATCAGCATCTCCCCAAACTCGAAAGCAACCCTCAGGCACGGCATTCTCAGCAGCTAGTAAGTTCGGCTCGATCTTACGCGGATCTGAACTACCTGTTTGGGAGTCAGGACATAACCATGCTTGGGTCCATTCCCAAACCAAACCGGCGAAAATCAACTCAAGGTACTGAGCATGTGAAGCATCGTCGGACAAGATCTGGCTGTTATACTTGTCGTAGTAGACGAGTGAAGGTACCTGCTTGACATTTTACATTCAAATAAACGCGCGCTAACTTTCCAGTGTGACGAACACCACCCAAAATGTGATAGTGAGATTTTGAGCTTGTCTTTTGGAGCACAGAGCTAACGTCAGAACAATAGGATGCACAAAGGGCAATCGAGAATGTGTATACCCGGATGTGCAGAAGTCGGTAAAGGGTGCAGGAAATACTTCCTCTAAAGTTGGACATCCAAAACCATCAGAAAGCCCTGGTTCATCCGAGGATGAATACGAGGACCAAGAAGTAGAACGTCTTGAGGTTATCCGAGATGAAGATGAGATTGAAAGCCAAACCAAGCGAGCGGAAAATATTTCAAATACTAATGCCGCCGCACCAAATTCCCATCCTACCATGCGGACCAAAGGTTCTATACGGCAGAGCTCGGAAACCCCTTCATTGATACAAGATAAAGGCTCTTCCCCGACACCCTCAACCGAAGGCTCCATTGCTTATTCTTCATTTGATCAAGCGGGCGCTGGTTCTCAATTCGAAGAAGAGACATTCGCAAATGACTCGGAATCCGGCAATTTAAGGAGTAGCTGGTCGCATTTGCCAATTGATCTACAGTTTTACTTAGTATATTATTGTCAGAATATAACTTTTATGCATTATAGCTTGAGGTCCAACCATGAGGGCTTTATCCACACATTGTTATTGGACGTTGCCCTCCGGAGTGAACCACTTCTTTACGCAGTTGTGGGATTCTCGGCCTTTCAATACGCTGTAGAGAAGCGAGAAGGAAAAATTCAAGACTTTTTACAATACTACAACAAGGCAGTGTCATTACTTTTAATGTCACTGAGGAAAGGTGTTCGGCATACTACAGCGACGCTGTTGGCTATTCTACAGCTGGCAACGATCGAGGTAAGAATATAAAATGAGGACTGCAGAATGACGAACTGACCACTCACAGGAATATCTTGGGGACTGGGCGAATCTCTTAGGCCATCAAAAGGCTGCATACGAAATCTTAATAGATCTATATGCCCCACAAACGATCTCTGAGACAGGTATAGGCCGCGCCCTTTTTGGCTGGTATACACGATTCGACGTAATGGCTGGAATTATGGGTGGCTTTGACGCCTCTATCCCACGAGAATGGTTTTCATATTCACAGGAGTATTTCAAGAGCCAAATGGCCATGTACCCGAACAGTTTAGTATGGAGGATAGAGCATCAGATTTCGACAGTGCGTCTCGTAGGCAGAGACATGTCGACATTATTTGCGAAAAAGGGGAAAGGAGAAATAAGCCACGAACAATTTATTGTTGAGAACGCAGAGATGACGCAGAGGATGAGAGGTTTCATGGATCCGACATTATTAGACAGTCGATTTTTGGTTATGGACTTCTCACCAACGAACAAACAAGCCGGAGGCCTTTTTGATCCATACCTACCGGGCGTACTTTACAGTGGGCCACTTTCGCTCATCAATCTAGTCCTGATGGACTGGCGTGCTATGTTTCTAATGCATGGACTGCATACTGCCCAAGCGATGCAGACAATGCCTGACATTGGACATATGAGCCAATTATCCACCGACTTTTGTCAGCTGTATGAAGCCATTCTGCATCACCCGGAGACACCCAAGGGAGCGGCGGTAGGTCTCCAAGGAGGTCTTGGTATTGCTGCATTTTTCCTACCAAAAGATGAGGCACATACGATGTGGATGCGCCGAAAGCTAGCAACAATAGAGTCTCAAGGGTAATGCGACCTCTATTCACAGGTGTTCTACTGCTAACACAACAATTAGTTTCATACAAACCTTTGCATTCAGGAGCAAAATGGCTGAGCTTTTTCGAGATAATTCTTGCATGCATTGGTGGCTACCGAATGACGAAATGTATCATCCAATCATTCGCTCCATACGAAAATTTGTCGAGGACAGAACGTCGTTGCCAAAGAACTCCGAGAGTAAAGATGTCCAGGACATGAAAGCTGTGTTTTCTGCCATGGATGTTAGTGACCAGAGTGATAGCTCGCCCCAAATGACCAGCAAGGGCAAATCGGTAGCATCGGAAGTGGATGTAGCTAGCAACTCGGGGTGGTCACCTGCACAAACAAATATGGGTTACAGTCAAAACGAATATGGAGGCGGCTCTACCAACGAACAACCTTTCTGGGAAGATCGTGCTGAAGGGTATCAATGAACAAAAAGCTTTCAAGTACCAAGCTTATCATAGGGAATTACCACGAGCTTTGGACAGCTGCGTAGTATCCCAGCGCCCTTCGTGGTGCCACGCGAGTCGGTGCTCCGGCACGGGAATGGAATATTGAAACTATACTTTGAATGGTTCGAGGGAAAACGAACAATAATATTCTCGTATTTAGTGCCGAGTAATGTCACAGAATCCCAAAACCAGTGTGACTAGAGTCCTCGAGAGATTTTCGGAACGAAGTCCTATCTTCCATGAAGTAGAAAGAAAGTCATAAGATGCTAAGAGAAACATCTGTTTTATGCCGTATTATATCAATGTATATATTATCATTTGATTATTCCATTGTGGAAAATCGAATACCAGAAGTTTGATGAATTAATGAGCAACTTGGTTGGACATACATATACATTTGTGTAGAAAGATTCACCTGATATAGATGTGAGCATCTCTAGATCTTTATAAGAAACACTAGATATTTGTTTATTATTACCATAGAGAGTTAACGATGTTTAAACATGAGGATGAAGTGAAAAGTTCCATGTTCCACGCCATGCCTCTCCATGTTTGATGTATTCATGATGTGATGTTCCATTGTGATGTTCTTGATGATGGTTCCTTGTAACCGACTATCCCCAAAGTAGACTACGGGGAGGCATGTGCCCATGCGCGCAATAAGGCTCCCCAAGCTCCATGAAATTCAATGGTTGATTGAACCATCGACTCTACTTCCACCTCACATCCAGAAGCGCACAAGTTCTCGTCCCATATTGGAAACTAATACGGATTAATTAATATTGGGCTTTACAACATCAATCATGAATCGACCAGGTATGAGCCCTTGACCTCTCTTTTCCCCCCACAACTGCCCCGCTGCACGGCTGCCAGAGAGAAGGGGGACAGTTTGCATTGGATGATGCCTCAAATACGAGAGGAGACAGGATTCAAGAGGATTTAGGACCTTGGGAAAAGTCGGCATATATTGGTTTTGTAGGATTTGGGCTGTGCATAGGGCGCGGAGATATTGTATGGGCTTTGCATGTAGTTGGCTTTCACAGTTCGATGAAATCAGATGAGAGTGCTTCAGTGAAGGGCTGATCGCTTGATCTACTGGTACAATTTGAAGAAATACAATTGGGTTCTGGCGCCCGTGCTGAAGGAAGCACTTTTGTGGCTAGAGAGTGTTTGGTCGCCTCAACCTGCAAACATTATGAAGCTTTCATTGGACATTTTCTGCCGTACGCCTACCCACGGAATTGTGCTGACCTTTTTTTCTCAGGTGTAGGACCGCAGGCAATGCGTGGCATACCCAATGGATTCCCAAACCAACAACAAATGCAGAATAGGAATGTATCAAGCAGGATACCGCCGGGTGGGAAAATGGGTACGATTCATACCCCCATGTTGAAACAATCAGGAAGACTTCATATATACTGATGTTTGTCGATAATTTCTAGCAAACAATGGAGCAACATGGGCATTTGGAGGTGTACCGATGGGAGGAGCGGGTCTAGGAAATCCACGTCCAAATAATGGACCCATGACGAGCTTTGCACAAACAATAGGAGGGTCTTCACAACCAGCGACACCACTCGATCTTTCGTAAGTCATCGCCTACTTTTGTTTTTGTACTTTAGTCCTATGATTCGCTGAAAGTATCTATTCCTCCTGCTGGTTTTTCTTCTTCTCCACATCAACTCAAAAATGAACGAAACTCATTCCTCAAAAGATGGTGGTCTTCCGCGTTCATATTCTCCCGGAAGGTATAATTATTCCAAAGATCTTCATATCTGCGCAAACACAGTTTTGTTTGTTACAGATATATCATTAGCTCTGGCACTTGGCACAGTTTATGCTGTTGGTTTAATCTGCCTCAGTTCTATTACTTTTCTTCTCGATACTGCAAAGCTTCATGTTTGAACTTGCTAACATTGTTTTAGTGAGTTCCCTTCACTATCAGGAAACCAGCCCCAACACAATCAATCAACATGGGGAGCGGCAGGAGCGCGTAATATTGGTCCATCAGCAAATATACGGTTACAGCAATCAGCTGGATTATCCGTGCAACATGCTGCTCAGCAGCAGCAGCAGCAGCAACAGCAAGATGAACTTTTCAACTCGTCAACTCAATTATCGAATAATTCCGGTGGGTTCAGATTTGGAGCACAAAGTGCCGTTGGTCAGTCGTCACAGGCGAGCAGCGCAGATGACTTCCCACCTTTAAGAAATTCAAATGGAGAGATCGGCCAAGATCGCGGTTCCGGTCTATTACAGAATGTGGGGTTCGGAGGCGGTGGGGGGTTAGGATTTGGTTCTGGCAACCCCAGCCAGCAAGCCAGAAGTAATGGTCTTTTAAGCGCATTATCTGGTGGTGGTCGAGTTGCACCAGGTAACAGAGTTGCTTCACCAGGAAGTTTGTCAGGTGAATAAATACCAATGTTGATTGGGCGATGTATCACTGTAATTTTCGGCTAATTTTGATTATTATACAGGCCCGTCCACAAACAGATCCCCTATAGACTCCAGTCGCCAAGGTCTATCCAACCTTGGAGAGAACGAAGCTGGGGTAAGACGGGGACTCCTCCGAATTATTGAACTTCCGCTGATTAATTTGCGCAGGCCTTTCCAAACTCGAATTTTGGCTCATCGAGTCCCCTACCACTCCGAGAAGACAACGATCAGCAATTCAATATGCCTACCGCAACCAGCTCGCGACCGGATGGCCCATCAACCTTAACTCAAGCACAGGAACTCGACCCTAGTTCTGCGCAGAGAAATGCCGAGAATGCCGATTCTAAAGTACAAGATCCATTAGCTCACATGAGTGACACCGACAGATTTGGACTCAAGGGGTTCTCCTATATGATGAACAACTTCCCTGACTATGCTGCTCTTGTTACTGGAACCGATATCAACCACCTGGGTCTCGATCTACATTCTGAACAGTAAGTTATGACTTGATAGCCTTCTGTCTCTCCAGCATAATACCTCAGCCATGCTGACAATTACAAGACCCATCTCGAACCAAATTTACTCTCTCTGGGATAACGAGCCGCCGCGACCAGATGTAGCCCGTTTCAATCTACCTGAGTGTTATCGCGTTCTGAATGTTGCGCCTCTCGAAAGCAAGATGCCCAGCTTCAACGAAGAAGCCCTATTGTTCATGTTCTACAGTAATCCCGGTGACAAGCAGCAGCTTATGGCAGCTAAGGAGCTGTAAGTAAAGTATCCACCCTTTCCAGGCCATTTGCTAATATTTATATCACTTGACAGTGGCAATCGAAACTGGCGTTATCATAAAAAATTACAAGTTTGGCTTACCAAAGATGATTTGATGGTTCCCCGACAACTTAATCAACAAATGGAGCAAGGCTACTATATCTTCTTTGATGTCAAGACTTGGTCAAGACAACGAGTAAGTCTTCATGCATCAGATTTATAGTATAGTTTGCTGATATGACTTTAGCGGGAATTCACACTGTCTTACGATGATTTAGAGAGGATTGAGGATCGATTTTAGTCTATCCAAAATTCCAAGTCAAACACAGCCTCATCCATCGACCGGTAGAATCCTACATTTTGATGAATAAGGCACATATCGACCAGTGCAAATATGCATAATCTCATGAGGGTGAATACATAGCATGCTCGTTTCTCTAATTACTATGGCTCACTAGTTGTATTTTGCTATGGGGCGCAAGGCCAATGCATACATGGAGCTTGGCTTTGTTTTTTTTTAGCGGTGTACATAGGAGGGCTTAATTTGCTCAGGCTTCTGAACTCTTTTATGGCTGGCTGGCGTTTCAATCATGAAGCTTCTGGAAGGCTCGGTGGAAGGTCGCGTCGCGGGTATGACAGGCAGATCAGGTATATGGCATATCGATAAAGATGGATTCTGTTTTTGCCTCAATATGATGTCTTGTTATTCTTTCGTGTGATGGTTTGGACGATCCTTGCTGCTGTGAATATTATATGTGTTATGGTATTTACTTGTAGCGTGATGAAAGATCATAAAGTACCTAGCTAGGTAGGCAATCTCAGCCCTCTGCTTTCCCTGGTAGATAATTTTAAGATTACAATATCGATCCAATTCTTGGTGCATCATACGGAAAATCCATGGCGGATAGGTAGGTGGTAGGTGTTTTTATTTATTTACTAGGTAAGGTTAGGTGGGCGGTGGGTAGATGAGGTAGGTAATTCTTGATTTCAAGTCAAATAGAGTAAGTCAAGTAAGTAATCAAATAAGTAAGTCTTTGGGACCTGTCCTGTAGTACCTAATTAATACTAGATTTTGGTTCTATATATATATATTCGAAAATATCAACGCCGGTATATATTATGGGTATATATATTATGGGTATATATTATGGGTATATATATGTAATCTTTTAGGTGGAAATTTACTATATACTAGGTATATATCATCATGCACAATGTACTATGAATAATGAATATACTATGGACAATATAAAATATGCACAAAATACAAATATATACAAAGAAATCAAAATCGAAATCGAAATCGAAACAAATATCCAAACCGAACCGAATCAAGCTGTCGATTTATCTGATTCTGTACCAGCCAGTCCATACGTAATACATTAATTAAATTATATTCTTTTCTCGTCAATATGTTCTTCTTCTACTTCTACGGTTCGTACTACATCGATGTGGATATCCCATCCTCCTTCCTTCTCTTTTTCTTTCTGTCGTCGAGATTCTTGATTATTTGTTGCGTGGGAATTTGGGTTTTGGTTTTGATTTTCTCTATCTCTTTCTCTTCCTCGTTCTCGATTTCGCCGTAGTGATCCGATTATTCCTCGGCTTAGGGTGGGATTATTGGTATGAGTATTGCTATTGTTATTGGTATTGGCGGTATCATTATCATCCTCTCCCAAAGCTACGAAGGGTGCGTTTCCCATTTCCTCATCCATGGTCCCCCTTGCGCGATTACTACTCGTCGTACTAGTGAAACTCGATAGTTCGAAGATGCTCGTGCCGATTGTACGATCGTAGAGGGAATCATCGGTGCTCAGAGGCGTTTTTGAATTTTGACTGTGAAGGACTTTCGGTGATTTAGATGTGCAGGTGATGCCGAAACGGGGGCTTGCGAGGTTTTCGCCTTTCGAATTGTATCTGGGAGTATAGATTCGGGGGGATTGCGAGGCACCTGAGCTGCATGATGGATGCGAGTTGAAGAGTTTGGGGATGTAGGTTACGAAGAAGGCTTTGGTGGCGGGGATTGAGGTGCAGATCTGGTGAAAGTACGTGTTAGAATTTGGAGAAAAGGTGAGAGGGTATGGGATGGGGTGAGATGGGGTGAGATGGTGAGTGAAACTTACAATTCCAATATACAATTCCACGGCTGCAGTAATCCATACGGGATATGAAGCCCATACTTGGTCCCATACTTGTGTAACTTTATACATGTAGTAAGTGCGGATGATACCTGCGAAACAGGAGAGGAAGCCGAGGGTAAAGAGGAAGGATACGATGAGGCTCTGGTGGCGAGGGAGATTGGTTGAGTACTTGATTAATTTTGTTAGAACTTGGATCTATGTATGAGAGGAGCTAGAGAAGACTAACCACAGTACGGATAGGAAGAAGAACGACCAGGAAGTCGGTAAGAGTATTGACGATTCCAGCGAGTAGGAGTGTTGAAGACTGATCTATACAGTTTGGTTGAGGATCTTTAGTCACTTTCCAGTAATCCTGTGGGGGTCTATGGAACTGTTAGTATATCATTCTATATTGACCCACAGTTTCCCAGCTCTTCTCATTATATCAAACTTAGCGGGAAAGATTGTTTAATAACTAACCTACATTGGAACACCAACACGATACAAAACAAGCCTCCTTGTAACCCTACTACGCAAATAGCACCCAAAGTAACCCTTCTCCAAAACATCGAGGCACTGGTTAACATGCGACGAACAAGCATTAGCATGGATAGTTTGGTGAGGGTGCATGCGGATGCAAACATGATCTCTATTAACAAGACCATTTTGAGTCCGAATTCAACATGGCTGCTGGGGATATCGTACTAGGTATTTTGTTAGTGATGAACAGAGGGGTTTGTATGGTGAGGGAATCCGTACTTGATGTCTAGTCCACATAAATTTGAGATCTGCCAGCAGACTCAGAACAAAAAACCCAGTGGTGGGTATCTACATCCCCATCTCATTAGCCTTCCATTCATTTATATTGAATCCACCTCTTAATATCCAGACTTAGCCAAGACAATAGGTAAACCAACCATAGCAAACAAAATCATTATGTCATCCGCCCCAAACGAGGCTCTCAACCTCGTCCTCGTCCATATCCTCAATGCTATGAAGCAACATAAAATTATGTATAGTACGATATTCAGTATAACATTCCCATACCCATGTGTTTCTGGATCGATATAATTTGGTGTAGGCCATGAGGCTACTACCCACGCGGGAGGTTGTTGCATATTGCCTATTCGTGAATCCAGACGCAATAGAGACTCGATACGGAAAGGAAATGGAAGGAAAGGAAAGGATGGTGTAGATCAAAGAAAGAAGAAAAGGTTGTGGGGTGTGATGTGAGAAATACTACTAACTAGTACTCAATAGAATGTAAACGTTCAAACGATAGTAAGACGCATGTGCATATCATCAATACATCAAGTAAAGATGTGTGTAACAATACTAAAGACAAAGATCGATGAAAGTAAAAACCAAAAGAGAAAGATTGGGTTTGTAAAGAATCCGAAAGGGCACTAGGGGACCAGAGCCAAAAGCTATTGTGGTTAAGCACTCTCGCTGTGACCACAGGATCCATCAAGCACAAACCACCATTTGCACTTGGTTCTGCCATTTGTCTCCTTGACATGCAACTTTGGCGCGCCGCTTAACGGATATTCATGACTCTTTGATGGAGTGAGCATGCGGAGAATCCCACTATCCACCACCTATTGTCCAATCCCAGATACAGAGAGGAAAACCTCAATCGATGGTTCATGTCATGCAGGAGTAATTATCTTGTTGAGAGAAAGAATCCGTGCAGACTTCGAAGGCCGCGCATCTATTCCCATGTTGATAGATTATATGTAATTATATAGACGGGGGGCATGATGGTCGCCGATACCTTAATATATCAAATCGAATATCCTTTTTATGAGATTGGTTGAATAGAGGTACTGTAATTTACATGATTGAGCCGGAAATCCCTCAAGAATCGGACCCACTTTCATTCATCCTAGTGATTCTCTTGTTCAGATCGCACGTGCATAGCTTGATAACAGTCATGATATAAGGAGAAATGTACCTATAGATACGAGATATACTGTAGATACTTTTGTCCCAGTCTACCTAGCAACCACTGGTTAATCTAGGTAATGCGGAATAATTCCCCATTTATAACTATCCTCCGCCTTCTAGAGCTCTATGACCTCGCGAGCACACCACTTGGGATGAAAAAATCATTCGATCTCGACCACAACATTTTGCGCCATCGAGAAACGTGCTCTAACTACCTACCTAGGTACCCGCAAAAGGAATTCCAGACTTGAAAAGAGGGAGGCATCGTGATAGGCGACGAGTTTAGCCGGATGTTAGCAAGGTCGGATGAGAACATTGAAGGTTAAAGGTTCATGTCTGTGTGTATGCACTATGGAAAGGCTCTCGGACTAAACTTATACTCTATTCTCATAAATGACTCGAGAGAAAAACGTGGTGAATATGGTTTTGCATAAATTGTGCTTCACATTGCGCCATGAACGTCCTATTGTTTCACGTTACACTAGGACCAAATGTTCTTTATTCAAATACATACATACATGCTTATTTTGGTTCAAGGCAAGATATCTCGCCTAACTGATTTTTCATTTTTGCAGGCGAAGCAATTTTGATAGTAAAGTTCATAAACTCTCATGAGCCATGGCCCCATGAGTAAAAGAATCAATAAATATCCCATGACACATAGGCAAGCTCAATCCTCCATAAATACCATTATGTCTATGTGGCCTTCTTTGCGAATTCGACTCGTAAAATCAAGTGCTTGAAACCATAACCATCCATTTTTTCACACGCCTTCGCGGCGTCCGATCTCTCCTGGAAACTAATAAATGCGAATCCCTTCGCCAGACCAGTTTCTCTATCCTTCGCCAAAAAGACTCTTGTGACTCTGCCGAAGCGCTCGAACATATCCCGAAGTTCTTGTTCCTCGGCCATTTCTGAGACCTAATCTGTATGTTAGTAAAGTGCTAAATGGGTCTACGGAGCGTGAATAACTTACGTTCGTGACACGTAGAGTCGCCAAATCATCCCTCTCAAACTTACCACCACCCATTCTCTCACCACCAGCAGCACCGCCATTTCTGAGATGAGGTGGAACGTATGAGGATTTACCTGCACCAAGACCGCCAGGACCCTCTGGAGTATCTGCATGGCCAGCGGCAACGTCGACTGCTCCTTCCTCACCCAGAGGTGCCATTGTGCCCTTGAAGGGACACTTGGCTGTGAAATGCTCTCCGCTACAAATACGACATTTGACTTGCTTGTCCTTCAACTTGTTCTTCATAGCTCCGGCATCTGAGACCTCCTCCTTGGCATCCTTTCTCCAGTTCGTGCTTGGTCTGAATATAATGTTCTCTCCTACGCTGGTTGTATCCGAAGCAGGCTGAAAAAAAAATTAGCTTTTAATGAATTTCTTGAACAAAATTCCTGTTGTACTCACCCCCGCAGCATCCTTTTGGGATAATCCGAACTTGCTCCAGGACTTTCTCTCGGCCACTCTTGGGTTGACGATTTCCTTAACTTTTGTGAACCTGATGCGGCGTGTAGTCTTGACCTTCTTTCCATCATCGTTGAATCTCCACGTTACAATAGTTTGTGTGCCATCTTTATTGGTAGTGGTCGTTGACTGTGGGAGCTCGTTGGAATCCTCGAGATCCTCGTCATCGGCCCAATCTCGATTACTATAATATTTGTTAGATTGTGCTGACGGTAGACTGTAAATATTAAATTTTCTCACTTTGCGACTCTGGACATTGTGTAATAGGTGTGCTCTTTTTCTTTGGCGGGGTATCTAGTATGAGAACTGCGAGCAAAATGTGAGCCTTTTACTGTACCAAGCTCTCGTAATTTCCTCTGCTAAATTTGATGGCAGAGTGGTTGATGGTGACTTCGATTGTGGGGTGTTCGAGGTTCAACGTGAAGTTCTTATTTAAAATATCGCTTTGAGTGGGCAAATTTGCTAGGGCGAGCTTTCGTTATCAACGATCAGCCTAACCACTTCTGGCACTAGTGCTTTAATATTGTCTTCTCCCAGCCGTTTCCCTATAATGCTTTCGATGCATTTTACCAAGTATTCTTTGACTAATCTATCTTGAGAATATTTCATTTATCAAAGAGAAATCCCATTGTATAACATTGGAAGGACAGATTGTACTACTATTGCGACGAGTTTCCTGGTAAAACTCTCCCAGCTCTATGTTAAGAGATTCAACTTCATTGGATGAACATGTTAAATACTGAGTTGCCTACCTAGTCGTCACAGAAAAAGCATAGCGGATATCGTGAATTACATGGTCGTAGGTTGCAGCAAGATTTTTCAAATCTTTTTCAGATGTCGCTTGAATTGGAACTATTTATATCCACTATGTATCATGAGTAACATTCACATAAGGAATGCCTCTGCGCCAGGGCTAGACCTTATGTGCAGTATGTTTGAGCCTTCCAACGTGATTAGATTTGGACATTGAACACATAACAAGGGTCAATAACATCAATGCAATCTCATTAGCAACTAGAATTACCAATTTCAGTCATGAGAGGGGATGTCATATTATTCGTCGTCTTATCCTAATTTTTGTACACAGCCAGAGTAATGCCATTTTCCGTAATTTTTGCCTCATAACACATTCCATGAACGCTGAAATCTAGCGAACAACATTGGTTGCTCCAACGCCTTTTTGTCCCAAAGTTATGATGAGTAAAAGAAAAAATGTATGTGTGACAAGAGAAATTGTTGCTTTATATGCAACATAAGAGTACAAAAATACAATGAATGGTAGCTCTATGTGTGCTCCTGGATATCGCTAAAAGATTTGAGATGAAATATGCCTGTATTAAATCTTTCAAGGCTTCTTCTCGCCGTCCTTGGCCTCGCCTTCTGATGCATTGCCCTCGGTACCTTCTGGCTTGGCCTCTCCGGACTCGGAACGTGCCTTGTGCATCTTGTCGAAGAGGTTCAAGCTAGCCATTTGGAGCTCATCGGTCTTCTCCTTCAACTCGGCAGCAGTGACAGTACCTTCTCCAGATTGACTCTTGCTAACAAACTCACGGAGAGCGGTGATCTTCTCACGAATGCCATCAGCCTCGGTCTTGTCAAGTCTGTCGGCGAATTCGTTCAAAGCCTTTTCGGTATCGTTTAGAACACTGTCGGATCTGTTGGCAGCCTCAATAGCAGCCTTGCGCTCCTTATCAGATTCGGCATATCTTTCCGAGTCGTCGACCATGTTCTGAATTTCAGCGTCAGAAAGACCAGAGCCGGAAGCGATGGTGATGGAGTGATCCTTGTTGGTAGACTTGTCCTTGGCGTGAACATGGACGATAGCGTCGGCATCAATGTCGAAGGTGACCTCGATTTGAGGAACACCTCTGTGGGCAGGTGGGATACCAACAAGTTGGAAGTTTCCGAGCATCTTGTTGTCGCGGACAAGCTCACGCTCACCTTGGTAAACCTTGATCTCGACAGCAGTTTGGAAATCAGCGGCGGTAGAGAAGATTTGAGATTTCTTAGTTGGGATGGTGGTGTTTCGGTTGATCAATCGAGTGAATACACCTCCGAGTGTCTCAATACCAAGAGACAATGGTGTAACATCCAAAAGAAGGACATCAGTAACGTTACCAGCAAGGACACCACCCTGAATGGCAGCACCCATGGCAACAGCCTCATCTGGATTGACGGATTTGGCGGGGTCACGACCAAAGATGGACTTGACGGACTCGCTGACCTTTGGCATACGGGTCATTCCACCAACCAAGATAACTTCTTGAATGTCCTTAGCAGCGAGGTTGGCATCCTTCAAAGCCTTTCGTACTGGCTCAATGGTGCGGCTGATCAATGGATCAACGAGCTTCTCGAGTTGGGATCGGGAGAGCTTTTGGTTGATATGCTTTGGTCCGGAAGAGTCGGCAGTGATGAAAGGAAGGTTGATATCAGTTTGCATAGAAGAAGACAACTCGATCTTAGCCTTTTCAGCAGCTTCACGGATACGTTGAATGGCCATGCGATCACCGGAGAGATCAATGCCAGAGTCTTTCTTGAATTGTTGGACCAAGTGGCGAACCAAGTGGATATCAAAATCTTCACCTCCCAAGTGAGTGTCTCCGTTAGTGGATTTGACTTCGAAAACACCTTTTTGAATCTCGAGGACGGAGATATCGAAAGTACCTCCACCTAAATCGTAGACAGCGATAATCTTGTCCTCGTCCTTCTCCAAACCATAAGCGAGAGCGGCAGCCGTTGGCTCGTTGACGACTCTGAGAACGTTCAAACCGGCAATTTGACCAGCATCCTTGGTGGCTTGACGTTGGGAATCGTTGAAATAAGCAGGAACGGTGACGACGGCATTTTGAACAGGCTTGGTAAGATAGGCCTCAGCGGTTTCCTTCATCTTTTGCAAAACGAATCCACCAATTTGCGATGGAGAGTATTTCTCGCCACGAGCAGAAACCCAAGCATCTCCGTTTGTGTGTTGGACGATCTTGTATGGAACCTCCTTGATATCACGTTGAACCTCAGCGTCGGTGAACTTTCTTCCGATCAAACGCTTTGTGGCGAACAAAGTGTTCTCTGGGTTGACAACAGCTTGACGCTTTGCAGATACACCAACTAACCTTTCACCATCTTGTGCGAAAGCTACGACTGATGGGGTTGTACGGGCACCTGTTCATCGAGTCAGCGCGGGGTTGAAAGCAATGGAGTGCGAAGAAATACCTTCTGAGTTCTCGATAATCTTCGCGGTTTGTCCTTCCATCACAGCGACAGCTGAGTTGGTGGTACCTAACAAAATGTTAATATGCAATTCAAACAAGCTCGCTTGCCAATACATAGAATAACATACCCAAGTCAATACCAATGACTGGACCTTTAACCTTTTTATCCGCATCATCTGAGTTCCATCGTCTGGTAAACGATGATCCTAATGGTGTGCGAAGAGGTGCTGAGCGTGTGACAGATGATGTTGCTCTTGGAAGCTATTTGACGAAGAAAAGTTAGCAATTTGCTGATAATGTAGTGCTTTTTAACTCGAACTTAAAACAAGAAACTTACAGCTCTGGAAATTCGTGAAGCAAACATCTTGATCGCTTCTATAGAATGAAAAACCTAATTGCAGAAGGAATTGGTAGAAAAATGTGTAAATTAGAAGTTTCTTAAGATTGGGAGGATGGAGGGAGAAAATATAAATCAACGGCGGGCCACAAGGAAAAAAATGTCATTTTTAGCGTCCTTTTTTTGGTCGATTGATAGGAATTGGTAGAACATCATCGAAACTTGCACGTGATAACTTTATCTCGAGAAATATGTTTGCTGATGTGGCAAGGGTAATGAGCCTATGAGGTATTCAAATTGTGGGTCCACATTATGATTATCCACTTAGAATGTACCAGACTCTTAGTTTCCCGAGATTAGTAAGCTGCTTGACGTCGTCTTCGAATGCACAACTCCGGTTGAAAACATCACGCTTCACATTATCTATCAGTCGCAAATCAAAGCACTGTATCTATCTGTACACTCTTACCACTTGGTAATGCTCCGTGTTATTTCTGTCATCTATGAAAGGCAACCTTTAAAAGAATACGTCTGAGCATATAAATAATAGTCAACATTTGCAAGGTTTAAACTTTGTTATATTCATCCAAATACTTTGTTTACATCCTGTTGTGCATGGTTGCGACATCTTGAGTGCACGACAGCATGGCTGTCAAAGAAGAAAGCTCGTGAGTTTGTACAACGTAGTTTTTGTTGTAAATAATTGATTTTGATCCATATGCTGATCACTTGCACGGTCGTAGATTTCATCCTACAGATGGCTTAATCCGCCCGTCGCCTCGAAAATACTATCGTGCTTCCATATGTCCAAGGTAGGGAAGATCTCCGTTATGCGCGTTCGTGTATGAATCAGATGCAATGATGTGGTAGTTTGCGCATTATCGCAGATTCCTTGATGGCGTCTATTTAATAACCTGTTCTTGTAGATGTCTGCTTGATACTGTACTTGCTTGTTTGGCAGTCGTTGGCGTCCGCTGAATGGAATGAGGAGATTGCTGACTTTATATAGTCATTGGCAGTTGCACGATTTGTTGAGTTCTCCAAAGCAGGGTATTGTTTACTACCCAAGTTCGCACGACATAATCTGTCTTGATACCAAATCTCGCTCACGAGAGCTTCTCACGACGTTAAAATACGAACCGCGATGTTTGATAGCCGCCAAGGATTGGGTATGCGCTGGAGGAGATAGGGGTCAATTCACGAGCTTCTATGTAGGAGATGGGGACAGACCCGGCAAGACCGATTCGTTTCTGGAACTTGGTGCTGATGCCGATGCTCGTTTACCTCTCATCCTCCAACCAACTGCAAGAGCAGTTCAGAGGGAACCTTCCAACGATTCCCGAAGATCTAGTCCTGATGCTACTACTCCACATGTATCGAAGAGGGTCGGTTCTGATGTTGTAAACTGCATAACACTTTGGTTTCCGTCAGAATCATCATTACAAACGGGATATACAGATCCGGTGGCGGTTGCGGCACTCAACGATAGTTCTGTTACTATATTGAGTTTACATGACTCCGAGATTTTAGATACCCTCACATACCCTGATTATGTGAATCGTGCTGTAATATCACCGAAAGGTGATCTCCTCGTTGCAATGTAGGCCTCCAAACTTTACTTGAGAATGACAATTGATTAACTTTACACAGCTGCGATGATCCATTCCTTTACATTCACAGAAGACAGACGAAGCAGGTATCAAGGTCTCGTTTTAGCTCACAAATGAATGAGTACGAATGGGTGTTTTCTGGCAGGATTCAGCTCCAAGGGCAACGACCAGCGGATAAAACTGCTATGAGAGGCTCATTCGCAGCATGCTTTTCTCACTCGGGCAGATATCTTGCTGTAGCCACTCAATATGGAGTTATATCAATTTTCTTGACTGAACTCCTTACTAGTGACGATGTCGATCCATTACTAGTCACTTTCACTACATCGCGACCCAATGTTGAATCTGGAGCTGTCAGAGCCATGGAATTCTCGCCAAACTCCTTCGATCTTCTTGCTTGGACTGAAGCGAACGGACGCATTGGGGCAACAGATGTCCGGGATTTGTTTACTTCTAGGCAAATAATCGATATTGATTCTCGTGGGGATGGCGTTGAACGGGTTTGGGTGATAGAGCGTTCAAATAACCCCACGACGATAGAGGCTAGGGTTGATGCAAGGCTTCGTGCTTTTCGTACTGAATCACTCTCCGAGGCTTCTGCAAACGCAATACCAGACTATCTAGGCTTGGATCTTGAGCGACAGCAACTAAGGAATCTTACTCGCGATTTGACAGATAGACATCAACTTCCGCCAACTCTTGATGAAATGGAGATATTGCAGGCACATCGAATGGCCCGCCGGCAGAGAGACGCAGCACGTGAGGCCCAAACGCAAGCAAGCAGCTCCAGGTGGGGCACCTTGGATGGAGAAAGGTCGGTGAATACATCCACAACGTCTCGCGATGGTTCTGGCAGCACAGAACGCCGCATATCTACGACCGGTCTGCCAAGTGCTTTGCGAGAATTCGTAAATTCTGATAGCACCCCTGCTTCATTCCGAGCGTTCATTGACAGGCAAAACCAAGATCGAGAAAGACGAGTAATGCAGAATGAGATTAGACGGCAAGCATCATTAGTATCGGATGATAACTCAATGGATACTGAGTCTGACAGATCTCTACGGACAAGCGCAGATACGTTTTCGGGTTTGGAACTTGTGTCAGTCGCCTATCTTCTTCCCGCCACAAGCAACGAGACCACCACAAGCAATGAGACCACCAGAAGCAATGAGACAGCCCCTAACGCTTGGGCTGAGCTTGAGGAGATGTATCGAACGCGATTTCCTCGAGAAGCCCAATCCGCAGCTCAAGCTGAGGGAGTGGACGAAGAAAGTCGAGCCTCTGCTCAAAGATCAAGACAGCAACCATGGCGACCCTTGGATTCACTTACTCGGCTCAGTCTCGATGTAAGGAACGATAGTAATTTATTGAGGCGAGAGCGAGAGGGTAGGAGCGAACCAGTTGAAACTATGGGGCTCGCCTGGAGTGAGGATGGCAAGATACTGTATGCTCTTTTTCCATATTCCATATTTCTGACGCTAACCTTTTCCCAGATATATCGGAGCTGGAGATGGAATTCACGAGTATCAGGTGAATGTGGCAGCACGGAAAATATTTCCTCATCGTGTATTACAATAGTTGTATATTGGGATTTGGGGGTTCATTCGAGGGTATTGGAGTTTAGGGGTTTATTGGTCTAGGACGCATACCAGAATGTCCATAAAATAATTTGCTTGAGAAGTACAAATGCTGACAATTTAACGTCTTCTAACGAATCCATAATTAGCCATTCCAAATATTCTTAGTTTAGCCCCCGTGATTGCCTAAACTAAGCTGATTTGAGCTTCACATCCTTGTCCAGTTGCTTCCGATGCCTTGAACTAGCTTCCACACTCGGGATATTGACGTGGGATATTAATATAAATGATAGGATAGATACTAGATATACATCGATCTATAGACTACATATACACAGCTTATGCCAACTTGAATCTATCTCATCACAAATATTCTCTTCCTTAAACTTAATTATCCGACCTCCCCATTTCCCTTTCAACTGGAAGGTAACGCTTCCCAAGTCAATCAACCAGAATCATCATTTAGCAGTCGTGAGATCGCTACTCGTTTCGTGATTCAAAGGTATCTGAATACCATCAAAGTAATAAATACCAAGACATTCCAAACTTCTGAAAATTGATAAGAAGACTGATCATAAACCATGTAGTATCGTTTTCAAGATGATCCCATCATCTATGGACAATTCAGACACTTCACTGAAAACTTCCAAGAAGATGGGGATATGTCATTTGAAGTGGCTCTCGAAGTGCTGTTCAGAGGCCATGATGATCTGATTCAGCAGTATTATGATTTACGACCTACTTTTGTGGAAGCGCGGTCTCTTTACATGGAAGAAAAACGTAAAGAGAAGAAAAAAATCGCCGATGCCACCCAAAGAGACCATATTCGAGCTTGCGAAGTGCAAAGTAAATCCACCTTACTTTGTCTCCCAAGAGAGATCCGAGACACAATTTGGAAAGATGTTGTTACCGGAAACATAGTTCATATCTCGCGAGATCTCGATTCTCCATCTTATTCCTTCCATTTGTGCGTAGCACCTAATGGTCTAAATAGCTCCGCTTGCCCTTCTGGAAAAGGAGATCATGCACAATGTGCTACCACGGGCCCATCAGATTTCCCATCTTATCGCCTGGTATGCAAACAAATCAATCTTGAGCTTCCAGATGCCCGAGAAACTTTCTTTTCCAAAAGTGTTTTTCACTTTGATGATTTGATGGATGCGGAGGAATATCTTTTTGGATTGAAAGAGCGTGATCGAGCTGCTATTACGCATTTGAGATTACCAATCCCCTATTCATTATCAACGAAAAATGAAGGTTCAGGTCCGGAGTTTCAGGCGTGGGAAGCTATTATGAAGTATTCTAGTTGTCCTTGGGAGAGAGAACCGGTAAGTGTTTTTGTTAAATTAAAATCTATGGTCACTTTTAGAAATGTATAGGATACTTTTACTTATACATCTCCATATTAGCTCAACCTCAGGGTCCACGATGGATAGCATAAACAATACCTAAAAGAGCCATGGCACTTCTACTATTCCTACTCCTACTACCATCACAATCGCCACCGCTTGTATAAAAAATGGCAAATCAGTTTCGGAAACACGAGTTGGGATATAGATATTGCATCTCTGCGATACAAAGCAGAGCCAAAACTAGATATTGGAATGAACTATCCAGCATCAGGTAAATAATTCATCCTCCATATCCCGATTCCCCTCTTTTTTCACTACCCCCACAATCACTTCCTTCCATCCTCCCATCTTTCCATCCTCACACATACATCAAACACCACACTCACCAAAATCCAGCCCAATCTATATTCCATCCTCACGACTACTGCGCCTCCAGCGCACCCTTCCCAACCGATCTCAACAATCACCCCCAATGGCTAAGCTCCCTCCTCCAATTTCGCCAATATTCCGGACTCAATTTTCATTTTTGGAATGAGAATGGTATCACAAACGTGCATCGACATGAAGATTTCATACATGCGCTAACAGAACGGGTATCGCGACCGGAAATTGGTCCGTGAAAGGTGGTGGAGTTTAGAGAGGTGAATTTTGGGGATCCGGATGCGCATTCTTTGAGGGGTTTGTAAAGTTAGATGGTGTGTGGTTCTGGATGTGTGTGGAGTTATTGTTAGGCAAGTGTGTGGGTTCCATAGTTGATGATTGGGAATTGGCAAGTTGGGGATTAGAAGTAGATATTGCATATGTGTTATTCTTCATACGTAATTTGTATAGTCAAGCGAGTGTTCCTTTCCGCGATGATTGATTTCATGTTTACTTATATGTTCATGTTCATTTCCACTTTCTGAATTTCATGAAATCCTCATCTTAAGCTTCTTGTTCATCTTAATATCATACCTCTCCTCACCTCTGCATTCTCCCCATTATCACTTCACCACTTCATTACTTCATATCTCCATCCGTCATTCTCTATCTTTCGATTTACAACATCAACATCAACATCAACCTACAACCCCAAGCCCAAACCCAAACCCAAAAACACCCCCACCCCACCAACCAACACACCCCAACTCCCCCCTAAAGCCAACCCCACCATCCTCCCACCTCCACTGACACTCACAGTCGCCGGAGTCAATATCGCCGTCGTCGTCGCAAACGACGTCGCCTCACTTTTAGTACTCACACTCACACTTACATCCGTCGTCCCCGGGAATATCGATGCTTTAGTCTTACTACTATCCGCCCCAGACAGCGTTGAAGAATTCCCCGTCGTTTCAGTTTCGATTGTTGAACTCCCGGTCGTCGCATTACTCCCTGATGCAGCGGTAGATGTACTCCACACGGTCGTTATAGCTGTAGCTGTGGGAAATGGAGTTATGATTTTTGTTGTGCTGGTTATTGAGGCTGCTGTGTTTGTATTTGTAGGTATAGATATACTTGTACTTATAATTGATAGTATACTGGAAGTAGAATTGCTGGATATATATGCTGAGGAAGCGGAAGCGGAGGTGGAGACAGATAAATTGAAATAATCGGGGTCAAGATGTCCACAATTAGCTTGTTCATCAGCGCTGCATTTTTTTTGTGCAGCGAGATCGTTTTGGCCGGCGGCAATACAGTTTTCGTATACTTTTTTGCATACATAGGTAGGTATGGTTTCGAGGTAGTATTGGAGGGCGGGGGAAGAGGAATTGGAACTGCAGGTGCAGTCATAGCAGAGAGTTGCCTATGGTGGATGTTTTAGTATATAGAATAGGTGAGAAGGAGGAGAAGAAGAAGAAGAAGAAGAAGAAGAAGAAGAAGAAGAAGAAACACATTGGATTACAAGAGTTTATATTGGTTCTACCAGAGCAAAGCATTTCGCATGTGTTGAGTTGCGCAGAACACCATTGATCTGGACATGCCATTAGTCAATCATCTATCCAAAGAATTCTCTGAAAAAATATGATTACATAGGACTTGAAATAAATGACTTACAACGTAGAGAAGCACTGATACTATCCGGATCAATTTCCGTAGTGCAAGATCCTGAAGAACCTCTCACCACCATCGCAAATTGCGCAACTAAACCCAAAATTTGTAAAACTCTCATGATGATGAGAAGATGCGGACTTCCACTTCAAGATAAGTAGATGAGGATGAAAAAAGAATCGCAAAGTCGCAGATTCCCCAAAACCAAACAGCAGAAAAGCAAGCGCAAGCTTCTGAAAATATAAAGTAGCAATCAAGTAGTCCGCAAATAACTTATGTTTACGTATAACGAACGGCAAACCAAAACCGCGGTGTGCAAATGTATATCTCTGGATGTAGGTAAGATAGAAAATGTTAAGGCGAGCGCATCCTACTAAACAGAATCAAAACCAAACACACGAGGGCGGATATAGCTGACATTTATATAAATGAAGACATCAATATTATTTAAAGATAAGTAGCTTGCTTGCTTCTGGCTTGTCTGACCTACCTTTCCCTAACTCTACATGCTTACACTCGTAGCACAACACCGAGTAACAAATACAGTTCTAGTAAGATCAAAGGACTGAATACGAGATGGCCCTCCATACGTTTTCAATTTCCCCAAGCCCTGCCTGCATACACAAACGACGAATCAAAAGCGAATCTTCTATAGAGAATCGGCTATCTTTTCCGATGGAGAGGGTTTTCTGGGTAAGGTTACAGTGATTAGTGTGCATGGAGATCCGATGTAGCCGAGTCGGCATGCAACGTGTGAGATGAGGAAGCGGCGTAGGTAAGAAGATGTTTTTGGACTTTTTGATTTGTTGATTTTTGATGTGCTGGTTTGTTGTATGGGGGGGAGTTTAGTCACCTGCTGATATCTGCATCAGGTGGATATATTGATTGGCATTGTGATTTAGCATTTGACATGAAAACTATTATTATCCTGTGGTTAACTTTTGTATTATATGATTCCTCATAATAACACTAATCGAAAGCTTGACAGCTCAATATTCCACCTCGCTTATAGATTGAAGGATATTTCCCTAATATCTAGATTATCATTATAAACAATTATTATATTTGAGATCAGGGTTTATTTTAATATATAAATAATCCTTCATCTGTTCTTATATAATAAATATATATATTATTATTTTAAATAAATCTATCAAAAGCTGTACTTTATTAATTTTTTTTAATTATTATAAATTATAATTTATTAATTATTTTTTAAATATTTAACTTATATTAAAAATAGAATATAAATTAATAAAACTTTTATTATTATTTTATATCTATATATTTATATTATTAATTTTAAATAAAGTATTTTTTAATTCTATAAGTCTAAACACATATTTTATCTAATAGTCTTTTCAATGATTATCAATAGAGCACCTAGTATATAATTTAAATTCTATATATTCATCTACACAAAAGAGGAAATATAATTAATAAATAATTAAATGACTAAAGCTATCATTTACATTAACCGAGACCCCAAGAAGATTGATACCCTAAAATCTCCGCCAGAATAACATATTTATATATCTCGAGCCAACCCAACCCAACCTAACGAATCCTATCACAAATTGTCCTCCTGGATATCTTCATGATGCCTATACCTGAAATTTGGTAAAAGAATTATCCCTCCGTGTTTGTTTCCCAAGTGATCCTCTGTTCCAGACCCATACAGTACCAGTATCAGCATCCAATTCCATGTCTTCCTAAAAATATTTTACAGTCATAAAGCTATCTACCTACATACAAGACCTATCTTTTCCTTTCCCACTAATCCCCTCACAGATCACGAGAAGGTGGATGCGGCTGGCTACTGACAAGATTGATACAATTGTTCAATAATAATGCAGCTTCGTGCAATAATTCCCATCGTGTGTTCTGGAAGACATCTTGGAGAACCATGAGCAATCCAGAACATCCATTGAGCCCGGTCAACTTCTTCAGTTCCTCGGGATTATTGATCGAGCCAAATCGTCGCAAGTAGGCTCGCATATCTCGGACTTGATCTGGCTTTACATGACGATCAGGGACCGGAGCAGTGGTTGGTCCTTCAAGAGCATAGCCATAGCACCAAACGATCAGAGCAGCAAAATATAAAACCCAAGGTCTGTTGAGAAGAACATCGTCGCGAGCAGAGTAATCCACTACTGAATCCGGTTGTGCATGATCGTAGCCATGGGACATTGAGGCGGGTTTTTCGGGAAGGAGGACAGTGCAGAGAAATTTGATCGCATAAAAGGTTGCGTCCCTAGCTTTCGCAGTCGGTGCCCAAATGTCTCGCATTCTTCTTTGGGCACCGGTTAAGTCCTGTGATCCGATCGTGCGGCCAAGAAGACGTTTTGCTCGGGCAAATATTTGACAGTCGACAACGTCAACATGCATTGCCATGTGTGCGAGATGATGGAGCACTGTCTTGGATTGGTATACAACATTGTTTTCCTTATCACAGTAGGCATATGGTCCTGGCATAGTTTCAGATTGTTTCAGCAAAGATAAGTCGAAATCTTGCATCCAAAGGTCGAATGCTCGCGTCAAAGATCCTCTCCATTTGTCCCGACCGCCCAGTGCCTGCGATACACCTAACGAGTTGACTTGAAGATCGCGCTGATTCATATGCCAGCTGACACTCAAAAGGCCTGCCATCAATATTGTACGACCAAAAGAGTTTGTCCTCACGTCTTGAGCATTAAGGGTCCGTTTGAGACCTTCCAAAAACGATATAGGTTTCATCCCACTCGCTTGAAGGCTTGACTCCAACCTACCCACCTCAGCACTACTTGTGGCAGTCCACATGGCTTCATCGCAAGGTAAAGGGAGACGCATTTCATGAGCAACCATAACAGTAGAATGCCCAAACATTGTTGCGTGCGTGGAGTCTATAACAAATGCCGCAAATGCAGCACGTCTTGTGGCTTCATTTATAATCCAATGATTCCACCACTCGTCAGGTGTATTAGCTGCTGACGTTGACGACTGGCGTGAATCATTGAGTACATGTTTGTCATCTCTCGCACTCGGGGGAGAATCCAAGGCAGAACGGCCTATCAATGAACTGCCACGACGCATCAAGGTGATTGTGGTTGCGTGATGGATATGAGCTCTTTCGTGAAGGGCTCTGGTCGAGTACATTTTTTCATATATTTCCAGTAGCAACAGAGCCTGAAACACCCATAAACTTGCCGGGGGACGGAATTGATGGTCATTAAATATCTCCCATCTGAGGTGCCATGCTAAAAAATTCGACAAATCCGCGCCGGCTTCAGTCACTTTTGGACCGTGAATCTTATCAAGAAGTGAGGCACCGATAGCCATCATTGCGATCAAAAGGAGATCTGGTGTCCTATCCGGAGAAAAGGTTGGTTTGTGCACTGCAAGGAAAATTAGCAAGCTTTACACCGCCCATCTAATAGCAAAGAAAAGTCCTACAAATTGGCATTTGATCGCTGAAATGTAACCAGTAACTACCGATGTATGTTTGCATCATTTTTCTACTCATCATGTGATTGTCTTTACTACGATCCCCGTCGACAAGTTTCTCCTTCTTCTGCTTAACAAAGGGTGCATTTCCAGTCTCGTTGAATCTCTCTTTGATCAAGTCAATAATGGCTTGACTCTTCTCTTCTGACAAAACTGTTTCTGGCAAGCTGGTGTCGAGTAAACTAGTTACAGCCATAGGGTGGTGAGATTGTTGAGCAGCTGGAGGATAGAAACCTCCATTACCGAGATCGTTAGTGAAGTACGGGGCATAGCACTGTGCCGTGGCATCAGGGTAGCTGCTAGAAATGTAAGTTGAATACAAAACAGATTAGGAAATCGGGTCAAAATACTTACTTTGGATAAGGTTGTGGATTCATTTGACCCATGTCGTTTTGTTGAGTGCTAAAAAGATATGCTACGAAGTCTTCGGGAATGGCGAACGGGGATCGGTTGTAGCACCCTTCACCGCCAAATACAGGCATCGTGTTTGCTACAGCCATATGATCTAGAAGCATCATGTCTGGGTCTGATTGTTGGGCTTGGCTAATCTCATTTGGATACTCAGCAGAAACTGGAGTCTGGAGCGGTGGCTCAGTCTCACCGGAGGTAATCGTGTCTGCAGCCACATTCGCAAAACCCGAAGGCGGTAAGCTAAAAGGGGGAAAATTCTGTTGACTTATATATGCCTGCGGGCTTTGTGCCTGATTGCTACTGTAGTTTTGGTTATTTGAGGCTGACGGTAGCATACCATAGTGGCCAACATTTGGTTGCGGCGGTCTCGAGAATTCTACCGAGTTGGCATCGGGAGTTCCGAAGCTTGGATGCCGTTGGCCTCTGCCATTAGAACCAGCAGATGATGTATTCTGGCCCCTATGAATCATCTCAGAATCAGAACGCTTGTAATTGACCGAGGCATATCCATCCCCCCCATTAGTTGATCCACCACCGGAATATGTTCCAGATGCTGGGTTAGTCACCGGGGAGTATGAGGTAGATCGAATGTCTTGTGGAGACTGGTATTGCATTTGTGTTGTGCGTATTGTGGGCCCCATAAGACTCGGCCTTGTCACTTCAGGAGATGTGGATTTTTGAAGTGACTGTGGTTGCGGGATCTGTGAAACTGGTGACCCTTGACTCAATATTGAATCTTTTCTGTGTAGTTGAGACCCTTTCGCAGTATGTCGGTCTCGATGCCTGTTACACAGATCCTGCCTAACAAACGTTCTTGAACAACCGTCAAAGTCGCAGTTATATATCTGTTTCGGGGTATGATTTAGCTGGTGACGATAACTAAAAGGAGAGGATGTCAGCAATGAATCAACGGATGCAACCACGTTTGTGTAAATCTTACAGATGTTCGGCTCTAGAATAACTCTTTCCACAGCCTTCCGTAGAACACTCGAACTTCTTGCCCAGACCTTTGCGACTTCTCCTCCGCTTTCTCGGGTGACCATCATCACCAGAAGTGTGACCTTCTGCAATTTCTCCATTTGAGAGCTCCCCTTCATCCTCTGTGGGTTGCAACGAGGTACGGCTTCGCTGTCTACCGCGATTCTTGTCGTCAGTCTCTCCGTTCGGCCTGCGTTGTAGCATAGGATCGGCTATTTGAGACATAACAGGCGCATCGATTTGAGCCGGTATGTTAGATGCTGGCAAGGTAAGAGGATGCGCAGCTAGTATCGAAGTCATAATCTCATACTATTGTTATACGAAGCCGCAAGAAGTACGATACACTGGTTTATCAGCACTTCTGTCGGAGTAGTCGAGAGAGTATTTCAGAGCTTTATAAAAGCTGAGATTGGCGCATAGGGTGGCGATGTCACTCTACTGCCGACCGAGGTCAGATTGGATGAAGCATGTTATATGTGAAGAGAAAAAGACTAAGCAAGAGCAATGCGAATGAGTGGAGACGGGTGGTAAGCTAGACATGATGCAAAACGCAGAAGATGTCCCCAGACTCTCCTACGCACCAAGTAACGCGGGGAAATGTGCTGTACGCTCCCTGCTCAACACGAGAGTGCTCTGTCGGACAGATGATGGAGCGCAACGTGAGATGTGGCTAGGTCATGCAAGAAGACACGCGGTGGCCAGAAGCTGACGAGCGCGCATAGGGCGCTTGTATGAGATTAGGCAAAAAAGATGGAAATGATTATTGACAGTAACAAGAGGTACGACTGTAAGAACTTTGCCTAGTTACTCACTCATGCTTTCAAAAATTGTGTGATTGTGTTATTGTGTCATGGATCGATAATAAGTTGAGAAATGGAGGGGAAAAGGCGATTTATTTCGTGCTAAAGTTTTGAGTTTGTGCTTGGTGAAGGGTAGAATTTGTGATGGGTGGGTGTCTGGGGCCGGAAGCTTTTTCTCTTTAGCGGATCAGTGAAGCTGTGGATCTTGCGGGGGATCATAAGGTTACCAGAGACTTGGCTGGATGCTGGATCGGGTTCTTTTGATTACCTACTTCTTTTTATGCCCTCGGTTTCTATCGGTCCGGGGAACGCTGGTCGCACCGAATTGGGTGAATACCGGTACACTTGGATTCTTGATATAGAGAAGTTCCTCATGCGTCCTGGATCTGACTAGATGTGAAATATAGCCTTCTCCAAGTCTGATAAGGATCGTCGCTTTGATGCATGTCCTTTTCTCTTTCGTGCACTCTGTTGAGGTTTAAAGTAAGATCGTTACTTTCCAACATCACCCCGTTCGTTGGTGTTCGTGGGATTATATTCCGATGGGTTAGGTGAAGTTGATATTTGGTTGAGATTATATGGCATGGAAGGCTTTCTAAGACTTTGCAATTGTCTTTCTGCTGACAGATGAGGATCGAACTGTGCTTAAGCCTGCTCGGCTTGCAGTGCCAACTTGGCGGGAAGCGATTGAAGGATTTAGAGTGGTGGGTTAATCTTTTAACCTTGAATTTCATTTTCTCAGCTGCATGGTGCTTGTTCTTTCTTGTGCCGTGTCGTATCTTGAAAAAGCAGAAATTGTGTTCATCACCAAATTTTACTCTTTGCTTTTTGTTACCTGAAGAAAGTTTCAGTCATAAACCCCTAGTGGTTGACGTTAAGACTTCGAATTCTTTCGGGACATTCTAGTCACACCCGTCACAAGTCTTTATGAAAGTCATGTGTACTGTTGTGGCTGGCTTGAAACCGGAGGATTTAATATAGATTATAGACTATGTATATTGCAACTTTACAAATCATCTAAATAGATATATTCACCTAGACTCAAGGTTACTCTCATTCAAAATTCCCTGTCTTCTCTCTCTTCATTGAAAGTTGTGCGAATCTAATTGAGCACGAATTTTTGAATTAGATCTTTTCTATTCTCCTTACCACTATCTATCTACTGGTTCAAGATGATGTCTGCCAAATAAAAAATTTACAAGGAAGAAATGAGGGGTTTATTTGGGACTCCTTGTAAGCTGCAGACTACTAGGACGGAATCAAAAAATCATATTAAAAATTTGGCCGAGATCTTTTGTTGCTTTTTCTCCTCGTGAAGAACATAATAAAGAAGGCTACTCCATCGCATCGCCGTCTTCCGATAAGGCTCGCTTGACTCCTTAAAACCTTATCATTCCAAGTACGGAGGATGAATGGCCAGTGTCACAATTGATTTGAAAAACTGAATTCCAGCTCTTATCCGACCACTTACTCTTCTATACTCATTATGAACACAATCTTGGAAGCTTATGTTATACTCTACCGTCAAAAGCCTCCAATCTCCAAAAAACAATATCGTGACCCCCTACCTAGATAGGTAAGAAAAACAGCCAGATTGGTCTACTCCGTGCAACACATCTAACTTTAACTCTGTAACTTATCAGTGCTCAAATCTTAATTTGCTAACATTGTGTATTAGCATGAGGATGAGGATGAGCACGAGCATGAGCATGAGCATTAGCATTACCGCATCGTACCTTAGTAAAGTGGCTCTGAAAGTATTTTGACCCGCTACTTATTAATCCGGGGTACTGAACCACTGAACCACTGAACCATTAATAAATCTATCCAATTTCGTAAGCCCCAATTAACTTTCACGCTGTCTTGTCGGAACTTTTTTATTCACACTTGTTATCCATGACGAACTTCATAGTGAATTATTTTTCAACACCAAATCAAATAACTCCTACCAATGTAATTAATTATTATTCTCTAACTTCAAATTGTAATTCTTCAACAACGGAAACTACTATAAGCTCCAGAGCCACCCGCTGTTTCCTCACAAAATGCGTAAAGCGCCTCGCCCACAACAGCCTGATGATTCAGAAGCATCCAGCACCAAGGAGAAAGGAAATCCAAATGCTACACCCGCTACGAATGGGAAAGGAAAGAGAGTTGCAAGCAGTGCAGTTAATGCAAATGCATCGGGCGCAAATAGCACACTCGCTGCGCCTTGTGCTGTAGCAGGAGCTGCGGCAAATACCAATACCGATGGCAATGTTGGAGTATGAACTTCCGTCATCATATTTCAACTCGAGCACCATAGCTAACATATAAACTTTTCCATAGATACAATGGTCAGAATTTGACCCATCTGTATTGCACAGTTATCGATACGAGCACGGGATGAATACGCCTCCAGCCTTCAATAGTTCATGCAATCAAACCGTTCTTTCCCAATCGAGTATCGGCCGTATGTCACCAACGATGGTTCGCAAGAAGGAGCATAAGAGGCAGAGCAAAGAGCAGTTGGCCAATACTGTGCGCAAGCATTTTAACAGCCAATCTGTCAACGAAAACGACGTTATTGTAAAGTTCTTATACAAAGTTCGATATCAGGGTTAGCCGACATATTGTTCGCATAGTTGGCAATGAAACCCAAGCTAATTATTTACAGATAAGAAATTTCGCATGAGATTTATGCCACAGCTGCGACACATGGAGCGATCTCAAGTGGAACGATCCGCATAGCATACGTACATAGACAGGCTTTTGACCTACTTGGCTTTGATTCTTCAAAATACGAAAACAGCTCTACGTTTAATGATACAGTGAACATACGGCAAAGGAGTGGTGTTATAGGGGTAATTGGGTTAGAATTGTATAACACATTGTACAAAAGTACTTATAAGGAGGATTCTTCTCGTTTCAGGGAGTTGTGGAGTAGGAATTCTGCGGGATTTGCATATTTGGAATAATGACAATCATGATCATGGACAGCGAGATAAAACCAATACATACCAATACATTTTCGTACCAAGCAATTCATCTATGAATGGAAGATTTTGGTGTTTGCATTATCGAGCTTTTTGATTTCCATTTGAAGATTTTCAGCCTTGCACGATTTGTAATGATTTGCCGGGGTTAATTACAATCATCCAATCAGAGTTAGGCAATCTCAATCGATTGCCTTGCTCCGGCAAAAGAAAAAAAATATTGGAGCTTTCCAGAATGATCGTTGATATTCATCATAGTTTTAGTTTTACTGCAGCGATACATTCACCTCTCACAATCTTTGTTTTCCTATGACCATTGCAGATTTTGATATATTTCTCATGTAAATTGTGAACATCATTTTATCATAATGAAAACAGGAACAACAGGCCTAACGACAGGTCTTTTGTCGAAGGCCGCTACTCCATCTCGAATTCTATCTTCTACCCCAGCAAGCCGACATCGAGCTTTGAAGAGGGATAACAACAAGCCATCTCAAACACGAAATCTCTCAACAATATGCGCCTCGAGAAGGAAATGCAAATATTCTCAGCAGGACCTGTCACTGAAACCAATGCAGAGACGTGTGAGTAGCTATTTATTCAAAATACGTCAATTCGAATCACGAAGTACTGACCCAGAACTCTTTTAGTCTTTTCATGCATCAGCGAGATATCAAGCTACGAAAAATCCCTATGATGTCCTCGGAGTAGACAAGAGCGCATCTGCGTCAGCCATCAAGAAAGCATATTATGGTCTTGCTAAAAAGTTCCATCCAGACACAAATAAGGATCCAAATGCTAAAGATAAATTCGCCGAAGCACAATCTGCTTATGAACTATTAACCGACCCACAGAAAAAGGCAGCTTGGGATCAGTATGGGTCTGCAGCATTTGATCAAGGAGCAGGACCCGGACCTGGTGCTGATCCATTCGGTGGTGCGGGGGGTTTTGGAGGGTTTGGGGGTGGATCTGGCGGGTTCCCGGGTGGAGGGTTTGGAGCCGATTTCAATTTCGAAGATTTGTTTAAGGGTTTTACTGGAGGAAGGAGGGGTAGAAAAGGCGGTGCTAATCCATTTCATCCCGAGGAAATACTTGTGGGAGACAGTATTGAGGTTCAAACGAATATCTCCTTCATGGAAGCAGCAAAAGGGACGAGCAAAACCATCAACATATCCCCACTATCCACTTGCAAAACCTGCCGCGGAAATGGCATGAAATCTGGAACGAAGCGGTCGTCATGTAGATCCTGTGGAGGGAGCGGTACACGCGTGCATTCTATGGGTGGGTTCCAAATGGCCTCGACATGCAGTACATGCGGTGGTCACGGAATGGTGATTCCATCTGGAGGAGAATGTGGGACATGTTCTGGAAATGGAGTTGTGCGTGAGCGCAAAACGATCAACGTCGATATACCTGGAGGAATTGAGGATGGTATGCGGTTGAGATTGGATAAGGAAGGTGATGCCCCGGCTACTGGTCAAGCTGCGAACCCTGACAGCCCTTCACAACCTGGTGATCTTTATGTACTTGTTCGAGTGGCTACAGATCCCAAATTCAGCCGCTCCGGGTCTGACATCTTACATACCGCAACGATCCCTCTCACAACTGCATTACTTGGAGGTGAGGTCAAGATACCGACCTTGGATGGAGATGTCAGTGTTAAGATCGCAACTGGAACCGGTACTGGAGATAAGATTACTTTAGGAGGTAAGGGTATGAGAAAGTTGGAAGGACGTAGAGGGGGAACTGGGGACCTGAAAGTCATATTCAAGGTCCAGATGCCCAAATCTCTCAGTGCTAACCAACGAACGATTGTGGAAATGCTTGCCGATGAGATGGGTGATAAAACAGCGAAGCGTGTCATGAATGTTGGCCGTGCCTCAAGTTCCTCGTAAGTTCAGTGTCATGTTCTCAAGCTGGGCACTGACAGAGACAGATCAAACCCATCGAATACCGAAGAGAATCACAAGCAAGAAGGATTCCTCAAATCTGTCTGGCACAAATTTACGGATGGCGCTAATTCGCCCAAGGAGAGCGACAAGGAGGAAGAGTCCAAGAAGAAATGAAGCCAATGACGGAAACTTTCTGTATAATAAATGGCAAAAGTGTAGAAATACCACTGTGTAGAGAGGATAGGGTAAATCGATGGAGCATGGCGCGTCCCGAAGATACGAATGATGGCTGTCAATCTACGAATGCATATCTCTAGAATGGAGTTTAGAATATGTTTATGACGCATACTTAGGTAGTATAAAATAAAATGATATCTCACCTCACAGTCTATGACTTGACCAAAGATCCGATGTTGCGATAAACATATCCTCAACTTCTCCAGGCAAAGGACTTTTATCTCCGCCTGACATCCCGTTTTCATCCCATTGCCGAGAGTACTCATCTCGTATGCATCTCGAGATGTGATGAACCTTGGGAATACGAAATTTCTCTACCAATCAAAAATACATTTTAAGAGCTGCAACTTGCCTTTTTAGCCGATTCGTTCATTTGTTTATTTTTTGGCTATTCAAATAAAGAGGAATTGAAAATAAAATGGGTTTGAATGAGATTCTGGGATTTGTAAAGGATATGTGATGGTTTCAAAGTGGTGATTTGTTTTGGATACCTAATCAAGTATTAAAAGAACTTGTGAACATCTTACCGGCACACCAGGTATATGGCTGTCGTGACGATTAGACTACTGACTGCATTGAACATATTAGCTATTTTGCATGCTGCATTCATTTGTGTATAGAGAGACAGAGCCTAAACAGTCCCATATAAGTTTCACAGGGAGATTTGCTCATACTCCTGTTGATAATTGAGAATGAAATTTCAAAGTAACATGAAATTGAGGTTATAATATCATTCATTTTGTATTGTGCTGATTGACTACCTTATCTAGACAGGGCGCTTATGACATATGCTCCTACCCTATAGTTTGAGAAACATCCAAGCTGTGATGGTGGGCCATGGACTAGTAATTGTGATTGAAGAACAAAGTGTTTGTTGATTGATGTTTCTTCGTTTCTGTCGCTGTGTTTTGTGATTGTTATACGAGGTTGATATCTAGTGATGGAGGATGGAAACAATAGTATCGTTATCTGGGTATAACAAGCAAAAAGAAATCGACAATCGAGGGATCGATATTTAACAATGTAATCAAATAATTCATATATAATCTTCATCATCATTGTTGTACGAAATGTCCTCTAGGCTCAGGCGCTTATCTGAGTAAATCTGGGTCTCCTGAAAGGCCGCAGGAGAAAAAAACAGTGCAGATTCCCTGTATTGTAGTACCAGCTATTGCCCTGTAGTCCCACAAGCTCACACAAATCAATGAAAGCTTGGGCACACCTATCAACCCACCTACGTACCTACGTATTTACCTACTGCTTCATCGGATATTACTTTCCCTTCACACATCTGAAATCACAAACATTTCCTATTTATTCTTCACTTTATCAAATTGTATCACAGATCACATATCACACCAGCACAGTATCAAACTATCAGACTACACACTAATCACTCTCCGTATCATACACCTGATGACTAGCTGCTAGTAGGTATGAGATAGCCATGAATGAAATACTTGAGTGAAATCTTGCGCAAGGATCGGATCATTCTTTGCAAGATACTGCGCACCCAAATAAATTAACAAGTTAACAAGTCTTACAACTGACGACACCAACCCCTCCTCCCCACCGCTTTCCAGTCCACATCCAACGAATATCGGTGTGCACAATATTGTCGATTTTATTTATCTTTTACCTTCAGTCAAAAACTTATTGAATACCCTCTGAACTGACATATTTCCTTCGCGAATTTTGCCCGGCCATCCATAATCAGGGTGTCGAGCATCATCCCGTCAAATCTCGAGATGCAAGCACCGATGATATCAGTGCCTCTCAAGGCAACCAACGAAATCGACTGGATACAGCCGTTGAAGAACTATATCAGACAGACGTATGGCGACGACCCGGAACGATATGCGGAAGAATGTGCTACCCTTAACCGCTTGCGACAGGACATGCGAGGAGCCGGCAAGGACAGTGCTGCGGGAAGAGACCTACTTTACAGATACTATGGCCAGTTGGAATTATTAGACCTGCGATTTCCGGTCGACGAGAATCATATCAAAATTTCATTTACTTGGTGAGGATCTGACCCAGTGAGAGATATTGGAATGCTGCTTACAACGTTGGCAGGTTTGATGCGTTCACACATAAAGCCACTGCACAATACTCCCTGGCCTACGAAAAAGCTTCGATTATATTCAACATTTCTGCCGTGCTATCATGTCATGCAGCGCATCAAAACCGATCCGAAGACTCAGGCCTTAAAACTGCGTATCACTCGTTCCAAGCATCTGCCGGCATGTTCACTTATATCAACGAGAACTTTCTCCATGCACCATCCACGGACTTAAGTCGAGATACAGTCAAGACTTTGATTCAAATTATGCTTGCTCAAGGCCAGGAGGTATTTCTTGAAAAACAAATCGCCGACGGTAAAAAGGTTGGACTATTAGCAAAACTTGCCAGCCAAGCAGGTTATTTGTATTCTCAGGCGCTAGAGGGGACCCAGGACAACGTAAATAAGGCCATATTTGAGAAAGTTTGGCTACTGGTGGTACAAGTAGGTGCTTCTAATACTCCTTGTCTGGTTTTTGTAATACATTTTAGCCATATCGATGTTCCAGCGCGAGATCAGTACTAACACAAAATAGATCAAAGCAAATTACATGTCATCTCTAGCTCAATATTACCAAGCACTTGCAGATGATGATGCAAATTCACATGGTGTAGCCATTGCACGACTACAGGCAGCAGAAATTTCATCCAAGGATGCCAGCAAACTTGCTAACAGTTTCCCCGGAAATGTACCCGTCAATTCGAACTTCACATCAGAGACGGGCACAACATTAATAGAGATTAACAGGCGTCATCTTAGTAATGTGCAAGAAAAACTTGCTGAGCTTATTAAGGATAATGACTACATCTATCACCAGACTGTACCAGCCGAAGCTGCCCTCACCGTAATCCCAAAGCTTCCAGCGGCTAAAGCGATACCAGTTAGCGAATTATACGCTGGGCAAGATATTCAGCGTATCACTGGACCTGATATCTTCCAAAAGATTGTGCCCATGTCTGTTACGGAGTCAGCCAGTTTATACGACGAAGAAAAGGCGAAGTTGGTGCGGGCAGAGACGGAGCGCGTAGAAACCGCCAACAGCGAGATGGCTGCAAGTCTAGACTATCTTAGATTACCTGGAGCGTTACAGGTTCTTAAGGGCGGTTTTGACCAAGAACTAAGTGGGGGAGAAGACTTTAGGAATTGGTGCGACGATTTAGCCGGGCATGTTTCTCCTATGTCAATATTTGACTCTTTGAAATCAAGCAAAGAAGCTATAGTAACGATATTGGACAAAAGCAGCAAGCAGTTGGATATGGAGGAGAGCGTCTGTGAGAAAATGCGGTCAAAGTATGAAGGAGAGTGGACTCAACAACCAAGCTCACGACTTACCTCCACACTTCGAAATGATATACGAAACTATCGTGAAGCTCTTGAGGAGGCTGCCCGTAGTGACAATCAACTTTACTCAAAAATATGCCAGCATGAGGTTGATTTTGACGAAATGCGCTCTGCTGGTGAACTAGGCGAGTCTGATGTGCTCTTCCAAAGGGCGTTGATACAGGTCGGAGGAAAGTCGAGGAATACCGCCGGAAGTCCCAGTTCGCGAGAGGGGAATCTACTCGATGATGATTTCGATGATGGCAAAAAGAGCGTCGCAGAACAGATAGCCAAAGTTGAGGAGATTCTCAAAAAATTAAACCTAGTAAAGCGGGAGAGATCACAAGTTTTGAAAGATCTAAAAGAAAAGGTTCGTGAAGTGACTCGGATCTAGTTTTTTTTTGACTAATCATAAGAGTAGGCACACAATGATGATATATCTCATGTTCTCATTCTCAACAAAAAGTCTATCTCGAATTATGAGACCCAGCTTTTCCAAGCAGAGCTAGAAAAGTACCGACCTCATCAGAGTCGTTTGTTATCTGCGAATCACAAACAATCATCACTAATGAAAGAACTGACACTCACATTCAATGATCTCTTGCAAGATAAGAGAGTCCGATCTGAGCAAAGCAAATATGAGACTATAACCCGACAACGGTCATCGGTAATGTCGAAGTATAAGAGGATTCATCAAGAATATCTAGATCTGCAAGCTGGTCTTGAAGGTGCAAAACAATGGTATACCGAGATGAAGGATACCGTCAATAGCCTCGATAAGAATGTCGAGACATTTGTCAATAATCGTAGGTCAGAAGGCGCTCAACTTCTAAACCAGATCGAGCAAGATCGAGCAAGCAATGCAAATGGCCATGCGGATAGGGAGCGCGAGCGTCTCAGAGGATTGATGGAACGCATGTCTATGGACCCATCGACCTCACCAACATCCGGCAAACCCCCTCGTAGGGGATCCAGTGCATACAGCAACACATCTCCATCAGCAAGATACCCAAGTACAAATTTTGCCGGACAGTACCAGGTACCCACCTCGCCACCTCCACAAACAACTACTGCACCTCCGACACGCGGCTCTATACCTGCCCCTGCTAACGGGGGATACTATACTCAACAACAACCCCAGAGAGCTGACCCGTATAACTCAATACCTGGGAGGTCTTCACCATATGGTCAATACAACCCAAGCACGCATTCCCGCAACGCCTCCCAACCCATATCACCTCCACCAAACCAGAGCCAATTTCCGCGCTCACCTCCGCCGCAGCAAACTCAATTCCAACAAAATCAGCACCAATACGTGACAATGGCACCGCAACAACAGGGGCAATATGTTCCAGCTGGATATGTACCCCCGCCACCACCACCAGGACCACCGCCTCTTGGCCCTCAACAAACCTTTCACCAAGCCGGCAGTTCCATAACAGGTCAAAATGACTATGGATATGGAAATAATGCTGCTTCTCATAAACGTGCTGCGTCGCAGCAAAGTTCGAATGATCCTTGGGCCGGCCTTAACGCATGGAAGTAAAGAACCCGGAGTACATTAGGAAATTTCAGACATTGGAAGGAGCGAACATAGGGAGATAACAACTTGGCTTATGGGAGGATATGGCGCCGAGGACGAAGGAATTAGTAAATGGAGATTGTGATACCAATTCATAGCGGCAATGGCACGGAGAAGTGCAGGAAATGTATTTATATTCTCTGAAATCGCAGAACCATCTCTGGTCTACTTGATAGTACAATCCTGCAATTTTGCAAATAAATTTACACGCCCGTGGTCAATTTTGCCAAATGTGGCCCGGCTATAAATATCTCAAAGCTTAGAATATGAAAGTTTGTGAATTATGTTGGAAATGATTATTTTGATGATAAAAAACATGTATGGCGTATGAGAATACTACCAATGGCTGCACTGGGACTGACGGATCGTTTTCCACCCTTCAAATTATGTAATTAATACAATCTGGAATCGATTGATTTCAAAATTCACATTCTTATTATATCCATCTGTGTACCCTGTGTACCCACTCATGGAGGGGAATTCAAGGCCCGCCGGGATTACGTTTTGCCGAAGTTTCGGGGTACCGATATTGCCGATGAGCTTAGAAAGCAGTCTTGGACATCATGACGGAGCAGATCGTAGAATGGTATCTAGGGAAGCTCATAGAATAATAATTGTCACCATCTACGACTCACGATTGTCATCCGCATCGACCCTTTTCCTCCGTTCTAAATCAAAAGTTTTTATTCTCTTCTACCGTACAATTTAGAGATTATTTATCTTCTGTATTCTATTTCTTAATTCACTATTCTTTCCATAATAAAAAGCTATGCTGTACGGCCAAAACTTACCGTGGCGGATTGCGCTTCGAAATGTAGCCATTAAACAAAACACAGAGGCATCGAGTACGATTTTGAGGAGGACAATTAGACAGCATCATGTAGGAACCGCACATCCGTTGGCCTCTCTGCGACCTGTTACGATCCGTCCAGCTCTGGGTGGCGTCGCAAGGTTTTCAACATCTCCTTCTAGACAGAAAGAGGTACCGAAAGATCTTTTTAATCAAGCGGAAATAACAGCAGTAGAAGATAAGAAGGAGAAAAAGGCGAAGTTGAAGATCGAATCGATTGAGGAAGTTGGTGGCGAGAATGAAGTGGATGCCAAGAGCAAGACAAACGAAGCATCGTCCTCTAGTAGCAACCCTTCCTCTGGAAGTGCGGTTGATGCGAAAGGAAGTAGTGCGGGGGGTGCGGGTGATTCTGGCAGTGGTGATGGCGGAAAGAAAGGTCGCAAAGGAAGTTCGGAAAAAGCTTTGCAAAAGGCTACGGTTCCAGAGGTGTATCCACAAGTGATGGCAATTCCAATAACCAAGAGACCTCTATTTCCTGGGTTCTACAAGGCTGTCACTGTGCGAGATCCCAATGTTGTAGCTGCTATTCAGGATATGATGAAGAGGGGTCAGCCATATATTGGAGCTTTCTTGTTTAAGGACGACAACATGGATAAAGATATCATTGAGAACATAGATGATGTACATGATGTTGGTGTTTTTGCACAAATAACCAGCGCTTTTCCTGTTCATGGGGATGATTCTGCTCTGACTGCGGTACTTTATCCACACCGTCGAATCAAGATGTCTGCTCTTATCGGCCCCGAGCGTGAGAGCACAGATGCAAAGAAAACCGAAAGCACCCAAGCTGAACTGCCTGTTCCTGAAATCATACCCGCAAAGTCTACCAAGGAGGAAACTTCGGAGAAGAAGGGCGATGTTGTAGCCAGCTTCGAAGAAGGGACGGTTGCGCAGAAAAGTGCGGAACGCCCCGTACTGCCATATGAGCCAATATCGTTCTTACGCAAGTACCCTGTCAGTTTAGCAAACGTGGAAAATTTGACGGAAGAGTCATATGATCCCAAGAGCCCTATAATCCGTGCTGTCACAAACGAGATCGTAAATGTGTTCAAGGAAGTGGCAACTCTTAACAGCCTCTTCCGAGACCAAATTTCTACATTCTCCATGAGTCAGTCATCGGGTAATGTTATGTCGGAGCCCGGGAAGCTTGCGGATTTCGCTGCTGCCGTTTCTGCTGGTGAAGTCTCCGAGCTCCAAGATGTACTTGAGACTCTCAATATCGAGGAAAGATTACAGAAGGGTTTGACTGTCTTAAAGAAGGAGTTGATGAATGCTCAGCTGCAATCCAAAATTTCTAAAGATGTTGAGAACAAGATTCAAAAGCGTCAGCGCGAATACTACCTGATGGAACAACTGAAAGGTATTCGCAGAGAGCTCGGCATCGAGTCTGACGGCAAAGACAAATTAGTTGAAAAATTCAAGGAAAAGGCTGATAAGCTTGCGATGCCGGAAGTAGTCAGGAAAGTCTTTGATGAGGAAATCAACAAACTAGCACATCTCGAACCCGCCGCGTCCGAGTTTAACGTGACCCGAAATTACTTGGATTGGTTGACACAAATCCCTTGGGGTCAGCGCAGTGCAGAAAACTTCGGAATCAACAACGCGATGACTGTACTTGATGAAGATCACCATGGTTTGAAGGATGTGAAAGATCGCATTTTAGAATTCATCGCGGTTGGAAAACTAAGAGGCACCGTGGAAGGTAAAATCTTATGTTTTGTTGGTCCTCCTGGTGTAGGTAAGACGAGTATTGGTAAGAGCATTGCCAGAGCTCTCAACCGTCAATACTACAGATTCAGTGTTGGAGGTCTTACAGATGTTGCCGAGATTAAGGGTCACAGAAGAACATATGTTGGAGCACTTCCTGGACGAATTATTCAGGCGCTGAAGAAATGCCAAACTGAAAATCCGTTGATCTTGATTGATGAGATCGATAAAATCGGACGAGGTCATCAGGGTGATCCAGCATCTGCACTTTTGGAATTACTGGATCCTGAACAAAACACTTCTTTCCTCGACCATTATCTTGATGTACCTGTGGACCTTTCTAAAGTTCTCTTCGTCTGCACCGCCAACATGACTGACACTATCCCTCGGCCTCTACTGGATCGTATGGAAATGATCGAATTATCTGGATACGTTGCGGATGAAAAAATGGCGATCGCGGAGCGCTATCTTGGACCAGCAGCCAAGGAATTGGCTGGGTTAAAGGAAGTTGATGTCAACCTTAGCAAAGAAGCTATCGAGGAACTAATCAAGTCTTACTGTCGAGAGTCGGGTGTTAGAAATCTCAAAAAGCAAATTGAGAAGGTTTATCGCAAGTCTGCTTTGAAGATTGTACAGGATCTCGGAGAGAGTGTACTCCCCGAAGAAGAGGCTTTGACTGAAGAAGGCAAGGCAGCGTTGGAAGAATCTAAGAAAGATGAGACGGATGTTAAAGAAACACCGGAAACGATTGAAAAAGAGACTACTGAAGTACCTCGAGTTAGTCTCAAGGTTCCTGATGATGTGCATGTCACAATTGGCAAGGACAACCTTAAGGATTATGTAGGTCCACCCGTTTTCACCTCGGATCGCCTATACGACGTGACCCCTCCAGGAGTTGCAATGGGCTTGGCTTGGACACAGATGGGTGGTGCTGCATTATACGTCGAATCAATCCTCGAGAGTGCTCTGTCACCATCCTCCACCCCTGGCCTCGCTACAACCGGTAACCTTCAGGCCGTAATGAAAGAATCAACCACCATCGCATATTCCTTTGCCAAGTCAGTCATGGCGAAGAATTTCCCAGAAAATCATTTCTTCGACAAAGCAAAGTTACATCTTCATTGTCCCGAAGGCGCGGTTCCAAAAGATGGACCATCAGCGGGTATTACTATGGCATCATCTTTACTTTCTCTCGCTTTGGATCGTCCGCTAGATCCTACGATTGCCATGACAGGTGAACTTACCGTTACTGGTAAGGTTCTGAGGATTGGTGGATTGAGAGAGAAGACTGTAGCTGCTAGACGAGCAGGCAGCAAAATGATCATTTTCCCGGATGACAATATGAGTGATTGGCTGGAACTTCCTGCTGTAAGTACATATCATTTGGATCCATTTCCGAATCGCATTTCGTGTGGAGATGATTGCTAATGTATCAAATAGAACATCAAAGATGGAATTGAAGGAAAACCAGCAAAATGGTATTCTGACGTCTTTGACCTCGTCTTTCCAAATCTGGATAAAGAAGCAGCAAATGGTCTCTGGAAAGATCGATTGACGAAAAAGAAGGGAGATAAGGAAGATGAGTGAGTTGCACTTATGGAAATGGCGAGTGATGTATATATTAGAAGAAGCTAGTGAAAACTAGTAATAACTTGGTTATATTGGTGCATGCAGCGATCCATGTTTCTTTTTAGCATGATGATTGATGAGCGAGCCATGGGCATTTCTGGCGTTGAGGATTGGATTGGGCTGTATGAATGGAACTCTACTCTGCAAACTTATACGCATCTATATATGGAAATGGCATGGCATGGACATGGTATGGACATGGCATTTGAGTGGAATGATGACGAAGGCGGATGAACGGGGAGACAGTGTTTGAATTAGTACACGGTAGAATCATAGTGACTGATATTAATAATACATTATATCCAGCAATATGCATAGAATTCAATATTATTTACAGCTGTAGATATTATTAAAAAGGATATTATTGATAATATTTCTCAAATATTGGAATTTATATATTCTAAAGTATTTTAAATCTGATTAGATTTAGAATAAGATATAATATAATCTAATCTTTTCTGGATGAGTTTGAAATATTTTAAAATATATAAATTCCAGTATTTTAGTATATTATTAGTAGTAGTAGTAGTATTTAATATTTTTTGAATATATTTTTGAATATAATCTTATAATATTTTTAATAATATAGAATTTTAAAATAATTATTAGTATTATAAGGATATCTTTAAAGAAATAAGTATATAAGACTAGGTATTATTATAAGAGTGTATATTGAATATGGTAAATATTAATATAGGTATTGCTGTAAGGTGATAGGAGATATGAGATAAGAGATATTAGATAGAAGAAAGATGAGGGGGTTTATTTTTTTTTGGTTTAGATATTAGATATTAGATATTAGATAATATTCCTTTTTTAATATAGAATATTTGATCAATTCGGGAGGGTATTGATGTATTCTAGGAGATTTTCGAGATTGGGTGATGTGTTAGATTGGATGGTTGATGTTTTGTGTAATTGTATATTTATGATGTGGTTTTATCTTGTGAGATTTTATTTTATATATATATAAGTCTGATCCCCCACTTCTCGACCACCCCTGATCTCGGCCACTTTTCTTCATCAAAAATTATAATTTTTATTTATTAATAGCTTTATAATTAATTAATAGAATGCGATAAAGTTGAAATTATAAATTTATTTTATAATTATTAATAAATTATAAAAATTTCTGATTTTTTATAATTTTATATAAGATTTACTTTTATTTATATATATTTTAAATTGATTTTTTTTTAATTATAATTATAATTAAATATAAATCAATTACATTTAAATTATATATATATAATAGAATTTCAATCTTTAAAGATTAAATTATGATAATAATGTTTATATAATAATTATATTATATTATATAAAAAAAGATAAATATTTTTTTTCTATATTTTGTTTAGGTTTACAGGGCTAAGTAATAAACGAACCAGGGTGAGAAGTTAAAGCTCAATTGTATAGTTTATTTATTTATATAATTATTTTATTATATTATAAATTGATATCTTTAATTGTAATACTCTTGTCAATCGATGGGTTTTTGCTCTTTCTTCTTCTTTTTTCTTTTCCTTTTAGAATTTGGATTAAAGTTACAGTTTGGATTGGGAAGAAGTGTGTATGTAGATGACTGGATTCCTATTTGTGGTGATGTTGAATGAGTAAGGAAGAGTAGTTGAGGGATTTGTTGAAGGTTGTGTTTTATAGATGGTGAAGATATTGGATATTATATTTGTGGATGAAATATCTCCGGGCTCGCCGAGTTACGTTATGCGCTTCTATACTATAGATGTGCCTGTGTTTGAGTCTTGGAAGAGAAGAAGTAATTGTAGATTAGATGGATAGGTTGAGCGTGGTTTGAGTTGTAAAGGATATTCGGAGATTGGATTAACTGGTAGTTTCTATTCTCCAAGGTGATTGATATCTTTCGCTCACAAGTCCTGGTCGGGGAGAATGTAAATGACTGTTTTGGTGGTCGATATCTTTGAAATCGCTCCTGATCTTTTTCTTCATAACATAAGCTCTTGGTATCTGATACATGGTTCTATGTCGCACTGGATCAATACTATACTCATAACTTGATATTGTAGATACTCCTCGGAAGGAACTGGCCGTGGATCATTGCGGATAAATGAAGTAATCTCATGATCTTATGTCGTACCAGATCATTGACTTTTAATCAGTCATATACCTCAGGCTTATTGTATCCTCGTCATCTTCATGGTGATCAAATATTCTGGCGAGTTCCCTTATTCCCTTGTCCTCGGATGAAGTTACCACAGTTCCCCGTGATATTGATCAGTATCCTCCGCACATTTCGTGGTACCGATACTTATAGTCTGTGGGGCTGAGTAAATGTACTCCGTAAGTAGTGCGGGGACAGAGGGACAGAGACCAACAGGTTATTTCAACGGTGAGCGGGGCGACCCTCTAGTTCCAAGGTAATGGAGGGAGAAGAATCAATTTAGTGCTAGCTCTCGTTCGTTTGTTCGGCCTTGTGCTGTTAGCTTGTTGATAGCCGTGAGCATTGAACCTCTACAGACGCAGTAAGCCAAATGTCATGGCGAGTTTACCAAGTATGTTCTTACTATTACTTCATTAGGTCTGCTCGTATGCAATTTGTAGAGCACCCAAGGTTAGAATCGGATATTTTAGGGTTCTCGCCTGCGTAAAAAGCTAGGGAAATGCCAAAAGCGCATGATTGCATACGTGGGCGATTTATAGCAAGAAGCCTCATGTATACCCAAGGAGTGGCTTGTTAGTGCCCAACGAGATCTCGATGAGATGGATTTTTTATGATATGACGAGGATATACAGAGGAGGTGGTGATCTGATGCTGATGTAGCGATGTACTGTACTTGGGGATAGATGTGTGTGCTACATACTACATACAACATACTACATACTACATACTAGGAATGTTGACTGTTTTGGTTGATGTTACAGTAACACGGGTTTGAATATCCGTGGTCATAAAGTAAATTTGTGCTTTGTGTCGAGATTCAAAGGGTGTGAGGGATCGGTATGTGAGTTTGATGTATTGTGACGAGAAAACTGTGCTTAATACGTACGTCTTATGTAGTATCACGTGTAAAATATTTGATCATGTACTTGATGATGTACTTGTGATATACTTATGATATGCTTATGATATACTTGATGATGTACTTACGATATACTTATGATATACTTGATGATACACTTGATGATATACTTGATCTCCTCATCATCAAATCCGTCCGATCGGGGCGTTGAATATGTGAAACGAAATGTCTCAAGAGTCGAGAATTAAAACGAGGCAATTGAAAGAAAGTAAGATCTACGAGACAACCAGTGGGGAAAGTGGAATGAAACAATGGAGAAATGACATTTCATCCCACCAACCCCCTCGATGGAAAAATGCAAAAGATCTAACGTGGTTTATCAGCGAGTCGCCACTATCAGCGAGTCGCCACTTTTTCACTTATTCAACCACTTTAAACTTATTTTAATCAACAATTATTGAATCAATTGATTTAAACTATTAAGAATCTAATAATCTAGGGTCTATTATATTATTAGAACAAGTTCTTGAATTGTGACCAGTCTTTCCACATTTACTACAGCATCGATTAGTAGATGATTCCCCATTAGAATTTCCCCTATTTTGACGCTCGTCGCGTCGAATCTGAATATCCACCTCTTGTTGTGATATTATATCTGTAGCTTCCTGACCAGTAAGTACTCCTCCTTGACGTAATTGAGTTTTTTTAACGTGTCGACGTTTGCTTAATGCCTCATTTGCCTTCCGAAGCATACGAATCTCTGCACTTAAGAGTGTATTCTCATGAGCTAATCATTCTGTACCCTTAGCTAATGCAACTACAGTTTCGAATATAGGTGTAGGAGAGCTTGATTGATGTCGAGCAATTCGAGATTTCACTAAAGTTGATTGTAAAAGAGCTTCAGTTGGATTGTGAGGTGTTTGAGAGACCCAAGAGTTGGCAGATTCCAAAAGGATCGATGGAGGGGTAGGTGTGCGAATTCGAATATCTAATTTCGAAAGCACAGCTTGAGGATCAAATGGTATTAGTCCTGCTCCTCGAAAGCCAGCTTTCATATTCTGAATTGTAATCGATTGTTGATATGCAGCTTTGAAAGCTATAAAGAATTCAACCTTAGAAATATGATTGATATATACCTTGATAAACCCCTCAATTTGACAACTATATGAACGTTTGAGTACGCTAAAACATCCAACATCAAGTGGTTGAGTTAAATGACTTGAATGCGATGGTAACTTTACACATATAATGTCATTTGACTTGCAATATGATTGGAAAGGTATCGATTCATGACTTTCATGCCCATCCAATACTAACATTCGATATTTGCCCTTTCTTCGTTGACTAGTATATTTATCGAAGTGCTTTAGCCATTCTAAACCTGTCTCATTATTCGTCCATCCATTAGAAGTAGGTTTAATAGCCCAATCCGCAGGAAAATCGGTTTCGGTATACCAATTGGAAAGATGAACTTGTCCTTGAACTATCAGAAATGGAGGTATAGTTTCACCCTCTCCATTACCACATATAATTGCCGTAGCCCATTCTCGATTGCCTGGTTGTATTGCCTTGTTTCTGCCATTTCTTTCAGAACTAGTTACAACCATTCCAGGGCATATTATACCCATCATAAAGCCGGTTTCATCGAAGTTGTAGAAATCGCAATCTTGAATACCATATTTCGCCCGCATATTCGATACCAATCCAAACCACTCTTCAATAAGCTTGGGATCTTCGCAGAGAGCTCTTTGAAAGTCATAAACACGACTAAAACGCGTCTTTAATTTTGTACAACGCTTTACGAATCGATAAGCCCAGAGCTTTCCAACTCTCTTTGCACCTCTTGATTCGAGAATATAATTCGCCATATCTTCTACACCACTTAATTTAGGTGCAAATCCTCTTTCATCCATATCGATAATATACTGAATAAGCACCTCTTCTTCTTTTTCAGTCAAATTAAGATTATTTGCTCGAGTTTCCATTCTGTGAATTCGACCGCCCATTCTATCTCGTAATGTAGTTCGAGGGACTTTGTAGATTTTCGCAGCCTTTCCAACTGTAAGATTTTTTGATTTTTGAATAGCTTCAATAGCTAAGATTATTCTGGCCTCTTTTGATTGTATTTCCATAATAATTCGTTGAAATATCGCGTCTTGAAATTGAATGATAAAAGATATTGAAAAAGTGGCGACTCGCTGATAGTGGCGACTCGCTGATAAACCACGTTAAGGCTTTACTAGACTTTACTAGACTTGCTAGATTTACTACTAATAACTATTTTGTTCCTGAAATTCCGGGTTATTGTTGTCACCCTGCCCTGAAAAGTCAAAATATCTATGCCACCTCATATATTCCTGGGAAAAATGCACTCACTCACGCACTTCACGCACTGCACGCACTGCATTGATGCATGTTCATCACACAAACCACAAACCACAAACCTCAGCACAGCACAGCAAATCATTGACGATGCTCTATTTGGCCTTCTCGTTTTTCCACCTTCTTTTAATGTGAGAGAGTACAGCCTTCTTTTTTTCTTCCTCAATTGCATTGCATCTTTTAACCCTTTTTTCTATTCTTAAAATATACCTCTTGATCTTGTCCAATTAATTGTTTTTGATATGTTGTACGAACAAGGCTGGGGAAATTGAACAAGTTGATCTTATTCACCACCATCTCCAGGAAAACTTCAATATACATCGACGTCAATATCTTTCAACGACATACTTTTCTTCGCGCCTCCTTCTCCTTTTTAATGCCTTTAAACCCAATGATACCCTTTTCTTCTTAATACATTGAAAAGAGCATCGTGTGTCTCTTGACTTCTTCATTTTACCGGATAACTGCTGGCGACACAAACAATTTACCCCGTACAGTCATCTTACAAGCCTACCGAATCTTTGATGTGACTCTTCTTGAAAAGAATTCATATCACCATTTTCCCCGTGTTATTTCATCTCTGCAGACGTAGGAAATAGATTTCTTTTGCGAAATACTTCAATTCGAGTGTACTGACAAATATCCCAGTTCATGGGAAAATACTGGTTTAAATCTACGAGAAGGACGATGGCACAAAAAAGGCCTGGTGTGCCGGCATCGAATGATCATAAGCTATCTTGGTTTCGAAAGTTCATCTTTCCTAAGAAGGATGAGCATCACACGCCACCAAGCTCTCCACCCAACGCTCCACCGGTACCCATCGAGGCTCAACCGCCAGGGTTAGCTCGTCGAATTTCGAGAAGGGTTGTCCCTGGACTTCCAAGAGCGGGCACCTTTAAAAGACAACAATCGGAGCTGAGAGATCGATTAGAACCGGTCAAGCCAAATGCTGCTGAAAGGCGGACAGCTTCAGTGGATCGTCGACTAAATAATTCGCATCGCTCATCTTCGACTGCTTTGAATCGTGGTCCGAGAACCAGCGCTCCTGAATTTCTGGAGAGGGCAGAGACTATCGACGACACGTTTGACAGTGTAACTGTGCGACCACCTACGGCAACCACAAATGAACATGAGAATGATTCTCAGGGTTATGTGGATGTTTCCAAGGAGGAGAAGCAGGGCTCAAATATCGAAGAACAATCGATCTCTACAGATACATTCGACGAGATAATACTCGAGGAGCTGGAGAAGAAATGGATCTTGAATTTGAGCATGCATTTTCGAGACAAATCTAAGAGAGAAAAGTTCTTTGTTACCTATGCAGAAACACCGACACATTGGCGAAGGGTCACAATCTCTCTGGATTATAGAAATGCACCGAGTAACTCCCTGGAGGAGGAGCTAGAGCGGACAAGGTTCCAGAGAGACAAGAGTGCGCGCATTTATGAGGCTATTCGGGAATCACTTCCGGACATACAATTCTACGATACGGTGACAAACCTCAAGTTGGAGACGCAGGAGGAAAGACTCCACGTTCATGTCGTGGAAGATCTCTCCGAAGTTATTCACTATCCTCCGGTGAAGGCTCTTAACCACCTTCCATGTCGCAGAGTTCTCGAATCAGAGCTTGAATTTGATTCCCATCTATCCGGCTTCGTTTACAAAGTCATCGTGGGCGGGCAAGTCTTTATCAAAAAAGAAATCCCAGGACCAGATCAAGTGGAAGAATTTTTATATGAGATTAATGCCCTACACAAACTCTCTGGGTCTCGCAGTGTGATTCAATTCGGCGGCGTCGTACTTGATAATGAAGCAAAATGCGTGAAAGGTCTTCTGATTAGCTTCGCCCAGCAAGGAGCATTGATTGACGTTATTTATGATGGTGATGGTGGGATTCCCTGGGAAAGACGGGAACGTTGGGCCAAACAAATTGTTCACGGACTTTCCGAAATTCACGAGGCGGGCTTCGTTCAAGGAGATTTCACTTTATCTAATATTGTTATAGATGCGGACGATAATGCCAAAATTATCGATATCAATCGACGAGGTTGTCCGGTTGGATGGGAACCTCCAGAGGTTGCTGCATTACTCGAAAGCAATCAGAGAATATCGATGTACATAGGCGTCAAATCCGATCTGTATCAACTTGGGATGGTTCTCTACGCATTGGCCACTCAGCACGACGAACCAGAAACTCAAAGGCCGTTAACATTGTCGACTTTCCCCCCTGATGTGCCGAGCTATTTCCTGGAAGTTTGTGGTCGTTGCCTTAGCGAGGATCCCCGAAATCGATTGCAAGCTTCAGTTTTGCTAAGCATCTTTCCTGAAATTGATGCTTATCGTGATTTCTATGACGATCAATCGCCAGCTCCTATTGTCATAGATGTTAAGCATGCCGATGAAGGGGAACTTTTGGTCACGGTTCATGATAACGAGGAACACGACAATGATGTACCAGAAAGAGGTCGATCACGTTCTAAACCTTATTCACCACCATTTATGGCATCCGGATCACCAGAAGCCTTGATTACAGATTTGAAGACACAAAACATTCGACCATCACAGATTCAATTGCCCTCATCACTTTCTGGGTCTGATTATTCCAAAGATCAATCCGACCAGCAGCGGGATAATTATCAAAACACTTCAACTATAGAGAACTCAACATTAGAGACCCGACGTCAAGATTCTGAACGTCGATCATATTCAGAAAAGAATACGACTGATATCCAGTCCAATCCAACGACAGAACAAGCGCGAAACACAGTAGCGACACCTAATATATCAATGGCATACGCGGGGGATTTCGCACACATTGGAACCGGCGTCGATGGTGCACATATGGGATCCTTTACATTTGGAGCAGTTAACCTAGATGATGATTTAACGGTAGATAACGATGCAGGCAATGTTTTCTATATGACGGAGGAAAAGATATCAATTGCATAGCATGACATCGTGAAGGATGTGAGGAACAAATGTGCTTTGGATGGGAATTTTCACGCAACTAATATAATGACATCTTCTCTTTTCATGGATTGCACATGTAATTTGGGTTTGGATCTTTGACTGGGTGGTAGGTATTCTCTTTAATCCTTGGTGCTTCGAAGGTGTACGAATACGATACCCAGAATATGAAGGGAAATACAGCTGAGGTGAAGCGAAGTGGCCTTGATGAACGATGAGATGATTATCACTCTTGAGACCCTTTCTATTGATTCCTCTATTTCTACTGATCGATATCATAGCCGCTTCCCGCAGTATTGATGTTTTTCTTTTCCTCCCTACAGAATATTTATTGTCCATGAAATCTATGAATCCTATCGGGTCCGTGATCGGCTAAAAAGTTCATCTCGGAGGGCTCCGCCCAAGAGGCTAGACATGGAGATCGTTAAATCCTAATCCATGCTATAGGACGACTAGACGGGGATGGGGGGCTTTGATAACGATTGCTTATCTATCCAATTGTGTTACTCGATATGATTTGGTGGCACAGATTGATTATTATTATTTTTTGGGGGTAGAAAGTTGAAACTAATCTTTTCTTACGGATCCTCAAATGTCAGTTCCCACGCCTTATCTCCCACAGCCGTGGGCGGACTCCATTTATCGTCTTTGGGAATCCAATTGTCCGTCTTCCCGCTGCACTTTAACGTGGTGAGGGGTCTTGGTAGCTGATTTAGCTTGTAGATACACACGCTCTACTAGCTTGGTATTCTGTTACCTCGAATCGGAACTACGTCTGGACTTCTTTCATACGTGTGGCCTTCTCCGATTTCTCTCCCTTTTCTTATTCTTGTCGTCGTCGTGAGTTGCGATATATATAATTGAGTATCTTGGCTTTGCTTGAATTTTTTTTAATTTGTCATTCGCCTTGTACCCTTCATTCAATTTCTTGCTCAATTGTCCATCTGGGATTGTGACTTGAGCTTCACGGATATCATCACATCGACATCACGAAAGGAAGATATTACATCATATAATCAAATCGTCACCTCAAGATATTCGTTATCGATCAGTCTTCCATCTTTCCTTATATATTAATAACAACATAATGTCGGTTACCATCGACAGTGGACCACATGATGGGCCAGATCGCATTGCCCCCGAAATTTCTCCTAAACGTTCATTTGGAGAGCGCATACACTCCACCGTGAGGGCTTTCACTACAAAAGATGGATGGATTGGGAACTATGATTATGGTACGCTCAAACCATGATTATGATATAAGCACCAGAGCTAAACGATCATAGCATTTCTCTTCAAACCTAATCTTCCCTTCATGAAGAAGTCGACAAGACGGGCACCATTCTTCGGCCTCCAAGATCGCATGCCAGTTCTGCTAGGTCTCCTCCTTGGATTTCAACATGCTCTCGCCATGTTAGCGGGTGTTATTACACCTCCTATCCTCATAGCCGGATCGGCATCCTTCGACACGGAAACAACTCAATATCTTGTCTCTACCTCTCTCATCGTATCGGGTATATTATCCGCCATCCAGATCACCCGGTTCAAGGTTATTAAAACTCCTTATTATATTGGCACGGGCCTAATTTCAGTCGTTGGTACCTCGTTTGCTATCATACCTGTTGCTTCGAAAGGATTTGCACAAATGTATGCAAATGGTATATGCAAAACGGCGGATGATGGAACTCCACTGCCTTGTCCGGAAGGTTATGGTGCGCTCCTTGGAACGGCCTCGTTATGCGCGCTTCTCGAAATAGGACTCTCGTTCATGACACCTAAACTTCTTAAGAAGCTTTTCCCTCCTATTGTTACGGGTCCAACTGTCATGCTCATTGGTGTATCGCTTATTGAGACAGGATTGCAAGGCTGGGCAGGTGGTAGCGGAACTTGTATGTCAAGACCAACTACAGGGGATTATATGCTCTGTCCCTCCAATGCTGCTCCACACGCTCTTCCATGGGGATCTGCAGAATTCATCGGTCTCGGTTTCTCAGTTTTCATTACTATCATCCTTTGCGAACGATTCGGTTCCCCTATCATGAAGTCACTCGCAGTTGTCCTCGGTCTCCTGGTAGGTTGTATCATCGCAGCAGCCTGTGGATACTTTGACAGTAGTGGAATTACTGCAGCCCCAGTCGCATCATTCATCTGGGTTAAAACTTTCCCTCTGAGCGTATACGGGCCTTTCATATTACCTCTTCTAGCCATCTACCTCATTCTAATGATGGAAGCCATTGGCGACATTACTGCAACCTGCGACGTTTCTCGACTTCAAGTCGATGGCAAACTCTTCGACTCTCGTATCCAAGGCGGTGTTCTAGCTGATGGACTTAACGGAATGTTAGCAGGTCTCTGCACAATCACACCCATGTCAACCTTTGCTCAAAACAACGGTGTAATCGCTCTCACACGTTGCGCCAACCGAAAAGCCGGCTTTGCAGCATGTTTTTTCCTCATCGTCATGGGCGTATTCGCTAAATTCGCAGCGGCCATTACATCCATCCCAGATGCCGTTCTAGGTGGCATGACAACTTTCCTCTTCGCAAGCGTAGCCGTATCCGGTCTCCGCATCATTTCCACCGTCCCCTTTACCCGTCGCACAAGATTCATCCTCACGACATCTCTAGCGCTAGGATATGGGGCCACGCTCGTCCCAACGTGGTTTTCGTACGTCTTTACGTATACTGGAGATAATAGGGCCAAAGCGGGATTTTTTGATGCTATTGTTCTGGTTCTCGAAACGGGATTTGCCGTCGCCGCGTTTGTGGCTGTGTTGCTGAATTTGGGGTTGCCGGAGGAGAGTGAGGATGAGGAGATTGAGAGTTTAGCGGGGGACTTGGGGGAGAGGGAGAGGGAGGAGAGGGAGATGGAGATGGAGGTTAGAGGGGAGAGGGGTTTGGAAGGGGGTAGTTTTGAGATGGGGAAGGCGGAGGTGGGGAGGGAGGGGAAGTGAGGTGTTATGTTGGGATGGGATGGATGTTGAGTGTATTTGGGAAAGGAGTTTTGGGGGAATATATAATATTATAACTGATTGATTAATTATATAAGTGAACAAATTATATTGGTTTATTCATTCGTTCATTATTGAATATTATTCAAATTAGAAGCTAGTTTGAATATTATAAATTATAAATTATAAATTATAAAGAAAACAAAGTTATTATTAAAATTAGTAATATAAATTATTATAAATTATAATATTTCAAGTTGAAATAATAATTAGAAATATAAAATTATTATCAATCTTTTTTATAACTTGAACAATTTGATTAATCAAGTTTAAAAATATTAAAAGACTTTTTATTATTATTAATTATATAACAGTCCGGATTATAGGATATAATGAATACTAGATTGTTTTGGTTTGAGATATTATAATGGAAAGGGAGGGTGAGGTTTTTATATTGAGTTATTGAGTTATCGAATGAGGAGGTGTGGATATTGTTGGGAATTTTGAGAGGTGGAGGAAGTGTATGGGATGGTGGATGAGTGGGATTTTTATTGATTTGTAAGTTTGAAAGTGATATGTGGGGGGTAAAGAGGCTATGGGGATCGTGTGCTGGAATACTGGGACAAATTCTAATGTGATTATGAATTGCTATATATTCAACCGCATTTCATACTTCACATTTCAACATATAGCTCTATATCCATTCTCCAAATAATGCCTCATCCATTCAAACAAACCCACCTTCCTAGGCGTAAAACCCTACTGAATCAACAACTCTCCAACCCTCTCCCCCTTCTTCTGTTCCCATAACTCCCAAAACTTACCAGCAATATACTCCGGATTATTAACAGGCTCCTCTTCACTAACCGGTCCCCCAACCATCACAAGCGCAACATGAACATCATCCTTCACCAGCTCACTCAACCCCTTAACCAAATTCGCCTGCGCAGCCTTCGCCATACTCAAAGAGAAAACCGGCGCGAAAGGTTGATAGATAATAGGAGACGAAGTAACAAAAAGCGAAGGATGCGAATCTATTTTTTCCTTCCCTAATGCTTGCAAGGCAGGAAGCAATACTCTGGCCGTAGTATAGAGTCCCAGATTGGGAATTCTGAAATCTTCCAAGATATCTTCTTCTTTGTATTCTCCGAATTTTCCGTAGCTGACTCGCGCGGCGTTGTAGATTACTACTTCGGGGGACCCGACTTCTTGTAAGGCTTTTTGGAGTGCCCCTGTTAGACCTAGTGTGTCTGTGACGTCGGCTACGTATGTGTGGATTGAAACGGATGGGGCGGCGCTGGTTATGAATTCTTTAGATGTGTTCAAGGTGGTTTGAGTGCGTGCGAAGAGCGCAATGTGCGTGAAGGTGTGGGTCGCGAATAGGCGGGGGATGTGAGATCCGATCATGGGACCGGTTCCAATGATGAAGAGAGGACCTGGAGTAGACATGGTAGATTTGTGGATTTGATAGATGTATGTCTTTGGGATGGAGAAGTAAAGTGTTCGTCTGGAGAGTGGTATATATCAAGCTTTTGTGAAGGGTTTTGACTGTGAGGATGAATATTACTATATATATTGTGATCGACCCGCTATGGAAGGGTGGATCCACTAAGCTATATTCATGTAAGGATTCACTTCATGTTCATTAGTAGCCCAGTGTAAATCCTGCAGCTCGAATGCTCCATAAATCTAGGCTTCAAGGGCTGTGGTTCATTCGAACGATGGACGAGTTGTCGTACGTATCTCATTCACGAGTAAGAGTCAATGGTCCTTGTCCTACGCAAACAAACGCCGCGGGGTAATGGAGTCGCGGTGCCTGAAGGGAGTCTGAACTGCTTCTGATGCAAAGGTAAAAGAATATGAATCCTGGGTGTTTGAGTCCATTGTGAATGTATCTTAACTATCGGTCTATGTTGTGATAACATTGTTGCTCTTCATCGCTAATACAGCAAGTATATGATGTGATGTTCATGGACTCATAGAGAAGTATTTCATCCTGTATGTACAGATTAGTTCTGATAATGCATCAAGCGTGTGTCAAGAGACCTAGAGTAACAGCATCAATTGTCTACTCAGTATAAACCGAAAGTAGACATATAGCTATATAATGAGGGAGAGGTAAGAATAACGGAGGTGATGTGCGCAAGTAATTCCGCAGTTGACCTAAATTATATGGTAGAAGATAGATTAAAAGTTAAAGTGGAGCCAAAGAAGCTCTAAGCCTCTAATCTTATTGCTTACGTATGATTTCTGGCCGCTAGCATACATTAGTGCCAACTGTTTGACAGACGACAGAAATACTCTACATAATGACAATGACAGGGTTAAATATTATTACCGTCTTTTATCTACGGTGTTATCGCTGGCTATTACACACTCTCCACGCTATGAAATAGGAAAATGAAGTGATCTTCACCGCTCTCTTTGGATGACTGAAAAATATGGCACTTTACCATTGGCATATGGATTCAAAGACTGGACTGACACGTGCAAGTTCATTTCAGTTATCATACTTCGAGAATTACCTAAATTTTGAATTGCTAATGAGAAGGACCATAGGTCGCAGCCCAAGGATCATACGACTTTAACGCCATTAACTCTTGCATATGCCTTCTACGTATACCTACATTACCACCGTCAAAAATGGGTAAAACGATGGCCGTGTTCAAAAGGTCTACATAGGGCTGCTCGTTGCTGTAGGCAGTTCTATGATAAGTAGTTAGTGACTGCCATAATTTGAAAGGAATAGTACAACCGGCTACTTACACCCCAACAGCATTGATTGCTTCTGTGATTGCTTTAACGCTCTCTTCAGAGCAATAAATCTTCGCTGCTAATGCCAATTCACGCCTGGCATTATAATCACCTGGTCCATTATCGAAAGCATGAGCTGCTTTCCATGTCAAAGCTCTACAAGCTTCTGTCTTCATTTTGATACCACTCAGGAGATCGGCGAATGCTTGTCTTGATAATAAATCTTGTGCTCCTCTGCGATTGTCAACCTTGGCAAATGCTAAAGCTGCTTCGAAGGCGGCTCGCATGACACTGACACTCATGGCACCAACCAAAATAGCCGAAAAATCGAATGCTCTTGACACCACAGGAACACCTTGACCTGCCGGACATAGGATGTTCTTTGCAGGCACTCTTAAATTGGTGTATTTTATATGTGGACCAGAACAAGCAGGGTGTCCTGTAGTTAGAACATGTTTCAATGTTTTGAATGCGCCCTTTTCATTTCGTTCAATATCGGCTCTGCTCACAAGAAGTATCATGACAGCGTCAGCAGGTTCATCGGAGGTAATACTTGTATCGCGGCAAACTACACATTGAAGGTCTGCACCTTCAAAGTCCCAGCCTGCAGAATTGGTTGCCCACATCTATATTCCAAATTAGATTCACTTCTGATATCAAGCCAACTTTCCGTCACGTTCTTCATACCTTTTCTCCATTAAGTACCCATTCATCACCCTCAAGTGTGGCAGTTGTGTTAAGACCTGGAGCACCTTTCTCCAAGTAGTTGGCAACTCCTCCTGGTTCAGAGAATACCAAACTCGCTAGTGGTGCCCCTTCACCATTCAAAAATGGTTCCAAGAATTCTTGGTGCTCTTCTTTTCCAGCCAAATTTAATGGGGTCAAGCCCAACGCAGTGGAAAAGATCGTTAAAGATGCGGAAGGATCAGCGGCATACATCTCCTCAACTAAGATACTTGCTTCAGTCAAGCTTCCAGCTGCACCTCCAAGATGTGGCGCTATGAAGCCCTTGATCATGCCACCGGCGGTCGCATCACTATAGAAAGGTTTCAGTGCTTGAAATTGTTGCTCATCTTTCTTTGTAGAATAAACTTTCTTGATATCTTTGAGAGGGCCAGCAGCCAATGCGGCTGCATGTTTTCGAATCCCATCTTCGGTCGCAGAGAGATGAAAATCAATAGGCATATTGTCGAATTGCTAAATAAAAATTGTTTGAAATTTTAAGAAAGTGATGAGGAAGTTCTGGGATGTAGATAAAGATACAGAATACTTTTTGATTTTTTTGAGGTTTTGAAGAGAAAGCAAGATTGAAAATCATTGGAGCTCATGAAATGCTTTGAACTTTATGAGGGGTGACATTCCAAGCTTGGACCAACGCTTGTTCAGAGTGAGGAATGTCGAATTGACATATAGAATAATAATACTCGGTGCTTGTAAACAACCGATTAGTTCCTAGTCGGGGAAAGCAAGTGTCCGGAAAGCAAATGTCCCCGCAATATTTTTTGGTGTAGAATATATCAAAATCCCAAAATTATTTTTTTAATATATACTTATAAATTTTTAAATTATTAATTTGTATTATTATAAGAAAATAATAATAAAAATTATTATATTAATTCAAAATTATTTATTATATTTTTAAAATAATATCATGAGAATATTCGTTTTCCGGGGACATTTACTTTCCCCGATCAGGAACTAATCGATTGTTTATAAACACCGATTATTATAGTATTAACATTAGGCGACAGGATTGATAATGGCGCTGACATGCAATGCTGACATGCTTCTTGGCCGACAAATTCTGCAGGCATTATCAATTTTTTCAACCATTCATACCACGATCCTATTGATTAGCTTTTGAACCCGAACGATACTGTGTCATTCCAAGATTTTAGAAGTATGTATGTCCTTTGTAGCTTAACACGTATCTCGATACTTTTTTTTCATCTCTCCTAAGCAGCTAAAGTTGTAATCCTGTTTAGGATTCGCAGGAGTGGGATTACGGTTACCCGCTCACACAAATTTATTCCGAGAAGTGGTAGTTACTGATCCTTTTCTTGCCATGTCTTTTGTGACTTTGTCACGCAGCGCCTGAAGTTAGGTATTGGAAATAGTCTTTCACCTCATCTTTTTCCCACACCAAACTACATATAGCTCCCCGAGATACTGACTGCTTGTATTTATTCTCTCCAAAGTTCCATTTCTGTTACTTTCCCAGTCACATCTCATTCTTGCGCGCGCATACTTCAATATACATGCTTCCAAGGTGGATCAGATATTGGGAGTATGTTCTGCTATTTTGGGCATCATTTTATTATTGGTCATGGTGACCAGAATGTGGACTTGTTGGAAGTCTAGTAAAAGTTAACTGGGAGCGGTCGAATGGTGTATACTTGCTACCTGGGTATTGATGGTAGCTTTTGATCTTGACGCGATCAATCGGACATCTTCCTAAAAAGTATGAATGATATCTTTTTGTTTCTTTTTGAATCATCTCATAGTTTTTGAGGGCGGAGAATGATCTCGACGCATGGATTTGAATGATCTGTTTAACGGATGTAAAATTGGTTTGGATTAATATATATTTGATCTGTCTGAAAGTATCAAATTCACTGTCTTGAAAGGTAAATTTAACAAACACAACTGTCACGCTCTCTCTATATTAAAATAAATTTAGGCTTTCTCATTTCGGCGAGATTATTTATTTCATCTATATCGCTGTCAAGATAATATACAGCCTTCCTTATTTTATATCTCCATGTAGCCGCCTCTAAAGTATTTCAAAAAACCATCATCTAGGACGTAATAACATTTGTGATACTCACATCTTTCTCCTTCGTTATCACGACCGTTTTTCAATGTTCCCTAATTTTCATGGGAACAGCCCGTCACGGATATTTACATGAGCATATAGATTGTGGTTAGCAAATGGGATTAAAGGACGAGGTTGAAGAAAAGCTGGGATTGTTGATATCGGGAATATGTTTTATTATCTGTAGATATTTGGGAGGTTCTTTAGAAAATTGGAAATATCCTCATAGGTAATTTTGAGTAAAACTCTGAGCTCAACAAGGAATTTTCATATTGCAGGCACCTTGAAAGATTTTTGGAGACTTAAAGCAAATATTCATGTTCATTGTGCTATTTAATTCATGTACTTTGGTAGTCTCCGTATATCGACTAAGATATGTTCTCTTCCCAACACACGCGATCGTAGGCCTAGTAGGCATTTTGTGCTTTACGTTCATCAAAAACCTTCAAAGCTTCTTCAGCGGCTTTTACGCCAGAGAGTGCCATTGCACCGAAGGTAGGACCCTGCGGTAAAAACTAAGGTTAGAATTGTGATAAGAGGTAATGATAGGTTGAATGACATACCATACGATTTGCACCATCTACCTCGGATAATTCCATACCTCCAACAATCAAACCTGGAACAATTTCTCTGGTTTTCTTGACAATGGCATCTTCAGCGACCTGTAGGATCAAAGAGTCAATAATTGTCTACTAAGAACCGACCACGGAATATCAAGAGAAATAGAGATACATCAGAAGTAGAGAGGTCAAATAGGAAATAACATAGTCCAGAACTAAGAGCCTTATACTTACATTCATATCAAGGCCTCTCATTCCACCGAGTTCCTTGATTTGATTCATGGATACAAGACGCTTGACACAGAATGCACCAAATGGGCCATCGTGACCAGTGGTTGAGATGACGATAGGAGCATTGATTGTGTTTGGATCCATGCAACTTTGGTCATCATGATGCATTGTAACCAATGTCCAATTTGTGACTACACCAGCGATTCTGATGTTACCATCGGCAGTTTGACGTGTGATGAGATCCTCAACTGAGGTTGCATTGAATAATTTGATGTTCGGGAAGGCAAGAACCTTGGATAAAAGAGTGGAAGTGAACAAAGCCTGTTGGTAGTCAATTGTTAGTGCCATCAAATATTTTCAGCGAAGATACAGAATAAAACATACAGCATGCTTGACCACAACAAAATCTCCTTCATCTTCGAATGGAACACCAAGATCAATCAAGAAAGCATCGGCAGGCTTTCGCATGACCATAGCACTGAATAGTTGCCCTCCCAACCAAGCTCCACCACCAGGAGAGACAGAAGCTTCAATGATGGCAATTTTGAGATCTGGACGAGCTTTGCCGAGCATGTATGCAGTGCTTAGACCACATGATCCAGCACCAACGATGACAATATCAGACTCGGCATATGTATCAAGGTCCTTGAAGTAACGGCGAGTCATGGCACGCGAGACTTGAGACTCACGAATAGGAGCAAAGGTAAATCCTTCATCCCATTTCTCAGCAAGTTCAGCAAGTGTCCTGCCTTGGGTAGCAACCTGAGAAGGAACAGCTTTGATGTCAAACGTGGTTTGCAAATGAACCCCGTCGATGGGAGAATTTGGCTCGACTGCGGATGGTGGTGCCATTTTCGATATTTTGGAAAGTTAATTTACCTGGGAGAAATTAGTGACGTCCATAAGGACGGAATGGAAGAGCATGATCCTTTCGCTGGTATTATCCAGATCAAGTTCATATAACCGTATAATCTCAGAACGACCCCTCATCAGCAGCACTTTCATTTCATCCTACTAAGAAGATGGGGAATGAAAGGCAAGCTGATGATTCGTAGGGTCGAACACCGGTTCATGCGAGAGTTACTTATACAATTGATGATCTACCTTGATCCGCAGGCGGATAATGTCCATGCTGAGGACTACATGGCCTCCAACAGTTGGAAGTGAGTTGTACTTTGTACTTGATGTCGTTTGCTAACACACACAAAAGTAAAGTCAGTATTGTTCCAGGAAGAACGAAAGTGATACGAACGATGGTCTAGTATGTGAATGAAGAGCTTTAGCAAAGATAATGAGAAAAGAAGAATTATGTTGGGAATCCTACAAATAAATACTACGTAGTCCATCAATCACGATCTAAGTGAGGGGTAGCTTTTTACGTAGTGCCTCCCCCACGTGTCCGGGATTTACCCTGTTTCATATGCACTCACCTTCACTATCGCCGCTATCTGATTGAGGGATTAAAAGTTCTATACACTGAATATGTCAGAGATTGAACCTGACTGGAGGGAGAATTTGATCAACAATGCGGACGCTTGAAGTATGTTACCGGCCTTCTTTCATTGGTCGGGTAGGAATGTTTTGGAATTTACCCCAATTCCGAAAAAGCTATCTTATTGATATTTATATTGATCCATCACTCACTCCACAATCCCTTTGTCTGCTGCAGCTTATAACTGTTAAGGAACTTCTAAAAATAATTCTAACTGTTCAAGTAGCTATATCTCGCTTTCTTCTGTAAACTTTAAACTTCGTCATCGATATAAGATTACATCTTTAAAATCCACCGTATATTGTACCGTGTCAACCCAAATATGATTATAACTATGGTAATAGGGGCTATATGATTTTAGTTAAGCGAAAGATATATTTATCATTAATAAGGTTATTAAAGGAAAGAATAAATATCCCTTAAGTAATTTCAACATTCTAGGGGCTATCGGTAGGGAAAACTACGGTTTGGAATAATTAAGTGATTTCTTGAAGATGAGAGCACCGGTTTTGAGAATAAATTCATCGAGTAACCCTAGCAAAACTACTCGATACTTCTAAATTATATTATATTGATATTCGGTTAGAGCTCAGATTAGACCTCATTACGAGTTACATAAAAGCCAAATTTGGAATTTCTTGCAGCGAAAAGATATACATTTCAACAAACTAACAAAAGCAAGTATCGCCCCTACCCTACTTTCTTTTTCTGCAATGCCATAGCATCCAGGCTTATTCCTCACAGTATGCCCTCGAGCTCCTGCTACAGACCCACAACGCACGCCTAGCCTCTATCCCACTTCACCAAGGAGCACCCTCAAAGATCTGCGCAAGTCCCTTATATTCATTCAACGGCGTCGCATCAGCATGAGCTGGTATGTACGCATCGAAAGCGAAAATATAAAGTCTCGGCGCAGGCGCACTCTTTTTACGAGCTTCCCAACCTGCATCATCATCAAACTTGCAATGAAACGCAGCTGTACATTTAATTTTCTCCCAGAATTCCAAACGTTCTCTTTTTCCTGATTTTTTGAGAGTTGCTAGATATCCTTGATAATAATCTTCTATTTCCTTTGCACCGTCAAGAACATATTCGATGTCTTCCCTGTGTTCCCCTTTAATTGTTTGGTCATATCGATCCCTGTATTCCGTAATCCACATGTCTGAATCAAGATCCAGAATGTGGTATTCCAGCTCTTTCTCAGACTTTGGCTTGCGGTAATAATAGTTGGCTGCGAGCATGGTTATCATTTGGAAGACTGTAATATCGGGACACATTCGACAGATAAGCTCTAGGACCTTGTCGTATATTTTCGGATTAGGCAGACCGTCTTCGAAGATGTCGGTTCCAAAAGCCGTTAGTGCAATGCGCTTTATCTTTGAGAGATCTATGCTGCCTCCGTAACGGTATAGTCGCAAAAGATCCGGGATATTGAGCATTAGGGTTTCTCTCTCAGGGTCGATGTAGGTTTGACCAGTGGGCGAGCCGACTTTCCAGAAATAGCGGATTGGTACCTCCTCGTTTGTCAAGCCTATAATGAAACCTTTATTGCTTGGTGGTCCTGAAATTTTGACATGTTTCATTCGTCGACAGATCTCTTTCCTTGAAGTGTTACAAGCATTCAATAATGGCATCAAGTGGGTTGCTGCAGGTATCTCGGTCTTGATCTCAAGCTGAAACTTTTCGCGGTTCCTAGAAACCACGAAGAAGAAATCGACTACTGGTGACTTTCTATCTGGGATGGCTTCGTTGAATATCATTTCTTGCAACTCAAGGTGAAGACGCTCAAATTTGGTGAAAGTAGATACATCTTTCTCGATTGTGGGAGACAGCTCTTCTAAGATGCTGCGGGTTGGTCGGACGTTTACATTATCGAAGTACTTGATGTAGAACGCCGTGTTACCTGTCTAGAAGTTAGCGCAAAGCAGATCTGGTTGGAATTAAATAGATCTAATACGCTGCAAGTCCCTTAAATTCATATTTCAGTGCCAAATTTTCCTTTTTGACGTGAATGCGGACGAATTGGTCGAAAATGATTGAGAAATCCTCCAGGCCTGACGAATCTTCGTGGTTTCGCGGGGTACGAATTTTATCGTTGAAAGGTTGAGGGGTTGAAAGGTTATGATTAAGAGGTTGGAAAGTTGTAATATTTGATTGGCAGAAATTATTAGTGTCGTAATTCTGGAGTATTCGAAAGATAGAGTTAAGGTATTGAATATCTTTGATGTAGGCAGCCTGCGTCGCCACGGCAGTGGTGTCGAATAATCCCAAAAGAAATATGAAAAGTACAGCGATGATAATTCCTATTCTTACAAAATTCTCACTTGTAACTAGAGGCGATGAAAATGAATAATTGCCGTTGGCCTAGCCCCAATAAAGATGAAGGTAAAGTGAATAGAAAAAGAAATATTATTAAGAAACTCAATAGGTACCTTTTGATCATATTCATTTTCTTAGCTTACGGCAGTATTAAGAGAATCTATCGAAATTTAAAACCACAAAGGGTGAATTTGTTCTACGTTCAATAGACTGTGCAACAGGTACTCGCAGGGCGGGATTATTACTTTAATAAGTAATTTATAAATAATCTACTTATAAGAATTTACTCACTGTACACTAAGCGAAATCGTGATAAGATCCCTGCAAAAACTATGTTTTTTTATAGAAAATTGAATATCAAATATCTTATTTATTATTCTATTTAAGAAAAGAAAAATATTCAAATAATTTTTATAACATTGATTATATTTCTTATTTTGTTTGAAATTTTCTATTTCGGCTAAAAGAATTTTAAAAATTAAAAATCTAAATTATAATATAATTTATAATTGAATTATATAATGAAATTCGAATAAATAATCTCAAATTTTATATTTTTATATCTTAAAATATATTATATTATTAATTGAATTTTTGAAAAGAATTAATTTTTAAAGATTTTAATTATATATTTATTAGAAATCTTATAGCCCCTGAACAAAATAATAAATTTTAAAATTATAATGATTTTCTTTTGGATTCCAAATAAAAATTATTGATTTTAACTTCTTAAATTATATTAATAATCAATTACAAATCGGAAATTAAAGATATATCTCAATTTATTAAAATATTAAAAAAATAAATATAAAATTAATAATTACTTAAATCCAAAATATAAAAAAACTTTAAATTAAGAGAACAATTAAAAGAACAATTAAAAGAACAATTAAAAGAATAATTAAAAGAATAATTAAAAGAATAATTAAAAGAATAATTAAAAGAATAATTAAAAGAATAATTAAAAGAATAATTCATAATATATTATATTATTTATTATAAAATTATTAATAAATAAAAATCGGAAATTTATTTTTAATCCAAAAATATATTCCGAATTAGAAATAGTTTGAAAATGAGTATTATTAAACTTTATAAAAAATCAAATCCCTTGAACTCTAACCTCCAAAAATCTCAAATCTCGAAAATATTCTGCAATTTTCGCCTTCGTAAGATTGATTACTAAGTGATTCTTTACTATCAACTCCCGGCCCAGCACAGCTCACCTCCGTAAAACCTCAGCGACAAATGGGGGATAATTTTTGCATTTCTAGACAGAAGGAACGCAGTTCAGCTTTGAATACAGTATTAGGGATGGGATGTAAAGACAAGTTGAGTAGCGATTGTCACGTAGATGGAAGGTGAGGGCGGATGGAAAAAGACTTGGTAATTATGGAGAGATTTTGAGGAGGGTATAGAAAAAAATTTGGTAGTTACGACGAGAAAGAAAAGAAGATGAATAGGAGAGAAGTCTGCTGGTTTGTACCCCAATTCAATGTAGTTTGAATTTGATAGAATTGATAGTATTTATTAAAACAGGCATTATTAAGAATCCAAAATATCTGTTCTGTACAGACGGATTGATGAACAGTGCCTTTACTTATTGAGTTGTGATGAAGTGGCCTTTGTTCTGGAGAGACTCGAAATGACTCGGTGGATGCGGTACTTGACAGCAGAACAGGTGTCAAACAAAGCATTTCTTCGCACATATCATTATCCAGATCTTTTACACCGACACATAAGAAATACACAGAGATACATCATAACTGCTAATTTTCTAGTAAAACCATCGAAACCCCGATTCTCGAAACATACATCCACAAAAATGTTACCTTACGCACCCAGCGAAAAGGCATACCTCCTCCATCTCTGTGTCGTCTATGAAATCATAGGAGTTAAACTTAACTCGTCGGAGGCATGGCGCGGATTGACCCAAGGCATGGTTGCCGAAGCACCAAGACACCTCGAAGGTGGTGATCTTTTCAATGGCGATCCGTGGCCTGTTAGACAATATACGTCGCCGAATATCCCTCACACTTGTAGACGGTGGTTGAAGACTGAGCGCGCCGGGATGCTTGCAAATGCTACTGCTAGAGAAAAGGGCGTGGATGAAAGGATGACGTTGAGATTTATACTTGATGATCTGGCCGTGCTAAAAAAAAACTCGTGACTTGTGGCTGGACCCAAGCATCGGATATAGGACATCTTCTTCCTGATGGACCTGTTGAGCGAGGACCGCATACTACGTAGTTCCTAGGCTGGTCCTAGGCGAGAAAAGATTCGTAAGATAGATTTGACTTGATTAACAATATAACAATCGATAGAAAAAACCTCCTGCATTTGAAATGTGCTCTAATGTGAAAATTGTATATTCAGTGACGAAAATGATGACTTGTCAAGTAGTGGGCACAACGGAATCTGAGCTCTATAGTAAGGCTCTGGACGGAATGACGATGAAATGACACAAATGTTGAGATAATATTACGAGACTCAGCAAGCGATGTAATGATGATGCAAAAAACACATTGTATAATTCACCGGTGTCGCAATCAGCATCCCCTTGACCTATTTTGATTCTCCAAAATTTCAGTACCACATCAGCACCTCCTGGATCAAGATCAAATGGAAGTCAAGAAGCCTACAGGTGCTCACAGGTATTACGGTCAGCTTATTCTTGACGAGGGGGAATGTCGTTTGCGGGGTTGGTTGCGGACTAAAAGGCTGTTGGGCGTAGAATCTCCAGCCTCTCGCTTCTCCATGCTTATAGTGAGCAATGGGATTTACCACTGCTGTGGAATCGACTATCATGAAGAGATTTGCGAGACTGATGGAGTATGCGTTGATATGATTTTGAGAGCTTTTGTGGTTAGTGATGGACCGAAATGAAGTGGCGAAGATAGTGATTGAAACCGAAGTAGTTTGTCTACCTCCCCCTGTATCCTCACTCCCCGAAAAGAAAAATTCCTTCGCAACCATCAACCAGTGCATATATTGTATAGTATCGCCATATTAGTGATCTGTGATAATGCGCTGGTGCAATACCACTTTCCCCTGAATGATTATTGGAAGCACTTGCCATTTTCGGTCGTGCTATTCCCCAGCTGTCATATTTTATCAACCACAAGCCTCTGCAGAGAACCAGCGTACGTGGTGCAATCCATCTGTTGACCACCACCTTCTCACCTCTCAGCGCACCACTTAAGCTGAGATCATGATGAAACTCAACCATTTACTTACTTCTCCGAATGCCGTCACTTGAGTTTTAGCCGGTCAAAAAATGATCGAATAATGCTTTGGGACCTCTCGAGACAAGCTCTAAGTGTGTCAAAAATTGGAATTCTTCATTGATAAAGCAAAGTAGCCATGTCGCGCGATGGTCCCTGGCTCACACCTCGTGCAAGGACCCTCAGACAGCTACTAAGTAGGAAGGTAATTTCCCGAACTTGCAAGGTGGTAACATATGCGCCCCTTCTAACTAGCATGTGTTCTACCTTGAAAATGCTATCCGAGAAACGTGGATATGTGCCGAGGATGGGGAATTTGTATATACTCTTCCTTCCTCTTGTAAACCCATGGACCCATTTTATAACGATCAAGAAACAAGCCGGGAGACAGAACAGTGACGATTAGAAAATCTGCTGGCTGTGGGATAATCGTCCAGAGATAACTTCGAGTTACATTAAGGGACCTGCGTTGACCGATTGTGTATGGAATATGGATACTACATACAAATTTCCACGTGGGGTTGGCGATATTTAAGCTGGGGTTGCCGGTGTAAGGTTAATGCTTGGACCACTTCTGAATCAGGTAATTTACATATTTTGACTGAGATCCGTCACTATGATTGGTAAATTCACGATTTTCGTCTGAGATCTAAGGTTAAAAGCTTAATTGAGATAAATCAATCCATCGCACAGAGCTACCCAGTATGTAGATGAGCACCAAGACCTCTCGTATTCTCCTATTGATCATTTAGAGTAGCATTTCAATCCTTTGTTTATGGAGTTGCGGTTTGAGGCTTTGAGCTCTACAGGTCGTATGATTCTAGCGGTGCTTGAAGGACTAAAAGAATAATAGTCGGCTAAAAGAATGATAGTCACTCACCCCCTACAGCGGGAACAAGAAAAGAAAACATGGGAAAAGTCGGAACTTGCTTGATTGGGTAAGGGCTTTGGCTGCTTTCCTGGAGATCCCATCCGTGCAGATCTCCTGAGCCAATGATCTACAAGGTCAATGGCTTTTAGTGTATCTCTCTTATTCCGCCAAATCCCAAACCATTCTACAAGACTACCCACTAATAACTAGGTAGGTACTGACTGATAAGTCTGACAACAAATTTCATTATGTTGCCTCCTTACTCGAGCCTCCGTCTATGAGTACTGAGTGCTACAACATGAAGCCAAAACTACTCGAGGCGTTGCGTTGGTCTACTGACTGGTAGGTAGCGAAATACCATTGCTATTAATATACACACTGTTAAATGCTGGACCTGTTCCATGATGGACCAACGGCTACTTTTGCTAGGGTTCTACTTTGCTACCACTCATTCTTTGACATAAAACTATTGTTTCAGCACTGATATTCAGCTAGCTCAGCTACTTATGCTTATTTCTTATAACTATTCGTATTATCTCTTTTGTGTTTCAAAAAGTCAAGAAAAGAAGAGGGAATCATTCGCGGAGAATACTGATCACCAGCACATAATATGTCGAAAACAGTTCTTATACTTGGGGCTTCCTATGCTGGCCTGACAGTTGCTCATAAGTCAGTGTATTCAGCTACGTATGGATTGGAGATAATAACTAATGTTATGTAGGCTTCTCAAATCGACTTTACCGGCAGTTCCTGACCTCAAAATTGTCTTGGTCTCTCCTACCACACATTTATATTGGAATATGGCTTCAGTTCGAGGTTTGTACCACAACTTTATTCATACTTCGAATCAATTCTCACAGATGTACACAGCGATTATCCCAGGTCAATTTGGAGATGACAAGGTATGCCGATACTATTTACTGATCCCACGCTGCTTCGTTAGATGACTGACAATCTCCTCAGATGTTTGCAGAGATTGCGCCTGGCTTTTCCAAATATCCCAGTGAATCGTTCGAGTTTGTCCTAGGCACAGCGACGAGTATGGACACAAGCGCCAAAACCGTCACGATCAAAACCATTTCCGGGCCCGAGTTGCTTCAAACATACGAAACATTGGTCATTGCTACCGGTAGCCATACGATTGGCGAGGTGCCGTGGAAAGGAGCACCCTCGGGATATGAACAAACCAAAGAACTTCTTCATAAATACCGAGAGAAAGTTGGAAGCGCAAAATCTATCGTGGTGGGAGGCGCAGGACCCACCGGGGTAGAAACTGTTGGAGAATTGGGCTTTGAATATGGGAAGACTAAGAACATTATCTTAGTACGTGCTGATGCATAAATTTCTTATCGCGTGGATACAAGCGTACTGACCGAGAAATAGATAACTTCTAGTGACGAAATCCTGAAAGGAGCAGTTACTAGCCCTATAGCCTCATCGGCACAGAAAGAGCTCGAAAAAATGAACGTCGATGTGAGGCTTAGAACGAGAATTAACTCGACAAAATTGCTATCCACTGGTCAAACAGAGCTTTCACTCTCTAACAGCGAAAAACTTCTTTGCGACCTGTATCTACCCAGTGTCGGCACTATCCCAAACAGCGACTTCATTCCAAAAGAATTGCTAGATGGACAAAACTTTGTGAAAGTTGATCAATACCTAAGAGTTCATGGAAATGAGGATATATGGGCCGCGGGTGATATCATCGATGCGCAACCAAGTCAATTTGTCTACGCCGATAAACAGGCCCTCGCGCTAGCAAAAAACCTAGATTTGGTTCTGAGGTCGAAAAATCCAACAGTGTATAAAACAGACGGCGCTCCCATCCTAGCCGTTGCTCTTGGACGTAGTAGAGCTACAGGCCGATCTGGAAACTTCAAACTACCTAGTATAATTGTTTGGTTCGTCAGTGAGTATTTGTCACCCCGTCTAAAGTTCCCTCTCTCCCTCCCTCACTAACACTCTCTACAGAGGGTCGCACTCTTGGCACGCAAAATTTACTTCCATATGTCAATGGTACCAAATTTTGAAGGGCTCAAGACTTTATGTGTTATGTAATGAGATGGTGATATAATAATGAGTATAATCATGGGTGTGTGTTGATAGCCAGGCGCGTATGGGTTGGATATATCCTCAAGCTTTAATTGGAAATAAAAGACGGGTTGGGAAAATACATGTATATTTTTATAATGTTAGTAATAATTCACATTGTATGTATCCTCGCTGCGAGAGCCTTTGTGGTGCTATGTATGCATTCGAATCGGTCTAATTTATATCTCCCGTGATTGCGACGGGTAGTTGTTACAAGTATTTATATAGAAAAATTAAAGCTGCTCGCTCGCTCGCCAACCTCTATGTAAATCTGTCGCGATTCTCCAAACTCCAATTCTACGATCCCAGTATCCAGCGCCTCTAATGCAAAACCACCTCTTGTGAAATCTACCGATATAATATCCCCTCAAAAACCTAATCCAATCTCAACATCATCTATCTTCTCTATCTCCTCTATTTCTCCTCAACCTCTACGCCCAATTTCTTCAAAACACTCTTCATCTTTCGCCCATCTATTGAAGTTTGTTTCATTTCTCCCCTCATAAATTCATTAAACTCCTCCCATCCATCTAAATATAGATGATGTCCCGCGTTTTGAATAATAACCACCTTTGCACTTCCATTTTCTAATTCCTTCTCTTCTTGAGATGCTTTAGCGAGTGTTTTTTCGCGTTCTTCTTTGCAGGCTTGCTCGGCTGCGTAGCCACCTGCTACGTCCATCCAGTCATTGTCGCCGTACATGAGGAGGACGGGGTATCCGTGTTCTTTTTGTCCGAAATTGGATGGGGATGTGGTAGAGGGGGGGATGGGTTGACGGCCTACGCCGTGGATGCGCCGGATTAGGGGGGAGCGCGCAAAGGCGCCTGGGGCGAGGATGTAGGGAAGTGCGTATTCGCCGGATCCGCGCTGGCGGAAGAGGGAATAGGCATACATGTGTAGTGCTTCATTTTCGTTGCTGGGAAGATGGGAAAAGCGGCGGGAGGTCCAGCCGGAGACTAGACGTGGTCCTAAGGGGCCGGCCCAGCGGACTATCGAGAAAGGAGAGACGTTTGCGTCCCAGAGGTAGGTGAGCCAGAAGGGCATGGGTCGTTTGACTGGTTCCGATTTGGATTTATTGTTTTCGCGTTTATTGCGCATCTTTCCAAAGTTGTTGTTGTCGCTGCCGGTGGTGCGTCTACTTGGATTTGAGGGTGCAGAGACAACGTCGGTTTCTTGATCTTGGGTAAATTCGCTTGCGAGAGTTGATTCTTCGGGCTCGGGCATCTCTGCTGAGGTGGCGTAGGGGTCTTCGGGAATACCCACTGGTGAGGCGAGTATCAATTTGTTAAGATGGCCGGGGTATTTGAGTGCGTATGCAACAGCCATGTAACCACCCATACTGTGGCCCAAAAGTGTGAATTTGTCGAGTTTCTTCAAAACGCGCCATTCTTCGAGCGCATCAATAAACCAACTCTCCGTTTCTGCAATTTTGCCAGCGTGGTCCTTGGCACTGATTTTGAAAGATGTTCGGGTGCTTCGTCCCATTCCTAGCATATCCAAGGCGTATATCTTCCAACCTGGCACTCGACTTAATCCTTCAAAATTCTTGTAGAAAAATCCAAGACCTGCGCCGTAGCCGTGAAGCATTACTAATGTATCCTCGACCCTTTCCCCAATCCTCTCCACGGAGAATTCATTTATTGCCCTGTTCTTCCCACTTAATTTCACAAGATTTGAATGCCACTGTCTCGGACCGTGAGGATCGTTAATGGAATTGGTTAGCACTGGTTCTGATAATGCCTTCGGGTCTTCGTTTACTGCTAGAGTTGATGTGCCGGCTGAGACTGGCGCAGAACCAGTCTGCGTATGCGTAGGTGGTTTTTGTAGATATGGGACAAAGGACAAAACATTGTGTTCTGCGACAGCCGGTGAAACGCTTGCCCACCACTGACTAAATGCAGGCTTATATCCTAAAGGGAAAAAGCCTTTTGCTGGGGGGTCTCCTTTGGGAGGCTCGCGTTGAGAAGCCAGCGGAGATTGTTGGGTTCGAGGGGACTCGGTGTCGGAGGTAGCCATTGTGGTATAGGTTATGATGTTGGTGAGTCGCTTGAGATATGGATGAGCAGACTTTCGTCTAGTGAAGGTATCAAAAGGTTTTGATCGCAGTAATAGCGACGCAAGGTTTGCTTGGTGCAACTTGAAGGATTGCGAGGCGATGAGTACACCTCTCAATTACTTTTAAAGAAAGTGATGGAACTGTCGACGGAGTTAAGGGCTTTGAGACAGGTACGGCCGTGAGACGCCACCCTTGAAGTTCAGCAGGCGTAGGAAATGTAGGTATGGAGATATTGAATAGAACAAGAGATGTCGGGGAGGTTTTGACTTTTATAGGGAAAATGCAGCATTAGAAATCATCAAGTCGTCGAGGAGATATTTAAGGGGCTTTTGGAGAGTGCAGTGTATTCAGTAGGAGAGTGAGATTTACTAGGAAGGTAGTAGGTAGGGACTGTAGGTTGTTCTCAGGTCGTCATCCCACGCGAATGGAATGCGATCAACAAATTCGGTCATCGGAGCATCCACAATCCGAAGTCCATGGAAAAGTCCAGAGAAAAGTGTAAAGTTTCCTCAATTCGCATTTGCTTCATTCTGATTGGAAATTGATAAATTGATAAATTCCCAACTGGTAATTACTCATGTGTATTATTAATATTGTGAGGCTCTTTAAATATCTGTCTCAAAAATTGGTGGAGGATGTAGAGATGTTTCGGCCGATGAAGGTGTCAGTTAGCTGCTTGAAAGTTGGAAGGTCCCAGAGAAACAAACATCACCAAGGTTCTTGCCGAGCTTCTAGAATCTTAGAACATTGTGACCTCGACAATAACCTTATCCTCATATAGATTGATCGATTAGTCGATTAGTCGATTAATCAATTAATCAATTAATCAATTAGTCAATTAGTCACTCGACTACGGAATATCTATCGGTGAACTATGCACCTCCATATTGCTCCACAGCTCCAAATTTATTCTATTGGCAGATGATCTTGGACTTTGACCTTACCAACAGCGGCCTTCATTTTTTCGTCCTTCAGAATTACCCAGGTACTCTCAACATTTCCCTTTCTTTGCCCACAGGCCTCCAATTCCAAAGCTCCCTCATAGCGACGAGCATGGCACAATGATATTTCCATAGCTTCAGACAATTAAGACATTCATCCATCCCGATGTCTAAACTCGATCAGCTCGTCAAAGGCGCACCGCCTCCAGGAACTCATGTCCCTCCTATACCAACCAGTGGTATTACATCGCCCGAATCTTCTATTATCGATCCCCTCGCATCCCTTCCCTCCTCTCCCCCGCAGATCTACCTCAATCTTCTGATTCTCGAAGCTTCGCTGCGTGCACAGTGGTTACAACTTCGCACACGAAGGCGGCAACATGCATTCTTCCTAAGTCTGCTGGGGCTCTGGAATATATGGTTTGGCTATGCATTGTTTCTGGCGCCGAGGGAAGATGGTAGTGGTGTAGGAGGATCAGTATATTGGGTTGTAGAAATGACAGAGAAGATGTGTTTTATTGGCGGAATAGTCACTGCACTTTTGATATGGGGAACTGGACAATGGGAAAGAGGTATTCGATGGCCGAGGAGGTTTGTGGGGATTACAAACAGAGGACTTAGAGGATTCAATTGCAAGCTGGTGGTTATCAAGCAGTCATGGTGGAAGGAGTTACTATCAGCGTTATCATTCCTATTCTCTTATGGATTGTTCTCGGGCAACAGTGGAAGCTCATATCGTTTTGTGGATCAATCATTATTAAAGGAGTCGGAAAAGGCCGCGAAGAGCGGGGGACATCATGCGTTACCGAATATACATGAAGCTGATGATACAAAGGGTTATGAAGAGGACTTGGCGCCTGGCGGGGATTACGTGAAACTTTTATTGCTTCCCAAACCTTTCTCTCCCAATTTTAGGGAAAATTGGGATATATATCGTACAGAATACTGGGAAAGGGAAAACGAGCGACGAAAGATATTACGACAAAAATTAAAGGAGCGGGAAAGAAAACTGGCAAAGCAACAAGGTGGATGGTTATGGTGGACGGGATATCGTGGATGGAGAACAGCACATGCTACGGATGTTGAGAAAATTCATCACCGGACTCATCGACAAAATACTGTCTCTAAACGCGACAGGAGTACAAGCGTACGATCACATTCCCATTCTCGTAATTCATCCCGAAGCGCAACACCCACTGGGAGCGACGAAAGACCCGGCAGCGGTCACACAAGGAAAGGCAGCAGTGCATCAACTATCTCTGAACGCAGGAGAAAGAAGGCACTCCCTGGCCCGACTAGACTCGCACCCACCTCGGGAGGTTCTAGATCCACTACTCCTGAGGTACCATCACCATTGATTAGGGAAAATAGCTTTACAAGTCTTTCCTCTCTAGATAGCGAGAGGCCCCTCACCCCACTCTTAGGTGATGCGGATTCCTCGACTACCAGATCATTGAGGTCCTCTACCAGAGAAAAATCGGATAGCTTGAAGCCCCCGAAGCGAACTGATGGCTCTGCCGCCGAAAGTGATGAGAAATAGAATTAGATACTTTTAATGCTATGAATGTTTTAACTTTAGCCCCCTCGTTCTTCATTTTTCCTGATGATTAGGCAAGTAAGTTGTGTTTTAGTTGTAGTGGTGATAATTTTTCGGGTTTAAAGAGAAGTATGGAGTAAGACAGTAATTGTACTCTTTAAAATTAGTCATCTCGTAGTTATGAGATGAGAATAATCCTAGATGTGAAATGTCTAGAATTATCTTGGTCATTTAGACATACTAGGTATTCACTTCTGTCCATGAGTATCCCGTCGCCTGCAGAGTCCATTCCATTAGAAGGAGGTGTTAATAGTTTTTTATATTAGATTTGGAAGAGTTGAGGTTTAGTTAGATGTATCTTGATGTTTTGTTTAGTCTTTTATCTTCGATGTTGAGGGTTAATACAGTTCAACTACTCGGGTAAAGGGACTTGAATTTCTGAATTTGTTTTGTAAGATGAGATGAGATATAGCGAATTGGTCGGATTAGCTAAGAGTATGCTTAAGTTCGATCTGACCTCCCCTTTCTATAAGAACGTTCGTTCTCAGTCATACATGCAGTTCAGCTGGAATAGTAGCCAGCTGTTGACCTAGATCCTAACTATACCACACTCTTCAGAAGATCTTACTCTCTCCAATACAAGCTATTTTCCTGCATCAAGTTTCCGCATTTATACTACGGTGATTCGTATATCAACATTTAAGATACTGTGAAGTGAAATGCTTGCTTGGTTTATCATTTGTATCACCACCTGACAGATCAATTCACTTTCTCGGCAAACACATTTGATAGATATATTATTAAATGCCCTAGCGTAAAGCATCGAACACCCTCTGGCTGCTGGCTTAATGGCAGAGCACTGGCTTTGCATTTTCAACAAATGTTTAGCAACGGCTGATGTGGTGGGTAACACTTGAGCATCTTGGGAACCGAAATCACCCCCGGGGGAGCCTGAAAACACCCCAAATTGCAAGAGGAGGATGCGTTACCCGGTTGAAGAGGCAGTCTTCATCGATCATTATTCATATTACGTTGATCCTGTCTTGTAGCTTGTAACTGTATCAGTGCAAACGACAGGGTGGAGGAGCGATTGGTGCGTGGGTCTCCCGCCTTTCTCTCCATTGAAGCTCGCACAGAACGTAGAATAATAGACACCTGCAGCGTTGTTAGCATCGCGGGAACAATGAGTCGTACCATGCTTTAAGCAGATTCACCCTGGGTAAAAAGTTCATTCTTGGACTTTCCTGACCAACTGTAATGGTTAATTCAGGCCTTGTGCCAGGTATGCCGTTAGGCTGGGGTGGTCGCTGGCTAATATATCCAAAACACCAACGGCGTTAAGTTTCGAGTAGCTGTTTCGACACTACTCCCTCAAGTGAAAACATTTTTTTTTAACAATTTTTAGTTGACAGAGTGTCTTGTTTTGATTATTTTTGATGTGCGGTTGTAACAGCTCAATATTTCCCTGAAATGGAACTAAATACGTTGCGACAAAGTATCTACCGATTGAGTACATGATGATCAAATGACTACTTAACTCAAAACCCCAAGACAAGTTCTTTCTTTACATATAAACCCATGACTCTAGATACTGCATCTTTGTCTCTATCTTTCCAGTCCTGTGTTTCTTCAAGCCTCCAGCAAATGTTTGAGATCACTTGGAGTAGAGGTTTAATTGGAATAAAGGAGATGCTGCTGACTGTACCGGTTTGATCAAGTCAAATTTGTTGCAGATTTCCGAATACTGCGATGCAAAACTTATTACTATCAGGGAATAGAACCTGCCACGTCGACTATGCCATACATAGTATGAATGTCTATTCTTGCTCGCCACACTTCTTGAATTATGTATCGTTTTGAGAGGGAATAATTCCTTGAAAAGGTCCTCTTTATTAATATTGATATTTTTATTTTAATATTACAAGTTGTGATATCTGCAAGTGCTATAAGAAATTATTATAAGATTATCCCTATCTAGAAGACTATCGGAAAGTCGCATTTCATATATTAGATTAGTCTAATAGGATAAAGAACTCTTCGATGCTTTATTGTAAAACCGTACCAGCATGATCATGCTAGGTGCTCAGGAACCTGCTAAAATGAAACGCTAATGTACAAACAATGGATAAAACTGTAAATTTTTTGACCCTTTCCCTTTCCACCGTCTCCAGTCTTGCTCAAGCCTCAGCCTCGTCCCCGTCCTCAACACTCTCCATTTGATGAAGCTTCGACGGTAATTTCAACTTCAAAAGATCGGCCCTATTTCGTACTGGTTTATTGGCAAATTGACGGCCTTTCTTCTTAGGGCGGCTGATAGTACGCCGAGCTGGCCCTTCGGCCTCTTCACCTTCCTCATCATCAGAAAGCACAGCCCCATCAACACCTCCTGCAAGTTCTGTCTCACGCTCGATGTACTGATGCAATCCAATGTCGTGATCGAGATCCCACTCGCATTGAACCCCAAGCTTAGTGTAGCGACTCATTGCCTCGGTGACTTCTTTAATGACTTGAGATGGCGGGAAATCTTCCGGAGGAATAACCGTAGGGCCCTCAATATTGTCAATTTCGAGGCCTCCAGGTAACTGCTCCTGGATATGGAAAGATCGAATAAATCTAATTGTTTGATCAATATCCTCCAAAGGAATCGGGCTGTCAATTAATGACGTTCCAAGCTTGGAATCTACCTCCTCTTCCAATATCCTGTCCCAATCCTGAGTACTCACTTCTCGCACCTTTCTAATCGCACTCAAATGACTCATCGCTATTAATGTCAACCTCTCTTCCTCGACATTCCGCTGAGATTGGATCTCAAATATTCTGACGAGGTCGATCAGCTGTGAATCACTAAGCTGCAACCAGGAGACCATCGACTTAAAATTAATCTGCTTGGTGAGCTCATGAACCATCATCAGCTTGCACGCATCGGTGAGGTCTTCGTAGGTTGGTGCGGAAATGACACTCTACACCACTCACATATTTAGCACGGAATTGACGGATGTTAAGTTTGAAAACTTACACCAGGAAACCATCTCGGTTGTGACTCGTCGTCAATGTCGATATCCGTGTCATCCCACTCTGGTGTATGGTTTAGCCCAAAGCCTGAAGATGTGATGTCGTACTCATCCTCAGCTGTGTAGACCGGCTGCCGAGCCGGTTGAGGAGGACGCGCGGCTTTCATGCGAGGTTGATTTGCTGCCATGACAGGAGGCCGGTTTTGTACTGTTTGTTCTATTTGTTTTAACGTTGCCTTGACTTCTTTTCTCCAAGTTTTACCGCTTCTTCTCGTGGGCGAGTTGGGGTTTGTTGGCGTATCGTTAGGTGAAGAAGAGGTTGAGGTACTGGGCGAAGCGATACTATGATGATGTGGGCCGGCAGCTAAACAATTGCTAAATACGCTGGGAGCAGGTACAATAGGAAGGTAAATGGCTGGTGTGGTATGCGCCGATGTAAATGAATTGGTTACGTCAATACCATCGCGATATCTTTCAGGAAGACGAGTAATGCGTAAAGGTCTTCTTCCCATAATAGATGAGTATTCCATGTAGTCTTAGAAAGTGAATGGAAATATAGAATGATAAATTTTGGCGACGACGAGATGGTAGAGAGGAAATATGTTGTAAAAGTAAAGAAATAAAATGGAGGAGAGAACAGGTCAGGCTCTTGAATAGAGAAATCTGAAGTTCAGCTCTCATCTACCCCGCACCCGTATTCACCAAATCCTGTCGTATTGACAGTATATGAGATGATTTACTTGGTTCTGAATAGCCGTAAACAGATTCGGTTCTTTAAATACGTGAATAGATGGCTTTGGAAAGTTCTGTGTTGTTGAAGAATCACCTCAAACTTGCCGCATTGCGAGGGCATGAACCGTGTATCTTATTGACTCTACTAGGCCGTGAGCAAATTATCCGCGGGCCTGTTTACTTCGATACATCAATATATAAATTTGATCATTATTCTTTTTTGAGAAAATTGCCGTAGGCCAGCGGTATTGAAAGTGTACGTCAGTATCTAATTCCCCCAGATGTGAAGCGCATGAGTAAACGATGAGTAACTTTATCTGCAAGATTGAATGAGCAGATACCTCGATTGCCCCAGGAACTCATGATGACTGGTTACAATTACCTCAGTGATCTGCGACCAGATTCACTCACCACCGCAAATCACGAGTTGATCGTTTAATGTCAAGTCAGATGTTTATATGGTCATATCATAATACGATATGTGTAAGTAAGTGAATGCTAGATACTACTTTTAGACTATCGTCTAATTCTAGGATAGATATTCAAGTGATTATAAGAAGTATCTTTTAAACCCTTTATAATTTCACTGATTTTGAGATTCTGCACTATTGTAATCATTATCTAACCTATCTATCTTCTATTTAAATTCATTATAATCTCTCTCATTTATCATATATTGCCTCTATTTATCTTTATATCATCATAAGTTATCACTCACTCACTCATATTCATCCCATCACATTTCTAAATTGAATTTCTATAAAAAAAGTAAATATATTCTGTAACAATCCAAGTCTATGCAAAGGTCGTTCGTTTCTTGTTTCTCGTTTCTCATTTGTCGTTTGTCGTTTGTCGTAGTACTTCATCAAGATGCAGTCCAAGACGAAACCCAATAATTCGAATCACAACAAACCAACCAACCTAAAAACTCATATCTCATAACTTTCCCCAAGATCACACCCATCCTGGTCTTCCAACTCCAGAACCAAAATCCGTCCTAACAGACAATCCAGAGGCAACATGTTCCTCAATAATCTCCGTCAAAGTCTTTCCCCCGGCAGCCCGATACATCTGCAACTCAACTAACTTCCTAGTTCGCGGCTCTCTCGCTTCTTGTCGCATCCATCGGAATGCTAAGCAAGAGATCATCTTATGTTGATAGCGTCTCTGAGGCCAGGGATCAGTCTCGAAGTATTTCCCGCCGGGGAGATGTTTCTGGGATTCGGTCTCCATGGCGTTGATTATTTGGATCCAGATTCTTCCTGGGATGCGTTGTCCGGCGCGGATGTTGTGTTGGATGCAGAGATCTAGGATGTGGGATTTCTCTGTGGGTTTGAAGTGTGGTGCCATGGTTGATGATGGGGTGGGGCTTGAGGGGGTAGTGTTAATGTTGAATTTAATGGGAAGGTTAATTGTGGGGGGTTATTCAGTATGTCTACTTTATTCTTTGCGCTCTTGTGGTACAAAAGTTCGAAGTGAGATGTAATGAAATTTACAGAATGGTAGCTGCGAAATCGAATTCACACGTTCTATACATGAGTTTTTTATTCCATCCTCATGAATTGTTTCGTTGTTGTTCTGTCGGTGTATCTGGTAGATAGTCTCATTTGTGTTGCTGACTCGCTTAATTCAGGAGAGCGTGATGGCGTGCATCATGGCAATGTTCAGCATCAGAATTCCCCATCATTGACCCAAGAACAATGCTAGAGTCTGTTCCTTTGAGTTCAAACCCAGAATAAGTTATTTTTATGTCAATTAGCTTTGATCCGACCAGTCTTAGATACCCAGCAAAATGAGTGTTCCAAATCTTACCCGGGAACAATGATTGAACAACGATTGAACAATATACATTCCTTGCATATAACTAGGAGAGATTCTTCGGCATTAACATATTATTATTTCAAACAGCATACTCGAAAGCATCTTCTCACCGTTATTACCAAGGATAAACACCTTCAGTATTCAGAGCCTTCTTCTAGACCATACTCCATTACCAATCATCACCATGTCTCAAACACCCCGTCCGTGGTTTACAGACACCGAGATCCGTTTTCTCAACATCCTCTGTGATCCACACGCAGCACCAATGCCTGCGGCTCTGTGGCAGACAATCATCGATCGATTCTACGAGGAACAAGTACGACATCTTCGCGGTGGTGAACTTTACCATTTGGATCCTTGGCCTCGGCGTGTACGTGTCTCCCACGTTATCCTTACTGATCCAAGACTTGCGGTAGGCGAGAACTTCGAGGAAGAACAGGCCATTGAGACTTTGTTGGGTGTTGTTAATGATCCTGAGCAGCGTCAGCCGCATGAGCAAGCGAATGGGCAACCGCAAGAAGGTGAAAGATTGAGACTTCCAGAGGGTAGTATTCGCCTTCCTGCAGGCAACATCCGACTCCCTGAAGGTAGCATTTTACTTCCGGACCGTAGTATCCTTTTTCCCGACGGAAGACTTCTTCTCACAAATGCTCCCAGCCAAGCTGCTCCCATAATCTCTCTTCCAGATGGCCGAATTCGTTTACCAAATGGGAGAACTTACCGCGCAAGCTCTAGTATTGAACGACCAGCTTGCCGACCTAATGTTCGATTTCGCAATGGTAGAGCTCATTTGCCTGATGGGACAATGGTACCCCGGATTCCAAGACCTCCTCCGACACCAATGAGTTTTACGCCATCAAGAGCTCCTGCGCCTCGTATGGTCCCAAGAACCCCGGAGATTAGGCCCATAGTGCCGCACCCTAGCTTTGGAGTTGACGATGATAGGTTCCGTTTACGATCACCGGCACTTCCCCCAAGGAGCGATTCACTTCATGGTGGGTGGCTCCGTTTACCATCACCATCACCGGCAATTCCTTCAGGTAGCGATTCACTTCATGATGGGTGGCTCCGTTTACCATCACCGGCAATTCCCTCAGGCAGCCCTCCACCTCATGGTGGTCGTGCTCCTTTTTCTAGTGGAGGAAATCCCTCAATCAACGTCAGCACTCCCCTTAGTTCCTATACTTTCTATAGTCCCTGCTCTTCCAGCTCTTCTAGCTCAGCCTCTAAATAGTAGATACGGAAACTGACGTAAATCTTTCTGAGAACTCTGAGACAGGCTGGTCCTTGTAATATTGCGCAATCCTCGACGGTTACGGCAATATGGAGTTTTGTAGTTTGAATTTCAACATCAATTTCAATTGATTAGTGCATTTCTTAAACGGTTCCGAGAATCAGGAGTTTTGTACTTTAAATTTCATTATCATTATCAATTTCAATTTCATTTTGATTATCTAAATAAATGTCTTATAAATAAATTTGTCGTGAATGTGAATGTAGGTGTATGAATAAATAAATAAATAAATAAAATGTAATGCTGCAGATAAATTAGTCACTGATCCATCAATCTGATCTGTGCCTTTCTTTGTGTTCTTGATAGACAAGATTATAATGCGTTGTTCAGCAAACATTCCAAGTGTAGATCGTTCTGTGTTCATATTTCTTTCTTCTATTCTGACTTTTGTTAATTCCTTTGTCTTCCATCCTCGGACAAATAAATTTTTGTAATCCCTTATGATCGCTTCTCCGCTTGAATAACTCTCATCGAAGATTGGAGTGACCACATGATATCACGAGGAACCCAGATCCATATTGTAAATACTTAATGAGTTCTGCTATTATCTAACAAACAAGCGAGAGTCAGAGATTACTCATTTGACCATTTATTTCGTATAGCTTGGATACATATATCTTACAAATTGAGCTCGTCAGCGTTATGAATTTACCACCCAGTCAATAGAGTAGGTAAATAATCGCTTTCCCCAGGCAACAAGAAACTTATTGAAGTCTGGTCCAAGATTACACGATCCATTTCAACGATTTGTAAAACGGCGGGGTGATAGTGTGGTTTTGCGGGAATTAAAAAATGTGCATAGGGAGGTTTATGGTGGAGAGGCCTGGAGAGAAACTGGTCGGCATTGTTTTTGAGATGGTGTAGTGAAGATGACGTTTGCTTTGGCATTGGGTTTTGAAAAGCGAGGAGGAAATTGTATTCTACTGTTGAGGACGATCGATCCGGAGGATGAGGACAGTGGGAAGTAAGGATGGTTTGTATCAACTTCATACTTGTAACAACTATGGAATGGCTTTAGGGCGTGCCTATGATAGATTGATAGTCAAAGCTAAAGAAAGCAACCCACTTGAGCTTGCAGTGTTCAAACAGACATTAAAGGAGAAAGTGATAATACGGCCCGTCATTGTAATTACAAAATCTCCTGGCACTAAACCTCCAACATAAGTCCTTTTACCACTCATGCAGGCGATGACAGAGAAAGATATGAGATGGACGACTCCTATTATCTAGGGACTGTACAAATAGGGACGGTACATAGGGACTGTACACATAAAATAACAAGGCTGGTCTAGCAGCATAATAAAGAATTCCCCTTCGATGATTTCTTATCCTATCTACGGAGGACTACTCCGTACACCACGAACTAACAAGATGTCGGCAAGAGTATTGTGCATAAACACTCTACACGGTATGAAGTGGATGATGCGAGAGATGTGAATGATGTGAATGATGTGAATGATCTGAATGATCTGAATGATCTGAATGATCTGAATTGATATCGTGTCCCAAAAAGACGGAGGTTGGGAACGCGCCGTGCTTCGGGAATGAGCCGAAACGTTGTTCCTGAATTAGGCATCTCGACACTTTCTCCATTGGGTTCTGTCACATTTTATAGGGCACTGATAGGCTCTTCGATTGATGAATCGAGGATTATTAGTGGAGCCAAGGCTAAAAGATCAAGGCCGGTTATTTTTTCTTATTCCTTTCCCAGCCACATGTTAAAGATTTATTTGATCTTGATTTGATTTCAGTCTGATGGATGAATGCATGTCTTTCTTTATGCTGGTCGGTCTGTACGGAGGAAGGAGTGAGATAAAATAAAATAATAAGCTTTCATTGACTTGTTCTCTATCATATTTATTTATTTGCATCCAACGTTTTTGGTTTTTCATTCCCATTCCTTTTCCTTTTCCACCTCCATCCATCTCCTCTCCATCCATCTCCTCTCCATCCACAATCCGAATTCCGAAATACGACATCTTCTCCTCCTCCTCCTGCATCTACCTATCACTTTTTCAACAACATTAAAATCAATTGGTTTATCAAAAATTGGGAAATTAATTTTTGATTAAAAGTGAAACTCATCTCTTGTACTTCCATCACGTTTGTTTCCCTGTCGATAATTCGATAATCAATCAAATCATCCATCCGGTAACAATGGCATCCCCTCCATCCCCACCATAGTAAGTTCTATTCAATTTCATTCATTTATCCCAAGATACCTTCAACTTTCAATCTCAAAACTACACATTCAAATACATCACACACACATACACACACACACATACGCATCACGAATTTCTGCTGTATGCATTGGCACATCTTCAGAATGCCACGCAACAAATACACGACCACTGGGTCCATACCTCCAACACATCCTTCTCCACGAGAACCAATTCTACCTTCCAAACCTCACACTCTAACACATTCCTCTTCTTCCAGCGATAATATCGAGGATCCAATGTCCGCTCAGAAAATGATGCACAGCAATTCCATTCCCGAACCAAGCGAATCTCCTAAATCTCAATTGCATGACGCGATTGAGAGAATTCAGTCCTTGCATAAGAGGAGGGCTCAAATTAAAACCATCTATGAGAACGAGAGACAGTATTTGGATCAGAGGAATCAGAAGACAAAGAGTAGTTTTGAGGGCTTGATTGTTAGTACGGAGGAACAGATACAAAGTATTAATGAGGTAAGCATCTTGATGTTTTTTGGATGACGGGATGAAGGAGTTGATGATTCGTCGGAATCAACTTGGATGAAACTGAAGGATCTACACTCGATTCACAGGTGCTAATATCTGGGAAAATAGTTCCCAGCATTCGACAGTCACCCCGATTACACCGAGGTTAATGGAAAGCTACATTCCGTAGCATTAGACACGAAAGCTCTATTTCAAAATGTTAATGCTTTGAGCGAGTCGATAATCATGGCATTGGATGCTTGGTATCAAAAAGAGGTAGATAAGTGCGCGTATGAAATTAAGCTCGCAGAGAAAGATTACAAGGTTTGTATACCATACTCCTTTTCACTGCGCCATATATTCCAGATAAGCAAAACCCAACATCAAGTACTGACACTTTCCAGCGCTCTTTCGATACCTGGCAAGAACTTATTAAATCCGGCGATCTTTTTGGCGCCACTGAAGCATTCAAATCCCCCGCCCCTGTTAGCAACGGTCCCAACTCCTCCCGCTCATCGCATCAACTTCGAGATGGTCCCGATCCTCATATGTACGCACCAAACCCTGCTCAAAATCCGAATAATCTCCATAAATCCGATACCGTCACTTCGCATAATAATGTTCGACCGCAAAGTAGTAGGACTACTAGTATGGATATAAGTGGTGCGAATGGTATGATGGGAGGTAATATGAATGGAGGAGTTAGAGGAACTGGTAATGGTAATGGAAATGGGAATGCGAATGCGAATGGAGATATGAATTATCCGCCTAATTCTAGTGAGAAGAGATCTGGAGGAAAGAAGAAAACTTTTAGTTGGTTGGGTGGGGGGAGTGGGAATGGGAAATATATTGAGTGAGTGAGGTTAGTAATGGATGATGGGGTTTAAGAAGCGAAGGATGAAATTATGAGGATTGAGGGGGTAAAAAGGTTTGGATGGGTGGAAGGATGGAGGGATGGATGGATTTGTAAATGGATGGCGTTAGGAAAATACCGCGTTCACATCGGTATTGAGATGATGATGATCATGATGCTGCTCTTGCGTTTTGCATAGGATTGTATTGTGGAAGGATGGGCTTGCTGTATTGGATGAATGGTACAAATGAGCCGAGATGGATGAATAGATGAGTGAATGGGTAAACTCATTACTCATTTCATCATGTTTGTTTCAAGATGGAAATGGATGCGTATGTACAGATTAGGTATTTAATTAATGATAAATGATTGATATGATATAATTATGGATATGAATATGGATATGAATGAGAAGAAGGGTTCACAATTTAGGAGTTGAGAGGTGGGGTTTCTGTGAGGTTAGGGAGGTTAGATGATGGATGGTGGATGTAAGATGTTGGATGTTGGATGTTGGATGTTAGATGTTGGATGTTAGATGTTGTATGTATGAAGGGGGGTAGGGGCCAGGGGGTGAAGGGGGTGTATAGGGCAAGGAAACAGTGAGAGTGAAGAAAGTGAAAGTGTGAAGAGGAATGGAATGGTGGAGATGGAATGGAGAGGGAGTTGGAATAGTGGGTTGATGGGTAGGTGGGTAGGTGGGTAGGTAGAAATGAATGTTGTTGGAAATGGGAAAGGGGGAAAGAGGGGAGGAAAAGAGGGAGTTGGGTTTTCGCTTGTATCGTATTGAATCTTTAGATATGGATAGTAGCTAGCTAGGTATTGTTAAACTGCTTTTGGGCTTGTTTTTGGCTTGTTTTGTTGAATATATTGTTGAATATATTGTATATACCTAGATACCTAGATAGATGGATAGATATATAGTGATTGTGGTTTTTTATTGATGATGATGATTTTTGTAGATGAATAAATAAGATGGAGGGATTTGATAGGGTGGTTGAGAGGAGAGTTGAGAGGAGAGAGAAGTTGAGTTGAGTTGGTAAGTCGATTGAGTTGTAGATTGGGGAGATGAGATGCTAGAGGAGGGTAGAGGAGGGAGAGATACTATAAAAGTAGGAGGTCGAGATACATGCATCCTGATAGCATACTTACTGTAAAGGAGGAAAGGAGAAGAAAAGCTGATTGGATTATATTGTAATAAATCACTTGAGAATAAAATAGATTTCATAATGATTTTGGGGTTAGGGTTAGGGTAATATAAATTCAATAATAGTATAAAAAAAATTGATTGATTATTTAAAGAAAAAGGTAAAAGTCTTTTTTTTAATTAATTAATAAGGATTATATGATAGAGCAATTGAAGTCCTCCTATTAGAATTGTTTAGAATTTCAACTTTTTTATAATACTTGTAGTTATAATTTATTTTTTAAAGTAGATGTAGAACTGAAAAAATATATTAAAGAGATTTTTCTAAAAAGAGAAATTCAAAAGAGAAATTATTCGAAAATAAAATATTAATTTTATAATTTATTATTTTATAATTATATAAAAAATAACTTGAAGATTTATTTTGTAAATTTATTTACTAAATAATAAAATTAAATTACTAATTAGAAAACTCTTGTTTAATTATTTAAAATTTTTTAATAATTTAATATAGATAATAAATATCTTAATAAAGAGATATATTAAGAATTATAATTTTTTTTAAAATAAAACCAATATTTGAAATAATAATAATAATAATAATAATAATAATAATAATAATAATAATAATAATAATAATAATAATAATAATAATAATAATAATAATAATAATAATAATAATAATAATAATAATAATAATAATAATAATAATAATAATAATATATAATTTATAATTAATAATAGATTATATTAAATAATTAATTTTGAATATAAAGTTTTAAATAAAGAGATTTATATTAAATATATAGATCTTTATATTCTATTGAATCTTTTTAAATCTTAAACTTCAAAGGCTTTATTGGATCCTTTTGAATCCTCAAACTTCAAAAACTCCAAGTTATATATTTTTTGATAATAAATATATATATATATATATAATTATAAAATACTTTAGATTATACACTAATTTAATAAAATCTGATTGCTTTTGTATAAGACTCAAACTCTTTTAATTAATTAAATATTATTCAATCTTATAATCTTTTATAATTTTATAGTTATAGATCTTAAACTGATTGTTTATATATTTATATAATCTAATAAAGGATTCCTATTAATCTCATCAATTTTATTCAAATAAAAATAATAGAATATATAATATAAAGATTTATATAATGTGAGAAAGTCAGGATTTCATGCCATTCCCATAGGAGGAATCCTAGTAGATTCATCATGTGATCCTCAGTGGCTAGTTATAAAGAGAGGTCTTCACTCTCCCCTTGAAGACAATCAACTCTTTTTCGTACAATCTTTTCCAGAACATATTGTTATAACCTCAAAAACCTATTGTGAAACCTATTTTATCTTTAAGTGATATACTTCGATGTAGTCTAATCAGCTTTCTGTTCCTAAATCCCCATTTTCACAACATGCTATCAGGACCCACATATCTCGACCTCTTACTTTTACAATAATTAAAATAGATTTCCTTATTGTAGGGTTTTTAAACTCAAGATCAATTATTTAATATAATTTATTATTATTAATGAATTATATTTTATATTATATTATAAATTCTTATTTAATATATAATTATATATCTAGTTTGAGATTCTAGATTATTTTTATATAATTTAAATAACAACTCTTGTAATATATAATTAAATATAAAAAAAGTTTTTGCAATAATTTATTATTTTTATATATATTTTTGAATTTATATAAATTAAATTTTATAAATACTTTTTTTTAGTAAAATAAAACAAATTTTCTTTATTTCTTTTTATAATATATTGTTAAAAAATACATATTTTGATTTATTTCTATTATAATATATAAAGAATTATAAAAAAATATTTATTTTTTCTATTTTTTAAAATTGATTAAATTTTTATAATAATATATATATATAATATACTAAAATTTAATATCAAAATATTTCAAATAAAAAATAATTTTGTATTTGTTTTATAATTCAGATTTCATTCTATTTTATAATATTTAATTTTAATATAAATTTAATAAATATTATAAATTAAGGATTTTTAAATGATATATTTTTTTTGATTAAATATAATTAAAAGATATATATATATACCTTCGAATATCTTTTATTAAAGGATTTCAGATATTTATCCAAAAAGCGATTAAAAACTTTTAGACCCTCTGAGAGATCATCTTTCTTTAAGTTCTACTTGGCCGGACTATATCTAAATTCTAATTACACAATAATTAGTAAAAATCCATATATTTATTATAAAATAATACTAAAATATAATCGAAATAAAGGATTTGAAAAGTGAGATAACTAGAATCCGAACTTCAGGCTCGGAGGTCCATCCATCATATAACCCCTAGTCATGTGGTACAACACTTATAAAGTCTGACGTAACACCTACCTAGGCATCATACAATATACATTCCTATTCTTTATAACAAAAATACAATTACTATATTTAACTAAGAGATTATATTATATTACATCTAGTAACCTTATAGCATCATCATCCTCTTCGACAATCTTAGAGCGCAGAAATAAGGTTGTGTAACATTGTAAGGTTAAGATCTTAATAGGCTGTGCAGTGTAACATAACATGTAAGATTAGCTTTCTTGTATGTGGTATGGTATGGTACGGTATGGTATGGTATGGTATGCAATGGGATGGAGTGGAGAGGAGTGGGATATCTGTGGATTTGTTTGGATGGTTGTAACATTGATGTGTGGTGTGGAGTGGCTGGTAGCTACTCATTAGGGACTTGGTAGATGAGAAGATCTTGCTTACAAGGTAGGTTAGATGCGGTACCTACTTATGGATATCGTGACGCGAGGATTATGGTTTTGGTTTTGGTTTATTATGGTGATTGGCTGGTGGGTTTTATATCATGTTGTATCGTATCGTGTCCCAAAGTCTGGTTATCGTATTTGTGTGGATTATCTTAAGGTTACCTTGTCCCAAATATTTGATGGTGCCTTAACCTTATCATTTATGGAGAGGAGAGGCGAGGCGAGGCGAGGCGGCGAGGTGGAGATGGAAGATTTCATCTACCGAGATATGATTTGGATGATTCATGATGTTACAATGGTCGATGTGACTCCATCTTCATGATTGATTACCATGTCAAGTGTGTCGTATGGTTATTGGATTTGCAGAAGTAGGAGATTCGAAAGAATTGGTGAGAATTGATAGAACTTTATTACTCTTTCCTGCAGTAAGAACTTAAGATACGAATAAGTCATATCATGTGCGAGGGAAAGGCTGGATTCGAGCTAAATATCACCCACCTGCACATACTCGTAAAAATCCCAAGAATACCAAAAGCCCTACTGTTAGGTTACCAAAACAAGACAAACCCAACGAAACGAAACGAAAATGCTTAACCTATTAGATAGATTTTCGGGTTCCGGCCAAGAGGTTATCATCTAATCTGGAACACACACATCCAAAATCAACAAGTCCATCAGTTTCCTTCCTTCTTATACGAACCAATCAGCTGGTCATTTTTCTTTCGGATACCTACAGAATTGCCAGATGGCAATCATGAGGTAGGTAGGTACCTAGGGAGAGGAGATATTTGTTTATCGGCTGCAACGACGGTACGAATGTTTGGGATAAGACCGGAGAGTGGGATTTTGAGTGTGGTACGGGGAAGTTGAAGAGGATTAGACGGTGTGTGTGTGTGATATCTGGTTGTTTGGGATGGACTTATCTTCTTGGTATCTGGTTACCTAGGTATTGGAGGTTACTGGATAGCGGTGATGGTGAGATGGTTGTATTTATCTTTTTGGAATTTAGATAGGTAGGTGATATTCCTATTGATTGAAATTCTAAAATAGGTAGCACCTATCAATTGTTCTTTCTAGAATCTAGACAAGTACCATCCATGCATGTCACGTCCTTGATTCCAATCAGTTGGGTTTTGGTATCGTGATGATGAGGAGATATCATAAAAATACCCCTCTATTTCCATTTTCCATTTCCTCGAGTCAATTTGCTGTGGTCGGTCAACAGAACAGATACTAATCATACTACATATGTCTGATAATGATAATATATTTATTGAATTGAGATGGATGAAATGAAATCAAGATTCCATCTCTACATTCGTCCCTGAGCTATCAATTGTAAGTTGCTTCTGACCGAGTAAGAAAAAGTAAGACTTGAAGACAATTGGTTGATCCCTTTCTCTCTTTCTTCCTCTTTCTTCCAATATCATACGTTACATAGAAATGATCAACATCTCCCCATAGGTGGACCGTGGTAGTATTAAGTTCTATCAAAGTGGTATGCAACCATCCGTTGAGGCTTTACTCCGTAACTCAGAAAACAGGTCAATCCCTACTAACCATTCGATCCATCCTTACCAGATACATGAAATCCTCGCCCCGCATGTGAACATTGAACAGGTGCTGGATCCTGAATAGAATTTCTCAATCTTAACACTCTTTGTCGAATTACCACGCACCGTACCTAGGGACCTATGTACAGATGAAAAAGAAATGAAACTTTCTCTCAATTCTTCAACCGTATCAATCCACTCAATTAACAAATCCCATGATTCACGTTTCCACCCTTCACTCCCATGTCTCACCTATCAAATCATTTCCCCTTCATTCCCCACCCATGTCAATTGTCGTGCGGAGAAGTTGACTAATTTGAAGCACTTCTTACTAAAACGCCACGCCCGACAAGCCAAAGCTCCAATTAAAACAATCCGAGGTTTCGATAAGTCGTGCATGAGATTGCTCTGGTTGAAGAAAATGAATTGGCGGCCAAGAGAGATAACGTCTCAACGGCCATGAATGACTTGGATGCTACTCGAGCACTTTAAAATGTATTGCTAAATCAGGAACAGTCTGATGATATATTATCTAATCTATTATTTTTATCAGGATGGGGAAAATAAATGGAGATGCATCCCTACCTAGGTCGTGCAGGGTCATGTAGGGTTGAGGATACATATAAGTACTCTCTAGATATTGTGCTGTTGCTGATGTTGATGTTGATGCTGATGCTTGTTGTATGTTGCTAGTGCTTCAAACGTCGGTGGAGTATAATATCTCGACGGCCTCACCTCAACTCACCTCGCTCACCGCACCTCACTCACCTCACTTCACTTCACTCCAAACTCACTCCGATATTGCCTTTATCTTATTTTGCATATACCACATACATCCATCCTCCCATTCACTTTTCGAGGCTGTGGAAAACACATCAATCTTAAAATTACCCGTGGATTGGCTTCCAATCTTACCTAGATATCGGAATAACGGCTCACGGTCTGGAGAAGCGGGTTGATACGTTGGTATCACTTTCACTTGTGTACGGGTCAACAAGGTTATTGGACCGTGGGTATCGAGAGTATTTGAAGAAGCACTAAGGGTGAATCTTTTCCTCTCGACGACATCAAAATCTTTTACCGCGACAAATCTTCTACTTGGGAACTTCTTCCACAACTTCTTCCATAACTTCTTCCACAATCTCTTCCACAACCTCTTCCACCATCACACAACAACAATCAATTCCCTCCCATCCACCGTCTTTTACGTTAAAAGATCGACTACTCAACTTAAATTACACTCCTTATTCAAGCTTATCATCACACCTAAGATCTTTCAACAATAATTCGCATCCAATCTTTCAATATGGAGAAAGATACTGCGCACGCGCATTCTCCAGAGGTTGTCCCAGTTCATGGAGAAGACAACGTCGAATATCGCACTGATACCCCTACTACTGCTATTGACCAAAATAATTGGAAGCACAAGAATCATCGATTCCTTGGTGTGAATTTTTGGTATGCTTCTCCTAGTGTTCAACTTACCATGGTCGCATTCGTTTGCTTCCTTTGCCCTGGCATGTTCAATGCGCTTGGTGGCCTTGGTGGTGGTGGAAAGGCAGATACAACCCTTGCAGATCATATGGTAAGTCATCCATCCTTTGTATCGATCTTCTCACTCGATTACTTTTCTTGGCATTCGTGACGAGGGATTTTATCTCTGAACTCTTCGCTGTCATGAGTTTATTACTAATATGATATTTCTCAGAATACCGCTCTATATTCCACCTTTGCAGTCTTCGCTTTCTTCGGTGGAACTTTCGTCAACAAATTGGGTGTAAAAGCTTGTTTGGCTTTTGGTGGTATCGGATATTGCATTTATGCAGTCTCTCTTCTCGCTTCTGTTCACGCAAATGTTGGTGGCTTTAATATCTTTGCTGGTGCACTTCTAGGTGTGTGTGCTGGTCTTTTATGGACTGCACAAGGCACTATCATGGTTTCATATCCATATGAAGCTGATAAGGGAAAATACTTTGGTGTTTTCTGGGCTGTCTTTAACTTTGGTGCTGTTCTTGGTGCTTTGGTAGGTTTTCCCGTCTCTTCACCTTACTAATAATTTACATATCTTGCTTTTTTTAAGTTTCTGTTTCTCCGCATCACATTTTGGTGCGAAGAGGAAATCTACTACTCACATAATACTAAAGATGGTGGCTAACACTAACTTAGATTCCACTTGGTCAAACTATCCACAGCAAGGACAGCACCAATGTCAACGATGGCACCTACATCGCATTCATTATCCTCATGTTTCTTGGTGCTTGCCTAGCTCTCTTCTTATGTAACGCCGACGACATCGTTCGATCAGATGGGACCAAAGTTGTCCTTATGAAGCACCCATCCTGGAAATCCGAATTCATTGGTCTTTACGATACTATCGTTTCAGAACCATTCATCATTCTTCTCTTCCCCATGTTCTGGGCTTCCAATTGGTTTTACACCTATCAACAGAATGGAATGAATGCTGCTGTATTCAATATCCGCACTCGTGCTCTCAACAACGTCTTATACTGGACGGCTCAAATTTTCGGTGCAATCATCTTCGGTTTCGGTCTCGATGCTGGTAACTTTCGTCGATCGGTTCGTGCCAAGTCCGCTCTTGCTTTCCTATTTACTATTACCATGATTACTTGGGGTGGTGGATACGCATTTGAAAGAACCTATACTCGCGAGAGCACCAATTCAATCACTGGAGACTATGTTCCTGTTGATTGGACTGATGGTCGCAAGAAATACATCGGTCCTATGTTCCTCTACATCTTCTATGGATTTTTCGATTCCGCATGGCAAGGATGCGTTTACTGGTTCATGGGAGCTCTCTCTAACTCTGGCCGTAAATCAGCCAATTACGTCGGGTTTTACAAGGGTATTCAATCAGCTGGTGGTGCCGTCATGTGGGCATTAGATGCGAAGAAACTTTCTTACCATGATGAGTTTATAAGCAATTGGGTTCTTCTCTCCGTTTCTTGCGTCATTGCTGCTCCGGTCATCTTTCTGAGAATTAAGGATACGGTTTCGGTTGAGGATGATTTACAGGGTACGGATAAAACTTTGGCGGATGTGGTTCCGGAAGGTCATGCGGAGAAGGAGAATGGTGCTCATGAGTTGAATACTCATGTTGATCGTACCAACAACGTTTAATTTGTGTTTTTGTTTTTTTTGCTGAGCATTACCTTCTTTTCTCATTGACTTGATTGATTCATTTATTTGCTTTGGGAATTGCTTCTTTATGTTTTGTGGGGTTACTAGATGGGATTCCTACATGGGTTGGGTTGGGTTGGGTGGGATGGGTAGATGGATGAATGGATGGATAGCACCTTTCTGGTCGATGGTTAGATGATTCCTCCACGACTGCCGAATCACTTCCAAAAACTCAACTTTACTTTTTCCCTCTCCCTCTATCTCTCACACAGACCACACTATCTCTTCCATCCCGAAAAACAAACGCATCTCCAGAGAAAACAACAAACAAAGCAAATTTTTGATTTCACTATTTCGTTGGGTAAATAAATAACTCTTTCCTTTGGATTGAGTGAGGTTTATTTGGGTGGAGTTTTTTAATTTCTTTTTTTTTTTTCAAAGTTTTTCAAGACTTGTTTGTGAGGGAAGGGGAGAGGGGATCTTTCTAATCTATCTGGTGGTTCTTTGGGGTTTGTAGATAGATTGGGTTATGAAGGGGGGTCTTTGATATTGTTTGGTACCTGGGTATCAATAGATATATGGACAGGAGGGAAGACGGATAAGATGATAGGGAGATAGAAAGGAAGATAGATACATGAGAAATGGGAAATGATTATGATTATGATTATGAATTGCAGCATTTGATTTGCAGGGTTAAGTGGAAGAATATCATATGATATGAAATGAAATGAAATGATACGGTCATGATGTATGTATATATGGGTTTGATTTGATTTGATTTGATTTGATTTGATTTGATTTGATTGAATCGAATTGAAAATTAATTCAAAATCTGACATCTGCGATGTGAAATGATGTGTTTTGAAAGAACTAAATGAGATTAGATCAGATCAGAATATAATGATTGTAAATTATATAATTATCGATATATAATACAAGTTTAAAATATATAAAATATATAAATTGTAAATTGTAAATAAAATAGATAAAAAAGAAAAAAATTATAAAAATTATAAAAATTATAAAAATTATAAAAATTATAAAAATTATAAAAATTATAAAAATTATAAAAATTATAAAAATTATAAAAATTATAAAAATTATAAAAATTATAAAAATTATAAAAATTATAAAAATTATAAAAATTATAAATAAATATATATTTGCTAGAATATCATATTCAATTCGATTATATTAGACATAATATATTGAGGCAAATGTGGTCAAATGTGAAAAAAAAAATCGATCCGAACGCACTCTTATTCTATGAGTGTGAAATATATATATATCTATGTATACCTAGAACTTGCGACGTCGTTTTCGATATCTCTCTCAAAGTTCTCATTGCATCAATACCAGGCCTTGAAATTTCGCTTAAACAGTGTGGTCAGTCAATTGTGTTATAATTACACGCCCTCTCGAGTAGGAAGGTATTTGATCCTCAACTGTCTGACCCCATTTTCGGGAGGGTCATCCAAGTGATTAATACGTATGGATTTTCCAATACTAGATGTGCAACTTGGGTTTTGCTTCGATTGGTTGATCCTCTGGAGGAAGACGGGTTTGTGTGAATAGATGTGAAAGAATTGAGTGGTTGTTGATGAAGGAGGCATAGGAGTGTGATTATTGTTGAACTTTACTACTTTCTCTGATTCTTTCAACAGGGCAATTTTGGCCAGACATCCTAATCTAGAGGATAACACTAATTTGGGGAGTAGTGTTGGTTGAAGAAGTTGAGGCAGGAATAGATTGAGGTCAAATCTGTAGTTTGAGTGGGCTTTTTAACAACCACGCATCAATACGAATATACAAGGTTCAACTCTCAACTCTAAGACACTCATATCAATATACGTAAACAAAATGGCGATAGGTCATTTACCAATCTAATGGCATTCCTGAGTTTTGTGGTTGATGGTAGTTGAGGATTCACCCGTGGAAAGAACTTTCTTTTCATGTTCAATGCCCCCGATGCATTCAAGATGGGAACAGTTCCCCACTCGAATAGCTCGAAGTTTGAGTTCTCCCTGAAACTAAACAGTATGAATCAGATACGGGAGGACCGCTCTTCGACGAAAAGCTTCCGTACTAGAGAGCCTCTCGTTCGAGAACTAAGCTCTTCCGTCGTTTGTGGCTTCTCATGCAGTATTGCATTGGGGATCTTCACTGGAAGCATACTCGAAGGCCTCCAATAGATACTTTCTTCAATATTGGAGTAGCAAAGCACATATCTCCTGACACGATATTTGATCGAAGAATGTTCAATCGGTGTTTTTTGTGTGGGAACCTACAGAAGGTAGATATCTTTATGCATCTTATTGCTCATCTGCATTGATAAAACATCAATGCAGATGTATCATGAAATCTTAAGGCATTTTAGTCTGGCTCTTCAAAAAGCATGGTATTCTGGGATGAACTAATCGATTGATGAAACCGGTCCGTTAGAGGCACGAGAATGCAGGCTTCTTCAATCTAAACAAATCCCATTCAATAACTTGGTCGAAAGCCCAAAAAATAATCCTTCATTCGATTTGAGACGAATAACTGATCATCGTATATCAACATTAACGATACTCAAAGAATCCACGACGAGGTGCAAACGGTTGTGCGTAGATAAAAAGAAAGGAAAGGCAGAGACGAAGTGGATAAGCCTCGGTTATCTTAAACGGGCGAGATTAACAGAACATTTCCTAAAATCCCCGGTGAGGCTATTCTCGACTTTTTTTTCTCAAGGCTGTCTCGCTGTCCTTAGAAATCTTTCACTCCACTTTTGTGGCCGCTTTTATATTTCTTGATACGAACCTTAATTAAAAGCATAACATCGATACCGGTCAGCCAGCTTAGGACGACGAAAAGAACTGATCAACAATCGATTCCTGCACGTACACACATAAAACCATCTTTCACTAATATTTACCTTTACCACGTTCAATTTATGGCCCATGAAGTCATGATAACTACAATACTCAACATCTGTTAATGCCGAGATTATTAGAGGCATTGCGCCTCAAAACCCCTTGATTCTTATACCATTTTCTCCAAATCAAAAGGAATTAGGTAGACTGAGGAGCTGGTTCCAAGTCACCAAATGTCTTGGGATTTGTTAAAGCGCTTTATCGAGTCCGATGTTTTCAATCAGAATCCATTCCTCTCCGTAGCCTACCTATCGTATGCCATTTACCCCTTTCCAACCGTCGCAAGGTTCTGTTACTGATTGCTTGAGTTGGCAGACGGTATGCGGACCATGTCGGGATACATTATGTTCTTTGCTCGAAGTTGCGACAATTCAGTTATGAGGAAATTGAATTCTTCCTCCCGCAACTATGTCACCTAATTATAAGTGTCAATAATGAGTCTGTGGCTCTGGAAGAGTTTATTTTGGATTTGTGCGAGGACTCGGTCAATGCTGCATTATTGGTAATTTGAAGGCAGATATACATGATGGGACAAGTCACTAATTAAAATCGCAGACGTTCTGGTTGTTTCAAACATACCTTCATGATCTTTCCGCGAATCCCCAATCCGAAGCCTTCAAGACATGTAGACGGATATATAATAAGGTCCAGCATATCGTATTCGGGGTTTCGGAAACGCCAACGAAGAAAATCAGTGAAAATGTTTTACCCGTTACGGTTCTGGCAAGTTTTGTTCTAGCGAGTATTGCAGTTCCATTTCTACCAAAGTGGGCTGGACCGTTGGCTATTTCACAAGCGCGGAAACCTCAAAGTACGGGAAATGTGGTCGCAGATACCAGTCAGATGCAGACTCAAAAGATTGTTCGAAGTCATACGACGACACCGGGATCTACGCGAACAAAACAGAGGAGAGAGGCTGCCAGATATGCGAGCGCCCCTGGTGGTAGTGGTGTGAATAGTGCTGTTTCCTCTGAAGCCCCACCGGATCTGGCTCGATCGAACTCCTTAACTCGACCCACCTCATCGAAATCTAACCGAAAAGTGCCTTTAGAACACATAAGGCCCTCTCATCTTGATCTGAAAGCATTAGATTCTCGAAATCAGAGCTCGGCATCTCTTCCAGAACTACGAAAGCCAAATATACCTACTAGACCAGCAACTCCCGTTACAGCTGGTCTTCCGACAAGGCTGACTGAACCCATCAATAAAAGATACTCTCAACATTCACACAGTGGAAAAATCCTGACTTCAGTGTCATTGACTCACAAACAGAAAGTTAAACTATTAAGGCAAAATTATTTCCGTTCTCAGACCCAGTTCCTCAGAGCTCTCGAGGATATATCAAATCGCCTAGTTATTGTCCCAAAACCCGCGCGTCTCAGTGCATTACGTGCCGAACTTGCTCTGATCGCGCAGGATTTACCAGCAGAAGTTGATATTCCAGTCATTTGTCCCGCTACCCTCGTGGATGGAATTCCTAGCAAAAGTAAACATCACCGTATCGTTCGTTTGAACCCAGCCGAAGCGACTGTATTGAATAGTGCGGAGAAAGTGCCATATCTTTTGATGGTAGAGGTACTTCGGGATGACTTCTCCTTCAATCCGGAAACCCTAGAAAATGACCGTTTATTGAGCCGATTAGTGTCAGAGGAAGGAACGCATAAGAGACGAAGATTCGACCTTTCAGAATCTGGACGATCATACAGTAATAACAGCATCAAAAGTACGGATAATACCCCCGATAGTGTTTTTGAGCCAGTCAATGGCGATTTGGGCAGCTCACCATTAATCAAAGAAATAGATCATGATGAGGATGCTCAGACGCCAACTTACAAGGAGAATGTAGCAACTCCCCGGCCAGCACAGATATCAAGCGGTACACCAACTCAATCGAGTATATCCGGCTTCGTAACACCCAGGACATCCGGAACATCAACGTCGGGATCTAGCAGCCCTACACCGAAGAGAACGATGACACTTCCTGGAGTTGGTAGATCAGGGGAAAAAGATCAACCAGACTTTTCTACTCTCACAACACATATCAGGACCGCTACGCAAATGCTCACCCAGCTCAATTCGACGAGCGGGAAGAGACCCAGACATGAGGTCGATGCAATTCGTCATAAAATCATAGCCAGTATACAAAGTCTGGAGGAGCAAAGCTACGATTCAGAAGAGATCGGACAATCGCAAACATTCGATATGATCATGGAAAAGGCAAACGCAGCAGCAGCAAATGTTGCACCGGAAGATATCGAGGCAGAATCACCATCTGATTCGGATGCTGTTATTAATGTTGGAGCTGGTGCAGCCCGGATGGAGAACGATCAAAAGACTGGTGGTGTTCAGAGGAAAGGGGATAGAGATGATCCGAGCGCTGCGACATTTGGGGAAGCCTGGAATGTCAAGAAAGAACGAATTAGGAAGTCATCGCCATATGGGTGGATGAAGAATTGGGATGTCTTGAGTGTCATTGTAAAGACGGGTGCTGATTTACGGCAAGAGGCATTTGCATGTCAGCTCATCCAAAGCTGTGATAAGATTTGGCAGGAAGCCGGAACCCCGGTTTGGGTGAAGCGAATGAGAATTTTAGTCACTGGAGAATCGTCAGGTTTGATCGAGACAATTACGAATGGTGTATCCCTACATTCACTCAAGCGTAGTCTCACACTTGCTACTATTGAGGCCGGTCAAAATCCTCGAAGGCGGATTGCCACATTGAGGGATCATTTCGTTAAGACTTTTGGACCCCCGGAGAGTGATGCCTATAAAGCGGCAGAAGACGCATTCAAACGGTCACTTGCGGCGTATAGCATCATCTCTTACGTTTTGCAGTTAAAAGATAGACACAATGGCAATGTTCTTATTGACAATGAAGGACATATCATCCACATCGATTTTGGCTTCATGCTTTCCAATTCTCCTGGATCAGTTGGCTTTGAAGCTGCTCCCTTCAAACTAACACAGGATTACGTTGATGTCCTGGGAGGTGTTGGATCACCTGCCTTTGATGATTACAAAAAGTTGTGCAAACAGGCTTTTCAAGGTATGCTTTCCACGATAAATTCCGGGTGATGATTGTCTAACGAAATATAGCACTACGAAGGTCTGCGGATAATCTAATCGATCTCGTTGCTATGATGGGACGAGAATCGAAGATGCCGTGTTTCTCATACGGAGTTGCTCAAGCAACAAATAGTTTGAGACAGAGGTTTCAACTTCAGATGAGTGCGGATGAGGCAGAAGCTTTTGTGGAGACTGACTTGATTGGGAAGTCTTTGGGAAGTTATTATACACGATTGTATGTTGTTCTGCCTCTTTTCTTGGTAGATGGTTGAACGCTAATTATATATGCATAGATATGATACTTTCCAATACCGTACACAGGGTATATATTAGCTGGTGGAACAGGCAGGCATGCTGTACAGTTTTGCCAGAAAGTGTAAGCGTTTGGACTGAATGCATTGTGACTGGCGTGGCGTTGGATAAAACCATTGAGCTGATTGATTTATATTTGGCATTTACGATGTAGCGATTTGTGAAAAGGTGAACAAGTATCCTTATAGTAAGGGAGAAAATGAGAGATAGAAGGAGCAGAAGAGATGTGATTTTTTTTGACATACAGGAGACTTCACATAACCGTTCGAATGATATGGAGATTTCAGTCTAATGACTTAAAAATGAGGATATTTCATGTCCGCAGAAATTGCACCAAACTCGGCGTTGTTTTGACTAGTTGATTCAGATGAGGGAAAGGATTCCTGCTCTGCGCTCTTTCGCAGTGTCCTTCCTTTGAAAGCTCTAACAACAATGTTTGAGCTGAGAATGTTGACTGCACGCAAGCATAGGACTGGAATCAAAGCTTGATAAGTTGGCTGAATTTCTTTGCGTGCAAAATTGTACAGACAGGGGATATTTGAGTTTTGACATTTTAAGATCTTACTTCGGGACATTGCGATTTTCCTGGACCGAACTCTGAGAATATATCCACCCATTATGCCCATGTCTGCCCCTACCAATACTCGGGTCAAAGCCCATGACCGAGTTGCTGGTAACTTGGCACAAATCATGATTTGATTGGTTTATCTGAGATGTATAGAACATACATTCGACTTTCTACGTTTTGCCTCACGATCATCATGATTCTGGATTCATCTAGAGAGAGAGGCTTCATAAAATTAATAAGCGATACGATACTCTAACATTTCCCTTCAGGTCACCACAACCACAGGTTCGCAGTTTGTCTGTCTCGTGGATTTAAAATAAATCTTTGACTTGTCGGTGAACAAAATAACGTTTCTTGGTCTTGCAGATGTAGCTGTACCTCGTGTTACTAAGTAACCTGACCTACCTGGTAGTGTAGTGGCATTGTGGCAAAGACTTGAAAGGAGCGGATAAATAGTAAATGCAGTCGGATGGATGCATTAAACCATTAAACTATTTACGTTCAAGGAAGAAGATGATCCGATTTTCGAGAAGCAGCGAAGAAAGTTAATTGGTGAAGCCTCTGTTGAAGCTTAAAATGGGGAAACCCCCCGCAATTGAGGCTTACTCCATGGGGTTGAACACATTAGGAGGCGGCTAGCTAGGCCTTGCTAGGCCTTGCCAGTTCAGGTTAAAGGGTGAAGCTTTAAACCCTGTTCTGTCAAAAATGTGGAGTTGCAATTAGCCTAAATGCTAAAATCATCAGTCTTTTCCCTTCCAGATGTTTGTCGATGAAAATTTCCACCAATTGATGGATATCATCATGCCGGTTGGGAATATATCCTCGGGTGTACAAATACAGATTCGACATGGTTTCTCGTCCTTTCGTTGGTAGTTGGTCGAGGACATGGTGATCTATGGTGTGGAAGGTTGGCGTAAATGGGGAAACTGGACAATCGTTTCCACTTATCCATGTTCCAACACAGAGGTTCGTTTTATCCGGTGCATTGCTGTGCTCATGTTACCTACCTACCTGAATGTACGTACCATTTGATGGAATGGCATGACAGGGTCGTATTCTTTCTTCTCATATATAGTTGCGGTACCATGCCACTTCATGCTGTACCCACCAAGAATTTCATTCTTGAAATCTTTTTTTGGTTCTGTTTTTGAGATTGATAGAGTAGTTCCAGTGGAACAAGGTTGACAATATGGGAAAGTTTTTTAATCTTTCGTTGGCGGTGTTTGCTGCGACGGGGTGAGTTTACCTTTCTTCTAGATATCATCTCTAGTGTAGTTGGAGGTACTAACATCCACTTTTCAGATCATTTCTTTTTGGTTACGATGCAGGTGTTATGACAGACGTGATAGCCTCCCAGAACTTCCTCAATTTCTTCAACACGACACAAGATTCCTCTATCATCGGTGCCATCAACTCTACATTCAATGGAGGTGCTGTGTTTGGTGCACTTCAGGGCGGTCTTACCATGGATCGGTTTGGTCGAAAAATTACTATTTTTATGGGCGCTTTGATTTGTCTCGTTGGAGCTACCTTGCAGACTTCCGCGCAGAATCTGCCTATGATGCTCGTGGGTCGTATTTTTACAGGTTGGGCCGTCGGTTTGCTGAGTATGGCTGTACCGGTATACAATGCAGAGTGTGCGGATCCAAAAATTAGAGGATTGATTGTGGGACTGAGTCAACAGATGATTGGAGTAGGATTCATTGTGTACGTTGATCTCATCTCCAGGATTCTGAGACGAGTTACTGACCTTTTCAAAGTTCAACTTGGGTAGGATATGGCTGTGGTGTTACATCCGACGCGAGCTCTATTCAGTGGCGAATTCCACTTGCGGTACAAATGATTCCTTGTCTTATTCTCGCCTCTGGTATTATGTTCTTCCCCGAATCACCTCGTCATCTCATGGAAACCGATCGTGAAGAGGAAGCATTGGTCATTTTGAGGAAGCTGCATTCCACTGGTTCAAATGATGAGTTCATCCTCAAAGAATTTAATGAAATCAAGGCAACCATTGCTGCGGAAAAGGCAATCACGGTACCGGGATGGAGAATTATGTTTACAGTGCCACAATGGAGAACGAGATTGGGTCATGGAGTTGCTGTTCAAGCCTTTACTCAATTTACTGGAATTAGTAAGTTTTGAGAATGAGACATGGGAGGAAAAGTTACTGACATGAATTAGACGTTATCGGTTACTATCAAAATACTATGTACAAGGCGTTGGGAATTACTGGAAATAAAGCTTTACTTGTCACAGGAATTTACAACTGCATGGGACCCTTGGGAAGTAAGTCGACCTACGACCAAGTACATACACACCATGTAGACAAACTAACAAATCGCAGATCTCATTTTCATCAGTTTCATGATCGATAGAGTAGGACGTCGCAAGCCACTCCTCTGGGGAACCGTCGGTATCACCATCGCTCTCGTTTGCCAATCCATACTCAACAGTCGCATCGACGCCGCAAATCCACAACACGGCCTTTCCATCGGTGGAGTCTTCTTCATCTTCTGCGTCACCGTCATCTTCTCCTTTTCATGGGGTCCCATCTCTTGGGTCTACATGTCCGAAGTAATGCCCATGCAAATCCGTGCTCGTGGAAATGCTTTCTCCACCGGAATTGGTAATTGGCTCGTAGCTACTTTCTGGGCTCAAGTTTCTCCTCAAGCTTTGAAGCATTTGACGTGGAAATTCTATTTCTTGTTTGCTGGTTCGTTGATTTTTTCTTCCCTCCCCCCCTTTTTTTTATCTTAGGGAATACCTAGTATACTAACGAAAACCCCCCTATAGCGTGGAACGTAGTAATTACCATCCCCGTGGTATTTTTCTTCTTCAAAGAAACCAAACAACTCTCTCTCGAAGAAATCGATCTCCTCTTCGGCGAACGTGCACTCGGTACCCTACCAGAAGATATTTCCAAGGGATTGGAAACCGAACATCATGAAATGCATCCTAAAGGTCAAGATGAAGTTTAGGGGGTTTGGGTTTTAATGACGTGAGATGATATTATTGGGAAGAACAATAGGTCTTGGACTTTGGGTGTTCGGATTCGGTGGCAGGTATGGTTTTGCATGGATGGATGTTAGGATCTTAAGATCTTACCTAACCTAGGTGCTTTAATATATATTACATAGTAAGAATTGAGTAATGCCCATATACTACGATCAGTCATAAAGAAAAATGACATTCTGTTCTCGTAGTGAAATACTCATCTATCCCGACGTTTCATTTTATAAACATTAATTCTTACACTAACAGTCGCACAATTCATCAATACAACTAACTCGAGCTGTGAACAAACGAGAAGACGCGAAAGCAGTAAATCTTAATCATACAATCATCCCAATCTCCTTTCACCGTTTTCTCTCTTTCCCCCTGTTCTGTTCCTATTAGCAAGGATCCATAATAGTAAAATACACCCCCCAAGAAATCCATCCGTACACAAAGCCATAAAGAAAAAAAGACATTTCATTATTTACAAACCGATCCCAGAACGGCCACCACACCACATCACTCCACTCCACTCCACAAATAACGAGCTACAAAGCAACAAACAACGAATAAAGGAAATTAATTAATCATTTTCTTTCCTTCCTTGTTCAAAGCAAAGCTGCAAATTAATTATCTATCTAACTCTCTATCTATCTACTGTATCTATCATCTGTATGTGCTGTGTATGTTGTGGAAGTGGAACATTAATTTGATAATTGTGAGGGGATGGAATTTTATGTATAATTGAATTACCTTTATCTTTGCATTTTGTGAAATTTTTTTTGTAGGATTATTTATTTATATAGCTATTGCTATTGCTATAGATTAAGGAACAAAGATATCATTTACCAACCAACCAACCATCAAGAACGCCAAACCCAAGATCAACACCAAAACCCACCATCAAAATGGGAGATTCCCAAGCTAAGCAACCCACCCAACCTAAGCAACCTAAGCAACCCACCCAACCCAAGCCCCCCGACCCCCCCACCAGCACCCCCGAAACACTCTACACCTCCGACTCACCGAACCGCCTCCTCCTCCCAGGAGAAACCATCACCTCAGCCGAAAAACGACTCGGCTTCCGCCTAGACAGCGCACCCCCAAAATTCGCGCGTGTAGCCAGTGTCGAAGCCACTGCCCGCGGCGCCGCCTGGCTCGCCTCGGAACCATTATGGGACACCGAAAGCCGAATGGGTCCAGACCCGGAATGGAGGGGTGTGCAGATCCTCGGCGAGGGGGGGAATGGGACCGCAGGCGAATGGGAATTGAGATATGGGAAGCCGCTTAGGGGGAGGCGGGGACGCTTGCCTTTTAAGAAGTGTGTGGTGAAGCAGCAGGCGGGGCCTTCGGGGGATATAAATAATGAGTCGATGATTTATGAGGTGTTGAGACATGCTTCCACGCAGCATGTTGTCAAGATGTATCGCAGGTTGTATCAGGATTACGGGATGGGGACTGTGCGGGCGGATGCGATAGGGCCGGTGCAGAGGATCTATTTGGAGTATTGTGGGCGGGGGGATCTACATGATATGATAAGTAATAAGTTCAAGGAAAAGTAAGTCGTCATGCCAGCGATGGTCGTATATCCATTAACTTGCTAGACAATACTTCCAAGAACATGAGATTTGGGATGTGTTTCATTGTTTAGCCCGCGGACTATATGCTATGCATTCTGGGCATGAAAATCTTGACGAGGAACGATGGGATCGAGATGAGATAGTTCATTTTGATTTCAAAGCGCCGAATGGTAAGTTAAAAGTCCGAGCTCATTTTTTTTAATTCCACAGCTGCTCAACATTCCCTAGTCTTCCTTGGCGATGGCATAAGAGACGAAGAACACAAGGGTGCTCCTGTGATGAAGGTACTGTTGTCAAATTGTGGTTATACCACTTCCCTACCACTAATCAGCACCCTAATACTATGATAGATTGGCGATTTTGGGAATGCAAAAGAAGTGCCTATCGCCCAAGACCTCGGATATAATTTCAAATATAGATGGTGTGGCACAGAACCTTATAAACTACCTGTAAGCCAGTCATCTGATACTCGAAAATACAGAAACTAACTCGTGTGCAAGGAGCAACTCAGAACTCGAACGAATGAACTCGAACGACCTTGGATGGATAAAGGCGTAGGTACAACATTAATTATACTTCTCCTCTCCGGCTTCCCCTTTATTGAAAACACTGACATGCAGATGTAGCCTAAAAGCATGCGGGAGGCAGGCAACGGAAATGTTCTCAAAAATCTTTGCTATGGAACTCACTCCAACGTGTGGCAGCTTGGACTTATAATATGGCAAATGATTCATTGTACGGAATGGGAACACAAAGACTTCCCGGGCAGCGAATATCTTTGCAGGGGTGACGTAGAATGGCCGGATAACAGGTTCTTTCGACCCGGTCCTGTGGGAAGATTTCAGCTTAAACTTTATAAAGTACCCAATACTTGGCTAGGCAAGAATGATCCAGTGGGTGGAGTCCATACTCTTGCTACGCAAGACGATATGGACTACTACAACGGATTGTATGATGCACTACCAGCTGAGCCTAAAGTCAACGCTGATAAAATCCTTTCGGAAGCAGAACGCCACATGAATAGGAAAATGCGAGCAATTGAAAATCGTGCGAGGGAAAGCATACGTAATGAGCGAGTATATAGCGATACATTGCACAAACTGGTGATGGATTGTTTGATTGTACAATCAGAAGGACGAATCCATGTGAAAGACTTATATCGAAAGACGCAAAGGTTCAAGAATTTCTGGGGATTAACAATAAAACCAGACCTACCTCCCCCTTATGCACCCGAACCTGAACTCGGAGAGCTTCCGGCCCCGTGGAACGATACCACGCAAAACCCTGGCCGCGGCCTAGGCAGACCCGTTAAAGAAGAATACGAAACCTATCCTCTCGGTCTTTTTGATCTGTTTAACAGGACCCGAAGATATGAAAGGGCAGAGGAAATTATAAAATGGTCTCGGGACCACCCAATTGAGGATGTGCAGGATTATGAGGAGAACGAGGCACAGGGACTAATAATACGCAATGCAAAGTACACTATCAGGACCAGGGAGGTACTAAGGAAGTATGGGGGCCAGAGACAAAAGCCTAGGTTCCCAGTACCCCGCCCGTTTCCAGGTGGGTTCATATATGATCGCCCCGGGAAAGATAAGGGAGCCGCAGATCCTGGACAGGATGCTGTTCCTAATCCCGACCAACCTCCACTTCCGCCAATACCCGAAGATGAAAAACGACCGAGTCATGATAAAGGAAAACCAAAAGGACCAAGAGATTTTTCTTTTGAAGCTACGCCTGAAGGAATGGAAGGTAAATTGCCAGTACCTCCTCCAGGGGGAGGAGGAGATTTTAAAGAAAAATCCAAAGATAAAAGCAAGGGGAAAAGCAGAAGCAGAAGTAAAAGCAAAAGCAAAAACAAAGACAAAACCCCGGCCTGGCCCGATTTCCCCATCGGACTACAAACCAGCCTCAACAAAGCCTTCCTCCAGCAGGCACTCCAGATCCCCGAACTCAAAAACACAATTTTATTCTGTACAGTTATTGACAAAAGCGGAGGGACAGAAACCCTCAAAGGTATTATATATCTAACAGGATTAATGCCCACGACGACGGTGTATCAGATGAAAGAGATGCTGAGCGAGAAGGAGACGGGGATTCCGGTGAAAGATATGAAGTTGATGGGGAAGGATCAATTGACAGTTTATAGGGAGCTTGAGGATGAGGAAACGAGAGCGGCGATTTGTGAGATTGAGATTTGTGTTTATGATATTACGAAGGTGTGAGATTGGGGGTAGTGAGAATGTGGGAATTTTTTAGCTTGGATAAAATAGGATGAAGATAAGATAAAATAAGGTAGATTTATTTTGTCTTTGATTCCCTTGCTTATTTTGGGTGAAATAATTATGATTAAGATCGAGGAAGAATTTTAATGTTTCTTGCACCCGAACGTCTCGTCATCAACAAGAGGTAGTGAGATATTTAGTGAGATATTACGTAAGCAATGTTCCAATTTCAGGCCAATACCTCAAAATTGGCATCAACAATAAACAAATTCACAATGTCTGAGCCTGACTTATAGATACTAATAATCCTACAAACCGAGGAATAGCCACCTAGGGTTCAATGGTGGTTTTCTTATAAACTACCTGCCATTCTATATGTCGTTTCTTAGAACTATGGTATCATCAAGACGACTAATAACCAGGCTATAGATACCCAAACACTTGTTTGCGGGCACCCTTTGCAATAAACTGACTGTGCGTATCACTTTACTTTCGGCGAGAGGGAGTAATATGTGGTATGTCATCTATAAGTCTCATTTATCCAGTATAATTACAGCCATGATAACGCCTTGGAATCTATCCGCCAATCTTCAGTCTTTCTCTAAGATATCATAATAACAGATATGAAAGTATACTATGTATGACATGACCATCCATCCAGCCAAACCCATGCTAAAGTCCCTGCCGTCCCATTTTCATTAGATAGTAACACCGTTGATGCCATTCGTCAAACTCCCATTGACACTGTTGGCCAATTCAGCCTTCAAACAATCCTCCGTGATCTTATCTAAACATCCTGCTGCTGCTGCTACAAATCCCAAGTATGATTTGCTTGGAGCCAAGACTCGAGAGAGGTATTCCGGGTGGAATTGTACACCAACATACCAAGGATGATCTTTGATTTCAACAATCTCCATTCTCTCACCCTTGTCATCCTTTCCAACGAATTCAAGACCACCAGAGTGTAGTCGGTCGACATACTCGGGGTTGACTTCATAGCGATGACGATGACGTTCATGGACCTCTGTTTTCTCGCCATATAGTTTACGCAGACGGGACCATTCAGAACCTGGTTGGAATTCTGTTGGACGTAATCCGAGACGCATTGTTCCACCAAGGTTTACCTTGTCAATCTCAGGCATGTAGATAATGACCTTATCAGATGCGTTGGCATTCAATTCCACTGAATGAGCAGAAGTGATGCCACAGACATTGCGAGCGAATTCAATGACGGCAATTTGCATACCCAGACAGATTCCCAGATAGGGTGTCTTGTTGGTACGCGCCCACTTAGCAGCTGCAATCATACCCTCTGTTCCTCGATCACCAAATCCTCCAGGGACAAGAATACCATCTGCAGTGCAGACCTCATGCCATGCCTTGTGGAATTCGGTTGGCTTGGCGTCATCCTCGAGGTGTTCAGCTTCGACCCAGATCAAATTAAGCTTCTTTCCGCATCGCATCGCCGAATGCTCAAGAGATTTGATGACGCTAAGATATGAGTCGTGAAGCTTGGTATATTTACCTACAAGAACAATGGAAACATCCTCAAATGAACGCTCTTGCTGAGTTGTAAGAGATTTCCACTCAGTCCATGTTCTCTGACCTTTTTCAACAAGAGCTTTCGCCATTGGAATTTCGTCGAGATTGAGGATTTTCTTCAAGGTCGAGATGAGACCTTGTTGCTCAAGGAGTAAAGGAACGTGGTACGTGGATTTGACGTTGTGTACACCAATAACCTGTTCGCTTTCAACTTGACAGAACATAGCGATCTTTTCGACAGTGCTTTTTTCGAGTGGAACATCGCATCGACAAGCAACCTAAAATAATTAGCATTTCAAACTTAGACATATTTTGATTTAAGAATTTACCAAGTCCGGAACCAATCCAGCTCTACCAACGTCTCTGATGGCCTGTTGGGTTGGCTTCGTCTTCTGCTCGCCCTGAATGACAGGCACCAATGAAACATGAATTTGCAAGAAGTTGCCTTTTCCAGCCCTTCTCTTCAATTGTCTCATGGCCTCAATAAATGGCGCACTCTCGATGTCTCCAACAGTACCACCCAATTCAATAATACAAACATCCGGAGTCTCTTTTGTGTCGTCGACTGGAATTCGCGCAACTCTCTCAATCCAATCTTGAATTGCATCGGTCAAATGTGGCACAACTTGTACAGTCTTTCCGAGATAATCGCCTCTACGTTCACGTTCGATGACATGCTGGTAGACCTTGCCCGTGGTAATGTTGTTTTCGCGAGTGAGTGTGATGTTGAGATAGCGCTCATAGTTTCCGAGGTCGAGGTCGACTTCTCCTCCATCATCAAGAACAAAGACTTCCCCATGCCTATAATCAAGCATTAGCTCAGTCCCGATGTTTTCGCAGATAGGTACAGTAGACGCACTCGAGGGGGTTCATGGTTCCGGCATCAACGTTCATGTAAGGATCGATTTTGATGGATGTGACGTTCTTTCGAAGTTAGCCTAGCGTCCTGCCTAATTTGTTATATCTGGGGGACATATCTTTAGCCCAATTGTCTTGAGCAACAAGCCAGTGGAAGAGGCTGTTGGGCAACCACTTCATCAGTACAATTTTCATTTGTATTTGCATCATCCATATCTCGTTGTCGTTCTTCATCATTCGTGCTGCAACATACCGATGACGCCCTTTCCAATGCCGGAAATCACACCTAAATAATCATGTTAAATCCAAATTCTCTTCCATTCAACAGCAAGATTGATAAATTCATATACATACCTCCAGATACAAGAACGTACTTCATCTTGAAAAGCTTAATGAAATTTATGGTACCCTTCCTGGCTTTTGCCAGAGGGAAGGAGGAAAGAAAAAGGAAAATCTCAATTGAAAGTTTAAAGTTTTTGGTGGTGGGGGTTGCCTCGAGCTAATCCTATCTTGGATTTGATTGGCGGGGTTGATGATTATTTGTGGGACTCAAGTCTTTTTCCGTATTGCTACCTTGACATTGACTGATGAACCAAAAGATTTAACGTTGTCTAGATCTAGATATTATATATCTAAAGAGGCACCGGTAAATATATAAATAGATCAATACAAGACTGTAACTCTCCTAGATGATTAGTTTCACAAAATCTGGTATCTAATATTGCTATTAATATAGTAGATCATCTACTCGACTATCTCAAATTGTTTAGATCTTTACTCGGATATGATGTCGAAATAGTTTGATAGACAAGCAGATAGACAATGAAATGTTGCCTAGATCAACTCAGATATCTAATTAGCTACTAGGACTAGGTAGTTAGGTAGCTAAATGCCCAGGTAGCTTTTCTCGGCAGCTTGTCTAGGTAGCTAGAAATAACTCCCGAGAAGAAAAAAAGGGGGGCAGGGGGAGGGGAGAGAAAGAAACTAAATAAACATATCATTTTTAATTGCTATTTGGTATATATTCATATTCACTCTTATATCATTCATCCATTGCTATAATAACAATCTGTTAAAACGCAAAACTTAGGGTTCACTGAAGTTTAATCATGATACCAAAGATTCCCCCAGAAGCCAGTACAATTTATCGGTACAGCTCAATGCCCACGCCAATGCCAATGCCAATACCCTTCCCTCTCATAATTTCATAAAGTCGTATCGTTGCCCGAATATCTTCATCACAAAAGCAACCATTTTGAGACGCTGACGCCTTCTTTCAATGAATCAACAATCAATCCGATGCAAAAATCAGAGTTCATAATTCTTCACCCTCACAGCCCGAGCCCCCATTCACTAAACTTAGGGCCGGTTCTTCGTCAATACTTCCAGCGAGAATTGGTTTACATACCTCCCATCTCATCATCATCATCTTCCTCATCTTCCTGCCCTCCTTGGCCAACCATGGCGATCGTCTTCGCATTTCCTTTTTTGATCTTGAGAATATTGGGATACCCTTGACTAACCAGAGATTTGGCCAAATCCGAACTAGGCCTCATACCCTCGAAATCTTTGGCATTGTGGACTTTAAAAATATTGCTCAACAGCGGACTCATGATTCCGTTCTTTTGACCCTTTCCCATCCCAGCTGGATCTATCAATGTTAATCTGAATTTCAGTCGATAGTCTCCCGGGAATCGCACTGACAAGTCGGCAAAAGTGAAGAAGAATCGTTCATCCCCTTGAGGATCTAGTGCCTTGAAACCGTTACAGACCATAGTTCCTACCATTCTCCTTTGGTTCCGACGATCACTACTTCCCTCAATCTTGTCGTCCTCGCAATTCGTGTAGGGATTCCATAATGTGCAATGCACTATCGGCATAAAATTCTTCAGAATCCTCTTTCTGTCTTTTGGATTCACAGGTTGGCCTGTGTCCTTATCAAATACTTCAAGCGTCAGGATTGGTGGCGGGTCTATCATTCGACGATCCTTGTCTCCGTATCCACAAGCTCTGGCGGATATTGGTTGTTGCATGACGACCAATCTACATTCCGGCTGTGGGAGCGGGGGTTGTGGGGCCCTTTGAGCATAATGAGCCTTCATCCATTGCGATGGATACCAAAAAAAACATACCTGGGAGGAGCAAATGGACCATGGTGATGAGCTGCAACAGATCCTTGCCTGGTCGCAAACACATCTGACATTGGCGTGGGCGGACAAGTCGAGTATGGTGAGAGAGGGCTCTGCGAATGTTTGAAGGAACGTTCAAGTTCTCGAGGACTTCGCTCTTGTTGATGTAGGTACATGGGTCTATCCAGTGCCATTGGAGATCGTGGCCCTTGCGACGGCGGACGATATGGGTCCTCAAATGCCTGACCCTCTTCAACTTGTCCCGGTGGTAAAGATGATAGCAATGAAGATATGGGTGGGAGTCGTGGTGGATTGAAATTGGGCTTCTGCGCCCTGTCATCGCCATTGTCGTGATACGGAAGAGGTTGTCCCCCAAAGCTCATGGACCTGCCATCCGATGGCTGATAAATTGGCAGCGCGTCGCGATTCGAATGGTACATATTGTAGGAGATTGTCAAATATATCGTGATATTATAGACGGTCGACGGATTGGAATCGGGTAGAGGTATCTGCATAGGCTACTAGTAAGTATCTAACATATTAGAGCTTAATAACTGAGGATGGAGATGTTGAAGAAGTGCTACCTTCAGGTGTCATTAACGTTTCGACATACGAAAGGAAATGACGACAGTAATTGCTGAAGCACAGATGAAGTGCTATATAGATGTGGCCGAGGAGCGAGAAGTATAAGGTATTTGTTTGACTGCTCGAAGTCCGATTGCGAGTGCATGAATGAGCGTTGGAACCAAGTTTAGTATATGTGTAACTTCAAAAGTACAAGTGATGGAGAGGAAAAGAGAGCAACTCTTCATTGATGGTCGTTGGGAAAGCTGTGGGGAGATATAGGAAATCCCATGGAGGACGACACCGGAGTGACAGGAGGCATGGCAGTGGTTGGAGCCTTCTAACAAGCTGTGAAAAACCCAGGAACCGGGTGAGTGATATTGTGAGTGCTACTTCGTTCACGGAGAGATGTTTGGTTGGTTGAAATAACTACTCGTGCGGGAAGGAGGTGTGGTGTGTTTGGTGGATTTGTCTTGAATCACGAAGAATGACTGGCGGGCGAGTCTACTGCAACCAAAATTTCGACATGCCCGGCCTTCCGCGATATTGAACATGCGGATAAAGTGCCAGCTAAGGATTTGCCTCTCTTCTTTGGGTTAACACTTTAACCAGATAGGAAATGGCTTTGACATTTTGCGGTCATTTTAATTTTTGTTTAGGTTTTTTCCTTTTGACAAGGCTTGAGGGGTGCAGCTGCCGGTGAGCTGTGATGTTTTACGGTTTAAAGAGCATCTCCGGGATTGTAACATTTAACATTTAACTTGCATTTGTAGTGGATGTTGGAGCTTTCGAGGTGCCACTCAAGTCCTAGTTCCCGCTCCTCCATCCGTGCACTATATGCACCCTATTAGCACTAGAATCATAAGACATAACCGCACATCCGCACTATTATTACTTTAAAATTCTTTTCGGAACGACATTACTCTGTATAGCCTCGAAATGCTTGGAGAGGATCTTCAAAGTCCATCTGTAATAATACATATCTTATACTATTCATATCCACTTTATCGTATTTACATTTATGGTCTATTTTAGACGAGATTTCATGAGTTTTTGAATTTCCAAAATAGCAAAGGTTTTGGGGGGCTTGGTTATTGCAGGGAAAAGTTGACCGACTAGCCTGATCAAATACTTCCGACATACAGCAAAGCTGCAAAGCTGCAAAGTATCGAGGTAGCAATGTAATGCTGGTGATGCGCTCAAAGATGATGATGGTGGTAGTCATGGGCGGTGGTGTTAGAAGGCTAGGAACTACGATTATAATCCATGGTTAAAACCCCCGAACGCTTCATCCATTGATGCATCTAATCATCACTCAATACCCGCTCATTCGCTACCATCCATTGTCACCAGTTATTATGTTACTCTTTTCTCTCCTCCCCCTCTTCTCTCATCTCTTTTTACCACCACACCGCTAGCATATCACTCCATCTGTTGCGCAAGGTCGCGCAAGAAAGCATTCTATCCATGACGAACATTCTTCTGCTTGCCGGCTCCCTTGATTCGTCATCTCCATTGGAGGGAGGGCAAGCGCAGATGCTGGTGACCTCGCTCAAGGCTTAATGGAAATATAATTCTTTCCGTTACTGAGTTTGAGCGTACCACGTTTCACGGAAGATGGTGACAGACACAAATTACCTATCATTGGCCCACTAACAAACATGTCTCCGAAGGACATGAGAGATCTTTCAGGGCATATCCTGTCATTGTTGCCTCTTTCACATCTCTTCTCCTTCTAATGTTATCGTGGATTTCCATCATTCGTTACAGAAAACTTTTCAGCCAAGGTCATAAACCCACCAGAATGATTCAGTACGATGTCGATCTACTGCATTCACAGACTCACTTATTGCGACTTCTGTCACCTATTACCATAGACACATGCATTTATGACGCTTTAATCTCTTCATTTCAATTATTAAATCAGCACAAGTTATACAGAATATGAAAAGTCTTGAAAGGTAACTTATGCCGAGGCAGCCTATCTATCAGAAACCGCAGCAGCGGATCTTTGATTAAAATCATCGAGATAATTTAGCGAATCATATGGCATCTGAAGGTTTCGAAGCAGGGAATAATCAGATCATTATCAGTGTCATTAACTTTATTTATTCGAAAAGGAAAAGGAGGTGCATAAAGAATACCTACCAACCAACCTATAATGCCAACAACCAAGGTCTGCAGCATTCAGATATTAATCACAACATCTACCGAAAGAATCCTGTTTGGTCACTCATATGCAGTGCCCAGTATCTCTGAGGCCTAATTTATACAAGAAATTGAAGAAACAGAACCTTTTCGGAAGCAGAGCCTAGTCAATTTTGTACCACATATCGTACCTGCTCAACAAAATTCTTCCGACACCACCTTGATCGTAATCCCATTCATAAACTTCGTTCTTCGAAGATTGCAGCTTCAGAATCGCAATGTTTAATGGTCTGAATAAAGGATTTGCAGCATACGGAGATTCGGAGGATTAGCTTTAGCATATGTTACCTTTCCCCACGACGAACCGAGATGACTTTCGGTAAGATAATCAAAGGTGCTGCCACTACCAGGTTGAACAGAGCTCACAAAGCCAGTATATCTCCAGGAACATGGTTATTGGCCATCCATCCGACATGAAGACCAATGTCTTTCCTTCGTTGCTGACCACCAAGATAGATATCCCTTGTGGATGACACTCAAACGGCACTTCCCGGTTTGCCCTATTACTTTGTCTTGGGGTTTGCAGCTGAAATAAACAGGGGCTTCTTTTATCGAGGGAGATACAGACATCTGTCAACGGATAAGGACGAAACGATGACAGCCGTTGAAAATACTCCCCGCTCCTTCAGAAAATTACCCCCGGTACCTAGGATGAAAACTTGATTTCATTGCCACAGCACAGATCTCGGTAATACCAAGATACCGTAGCCCCGACGGCTCCAATGCGTTCGTGCGGTAAAGGAGTTTGTGTACAATTGTACCGTGATTTGAGGAGCTCATTGGTCCCTCTCGCCGGGTTGGTGGATTTAGTGGCCTTCTACAGTACTTCCTAGAAAGCTTGGTCTGTACCCTACCGAAGATGGAAATGGATGGCTTTACTCGCGTGTAACGTCGGGGCTACCCCGCTCCATTCAGGTTTTGATTCCTAAGACGATGGGAAATGCATTGAACTTTTCCAAACTGCTCGGAAATTAGCCTGGAAATTACCGGAAAGATGGCAGTTGTACAAATGTACAGAGCGAGTTCCTTGTGTCTTTTTAATTCTTGCACATGTTTTTAAAGATTTCAGGGGAACTTGCGGGTACTTCAGAAACATCAAACGTGCAACAACCCGAATGCAGGGCGAGCCTGTATATTTGTCACTTTTGGTAAATCTTTCAAAGCCTAATGTATGGCGTATCCTATCAATTTTTGCTAGACTGTCATTCTCCTCCGAACCTTTGTCGATTGGCCAAGATGGTTAATCATCCTACCCACAAGGGCTCTAGGTCTAGATTCTCAATGCGACAAACAAGTGTGCCATGACTTGCATACCTATCTTGAGTTACCTTGGTTCTCAGGGGCATATCATCTGATCATGATGTCTCTTGATCCCGGATATACTGGGAAATGGACTCATTTTGGGGTTACCTCCTTTCAACATCAATGCCTCTTTGCATCATGCCAACTATCAGGACGAAGAATATATGCTTCAATTATCAAGGGAGACCTTGGCATTGGGATATTCATAGTCTTGATCTCCAGACACTGCCTCAAGGATACCCACTTATTTCTTCACGGCTGACCTAGTGGTCCATCTGATCTAGAGACACAGCGTGGAATGAAAGATGGTAAATTTTGACAGCGATGAGTTTTCATCACACAACATAAGTATGGATCTCGTGTTACTCGTCATAAGAGAGGATTTTGGGAAATCTGCGACGAAGGCTCGGTGCAGAATGCAGTGCACCTTCAACTCTCAGACGAAGGAATTCTGTGAAAACGGTAAACACGTTGACGGATGATACTTTGCATTTGACTCGGGGATTTTTCATTGAGCTTCCTGTCGCCAACGAAGCAGTTTTTTGGAACCTTGCACCCCAGAAAATTCACTTCATTTTCGTGCATGATTATTCCTGAGCTTGATTCAATCTAATATCCTGTTCAGTTCCATCACTCACCGAATACCAACCTCGTACAAAGCCCACCTTCCTGCACAAACACGAACACTAACGGCCTACCCTTCGTCTCCAATTTCCACGAAATCAATCCCCTCACCACGCCATTCCCAATCCAATACACATACACCAGAGGATATTGTCACTCCTTCAAAACCCTTCGCCAAAGCCCCCAGGACGAGAACAAGTACTTACACTAGAGAGAAGATACATTGCACATGTAAGTACTAAAAGCGTTATTTACATTGTAGCTATGTACTGTACGCACGCGGGACAAGATATCCTCCGAACGGAATCATGGAATTACAGAGCAAGTCACAAAGCACAGCTAGGAGACTAATACCCGCGATTTATAAATGGACATGAAAATGTGAATGTGTATGTAAATGGGTACCACATCACATAAATCGGCATTTGTAAACCATAACTCTACCACGCAGAAGACGAGTCAAAAACAAAACTGATATCAAAGGTTTTCCAACATTTACCTCCTATCTCCTGTCTACTTTCCTCCTCGTGCAGTATACTTACTAGACTTCAGTCGACCAAGAAGTCCACTTCTGGAACCCCGCATGTCATCCCGCGCCATGGCTAACTCCACCCCATGCAAACCAAGTTTCACACTAGAAAATCATGTACCTGTGTTCCCATACGTATTCCATGGTCCAGGGGCGTGGAATGGCCGAAGTCGGACGGGATGGCCGTTTTGGGCTGTCCTTGCATTCGTCTTATATAATTTGTAAGACTTACTCACCATAATTTCCCAAGTGAGGGGTTTCTGCTTTGGGCTTGACCGAATGCGTGTTTTGCGTCTTCTGATTTGACGTTTGGCGTGCACGAATGTTTATGGTCTGATTCCCACGTGTAGGAGGTCGAGGCTCTTGTGTTCGATGGCTCGATGACAAACTGTGGATGAAGTGGAGAATTTTGCATGATTGCTTTAATTGGAAAAAGTACAATCGATAGGTTGAGTACCGGTATCATTTCACACTCCTTTTTTTTCTTAATCTTAACCGAAATGAAGATCCGAAATCGTTTTCTTGAAACTCAAAAACTTCATGTATTTCCCAGTGTTAATATCTCATAGAGTGTACGTGCATCGGGCACATAAGTATTTGCCCCACCGTGAGGGATACCGAAGTCACCTGTCATCAAGAAACAGTGCATAATTTCACGACGACAAAATAAAGGTCTCTCAGAGGAATTTGAAAAGGAAGAAAGTTCTTATCATTGCAAAGCTTTAATTAAATATTTTCATTCCGAATTATATCTCGACTTTTAAAGTATCCTATGTAGACTCTTCCTTCATCAAAAAGAAAGCCGAAAGTGACATTTCAATGGCTAATCATCGAGATGATGGGAGAGAATAACTATCCCCTTATCTACAAGGAGGTGCAATGGGGAATTTCAATTGTTGCTATTGACAAATTGTGGTTCAATGGCTAATGTCACGTTGCACCTGCCGTCTGACAGAGAATGATCTTCGATCCTTGAATCCTTCCCATTTATCCAAGTTAGTTGGCACTTTCAATTTATTAACGGGTCTGACTTATGGATGTTGCATTTGTTCGAACATTTGATACATTTGGTACACTTGATACACTTGATACTACTATATCATGTCGAAAATTTGCGATCTTTCGAATACAAACTTCACCGGTCTAGTGAAAACACTGGTATTCTTTATCATGAAAGGCACATCCCCCCGACACTCTCCCTTTCATTTGTGGCTTCATCCTGAATTTCCTACTCATATACCAATGGAGTTAATACTCTCCAGTCACTTGCTACCCCTCGCGATTCTTCCACTTTCTCAAAAATAACGAAAACTACATCCAAACAGAATCCAAACTTGATCTTTCCTCACACGGTATGGCACCGTACTAATAAGTTTTCGCTTCGTAGTTATGAGCATTCACGCCATCTACTTGGTAGTGTCCCTAAAACGAGGAAGAAACACTTTCTCGTGGGTTGAGATACCTATGAATTCAATATTGGTAAAGGACTTGGGCTTCGAGATCTTGCCACCCTATATATCTCCTCAAGCGAGTGACAGCTATTACGTTCGAATCAATCGAGGAAAAGTGGAGGTATATTAACTGGTATTTCCATCACCGCAAGAAAAAATGCTCAGAATTCTTGACACGAAAAATCCTTTGCTTGTATGTCCTCGCCCAGGTATCTGTCGTGTCGGTTCAGCATTAAGCTGCGAAATATGTGATTCATGTATCTAGCTAGACGCCAGTTTAAATGAACTACAGTTTGATATGCAAAGTTGACGTTGGCTAAGGCAGCCTTGAATGTTCTAAGTATATTCGCTGATTCAACACTTGGGTACATTTCTGTGACTCTGTAGTCTTTTCCTTTTTCATCTATGTCTTGAGGCCACCAATATCGTCGACAAGATCTGGGAAAACTTCTTAGCATGTTATCTTCTGAATATCGGTGGAGAAATTTTATACTGAAAGGACTTAGATCTAATTCTATATATAAAATCATTAAAAAGAAACTACAATTTTTAATATAAAAGAATACTGACATCTAAAAAGTGATCTTAAAACAATATATTAGATTTAAATTAAATAAGATAATATAATTTTTTTAAATATTAAATAATAATAATAATATCAAAGCTTAAATAAAGAATTTTGTTACGATTCGGAAGATTATATAAGCCGATTACCTTGATCGGCTCTTGAGTTGCTAGCGCTCGAGGCCCACTCATGTATCTGTAATTAGTATATATAGCCCCTTCGGGGCTATTGATCTTCGATCGCTAATTGTAGATTCCAAGGAACAATTGAACTCTGGGTTTCCAGCAGTTTATGATAATTACGTCACAAATCCGATTTTTGAATAAATAGTTAGTAAATCTGTATACACAGTATCCTTCTTATATAAATTTGGGGATTCTTTCAGGAAGGATTTTTGTGTATGCACAGGAAGGAATTTGGTGCTTTCTTAGGGGTTCCCTCCCTTCAAACCTAAGCCAGAATAGGAATTTGTTGCAGACTTTCCGTCCGAACTCTATTTATTAAAATCTGGAGCTAGTTATCTCTCAGTTGGGCTATTTTCTCCAAATGCAGATCTTTCAAAATGGGGAAAGAGTTAGCTAGTTTGTTTCCTCCCTAAACGACTCTACTTGGTGGTAACACTTGTCTAGTACTAGTCAAATGCTAGATCAAGTTTCAGTTGTATTTCGCGAAGATGGAGGGCGACGTAAGTCAAGACTTTAGCTACAATGCAAAGAATTATGACTCATGTTTCCGCCACCTCATGAACTACAAGTTACCACGAATATTAGAGAACTTCCCATCTTTGCTCTTCGCTCCCTGTCAGTGCTTCATACGAGATGCCCACCACATCACGAAATCCGAAGCTCTTTGCAACATACAAGCAACTCGATATCATGCTGTGTGGAACTTTCATTTCCTTTGGGATTCTTTTGATAGCCAGATTTCACCCTGAACTGATCCATTCCTTCGTACACTTTGCACAAAGATGGCCATGTAATATTCGAGAGTACCCCGGCGGACAATGCAATTATATTCCCTACGAACTTGCATATCCACTTGCTGCTCTAGCAATACCTCTTATTACCTTTTACGAATTTTTGTATTGGACGTCTTTATTTTACATGATCCGGCGTCTAAATGAAAGAAAAGCTATCTTGGGACGACGTGTAGGGCCGGGGGAGATCGTGATGACCTTGAGGCAGCATAAATTGCGGGCTGCGGCAGTTGGATTCAGAATATGTTTTCATGCCGCAAAAATGGTCGGGAAGGTCGTAAGGTGGTTCGCTACACTCATCCCCCTCGCGAATTTCAAGTTCACGGAGAAGGGCGTCCAGGATGGACAGGGCAAATATTGCACTTTGTGCAGGGACACGCTCGAGATTCGAGGGGAGGCGTTGTTGTCCGATGAATAATGGAACACTTTTGGGAGATAGGTTGGAGTGGAAGAGCTCGAATTTCCTTTGTCTCGAGTCTTGGGGATAATTATAAGGTGAAGGCGATCATTTGAGAGAAATACGGAGATATTTCAGACAGTATAGCCACGGGTGGTTTGAGTATATAGAGTAGATATGGTTACCCATAGGTATAAACGGACTGAGCTCGAAATTTCGCTTACCCATCAATTTTAATTTGGATATACAGAAGAACCCCGTTATACCGAACATGAAAATCAGGGCTGTTTTCTCCAGTATAAACGGGTTTCCGGTATAGAGAGGGTCAGACAATAAGATATCAATAAATTTATATAATAAATCAGTCTCGGAATTGAGCTTCACCTTCAAAATTTTGTAGATTGATAATATAATGTTCAAATAATAATAATAAAAATATTACAAAGATAGATTTGCATCTATTAAAAAGTATTATATGAATAAATAATTTTAAAACTATGAAATTATTGTCTGATATAAGTAAAATACTAGAATTCTTGGTATATCTATATAAATTCTAAACTTTTATCAAAAATAACTAATATAAATTAGTTTCTGAAATAGAAATATTCAATATAGAAATATTCAATATAGAAATATTCAATATAGAAATATTCAATATAGAAATATTCAGTATAGAAATATTCAATATAATAAGATTTTTTTATTTATTTTAAACTTGATAACTTTAATACTTTAATTTTAAATTATTTTCTTTTTCAGATTACTTTCTTTATCAAAAATAATAAAAATCAACATTTATAATAATTATATATAATTATTCGTCAATTATTAAAATCATGTTAAAACTTTATAAAATATTAAAAATAATTTATTTTTGAAATTAATAATATTTCAAATATTCTTACATCAATTTGTTTGTTCTCATTCAATTTTATAAAAGATATATAATTTATTTTTTAGAGTTTTTATTTATTATAATTTTTCAAAGCAAATTTTAAGAATTTCGGAATTTTAAAATTTAATCATTAATATTTTTATTTAAAAATTATAAAAAGTTTAAAAGTTTTGAAATTTATTATTTTATAAATAATAAATTTAAAATTTAAAATTTAAAAAACTATATACTAAATATAATAGTTATTAGTAAATAAAAATTATTATTTTTAATATTAAAGATTAATTTAATTAAATTTTTTTTTAAATCTTTTAAATCTTTTTAAGATTTATAAAATATATAAATTGAAATTTAGAATTTCAATTAGTGAAATTATAAAAGATTCAAAAAAATAATTTTAATTATATAAATTTTAATTTATATTTAAAGCTTTAAAAAATAATTGTAAAAGTCATACGGCAAAGAATTGATTATATTCGAATAATAGGCAGAAAAAGGTTCAAAACTTTTCATTGTTTCTTTAATTCTATTCAAGAACTTTTTTATATAAATAAAAACTCTTCAAATTAGTATAGAGATTGGCCCTCTTTCAACTAACCGACTCTCCACTTTCGGAGATCATAACACAGCCTCCTATTTCAAAGCTTTCGTTCTTGAAGACTACTAGAGTTAAAGGATGGAATAGACCTTATACAATCTTCGATTCCTTAATTATATAAATTTCTTATAAACTATTCGATTCTCAAATATATAATTTCTTTATAAAATCTTTATAAATTATTCGATTCTTAAATATATAATTCCTTTTTTAGTCTTATTAACTTTTACAATAATAATATATTTTATATAATATTTAATCTTTATTTTATAAAGTTTAATATCTTTATGATCATAAATGATAATGTTGGTATCACTTTGGTGATACTGATTCCTGTTAATAGTATGTATTAGTGTTGGTATCACTCCGGTGATACAAGGCCTGCTAGGTATCATATAGTTTGATTGTTCTTATAATCTTGTTTATCATTATTATCTATAAAAAAGGGCCTTATTTATAATGGAAAAGGTAGTATTCGTTAATAAATACAATTCCCTTTTCTAGTATAGTAAATATGATATATTGATATTAACAACTCTCTTTTAATTCCTTTCTATCTATTCCGTCATCTTGATATCGATTTTATTTGTATCGATTAGATCTATAAATACTTGACAAAGTTTTTCCTTAATTATAATATCTGCTAGATTGGATTTATTATCAATCTATCTAATCTTTGCTATTTATTTTCTTTTGTATAATTATTGTAAAGTTATGATATCGATTATAAATCTCTTTTCTGCAGTAGACCCTAACTTGGTTAATAGATTGTAAAGCGATTTGAAGTCGATACAAACGATTAATAATATTGATGCCTTGGATTTGAGAATCACATTAATTATATCCTTTATAACTAAGGCTGTATCAAAGTTATATATTAATCCATATAGTTTTGAAGCTAGTATACTTTATATAATTCTTTTATATTTGACTAATGATCAATAAAGAATATTCGTATTATTGCTTTTGTTTATTAGGATAATATTGGAAGGGTTGATCGATTGGATAATAATAAATAATAATAATAATATTATTATTATCTATTATAATAATGGAAGACTTAGTTATATTTAGCTTTGAGGTAAATCGAATATAGAGGTGGAAAATTTTGAAGTCAGAACAATATATATAATAAATATTGAATTTTATCTGCTTGCTTTTTCGAAGAATTCTTTGAAGAAAATCTTCGTATTTATAATCTACAATCTAATTCTAGTATATTCTATGCTTATAAATAAGATCGATTTAAATCGAATCTTATAGAATCATTTTATATAATAGAAAAGAATAATAACCAATAATATTTGATTTGAGAATAAGAAAATTCCATATGCTTCTATATGTTTCCATCACATTCTATTTCGTTACAAATCATTCTAATATGATATATGATCGAAATTTTATATAATAATAAAATTACGTAATATATAATGATATTACTAATATATCACGTGATCATATAATCATTGGTTTGGTTATTATTATTAAGTGATTTAATAACTTATTAGGAATTCTGACAGATAATTACGAAATCTATTTGCAATGAATAATCTTTATTGTTGGCGAATAATATATCACTAAATATAATAACTTTCAGTGATTCTGTATCAAAAAAGATGAATTTGAGTTTTTTCTTTGAATTCTTCATTTATCATTTGATTCGTTTATTAAATCCTTTTATATCTTTTTCAATAGAATTAATTATTTGGGCAATAACAAAGAAATTGAATGATACCTTTAATTGATATATTATTGCAATATATACTTTTTTAGCTCTCTAAGCAATATATTGGTTCTTGAGGATTACTAATTTTTGTATTTTACCATATATTCCTTATAGATCTATAGATATAGTTTTAATCAATTTGAGGTTGTTATATTGCTTTTCTTAATTAAAATAAATATTATTATTAATAAATATAAAAAATCCTTTATTGAGTTGGATAAAAATGGCAATTATAAGTTGCTCTCTTTTTTTTACTGAAAAATTTGCTTTTTGGAATTGCTTCTATTTTGTTATTGCAAATTTTAGGTTTGTTATGATTAGGGTATCATTTATTTATAACTTTATAATACTGAAATCAATGTTTTGTTTGTATACAACAAATTGTAACAATACTGTACTGGAGGCAGCGGCTGCCTGAGGTTTCGTTGATTGGTAATTGTAGGTTAAGGCTTTATCAATTAGATTCATTTGGAAGTGAAGTCGTTATTAGATCAAGTAAAATATAAGTAAATTAATTGATAATTAAATTGAATATAAAGCTCTTAAACTATAAAATTATTCTGATTATATACTAATGAATGTAAAGGAGCTCTGAGGAGCCCTGAAGCTCCAAAAAGCTTCTGGAGCTTTAGGAGCTTTCAAAGCTTCTAAGGCTCCTTATCACATAATCTATTATTAATTTTAGGACATTAATCCTGGGACAATTCCAATCCTAGGATAATAATCCTGGGACAAATATTATTTTAGGATAATTATCCTGGGACAAATCTTATCCTGGGATAAATGATCCTGGGATGAATCATATCCTAGGATACTTGTCCTAAAACCCAATAGTTATCTAACCTATTCTTTCTAGGATATCATTTATTCTAAGACACTATTTATCCTAGGATTCCTTATTGATAAGGATCCCCTCAAAGAAAGCGACTTAAATATTGATAACTAGATTTATTTTATAAAAATAAATGTGATTCGTGATATTATCCTCTTCCTGATCAAGCATCATTCTCGATCGCTTATAACTAATGAGTGTTCTATTTGTTTCATCATTATATCCTTTAGCCTTTTCCATTATAAACAATTCCGATTCCTTACATAATTTAACTCGAAGAAAGAAAAAGGAACGTATCCGTTTAGCTACAATTATTAATTCTATTGATATCAAGATAATTCCTTATTTCTATTATCATCAGGAAAATCGTTGTTGTGTTAAAGATCTCTCCAATAAGCATCGTTCATGTTGTTCAGAATATATGCGAAATTCTGTTTCCTATAATGCTGAGTTCTGTTTGGAAGATGATTGGGATCGTGAAATTCCTCGAGAGTATAATTGGGAAAGTCTTGATTGATAGATCGATAAATTGGATATTGAAATTGCTGAATCTTCTATTAAGACTGTTTGCCTTGTTAAACAAAAGGTACAATTCAAAAAGCGACACGATGAAATATTACATCATGATCTCAAGTATCTTAATGAATTTAATGCTTTAAAAGAAAAAGAAAAACAAGAAAAGGAAAAAGAAAGAGAAATTGCTGCAATTTCAACATCTGTTGTTCTTTCCGATCTTTTTGGTCAATTTGATTCTGAACTCCTTATAATTAATTCTAACTTCCTCGAATCCTCCTTTTTACATTCAATGGATTCGCCGTCTGTATAAACTATATTGAATTCTCCTTTTTTTTAGATAAATCCGGATTCTGTCAGCGAAAATCCTCAAACTTCTCAAAATGCTTAAGATCTTTCTCTAATTCCTATATGTTCTCGGAGTCCAGATAATTTTCCTATTTCACCAAATATTTGATTTTGTTTCTAATATATTTGCAATCTAATATTTCCTTTACCTCATATTCAGCATTTTGATCAATAGATATAATTTTGGTTTCAAAAACTTTAAATACTTTTGGTAATACTAGTTCGAGCAAGGATATATAGAATATTGAATGGATGTTCATACTCTTTGATAATGCTAATTCATAATTCAAGGATCCTTTAACTTTCTTGATTTTGAATGATCCTAGTTTCTTATAATCCAGTTTTACATTTGATTTCTTTATCTCGATGTTTTTTTGGAGTAGATAGACTTTATCCCCCTTTTTTAGTATTGATTTCTGACTACACTTTTTGTTGTAGTAATAAATATTTCTTTCAATAATGAATTTAAGTTCTATTACTATTTCTTTGTGAATTTCCTTGAATTTCTTTGTTTATATAATAACAGATTGATTCTTTATTTCTGGAATATTTGATTTTTGGTATATAACTAATTCGTATCCAAAGTTGGCATAATTCGGTGAGACTTGGATAGTTTCCGAAGTAGAGTTATTGTATACAAATTATGCTAAGGGTAATAATCCTACCTAATCATTTTGTTGATAATTCATATAATAACAGAGGTATACTTCAACAACCTAGTTTATCTATTTGTTCCCTTTATTTGTTTATAGATAAAATGTTGTAGACATTTTCCTTTTTACACCTAATAATACTATTAAAACAATCCAGAATTTTGATGTAAAAAGTTTATCTCTATCAGACAATATCTCTTCTGATAATTCATATATTACAATAACTTCTTTTAGGAATATGGCTGCCAGGGTTTCTGTAGTTAAGGTGATCTTGCATAGTACTAATATTATATACTTGATCAGTCGATCTATAATGATTAGGAGGTAATTGTATTCCATTCCTATTATTGAATCTTTGGATTTAGGTAGTGGTCCTATGAAATCCTATAATATTGATTTCCATAGTGTTGGTGGTATTTCAATTGTATACATTTGTTTATAAGGGGTATAGCGAGAAGCCTTGTTCCTGATACAGGTATCATATTTGATGACCATTTTTTTAACCCTAATTCAGAGTCCTGGACTCTAATATTGTCTCTTAATTCTCAAATATATTCTTTGCACTCCCTAGTAACCATAAGCTGGTAATACATGTTGTTCTTTAATGAATTCGGTGGTAATACTATTTGATAACCAAATTTTCTCTGCGACCTGTATCAATCCATCTATAGTTACTAATGGTTTAGGCCATTTGATATTTTCCTTATTCAATTGTATATCTATTAGTTTGTTTTTCCAGACTTCTGTTAGTTTATTTTCCAAAACAGCAATTTCTGTTAGGTTCGGAATAAGGTCTTTATTAAGAAGAGATTTTAAAATCACTATCTTTTGATAGGTTTTATCATCCTTATACCCTAATAGCCTGTTTAATATATTTATCCTTGTATTGTCTTTATCTTTGATATACTTGATTATTAAGTTGAAACCAGCTAATTCTTCAGTTTATCGAGTCAATCTTCGATTATCCAGAATCTTAATTGTAATAAAGGTTCATAGATTTATATGATTAATATAAATAATTACTGGGAATTTAGCCCCTTAAAGATAGATTCTCCAATGTTTCAACGATTTGATTATAATCATAAGTTCCTTCTCATAGATATTGTAATTTTGCTCTGTTTTATCTATTTTGTTGGAATAATAAGCAATTGGATGTAATTTCCTATTGTTATCTCTTTGAAGATGAACTCCTATTATATAGATATCGGAAGTATTTATTTCAATGATACTTTCTCGATTGTTATAATAATTGTAGAGTATGGGTTCCCTAATAAATCTATCTTTGATTTCTTGGAAGATTTGCTTTACCTTTTCGCTTTATACAAATCCTATCCCCTTTTTAATTATTTCTATAAATGGTTCTATTATTTTGGAAAAGTCTTTGATAAATACCCAACAAAAATTGGCGAATCCCAATATAACCTATATATCTTTGATGTTTCTAGATCGTTCCCAATTTTTTATTTTCTCGGTTTTCTCCAAATCAATATTTATTTGATCTGATTTGATTATATATTCTAAAAAGATTACTTTCTTAACTTTAAACTCGCATTTTGATAATTTAAATCGTAAATCGACCTTCCTAAATGCTTCGAATACTTTGAGGATATATTCCTTATATTCTTCTTTTTTTTAGGAGAAGACCAGGATGTCATCCAAATAACAGATTATGAATAAGCTAAATTCTTTGAGTATTTTGTTGTTTTATTGTTGATATATAATTGGTATATTTGTTAATCCAAATGGTATAACAGTATATTCCTATAATCCAGAAGGTAATATGAAAGCAATCTTCTATTTGTATCCTTCCTTGATTCGTATAAGATTGAAGGTGTTCTTTTGATCTAGCTTAGTATAAATCACTACCTTACTCAGCTTATCCCTTAACTCCTAGACTTTGGGTATAGGGTACATATCCCTGATGATCTTATTGTTCATTTGATGATAGTCTCTATAAGATCGATTATTCGGATCTTCTTTTTTGAATATTAATAATATATTAGATATATAAGAGAACTTGGATTTCCTAATCCATCCCTTCTTTTCAGTTTTAAATCGATATTCTTCCTATATTCTTAAAGTACTAGGATTATATGATCTCAACTTTTCAATTAAGGGTATAAATCCTTCCTTGAAATTGATCTTATAATCCCAAGACTTATATTCTGGTAGGGCTCTCAAATCCTGTGGGTCTTCAAACAACTTGGCGAATTTTTTGTATTACACTGGAATTACTTTTGCATTGGTTTTACCAATCAGTAAAGGATCTGTAGTTATTATAATATAGTATCCAATCTCTTTAGAAGTCTATTCTTTTGGATCATATAGTTATTCGTTCTTGTAATTATAACAATCGAATATAAGGGTATCCTTTACCTAATCAATATTTGGATTATACTTTCTAATCCAAAGAATTCCTAAAACTATTATATATCTGCCCAATAGTACTAAGTCCAATTTGACTTATTCAATATACCCTTCTAATATAACCATTTTTAAAGTATTAATCTATCTTTATATCTATCCATCTACTCCAACCTTCTTTTTTCTCAATAATATTAATTAATATAAATATTCTTTAAACTCAATAAAGATTCTGTTTTCTTCTGCAAAATTGGGATTTATAAATATCCTTATAATTTCTGAATCGATCAAGACTCTAACTTCTTATCTTTCGAGATTGATTCCTATAATTAATTGTTCAATCCCAATTGTACTATTGAGTTCTAGTAATAATGATTTGGTGATCTATTCTTTGGTAAGGAGGTTCAATTATTCATGTTAATGTTCGCTTATATTCAATAATCTATAAGGTATAATTATCGATAATTTTATTGGTCCTATCTGAAAATCTCGGCAATAATCCTCGGCCCAATAATGTTTATAGTAATAATTAATCTTATACCAGATCCTATAGTATTCAGCTTATAATAGGATTTTCTATATATCTCTGATTATTAGGTTATAATTATTATACTCCTATCTTTTACTAATCTGAGGAGAATCTAAGTCCGCAACAAATCTCCTAATGTTATCTTCCCTTGTATTCTCCTTGAATACTATATGATAAAGGTTGTTATAAATGATGGTGTATAGGATCAACAAGGTTGGATGATCATGAATCTAATGTTTTTCTACAAAATCAGGTTTCTGTTCTTTGTAATAACATTATATACATTTTCCATCAAGGTAATTGGTCAGGTATTATAACTTATTCTTTTGAGGTCTTAGATAGATTTCGTTGATTTGCAGATTGTCTTCAGATCCTTCCTTTTCAAGCAATTCGATCGACTTATAGTTATCTGTAAGCTCGACTTCCTCATTGATATTTCTGATTGGTTCTATCTTTATAAATAGGATGATTATATCCAATTCTCTAAGTTGTTTTGGATATGATTGAGATAACTCTTTTTCTAACAATCTAATCTTACAAAAATTACCCTTTAATATACCCATTTTTCGGGGTCCCTGTCTCTTATTTCCAAATCTTATTTATTTCTTGCCTTTCGTAACGAATGACTTTTTTTGATTATAATCTCGAGATATATGCCCATTTTTTTTATAAATAAAGTATAGATTATTCTCTCTATATCTTTTCTTTTCTTTAATGTTAAGTTTGTTTGATTTATAACAATATTTAGCTTTATCCAATTCCATTGGGTCGTTGGTATTATGGTGTCTATTCTAACGTTGAGGTTTAGAAAACTTTCTGTTTTTTTGAGTGGTTCCCTTTTTCTTTATTTGTCTTTTATAGAAACAATTGTCGATTAGAATGAAAATTTCGATTAATTCAGAAAGATTTGGTGGTTTTGGAGCTTTTGTTAGCTTATCCTTGATGATATCCTTGAGTCCCTTATAAAACTGGGATCTAAGATAATCATCATTCTATATGATATATCTAATGTATTATTAGAACTTAGTAGTATAGGTTATAATTGACCCTGTCTGTTTAAGTTGTTGTAATATTCTTTCAGTTATATAATTGGGGTCAACTTTTTCGAAGGCTTTATTGAAACTTTATCGAAATGATTTATAAATACCAAAAAGATGATGTGTCTCAGATTTCATATTTTCATTAAGTTGACCATTGGTAGCTTTGATCATTAGATCATTGACAAAGGGTTCAATCCAATTGAACACAGATCCTCGAAAGAACGAGATTAGCTATAAGATCCTCTACATTGATATCGAAAAGAGGTGTTCATTAAAAACATAGTAAAGATCAGCTTGTATAACAAAAACTTGATATTTGCTATAATCTCTGTGAAATAGGTCAGGGGTGGATATTTGGATTGCTCGTCTTGACTCTATGTTGACAACAGCCTGTCCTGAGGCTCTTATAGAAGGAAAGGAAATTGGTTCAGTGAATTGCTGAATAAAATCCATCGTAACTGATATAGCTTAACCGAAAACAATGCTCAAAGTATAACAATATTGTATTGGAGGCAATAACTGTCTGAGGTTTCGTTGATTGATAGTTATAGATTAAGACTTTATCAATTAGATTTATTTGAAAGTGAAGTTGTTATTAAATCAAGTAAAATATAGGTAAACTAATTAATAACTAAATTGAACATAAAGTTTTTAAACTATGAAATTATTCTAATTATATACTAATGAATATAAAGGAGCTTTGAGGAGCCCTAAAGCTTCAAAAAGCTTCTGAAGCTTTAGAAGCTTTCAAAGTTCCTAAGGCTCCTTATTATATGATCTACCATTAATCCTAGGATATTAATCCTGGGACAATTCCAATCTTAGGATAATAATCCTGGGACAGATATTATCCTAGAACAATTGTCCTGGGACAAATCTTATCCTGGGATAAATAATCCTGGAATGAATCATATCCTAGGACATTTGTTCTAGAATCTAATAATTGCCTAATTTATTCTTCTTAGGATATCATTTGTCCTAGAATACTATTTGTCCTAGGATTCCTTATCGATAAGGATCCCCTTAAAGAAAGCGGCTCAAACATTGGTAATTAGATTTATTTTATAAAAATGAACATGATTCGTGACACAAATAAGGGTTATATATTGATTATATTATATTAAACTTTTTAATATAATAATCATAATAAATTCCGAATCAATAATTTCTTGCTTCAAGAATATTATATAATTTAGAAGATGAAATTATTAAAAATTATTTTGCTAATCTCGATTTATAAAGTAACAAAGATAAAATTAGAAACTATTTCATAATTCCTAATTTAATTAATGAATAAAAGATTTTACAATTATTAACTAATAAATTATTTTTATATATATTTATTAAAAAGATTGAGATCTTTATTATCAATATGTAATATAATAATAAAGAATTTTATAATATTATAATCAATTTAGGAACAATTAAATATTCTATAATAAGGCATAATTAATATCAAGTATAAAATAAGATTAAGAAAACCCTAATTAATATAATAATTATAAGATAAATAATTATCTAATTTGATATTGGGATTATTACCTTTATTGACTCAATTTATATCCAATTATCTTTCAGGATCATCGAATTTAATATTATACATATAGATATACTATTCCTATTCTTTTTAGCAAATATAAATCAATTCAAATATTACTATAATAATATTATCAATAAATTTATAATATCTATTTACAATTTTATTATTTTCAGAAGATTCAATTATATATTTTTACTATAAAAAATCTATTTATAATATATAATTCAGAATTCAATTGAAATTAATAATTATTTTCTTACTAAAACAAATTTTAGATAATTATATCAATACTTTGAATATCCCTCAATTTATAAATTATATCAAGTTTTATAATAAACAAGATACAAAACGAATAAAAAGATAATCAATTTATTAATCAAATATTGCAAATATTGTTAATTATATAAAAAATCCTTAGAAAGATTTAAGTTCACTCTTCTTAAAGATATCGAATTCAATTACATTATCCTAATAAATATAATATATATTGATAATTAATTTATACTCTATATTATTAATAAAACAACCTAATTCTAAATAATTAGATAATTTGATAATATCTTTGTAAAACATATATAGGATATATTATAGAAATATTGAATTAATATATATATAAGATCATCTAATTATATTGTATATAATACAAAAAAGAACTTTATCAACAAAGAATTCAAGTAATATATAAATTCATTGGCAATCATTACCAAAAATATATTAGTTGAAGTATATAATTCGATAAACATCATTGAGTATTTCTATTACTTTTTAAATCGGATTTACAAAATCATTTCAAGCGAATTAGTCATTTTCAATATCAATAAGAAATCTGTATTATAAATAATAGTAAAAACTATCAATAATATAATAGGACCTAATAGTTTAATATCTATATTATTGGTATTTAGAATCTATTCAAAAATAATTAAAACAGACCCTCTAATAATCACAATCATATAAAAAGTAAAGATAATCAAAAAGGTAATAAAAGAAATTCACAAGCTATAAACAGAAAGATAAGTTAGAGATATATTCAATATACAAAATGGTTTATTAATTATAACAATCTATAACTTACTTTTCAATTCAGAAGTTATTATATAATAAAAGGAAAAAAGAATAGTATCTAGAAAATGGAAAGGTTTATACAAAATAATCACAATAGAAGGAGAGATATATAAAATCGAAATGGAAAAAGGATCAATCAAATTTCGTTCTATTATGATTCGATTATATTATCAGCAAGAATCCAAGGAAGAAGAAGAACCTGATCAAGATAATTAAAATAATCAATATACATTCCAATATATACTATAAATTATTATATTATAGATTATTATACTATAATCAATAATATTATTATCAGATCCTGAATCTTATATATAATTATAATATCAACAAAAAAGCAATCTATATAATAAAATATTCTTCATTAATAATATTTCAGATAAGCCAAATATTATAATCTATTATCAAGAAATTAGAGATATAAATAATTATATTAATAATCTATTTATAAGTTATATATATATAGATTTAATATATAAAGAATCTAGATAATTAAAAATCAATAGTTTATTCGAAAATAGAGTTTTTAAAATAATATCTTTAAAGATAATATTATAAAGAATAAAAATCTTCAATTCAAGATTTGTAGACGAAATGGAAAATGAAGGAATTAACAAAGCATACTTCAAATCAAGATTTGTAATTCAAGTATTCAAGAATCAAGAAAAGATAACAGTATTGATTTAATTATCTATTATTCAATAAGTTAATCAATATATATTAATCATTTTAAGCATCTATTTGAGAAAGATAAAAGCTAAAATATTCTTAAGGGATATTATACAAGCTTATATTCAAGCAACTTCAAATCTATAATACTGTAACGATACTGTACTGGAGGCAGCGGCTGCCTGAGGTTTCGTTGGTTGGTAGTTGTAGGTTAAGGCTTTATCAATTGGATTTATTTGAAAGTGAAGTTGTTATTAAATCAAGTAGAATATAGGTAAACTAATTGATAATTAAATTGAATATAAAGCTTTTAAATTATGAAACTATTCTGATTATATATTAATGAATATAAGGGAGCTTTGAGGAGTCTTAAAGCTTCAAAAAGCTTCTAGAGCTTTAGGAGCTTTTAAAGCTTTTAAGACTCCTTATTATATAATCTACTATTAGTTTTGGAACATTAATTCTGGGACAATTCCAATCCTAGAATAATAATCCTAGGACAGATATTATCCTAGAACAATTGTTCTGGGACAAATCTTATCTTAGAATAAATCTTATTCTGAAATGAATCATATTCTAGAATATTTGTTTTAGGATCCAATAATTGCTTAACCTATTCTTTTTGGGATAATATTTGTCCTAAAACAATATTTGTCCTAGGATTCCTTATCGATAAGGATCCCTTTGAAGAAAGCAATTCATATACTAATAACTAGATTTATTTTATAAAAATGAATGTGATTTGTGATACTATCCCTTTCCTAACTAAACGTCGTCCTCGATCACTTATAATTAGTGAATGTCCTATTTGTTTCATTATCATATCCTTTAGCCTTTTTTATTATAAACAATTCCGATTCCTCATATAATTTAACTTAAAGAAAGAAAAAGGAATATATCTGTTTAGCTATAATTATCGATTCTATTGGTATTGAGATGATTCCTTGTTCCCATTGTCGACAGGAAAATTGTTGTTATATTAAAGATCTCTTTGATAAGCATTATTTATATTGTTCGGAATGTATATGAAATTCTGTTTCCTGTGATGCTGAGTTCCGTTTGGAAGATGATTAGGATCATGAAATTCCTTGAGAATATAATTGGGAAAGTCTTGATTGATAAATCGATAAATTGGATGTTGAAATTGCTGAATCTTCTATTAAGACTGTTTGTTTTGTTAAACAGAAGGTACAATTCAAAAAGCAATATGATGAAATGTTATATTATGATCTCAAGTATCTTGATGAATTCGATGTTTTAGAAGAAAAGGAAAAACAAAAAAAGGAAAAAGAAAGAGAAATTATTATAACTTCAATATTTGTTATTCTTTCTGATCCTTTTGATCAATTTGATTCTGAATTCCCTATGATTAGTTCTGATTTCTTTAAGTCCTCTTTTTTATATTCGATAGATTCGCTATTTGTATAAACTATATTGAATTCTTCTTTTTTTTGGGCAAATCTAGATTTTATTAATGAAAATCCTTAAACTTCTTAAGATATTTGAGGTCTTTCTTTAATTCCTATATATTCTTAGAGTCCAGGTAATTTTCTTATTTTATCAAATATTTGATTTTGTTTCTAATATATTTGCAATCTAGTATTTTCTTTATTTCATATTTAATATTTTGATTAATAAATATAATTTCAGTTTCAGGAACTTTAGATACTCCTGATAATACTAATTCGAGCAAGGATATATAGAATACTGAATAGATGTTTATATTCTTTGATAATATTAATTCATAATTCAAGGGTCCTTTAATTTTCTTGATTTTGAATAATCCCAATTTCTTATAATCTAGTTTCATACTTGATTTCTTTGTCTCAATGTTTTTCTGAAGTAAATAGACTTTATCCCTCTTCTTTAATATTAGCTTTTGACTATACTTTTTATTATAGTAATAAATGTTTCTTTTAATAATAAATTTGAGTTCTATTATTATTTCTTTATAAACTTCCTTGAATTTCTTTGTTTATATAATAGCAGATTGATTCTTTATTTCTGGAATATCTGGTTCCTGATATATAATTAATTTATATCCAAAATTAGTATAATTCAATAAGATTTGGATAGTTTCTGAAACAAAGCTATTGTATACGAATTATATTAAAAGTAATAATCCTACCCAATTATTTTGTTGATAATTTATATAACAACAAAGATATACTTCAATAACCTGATTTATTTGTTCATTTCCTTTATTTATTTATAAATGGAATATTATAGATATTTTCCTTTTCACATTTAATAATATTATTAAAGCAATCCAGAATTTTGATGTGAAGAGTTTATCTCTATCGGACAATATTTCTTCTGGTAATCCATATATTGCAATGACTTCTTTTAGGAATATGATTATCAGGGTTTCTGTAATCAAGATGGTTTTGTATGGTACTAGTATCATATATTTGATTAGTCGATCCATAATGACTAAGAGATAATCGTATTCCATTCTTATTATTAGATTCTTGAATTTAGGTAGCAATCCTATAAAATCTTATGATATCGATTTCTATAATATTGGTGGCATTTCAGTTGTATATATCTGTCTATAAGAGGTATAGCAAGAAGCCTTGTTCCTGATACAGGTATTATATTCGATAACCACTTTTTTGACTATGATTTGGAGTCCTAGATTTCAATATTATCTCTTAATTCTTAAATATATTCTTTATATTTCCTAATAATTATAAACTAATAATATATACTACTCTTCGATGAATTCGGTGGCAATATTATTTGGTAATCAAATTTTCTTTGTGACTTATACTAATCCATTTATAATTACTAGTGGCTCAGATCATTTAATGTTTTCCTTATTCAATTATATATCTATTAATTTATTTTTCCAGATTTCTATTGATTTATTTTCCAAAACAGCAATTTTTGTTAGATTTGGAATAAGATCTTTATTAGAAAGAGATTTCAAAATCGCTGTTTTTTGATAGATTTTATTATTTTTATATCTTGATAATCTGTTTAATACATTTATCTTTATATTATCTTTGCTTTTAATATACTTAATTATCAAGTCAAAATCAGCTAATTCTTTAATTCATCGAGCCAATCTTCAATTATCCAGAATCTTAATTATAATAAAGATTCACAGATTCATATAATCAATATAAATGATTACTAGGAATTTAGTCTCTTAAAGATAGATTCTTCAATGTTTCAACAATTTGATTATAATTATAAATTTTTTCTTATAGATATTATAATTTTGCTCTATTTTATTCATTTTATTGAAATAATAAATAATTGGATGTAGTTTCCTATTGTTATCTTTTTGAAAATGAACTCCTATTATATAGATATCAAAAGTATTTGTTTTAATGATACTTTCTTGATTATCATAATAATTATAGAATATAGATTCTCTAATAAATCTATCCTTGATTTTTTGGAAGGCTTACTTCACCTTTTTGTTTTATATAAATCCTATATTCTTTTTTGTCATTTCTGTAAATGGTTCTATCATTTTGGAAAAGTCTTTGATGAATACCTGACAAAAGTTGGCGAATCCTAATATAATTTATATATCTTTGATGTTTCTAGATTGTTCCTAATTTTTTATTTTCTTGGTTTTTTTCAGGTCGATGCTCATTTGACCTGATTCGATTATATATTCTAGAAAAATTACCTTCTTGATTCCAAACTTGTATTTTGATAATTTAAGTTGTGAATCGATCTTTTTAAATATTTCGAATACTTTGAGGATATATTCTTTATATTCTTTTTCTTTTTGGAAGAAGATTAGGATATTATCCAAATAACAGATTATAAATAAGCTAAACTCTTTGAATATTTCGTTGTTTTATTATTAATATATAGTTAATATATTTATTAATCTAAATAATATAATAATATATTCCTATAATCTGGAAGATAATATGAAAGCAGTCTTTTATTCATATTCCTTCTTGATTTGTATAAGATTAAAGACATTTCTTTGATCTAGTTTAGTATAGATCATTGTCTTATTCAGTTTATCCCTTAGCTCTTGGATTTTAGGTATAGAGTATACATCCCTGATAATCTTATTGTTCATTCGGCGATAGTCTTTATAAGATTGATTATTTGGATCTCCTTTTTTGAATGCTAATAATATATTAGATATACAAAGAGACTTGGATTTCCTAATCTATCCCTTCTTTTCAGTTTTAGATCGGTATTCTTTTTATATTCTTAAAATATTAAGGTTATATAATCTCAATCTTTCAATTAAAGATATGAATCCTTTTTTGAAATTGATCTTATGATTCCAAGGTTTATATTCTAGTAAGGCTCTTAAATCCTATAGATCTTCAAACAATTTGGCGAATTTTCTGTATTGCACTGGGATTTCTTTTGTATCAATCTTACTGATTAGTGAAGGATCTGTGATTGTTATAATATAGTATCTGATCTTTTTGGAAATCTATTCTTTTGGATTATATAATCATTTGTTTTTGTATTTATAATGATCGAATATAAGGGTATCTTCTACCTAATTAATATTTGGATTATATTTTCTAATCCAAAAGGTTCCCAAAATTATTGTATATCTATCTAATAGTATTAAGTTCAATTTGACTTGTTCAATATACCCTTTTAATATAACTATTTTTAGAGTGCAAATCTATCTTCGTATCTATTCATTTATTTCAATTTTCTTTCCTTTCAGCAATATCAATTGATATAGATGTTCTTTAGATTTAATAGGGATTCTGTTTTCTTTTATAAAATTGGGATTTATAAATATTTCTATAACTCCTAAATCGATTAAAGCTTTAATTTCCTATTTTCCGAAACTGATTTTTACAATTAATTACCCAATCTTAATTGTACTATTGAGTTTTAGTAATAATAATTTGATGATCTGTTCTTTAATAAGGAGATTCAACTATTTATACTAATATTTGCTTATACTCAATAATCTGTAGGGTGTAGCTACTGATAGTTCTATTGGTCCTATCTGAAAGTCTTAGTAATAATCCTTGACCTAGTAGTGTTCATAATAATAATTAATTCTGTACCAGATCCTGCAGTATTCAGCTTATAACAGGATTTCCTATATATCTTTGATTATTAAGTTATAATTATTATACTTTTATTTTTTATTAGTTTAAGGAGAGTTTAAGTCCATAATAAATCTCTTAGTATTATCTTCCTTTATATTCTCCTTGAATATTATATAATAAAGGTCGTTATAAATAATAATGTATAGGATCAATAGGATTGGATAATTATGAGTCTGATATTTTTCTACAAAATCAGGTTTCTGTTCTTTGTAATAATATCATATATATTTTCCATTAAGATAATTGGTCAGATATTATAACTTGTTTTCTTGAGGTTTTAGATAGATTTCGTTGATTTATAGATTATCTTTAGATCCTTCTTTTTCAAATAATTCGATTGATTTATAGTTATCTATAAGTTCGATTTCCTTATCGATATTTCTAATTGGTTCTATTTTTATAGATGGGATTATTATATCCAACTCTCTGAATTATTCTGGATATAATTGGGGTAATTCTTTTTCTAATAATCCGATCTTACAAAAGTTATCTTTTAATATATCCACTTTCTGGGGTCCTTATCTTTTGTTTCCGAATCTTCTTTGTTTTTTGTTTTTCATAACGAATAGCTTCTTTTGATTATAGTCTCAAAATATATACCTATCTTTTCTATAAATGAAGTATAGATTATTCTCTCTATATTTTTTCTTTTCTTTAATATTAAGCCTATTTGATTTATAATAATGTTCAACTTTATCCAATTCTATTAGGTCATTGGTATTATAATATCTATTTTGATATTAAGGTTTAGAAAATTTTCTGTTTTTCTGAATAATTCTTTTTTTCTTTATTTATCTTTTGTAAAAATGATTGTCGATTAGAATAAAGGTTTCAATTAATTCAGAAAAATTTGGTGGTTTTGGAGCTCTTGTTAGTTCATCTTTGATGATATCCTTGAGTTTTTTATAGAATTGGGATCTAAGGTAATTATTATTCTATATGATATATCTAATATATTATTGGAACTTAGTAATATAGATTGTAATTGATCTTATTTGCTTAAATTATTGTAATACTCTTTCAGTTATATGATTAGGGTCAACTTCCTTGAAGGCCTTATCGAAACCTTGTTGAAATGATTTGTAAGTACCAAAAAGATGATGTATCTTAGATTTCATATTTTCATTAAGTTGATTATTAGTAGCTTTAGTTATTAGATCATTAACGAAGAGTTCGATCCAATTAAATACAGATTCTCGAAAGAACGAGATTAGCTATAAGATCCTTTGCATTGATATCGAAAAGAGGTGTCCATTAAAAGTATAATAAAGATCAGCTTGTATAACAAAGGCTTGATATTTGCTATGATCTTTGTGAAATAGATCAGGGATGGATACTTGGATTACTTGTTTTGGCTTTATGTTGACAATAGCCTATCCTGAGGCTCTTATAGAGGAGAAGAAGATTAGTTCGGTGGATTATTGAATAAAGTCTATTGTAACTAATATAACTTAATCGAAAATAGTATTCAAAATGTAACAATATTATATTGAAGATAATGGCTGCCTAAGGTTTCGTTGATTGATAATTATAGGTTAAGGCTTTATTAATTAGATTCATTTGAAAATGAAGTTATTATTAAATCAAGTAGAATATAAATAAACTAATTGATAACTAAATTGAATACAAAGCTTTTAAATTATGAAATTATTCTGATTATATATTAATGAATATAAGGGAGCTTTGAGGAGCCTTAAAGTTCTAAAAAGCTTCTGGAGCTTTAGGAGCTTTCAAAGCTCCTAAAGCTTCTTATTATATAATCTACTATTAGTTCTAGAATATTAATCTTGGGACAATTCCAATCTTAGGATAATAATCCTAAAACAGATATTATCCTAGAATAATTGTCCTGGGACAAATCTTATCCTAAAATAAATCTTATCCTGAAACGAATCATATCCTAAAATACTTATCCTAAGACCCAATAATTATCTAGCTTATTCTTCCTGAGACAATATTTGTTTTAAAACAATATTTGTCCTAGGATTCCTTATCGATAAGGATCCTCTCAAAGAAAACAGTTCAAACATTAGTAACTAGATTTATTTTATAAAAATAAACATGATTCGTGACAAATACCTATTTTATATTCGATCATCAATCGAAATAAAGATCAAAGAAGATATAATTCTATAAATTATCAAATTATTATATAATATTCTTGAAACAAGAAACTATTGATTTGGAATCTATTATGATCATTATATTAAAAAGCTTAATATAATACAATCAATATATAACCCTTATTTATTATATATAAACAACAAAAGTATTAGCTTCGATATTATAGAACTATAAATAAATAATACCCTAATCATAGTAAACCCAAAATTTGCAATAACAGAATAGAAGCAATTCCAAAAAACTAAATTTTCAATAAAGAAAAAAGAGCAACTTATAATTATCATCTTTATCCGATTCAATAAAGAACTCCTTACATTTATCAATAATAATATTTACCTTAATCAAGAAAAGCAATATAATAACCTTAAATTGATCAAAACCATATCTACAAACCTACAAGGAATATATAATAAAATACAAAAATTAACAACCTCTAAAAACCAATATATTGCTCAAAGAATTAAAGAAGTATATATCACAATAATATATCAATCAAAAGCATTATTCGATCTCTCTATTGTTGTCCAAATGATTAATCCTATTAAAGAAGATACAAAAGAACTCAACAAACGAATCAAATAGCAAATAGAGAATCCAAAAAAGGGACTCAAATTTATCCCTTTTAATACAGAATCACTGAAAATCATTATATTCAATAATATATCATTCGCTAACAACAAAGATTATTCATTGTAAATAGGCTTTGTAATCGTTCTAATAAACAAAAACAATAATATAAATATTCTTCACTAATCATTAGTTAAATATAAGAGAGTTATATAAAGTATATTAACCTCAAAACTATACAGATAAGAATATAATCAATATGATTCTCAAATCTAAAGTATCAATACTATTGATCGTTTATATCGACTCCAAATCGCTTTATAATCTATTTATAACGATACTATACTGGAGGCAGCGGCTGCCTGAGGTTTCGTCGATTAATAATTGTAGGTTAAGGCTTTATTAATTGGATTTATTTAAAAATGAAATTGTTATTAGATCAAATAAAAAGTAGGTAAATGTTACAACGGCTAACATAAACCCCGGGTCACATGACCACTCAGGTGACCGGCTCTAATCAATCTAGTTAGAGCCTCTAGAGCCACGGTTTTAGAGAATCTAATTAGAGCCAACAGAGCCTGAACACGAAGGGTCTATATAATCAAGATGGATTTCCTTTGTATAAAGCTTTGTGCTCAAGATCAATCATTTAGTATACTCTATTATTAGTTATGAATAACATATTTATTATTGTTATTATTTAAAGTTCTTGTTTGATGTTTAGTTATAAATCTACTTTGAGAGTCTAGAACACTTCTATATGATCTAGACGACTACCCTTGTAACATTTTGAGCATTATTATTGCTTCAAGTACCGACTTGATTAGTAACGACAATATATCTTCCAAAACATTATAGTCTAGCAACCCTATTATAGCCGATCAAGGTACTCTCGGAGGTATTGATAAGGATGAAGATATCGTTATAGGAGATATTGAAGACCCTAAGGAAATTATTGTTATCGAAACTTTTAAAGTCGCCTTACCAGACCGATTTATAGGTAATCGATAAAAGCTAGAAATCTTCTTGCTTCAACTTGAGATCTATTTTCAATTTAATCAGGATAAGTTCAATTACGATACCGATAAAAGCATCTGGGCTGCCTCCTATCTCAAAGGAGAAGCTGCTAAATGGATCCAATTATACCTTAAGGACTACTTCACCAATTTAAATGAACTAAAGAAGCAATTATATCCGATTCAAATTATCTTTGGGAAATTCGAAGGGTTTAAGAAAGAAATACAACAAGTATTCAGGAATGTTAATGAATTATATGATGCTGAGTCCAAGATCTATAGCCTTAAGCAAATAAGGTCAGTAATCAAGTATACTATAGAATTCAGAAGGTATATAGATACCACTGAATGGGAAGAGAATATAACAATAAACTACTATCAGAAAGGGCTCAAGTCTGAAGTTAGGCTAGAACTAGATTGCAATTGCATTTGAAAGGATCTAAATGAATTGATCGAGGAGTTTATTAAAGCGGATGAGATACTTTACAAGTATCAGAAGGAATGCTGTTCTTCCAATTTCCATAGGAATCAAGATCGTGGTAAGTACCACAAAAATAAAGGAAGATTTCGAGAAAACAGATAATCTTATAGAGATCCAATATAATTGGATACAATCTTTAGAAACAAATTATCTAAGAAAGAGGTAAAACAAAGATGTAAGGACAAGCTTTGTTTCGAATATAGCAAGCCAGGTCATAGAGCCAGAGATTGCCGAAGCAAAAAGCCATTAGGAGGAGGTTATCACAAGAAGTTCGGCAAAGGCCAACTTAATACAATCTTCACACCTCAATTATATACAATAACCTCTACAGAATCTGAAGAGATCCAATATATAGATTATAAAGAATTCAAGAAATTGCTAAACGAATTATCAAAGAATAAAGAAGGCCTCAATATAATAGATCTATAAGAATAAGAGTATCTATAAACTCCTTCCCTATCTTTATTCAGAATGGAAATGAAGGAAGAATAGATAACTGAGTATGCTATTATAAGCTGGACTGTTTATTATAATGAAACCTATAGGATTTATCTATCGGATAAAAAAGCTATAGGATAGTTTTTATAAAGGAAGGCAAGGAGATCCTGTAAGAAGGGAAGGTCAATTAAGACTTATAGAAAAGGCTAAGGCCAATTGAATATTGTAGGACAGACAGGATAAATCTATTACAATATAAAAATAAATGGATGAGTAATCTGGGTTATGATCGATTCAGGAGTTATAGGAAATTTTATTATATTAGGAACTATGAAGTATTTGGGAGTACAGCTTTAAGCAAAACAAGCATCATATCAATTGCAACTAGTTGATGAACAATTAGCCGGATTGGACAGAAAGATTTTATAGGAGACTTGCTCTTTATAAATGAGTATAACCCAATATAAAAAGGTTATCCAATTCGATATTGTTTTATTAAGGAATCAACAGATCATTCTGAGAATGTTATAGTTGAAGATATATAACCCCCAGATTGATTGATCATCAGAAACTATATCATTTCCGAAAAAGAGCGATCAACAAGATATATTAAAGTTAGCAAGGTTGAATATATATAATAAAGAATTAAAGGTGAACAACATTATTGATATAAAACACCAAATCCAGGGTCCTTCATTAATAGCGAAGAAAAGTGAATCTTCTATATAAATGAAGAATAAACAAAAGAAATTGCTTGAAAACACCCTTGTAACGAAGCAGGACAAAGCGCCTATACCAGTACAGTACCAGAAGTACAAGAAATTATTCGAAGAAAGAAAAGGCTATAACGCTTTACCAGAATACAAGCTATAGAATCACGAGATAATATTGAAGGAAGGCAAGACGCCTTTATTCAACCTAATCTATCTGATATCAATCTCTAACCTAAGGATGCTTAGGGATTACATTGATGATACATTAAAAAAGGGATGGATTAAAGAATCCATTTTATAAACAACAAGCCCTATATTATTTGTACCAAAGAAAGACAGTACAAAGAGACTTTGTGTAGATTATCACAAACTCAACAATATAACGATCAAAAATCAATACCCATTTCCATTAATTATGGAATTAAGGGATCAATTGGGAAAAGCCAAGGTTTTCTCTAAGTTTGATCTACGAAACGGATTCCACCTAATTAGAATAAAGGAAGGTGAGGAATGGAAGACAATATTCAGAATTTGTTATGGATTATACAAGTATCAAGTAATATCATTCGATTTGACAAACATATCAGCAATATGTATACATTTGATCAACAATATATTAAGGAAATACCTAGATATATATTGTATATATTATCTAGATGATATATTAATATTTTCAAAAACAGAAAAACAACATATCTAAGATATTCACAATGTTCTATAACTCTTGAAGGAAGCAGACCTCTAATACAAATCTAATAAATATAAATTTCATGTTATAAAAACAGAATTCCTAGACTACATTATATTCTCAGAAGGTTTTAAGATAAGCTCCGACAAGGTAAAAGCAATTAAAGAATAAGAGCCATCAATTAGTATAAAGAAAGTATAATCCTTTTTAAAATTCGCCAATTTTTATTGACGATTTATTAAAAACTATTCGAAGATAACCTTTCCAATAATTGAAATTATTAAGAAGAATCAAAGAGAGTTTTAATAGATAGAAGCAGTATAAGCAATATTTGAATATCTCAAGGAAGTATTCACAGAAGAACCAATTCTCAAAGCTTTTGATCCAGAATTACTAATAATCGTGGAGACAGACTTCTCAGACTATACAATAGATATAATATTCAGTTAATTAGATTTAAGCAAAAAATAGCAATCAGTTGTTTATTATTCATACAAACTATCATTAACCGAACTGAACTACGAAATATACGACAAAAAATTATTAATGATAATAAATACTTTTAAGGAATAAAGAGTATATTTGAAAGGATCGAAATATATGGTGTAGATATATATAGATCATAAGAACTTGATTTACTTCATTATAATAAAAGAATTGAACAAATGACAGATCCGATAATCAGAAACTATAACTATATACAACTTCAGAATTTCATATATCAAAGGAAACAAAAATGTTAGGACAAATGCTTTTAGCCGAAAACCAGAATACTTACAAAACAAAATATACGAATCATATACAATATTAAGATAGGAAAACAATACTTTAATTTATAATAAACTATAACTCATTATCACTTCAGGAATAAATTATGATATTATCAAGGATATTATAAAAACAGAATATACAATAGACATTATAATCAAAAGAATCCTAGCTAAATCAGACAATCTAGAAAAAGGATTCATTATAGAAGATAGGTTTATTCACTTTTATAATAAGCTTTATATACCCTTTAATCTAATTAAGGATTATATTACAAAACAATATAAACTACCAATTTATAGGTATCAAAGTATCACAAGAACCTTTGCCAAAATAAGAAAAGAAATCTACTTTCCAAAGATAAGGACTATAGTTAAGAATATAATTGGAAACTATAATATTTGTATAAAGAATAAAGCTATTTAGTATACCCCTTATAATCAGCTCAAAACCCCTAAATTATCTATTCAACCTTGGAAATCTATTATTTAGGATTTTGTAATGAAACTATTATTATCCAAGGATCCGGTTACCTAAAAGGAGTACAACTCTATATTAATAATAATAGACAAATTAACCAAATTCGTTTATATAATATCATTCTGTGAAACTTGGACAGCAGATGATCTTGCTTATATATTCATAAGGAATATAGTCAGTATTTATAATATACCAAATAAGATTATCTCAGATAGGGACAAATTATTCATATCAAAGTTTTGGTCTACCTTTATAATATTGCTTGGAATCAAAAGAAAGCTTTCAACAGTTTTCCATTTATAAACAAATGGCCAAACAGAACAATTAAACCAAACGATGGAAGCTTATCTCCGCTACTATATCAATTATAGACAAGATAATTGAGTTAAACTATTACCCTTGGTATAATTTGTATATAATATATTAGAGACAGAAACCACAAAAGTAACGCCAGTATATACTAACTTTGGATTCAATCTATTGGCTTACAAATCACTATTGCTATAAGATACGAATACAGACAAAGCCATAAAAGATATCACAGAAATCAAGGAGCTTCAAGAATAACTCTTTTTGGATTTATAGTTTATTGCTTTAAGAATAGTATTATATTATAATGAATCAAGAAGTATAGGATCTACTCTTAAAGAAAAGGATAAAGTTTATCTTATTCGAAGAAATATATAAATAAAACAATCAAATGATAAACTAGACTATAAGAAACTAGGATTATTCAAAATTGATAAGATAATAGAATCAGTCAATTACAAATTGAAACTATTATACACAATGAATATCCATCCAGTATTCCATATTTCACTCCTTAAGAAAGTATCACCCAGAGCGCCGAAAGCACCAGACCTAGAAATCGATTCAATCAATCCAAAAGGAGAATATTATATCGAAGAAATATTAGACTGCAAATATATTAACAAAAAAGTCAAATATTTAATCAAATAGCAAAACTATCTATATTCAGAAAACACTTAGGAATTTAAGAAAAACCTTAGTACCCCTGATCTATTGAAGGAATTTCATCAACACTATCTAGACCTTCCCAAAAAGGATCTGAAGGACTCAAAAAAAGGAAGGGTCAAAGTCGTTCAATATATTCGAACTAGCCTCAGCAAACGCCAACGAACCAACACCTGCTTGCTCCTTCTCCTTCTTTACACATTCATTTTCTAACCTTTCCTTCTCCTCTACCTCATCCAACTTGTTTAAAATCTTCAAACCACATCGCAACATTTCACCAACCCTAAAACGAAAGGTTCACTACTGAATCAATAAACAAAGCTATTTCGATAACACTTCACAAAGCTTTTGTTCTATTCTTCGCTCTTCCTTTTCCAAAACTTCCCAATTAGAAGTGGAAGGACCAAAAACATCACATTTGTCATTACCATTTGCACAAATATATTCATTACAACACCGAGAATCCTTGGAAATCCGACACTCGAGACCGCGAACAGCACAACACAAACAAGGCGACATAATTAAACCACTCTCCTTAATCCATTGATAAAGTAACTTACGATTATTCGTTGATTTGGAAGAACGAACTAGAGGCATTATGAAAATCAGGAAATTATGAAATTCCATTAGTAACCTATAAGAAAGAACTATATAAATACTCAGAATAAATACTAATCTAAAAAGGGGATAGTATTACAACAACTAATATAAACCCCGGGTCACATAACCACTCAGATGACCGACTCTAATCAATCTAGCTAGAGCCTCTAAAGCCACAGCTCTAAAGAATCTAATTAGAGCCAACAAAGCCCAAACACAAAGGGTCTATATAATCAAGATGGATTTCCTTTGTATAGAGCTTCATACTCAAGATCAATCATTTAGTATACTCTATTATTAGTTACGAATAGTATATTCATTATTGTCATTACTTAAAGTCCCTGCTTGACGCCTAGTTATAAACCTACTTCGAGAGCCTAGAACACTTCCACATGATCTAGACGGCTACCCTCGTAACAGTAAACTAATTAATAACTAAATTGAATATGAAGCTTCTAAACTATAAAACTATTCTAATTATATACTAATTTTCCCTTTGGATATTAGTTATATTAATTAGTTAATATAATTAATATTTTCTTATTATTAGTTTTATTAATTAATTAACAAAATTAATATATTATATAATCTATCTTTGATTTTAGGATATTAATCTTGAGATGATTTCAATTCTGAGATAATAATTTTGGGACAGATATTATCCTGGGATAATTGTTTTGGGACAAATCTTATTTTAGGATAAATCCTATCTTAAGATAATAATTCTGGAATAAATCATATTCTAGAATATTTGTTTTAAGATCTAATAATTGTTTAATTTATTCTTTTTAGGATATTATTTGTTCTAGGATAATATTTGTCCTAGGATTCTTTATCGATAAGGATCCTTCAAAGAAAACGGCTCAAATATCAATAACTAGATTTATTTTATAATAATAAGTGTGGTTCATAACATTATCCTCTTTCTGGTCAAACGTCATCCTCGATCGCTTATAATTATCCGATCACCTTGATCCTCAAGATCCAGATTCACTTTCCTTTCTTTCATTATATTACCTGTTCGTTCTCAACCTTGTATTGATCATAAAGCTTTTGGGCGAGAAATCAATTTGATTGGAAAGAAGATGGCTCCTTGTACTCGATATGAAAGTGCTAGTGCCGAATACATTTCTCCTTGCAATATCAAATATCATCATTATAATTGTTGTATTATTCTCAATAAATCATATAACATTTGCAAATTAAACAAAATGCTTATTGTTTCTGATTAGGAAGTTATCAATGTTCAGATCAAGTATATAAATACTGAAAAGGATAAGGTGATATCCAAAATTCTTTGTTTTAATAAACAACAAAAATTCCTTTGTAAACGAAAGCAAAAGATAATTACAATTGGATTAAATTCCATGGATAAGCTTGATGCTCTAGAAAAAAAGGAAAGATTCGAAAAAGAAAAAGAAAGAGAAATTGCTGCAATTTTAACATCCATTATTCCTTCTGATCCTTTTGATCAATTTGATTCTGAACTTCCTATAATTAGTTCCGATTTCTTTGATCCTTCTTTTTTATATTCAATAGATTTATTGTTTATATAAATTGTATTGAATTCTTCTTCCTTTTAGATAAATCTGGATTCTATCAATGAAAATCCTCAAATTTCTTAAGGTACTTAAGGTCTTTCTTTAATTCCTATATATTTTTGGAGTCCAGATAATTTTCTTATTTTATTAGATATTTAATTTTGTTTTTAATATATTTGTAATCTAATATTTTCTTTATTTTATACTTAATGTTTTAATCAATAAATATAATTTCGGTTTCAGGAACTTTGGATGCTTTTAGTAGTGCTAGTTCGAGCAAGGATATATAAAATACTGAATGGATGTTTATATTTCTTGGTAATATCAATTTATAATTCAAGGATCCTTTAATCTTCTTGATTTTGAATGATCCCAATTTCTTATAATCCAATTTCATATTTAATCTCTTTATCTTAATGTTCTTTTAGAATAAATAGACTTTATCCTTCTTTTTTAATATTAACTTTTAACTATACTTTTTGTTATAATAATAAATGTTTCTTTTAATAATAAACTTAAGTTCCATTACTATTTCTTTATAAACTTCTTTGAGTTTCTTTGTTTGTATGATAATAGATTGGTTCTCTATTTCTGGAATATCTGGTTCCTAATATACAACTAATTCATATCCAAAATTAGTATAGTTTAATAAGATTTAGATAATTTCCAAAGCAAAGTTATTATATACAAATTATACTAAGGGTAATAATCCTACTCAATTATTCTATTGATAATTCATATAACAACAAAGATATACTTCAATAATTTAATTTACTTATTTGTTTCCTTCATTTGTTTATAAATAGAATATTATAAATATTTTCCTTTTTATATCTAATAATACTATTAAAACAATCCAGAATTTTGATATAAAGAGTTTATTTCTATTAGACAATATCTCTTCTAATAATCTATATATTATAATGATTTCTTTTAGGAATATAGCTGTTAGGATTTCTGCAGTCAAGATGGTCTTGTATGATACTAGTATTATATACTTAGTTAGTCGATCTATAATGATTAAGAAATAATTGTATTCTACTCCTATTATTAGATCCTTGGATTTAGGTAATAACCCTATAAAATCTTATGATATCGATTTCTATAGTGTTAGTGGTATTTCAATTGTATATATCTGTTTATAAAGGGCATGATAAGAAGCCTTATTCCTGATACAGATATTATATTCGGTGACCATTTTTTTGATTATAATTCGGAGTCCTGGATTCTAATATTGTCTCTTAATTCTTAAATATATTCTTTATATTCCCTAATGATTATAAATTAACAATATATATTATTCTTCGATAAATTCGGTGATAATACTACTTGATAACCAAATTTTCTTTGTGATTCATATCAATCTATCTACAATTATTGGCGGCTCAGATTATTTAATGTTTTCCTTATTTAATTATATATCTGTAAATTTGTTTTTCCAGACTTCCATTAATTTATTCTCTAAAACAACAATTTCTATTAAATTCGGAATAAGATCTCTATTAAGAAGAGATTTCAAAATCACTGTTTCTTGATAAGTTTTATCATCCTTATACTTTGATAATTTATTTAATACATTTGCTTTTATATTATCTTTGCCTTTGATATATTTGATTATCAAGTTGAAACCAGCTAATTCTTCAGCTCATCAAGCTAATCTTTGATTATCCAGAATCTTAATTGTAATAAAGGTTTGTAGATTCATATAATCAATATAAATGATTATTAGGAATTTAGCCTTTTAAAGATAGATTCTCCAATATTTCAATAACTTAATTATAACCATAAATTCCTTTTTATAAATATTATAATTTTGCTCTATTTTATCCATTTTATTGGAATAATAAATAATTGGATATAATTTCCTATTATTATCTTTTTAAAGATGAACTCCTATTATATAGATATTAGAAGCGTTTGTTTCAATGATGCTTTCTCGATTATTATAATAATTATAAAGTATAGGTTCCCTGGTAAATCTATCTTTGATTTCCTGGAAAACTTATTCTATCTTTTTGTTCTATATAAATCCTATATCTTTCTTTGTCATCTCTATAAATGATTTTATCATTTTGGAAAAGTCCTTGATGAATACCTGACAAAAATTAGCGAATTCTAATATAACTTATATATCTTTGATATTTCTAGATTATTCCCAATTTTTTACTTTCTCGATTTTCTCTGGATCAATACTCATCTAATCTAATTTGATTATATATTCTAGAAAGGTTACCTTCTTGATTCCAAACTTATATTTTGATAATTTGAGTTGTAAATCAACTTTTCTAAATATTTCGAGTATTTTGAGGATATATTCCTTATATTCTTTTTCTTTCTAAAAGAAGATCAGGATGTTATCCAAATAACAGATTACAAATAAGCTAAATTCCTTGAGTATTTCGTTGTTTTATTATTAGTATATAATAAATATATTAATTAATCTAAACAGTATAATAGTATATTCCTACAATCCGAAAGGTAATATGAAAGCAGTCTTTCATTTATATCCTTCCTTGATTTATATAAGATTGAAGATATTCTTTTGATCTAGCTTAATATAGATCATTACCTTATTCAACTTATCCCTTAGCTCCTGGACTTTGGGTATAGGGTATATATCCTTGATGATCCTATTGTTCATTTAATAATAATCTTTACAAAATCGACTATTCGGATCTCCTTTTTTAAATACTAATAATATATTAAATATATAAGGAGACTTGAATTTCCTAATCTATTCTTTCTTTTTAGTTTTAGATCAATATTCTTCTTATATTCTTAAAATATTAGGATTATATAATCTCAATCTTTTAATTAAGGATATAAATCCTTTTTTGAAATTGATCTCATAATCCCAAGGCTTATATTCTGATAGGGCTCTTAAGTCCTGTAGATCTTCGAATAATTTGGCGAATTTTTTGTACTGCACTGGAATTTCTTTTGTATCAATCTTATTGATTAGTAAAGGATTTGTGACTATTATAATATAATATCTGATTTCCTCGGAAATCTGTTTCTTTAGATTATATAATCATTCGTTCTTGTATCAATAACGATCGAATATAAGGGTATCTTTTACCTAATTAATATTTGGATTATATTTCCTAATCCAAAGGATTCCTAAGATTATTATATATCTGTCTAATAATACTAAATCCAATTTGATTTGTTCTATATATCCTTTTGGTATAATTATTTTTAGAGCATTAATCTATCTTCATATCTATCCATCTACTCCAACCTTCTTTTCTCCCAACAATATTAGTTGATATAAATATTTCTTAAATTTAATAGGGATTCTGTTCTCTTCTACGAAATTAGGATCTATAAACATTTTTATAGCTCCTAAATCAATCAGAACTCTGACTTCCTATTTTCCGAGATTGATTCCTACAATTAATTGCTTAATCCTAGTTGTATTATTAAGTTCTAGCAATAATGATTTGATGATCTATTTTCTAATAAAGAGGTTCAATTATTTATACTAATATTCGCTTATATTCAATAATCTATAGGGTGTAGCTACTGATAGTTTTATTGATCCTATCTGAAAGTTTCGGCAATAATCCTTGGCCCAATAATATTTATAATAATAATTAATCCTACACCAGATCCTGCAATATTCAATTTGTAACAGAATTTTCTATACATCTTCAATTATTAGATTATAATTATTATACTCCTATCCTTCATTAATCTAAAAAGAATTTAAATCTATAACAAATCTCCTAACATTATCTTCTCTTATATTCTCTTTGAATATTATATGATAAAAGTTGTTATAAATGATAATGTATAAGATCAATAGGATTGGATAATTATAAGTCTGATATTTTTCTATAAAATCAGGTTTCTATTCTTTATAATAACATTATATATATTTTCTATTAAGGTAATTAATCAAATATTATAGCTCGTTTTTTTGAGGTTTTAGATAAATTTTATTGATTTATAGATTATCTTCAGATCCTTTCTTTTCAAGTAATTCAATTGATTTATAATTAATTATAAGCTCGACTTTCTTATCGATATTTCCGATTAGTTTTATCTTTATAAATAGAATAATTATATCTAACTCCCTAAATTGTTCTAAATATGATTAAAGTAACTCTTTTTCTAACAATTCAATCTTATAAGAATTATCCTTTAATATACCCATTTCTCAGGGTCCTTATCTCCTATTTCCAAATCTTATTTGTTTCTTGCCTTTCACAACGAATAATTTCTTTTGATTACAATCTTAAGATATATGCCTATCTCTTCCACAAATGAAATATAGATTATTCTCTCTGTATCTTTTCTTTTCTTTAACGTTAAGCCTGTTTGATTTATAACAATATTCAATTTTATTCAATTCTATTGGATCGTTGGCATTATAATGTTTATTCTGACATTAAGGTTTAGAAAACTTTCTATTTTCCTGAATAATTCCCTTTTTCTTTATTCGTCTTTCATAGAAACAATTGTCAATTAGAATAAAGATTTCGATTAATTCAGAAAGATTTGGTGGTTTTGGAGCTCTTACTAGCTCATCCTTGATGATATCCTTAAGTCCTTTATAAAACTAGGATCTAAAATAATCATCATTCTATATAATATATTTAATATATTATTGGAACTTAGCAATATAGATTATGATTGACTCTATTTGCTTAAGTTGTCATAATACTCTCTCAATTATATAATCAGGGTTAACTTCCCTGAATACTCTATCGAAACCTTATCGAAATGATTCGTAAGTACCAAAAAGACAATATATCTCAGATTTCATATTTTCATTAAGCTGACCATTAATAGTTTTGGTTATTAGATCATTGAAAAAGGGTTCGATCTAATTAAACATAATTCCTTGAAAGAATAAGATTAATTATAAGATCCTTTATATTAATATCAAGAAGAGATATCTATTAAAGATATAGTAAAGATTAGCTTATATAACAAAAGCTTAATATTTGCTATAATCTCCATAAAATAGATTAGGGGTAGATATTTGGATTGCTTATTATAGCTTTATATTGATAACAGTCTATCCTGAGGCTCCAATGGAGAAGAAGGAGATTGATTTGATGGATTATTGAATAAAGTCTATTGTAACTGATATAACTTAATTGAAATAATACTCAAAGTATAATAATATTATACTAAAGACAATGGCTGTCTAAGATTTCGTCGATTGATAATTGTAGGTTAAGACTTTATTAATTAGATTCATTTGGAAATAAAGTTATTATTAGATCAAATAGAAAATAGATAAACTAATTGATAATTAAATTGAGTATAAAGTTTCTAAATTATAAAACTATTCTGATTATATATTAATCTTTTCTTTGGATATTAACTATATTAACTAATTAGTATAATTAGTATTCCCTTATTGCTAATTTTGTTAATTGATTAGCAGAACTAGTATATTATATAATCTATCTTTGATCTCAGGACACTAATCCTAAGATGATTTCAATCCTGAAATAATAATCTTGGGACAGATATTATTCTAGGACAATTATTCTGGGACAAATCTTATTCTAGGATAAATCCTATCCTAAGATAATAATCTTAAAACAAATTATATCCTAGAACATTTGTTTTAGGATCCAATAATTGCCTAATTTATTCTTTTTAGGATATTATTTGTTTTAGGATAATATTTGTCCTAGGATTCCTTATCGATAAGGACCCCCTGAAGAAAATGGCTCAAACATCGGTAACTAGATTTATTTTATAATAATGAGTGTGGTTCGTGACACTATTAACTAAATTAAGGTTTATTACTAAAAAGAGATTTATAATCGATACTATAGTTTTATAATAATCATACAAGAAAAAAGGAATAACAAAGATTAAATAAATTAATAATAAATCTAATCCAATAGATACTATAACTAAGAATAAATCTTGTCAAACACTTACAGACCTAATCGATATAAATAAAACCAATATCAAAATAACAGAATAAATAAAAAGAAATTAAGAGAGAATATAGTTTATCTTCTTAAAAAAAAAGTTGTCAATATCAATATATCATATATTTACCATATTAAAAAGGGGAACTATATTCATTAACAAATGCTAACATCTATCTTTTCTATTATAAATAGGATCCTCTTCTTATAAATAATAATAATAAATAAGATTATATTAACAACCAAATTAACTGATATATACTACTAGTAGGATTCAGTATCACCAGAGTGATACTAACAGTTATATTAAGCTTTTTAATATAATGATTATGATAGGTTCTGAACCAATAGTTTCCTTTACTTGATTGGTTCCTTGAACCTTCTGGTTTATTGAATCTTTTGTTAGGATTGTTAAATCTATTTAGAGATTGATTGTAATATCTTTGAGAGTTATTGAAATATCTTTGTTTTATAAAGAATACATTATTTCAAAAGTCTATTGGATATATTTTCTTTTATACATCAATTGATTACTTCAATTGATTGATTAGCCTTACTATAGTATTCTTAGAGTTGTATATTATAATTGAACAAGTTAGTACTGTGTCACATACTGAAATGACTTTATTGAATAAGATTTCTGATTTTCTCATTTCGTTTGTCAAACTGTATTACAAAAGGCGAAGCTCTGTCAATAGTATTTGCAGATAATCTTGTAGATTCTTCTCAGAATGCTTAACTTGAATTGTAAGAAGCATAAAGTTATTCTATTTAATCATAATATTTCGTTTATACTCTACTCCTTTGAAATTGCTGATTATCATAGTATATAATCCATTAAATAAAGATAATAACTGAATGATATTAAAATTATAAAAATCAAGTATATTTTTTTTTGAATATTATAGAAAATATTTATATATAAAGTTTCTTTAGGATATTAATTTATCTATATCATCTTTTGAATATAGAGAGTTTATAATCAAAATTATTGTTATATTCTTCATAAAATTTATTATCTTTATAAATTTTGGTGAGATTGAGAATATGTTGAGTAGATGTGATATTATGCTATCAATTATCTATTTTGAATGATTTATTTATAATATCTTTCAAGGTTTTTGTATTAGATTTTTATATAGATATTTTATATTCTTCTTCTTCTTCATTTTATCCAAAGTCTATTTCAATCTTTTGGAAGCAATATAATGATCTGAAATATAATTTTGGTATAAATATATTATAATTATAGGCCTTGATTTTTTACTTTATTTATTCTCTAAATCTGCTTAATTGAACTATATCAACAAAGACTTTTGAGATATCAATAATACCTTTCTGAATATTGATTCTTAAGATTTATAAAATTTGTTATAAAAGATAAAGATTAGTTTTCTTAGCTATTTTGAAATAATTAGAATCAAATCTTCTAAAATCCTTATAGAATATATCAATTAATTCTTTATTATAAAGATATTCCTTATCATATTAAATAGATTTAAGAATAATATGATCATTTATATCTTTCTTAATATCATCATCGATTAATTGCTTCTTAATTTATCTTTTAAATTTGTTTTTTATTACAAGGTAATTAAAGTCTTCAAGAACTGTATTGATCATATCTATTGTAATAATTATATTGATAATATATTGATTCTACTTTCTGGTTTTTAAGCCTGATTTAAAAACTTGAGGATAGATTTAGAGATATACCGATATATAAAATAATGATTTATATAATTATATAAAAGAATAAGTATTATTTGAAAGAATATTTATATAAAATACTTTTGGATAAAATTTGATAAAGATCCTTTATATTATAAATATATTATAATATAATAGAAAAATCTTCTATATAATATATTCTGATTTCTTTAATTAAATTAAATCGTTATTATTATTTAACATAAACAAATATATAATAAATATAGACTTCAATCTTATACAAAAACCTTAAAATCCTTGAAACCTTTCAGATCTAAAACCTGAATATAATTTCTTTAGCATATAAATCCTATCTGATATTAGATACTATATCTTTTCAAATTGATTTCAAATTGAATCAAAATAAATTAGGGTTGCAATAACCAAATTGATTTTTCCGAAGCTTCTAATTTGTAATATCACTAATTAGTATTGATATCACTTCAGTAATATTGATTCTTGTTAATAGTATATATCAGATAGTTTAATTGTTTATATAAATCTTGTTTATTATTATTATCTATAAGAAAAGGGCCTTATTTATAATAGAAAAGATAGATACTAGCATTTGCTAATGAATATGGTTCCTTTTTCTAGTACAGTAAATATATGATATACCGACAATACCATTTACCCTTATACTATTGATTTAGTGTGCACACCTCTGAAGTCAACCCAACAGTTATAATATAAGAGTATTAAGAATTATAAACCCTTTAAATTTTCGTCTCTTTGATTTCTTCAAATTCTTAAAAAACCTTTGATTATTCAATATTCGATAGACTTTCAATATGTTTTCGGTATAATAACTTTCGAATATAATAAATAAACACTGAAATAGCTTTTCTTTGAATTTGATAAATAGATACTTCGAATATAATAAATAGATATTAATATAGCTTTTCTTTGATTATAATAAGTAGACTTTTTAAATATAATAATTAAATACTGAAATAATTATCTTTGTCTTTTTTTTTTAGATCGATACTTTTATTGATAGTTTTGTAGATTTAATAAATATTAATATATATAAATTTATATTAAAAGAATTAGAATTGTTATTATATTTTATTCGTGATTTATATTTATTATCGAAAATATTGAATATTTTGACTTCTAGACATGTTTTACACTTGATCTTTTGTATAAAGATCCAGATTACTATACTCGGTGGAAATGATGTTTATATTTTGAATTCGAAGATAAAGACAATATAAAGTTTATATAATTGAATTTAATGAGATTGGGATGTATATAATTGAATAGTTATACTTTTTGTCATAGAGTTCATGGCCCGTTCTGGTTAGTCTATCTAATGCATATGGCTTCCATATCTTATATAGTCGGTACTTCTCCTAGCACCTTCTTTCTTCCTTTGTAGAATATTATTATATTACTTAGAGACCTATCTACCACCGCGATTCTTCTGTTGTAATACCTATTGCTGGACTGCGCCTCGAATATTTTCTAAAGCCTGCTTTGCTTGCAATTGATTTATCACAAAATACCAACCAGTATGACACAAGATAGACAGCTTGGCTGTACACATGATTAGCGTCCTGGAGTTACACTGATAAACCGCTTGCGTCACATTGAGCCTCACTTTAGCATCTCACATGAATATTATTTCACACCGTGCGTCGGCATTTTTTGATTTGCATGCCGAGAATTCAACTGCCAATAGGACCATTTCTATGCGGTTCCCCTGATATTCCAGATTGTTGGGGAGCCCTGCCCAGGGTTGATATAGATCAAAAACCTGGACTAAATGTTCCCCGCTGGCAGTTTACCTGTTGTGGAAGGATCCGGAGCATGCAGAGTGAGTCCCGCTGCAACAGAATTGGAAAAAAGCTAACCTTTTGGTAACCTAGCGACTCGGACGCTGAAAGATCTGTTCCGGAGCATTGGCATTTTTTGACATTTGCCAATTAACATCATTCTTAAACGAACTAGCGTATCGTCTGATGCACCACACATAGATAAAATGAGGCTATTCGTAAATAAAATAGTTCACTCGGAAATATTTTCATCATAAAAACCACGGAACCCACTCTTCGAGATTCAATCTTTTAATTCTTAAATATATTACTCCGTTTACTCTTTCTTTAATGTACCATTGTACTATCACCTCCCCTTGAGAAAACAAGTATAAACTCTCCACGTTTGATCTTCAGCCTTACCGTGCTACTGCTATCTTTCCTCTCCGGCACTTCTGCCACATTTACGACTCCGTACTTCCTGACATCACATCATCCCACCAATTTTGCCCTGAAAGCCCGCTTCATCAGTCATAAACCACACTTTCTATTCCTCTCTGTCATCCTCCTGAGGTCTTTCCATGCACTTCAAACAAACCGCTCTATAATTAGTAGCCAAAATGCGTACGTCCACTCGTCCAGACCCTACCCCCGAACTAGCTAATTCCAAATCCCAACAACACAGTCTCCACAAGCGACCTTCTTGCCCTCGTCTTCGGTATCATATCCGCTGTGCTAGCTGCTATCGCTATTATGGTGGCTCGCAAGACACGCATGTTGAATCATGGTATGTTTCTAGGTATTCGTTTCTTTGAGTCAACTTTATAAGCTAACTCATTGACTCAAGTGGTTGAAGATATTGAGGCGCATTCATCAGGAGCAGCTGTGTCTGAAACTTCGCAGAAGTAAAGTATTATTAACAAGGTAATTTAGTATCTGTGACTGGTTGTAGGATTTGTTCATCGTGGATGTGGAGGAAGGATGAGGTGATTGATAGCTTTGATATATGTTTCTCGACTCGGAAATGGGTAAAAAGAAGAGGATTTGTTAAAGAAAAGTAGCGGGTGATCAAGAATTACAATATATTACTGGATTATAATACTTTTAATTTTAAATTAAAATCTAAAAAAGAACTTGAAGAACTTGTTAGTATATGAATAGATTTGAGAAATTATTAAAGATGAAATAAAAAGAAAAAATGAAAGAAATAAAAATTTATTCTTAATAAGAAATTATATATTTAATTTATTAATTATTTTTTATAATTATAATTATTTATTATAAATTAATTATATAAACAATAATCTTTTACAATCTTTACTTCTTATTTTAAATTAGTTTTTCAATTACTATATTATATTATATTATATCATATTATATAATCAAAAAATCATTAATTCATTTATATAATTCATCCATCACAATTCGATATCGATTATTATAATTCAAATATCAAATCATTTAAAGCTCATCTCGTCACAACTCATCTTTATTCCTCATCTAATTTCTCTCTCTCTCACTAACATCTCATCTTGGAATCTCAACCATGTTCTATCACACCATCAACCTCTCACACACCGCATACTCTTCATTGACCATCCCAACCCCCACCAAAACCCCCTCTTTTTTTCTCGGTTAAAAAATAACCCTTTTTAATTTACCGAAAAAAGCCATCTAACCCCTTTCTTCCATTCTTCCATTAATTCCTCCTCTACCCCCCTCCCACAATAATCATTCCATATTCCTACAGGGTATAATATCCCCATACATGCAGCCCTCACCCACTTCAGCCTCAAACAACATCCACGTCCATTCGATTCACCCCAAATACCTATTTCATCATATTATACACAAGTCCATCCACCCCTTCCCATCCCATTCCATCTCCGCCCAAATCCCTATTTATATAGACAAAACAAAGTGTCGAATTGAAGAATGGTAACATATACATTCGTACCCTCGTCCCCACGTCCATCCAGCCCTATACCCCGCAAACAAAATCCTTAAACTCCATGCTATAACCATGCATGCAAGCACCCCTTAAAACATCGCAGTAAAAAAGGTAAGCAAAGCTCACGTGAAGAGAAAAAAAAACTCGACTCTCTTCTATCCTGTTCGGGTAATCGAACACGAATAGAGATTATTATGTAATGAACGAATGAATCAATCGGTAGAACTGGGGAGAAAGTCGAAGTCGATATCGAGAGACTGCAGGAAAAAAACCGACGCATGCTGACGTTTTACCCAGTTCAATCCTAATAATCTCCTCCACTTCTAACTTCTTCAGGAATCACCTCTTCTCTCCATCTAACACCACCCTCTACATCCACACCTCCTCTCACCCATTCATTAGCCTGAACCTTTTCCAATGGCCATCTACTCCTAGCTCTTTTCAATAAACCTTCGGTAACTTCCATTGCTCCCTCCAATTCCTTTGCCTTGAATTTCTCTGGATCACCCTCATGATCTCCCTCTTCACCGAAATATTCAATCCATCTCCATTCTACTCGTGCAATTCTATGGCTCGTTCGGCTTCGTTGTTTGTGTCCTTCTGGCATTCCAGGGTTAGGATCGAATGGCAATCTACTTTCCAATAATGCATAAAGTAAAACACCAAGTGACCAAGCATCGGTAGCACGCCCATCGTACGGTTGACCCATGATAACTTCTGGGGCAGCATAATCATCGGATCCGCAACGGGTAGTAAGTTTTTCGTCATCAGCTACTCGGCGAGACAGACCAAGGTCTGTGAGGGTAATGATAGAGTAAGGATATTTGGTCCAATCTTGAGGTTTTGCAAGTTCGTGTTGAGGAAGATTAACCAAGACATCTGAAAAGAAAGAGACGCTCGGTTAGTTTGTGTTGTTTGTGATTTTTGAACATCATGTAAAGACGGAGGCCGTAGGAAAGGGAAAACCGAAACACTTACTTTCTAATTTGATATCCCGATGAACAATATGTCTATCGTGTAAATATTGGACGGCACCAACAAGTTCTGCAAACATACGCCTGAGTAACGATGGGACGAGAATATCTCGATGTTGACTGGCCACCTCAAATAGATCTCCGCCAGGACAATAACTCAAAACTAAAATAGCTCTTGTCTCTTCTATGCTCCAAGCTTTAAGGTGAACCAATGAAGGATGATGTATCGATTTCATGATTTCCAATTCACGTTTTAATGACATCTCTACTCTTTCTTCCGATGCCCCTCCTTTTGGACCATGTTCACAGATCTTGATTGCTACCAGTTTTTTCCGATCAATTTTTGTCTCACTGGGTGTAACCAGTCCTTCAATAGCGAACACATTATCTTCATCTATGCGACCTTCATCATCTTGGACTTGACTGGTTGCTAGAATCACTTTGCTGAAAGTGCCTTGTCCTAAAACTTTTATACCTCTCCATCTTCGTCGTTTAGAATCATTTCTGGTGTATGCATCAAAGTATTCACCTCTTGATCTCCGAAGAGCTCTAGGGATATTATTGGTGGTCAATGAAGAATCACTATCACTACTTTCCCCTCCTGTTCGACTCGATGGTGGGGTTGGTGGTCTTGGAATAGGAGCCAATCCTCGTTGGACCGCTAAATGTGGCTCCCTTCGCATATGTATGTCTGATGGTGGAACTATTTCGGCCACTCCATCTATTATCGGAGCATGCGAACTTGAGACGGTAATGTTTCGAGGTTTTGGTACCTGGATTGCTTCTGGTACATATTCGCTCATACTTCTATTTCTAGTATGTCCTTCGGCGTTCTTTTTCCGATTGATTTGCGCATCCATCAGGGCAGATTCACCTGCATTAGTTATTAACCCATGATATGCCCTTCTCTTTTGTTGATTTGCCATGGCAGAGGAAACCGATTCGCCATTCGATGTGATAAGCGCAGCGTCCGAGTGCAACGGTAGCATGTGTTCGCGCGAAGTTCGCCTCGAGTTTAATCGTTTCCATGGTCCAGGTGAATCCCCCGACATGAGTGGTGAAGGAAGAGGAGTAACATCTGCCATTGCGTTCAACATTGGCGACGACAATGCAGAGTTCGGTGCCGAATTGTTGCTACCTATACTGCTTGCGAGGACATTCTTAACACTGGGGGTTCGTGCGAGAGACATGCCCATCTGGCCGCTTGATCTTGAATGTATTCTTGTGGCGTCGGGAGATTCGCGTTCTGAAATTCCGGGCTCTGTGTTGGTAGATGCTACTGTACAACCTGGAACGATATCGGTTTGTATTCGCAGACCCGCGCTTAGAGGACTCGGGGTCCGATTACTAGAAGGATCTATATTTGGGTGAAGACGAGAAGTGGTGTCTAGCGCTAGTGGGGTGTATGCCTCGTTTGTCGAGGCGGATCTGCTATGAGGAGGCGAAGGTGCTATGGTATTGGACTTGAATATGGCAGTGAATGCTGGTATTTGACTTGATTGAAGTGGTAACGAAATGTTTGGGTCCTGCATCGCGTTCGCATCGTTCATAGAAGTGGGTGAATCATACCCGCCCAGGGTAGATGTAAAACCTGACACAGCTTCGAGACATCCATTTTGTAGTTGACCCTCGAACATCCTTTGTTCCGAACTAGACATGTTGGGGAGGAAGGCGGGTTATCAACTGGAGGGAGAGGGAGAGGGAAAGAAAAAAAGGTTGAGGTATTTTTTTGTATTTAAAGTAAAGGACGAGTAACGTTGTGATGATTGATTTCAGGGATTATTTTGATGAGCCGTCATTCGATGCACTGTGTACTCCGTAGTGCAACCCAATCTTAATGGACAGTCAATCAAATGGCACTTTTGATAAAAGAGGACAAGGCGTATGGATGGGATGAATTGATTGACTGCATGTGGGTTGTATTGAGGAATATGAAGTGGGGGTTTGGGTATCGGTAATTGATTGATTGTATGTATGGGATAATTTGGATAAGATTGGGATAAGGTGGATGGAAGGGGGGATGGATGGATGGATGGATGGATGAATGAATGAATGGATGAGAATTACCTAGGAAGAGTAAGCTTGTGATATCAAGCAAGCTGATCCGGAAGGAGAATATATAATAAATATGTTGATTATATATTGATTATTTATATCGAGAGCGTACACAAAGTATTTATTATAAATAGGATTTAGAGGGACTAGAGAAAACGGATGAAGGAAAATGAAAATGAAAATAAAATTGGTTGCGGATATTGACATGTTCTGCTTTTGGATCTGGAATTGGCCTTTTTGCTCATTTCACTCATTAATTTCAACGAGTGACCGAATGACCACTCTTTCTCCCTCTCCCTCGTGTTCTTTCGTACCGTTCAATGACTACTAGGCAATAATCAGTACCTCTATGAATCATGAAGAGTACGCTTGGGTCGATCAATAACGATTACCAAGTGTGTGTGTAGCATTGGTGTGTGTACGGTGTGCCAGGTATAAATAATAAAAGATAAACCTTTTCTCTATACACCGAAAGCGGCTTGAACATTTAGAATAAAACGAAATGATTGGTTCCATTGAAATTGAATTTCTTCAATACATCTTTCCCAACTTCAAAGCTTCAACCTTACCAGTAATAACCTTACCAGTAATAAGTAATACTGAAAACCCAAAATTCAATACGCCAATCTTAGATGAACGTGACCGGAAGAGTACCTAGCTAGGTAGGCAAATATCACACCTTCCCCATAATAACCTTATGATATCAAGCGACATTTCATATACTAGGTAGGTACTTACTTTACTGTAAGTTAGTTAGTTAGTTACCTTTGTTGATAAGAGACCACGAGCTAATTTCATCTAATTTCAAAGTTTTCCTTTTTAAGAAATCTTCATCAAACTCCATAATGACAATTACTAAACTTTTTCCCATTTATCTTGGCCCGGAGAAACACTAACAATTGTTCCTTGACCAATTCCTTCTTCTTCTTTCTTCTATCGATGGGTGTATTGTTCTGAGGGTCTCGGATGTGCCGATATTGTAATGGATTACCTTTTCTTGGTCCAGAGAGGTCTACATACTTACTTTGGTAACCAGGTCGTCTTCCGCTCTTTCATCCAAGATGTGTTTGTAAGTTTCAGGTTGGGAGAGTGAGAATTGTCGTGCTTTCCTAGAGTAATTCAAAAGTCCTAATCAACAGAGGGAAGATTAAACTCTTACCATTCTCCTGGCACCAGATGACTATCTTCTGAGCTACTCGAGTAATTCAAGCTCAATATAAAATAATTTCTAATCAATTCACGTTTGTGATCGCAAAGAATTTGACTTCTTGCATTGTTTGCTGTAAGTTTATGGAGTCAAAAAGCGGATTTGGCGTCACTATACATCACCCTCACTATCCGGGCCCCTTTATCAAATCCGGTAGCGATGCTGTTTGCAGGAAGTACGTGATGACTATCATCAACAACAAAACTTATTACTCTGAATTCCAAGCAGGTCCTTAACCATCAAATGCAACCTAGTATCGTATCTTTCGTATCTTTCACAGATTGTGCTTGTACTCGGGTTCAACCCTACTATAACCTTATAGTCAGTCTATCACCAATTTATGACAACATGATGCCTATGCTTCGGATAACCCCTCCTCTTTATTCTGTACCTGGATATGTAATAATCCCGCCTACCCAGCCGAACTGCCCCACTCTATAAAAATCATTATATGAGCTCCATGAGCTCCACTACCTCCTACTCGAACATTTTGTTTACTCCGTTGGTTCAAGCCATCCATCCACCCACGCGGCGCCAAGGAAAAAGAAACGCCCAATTGAGTGACTAATCTTCTTTGAAGGAAAAAGGTTATTGAAGAGGTCGAACTGTTATTAGATATCCAAGTTTGCGTTTACCGACGGCTTATCACCAGCGTGAAAAGGTATGGGGAGAGAGATACAACCACGATAGAATGTCCCACGTTTGATAACCATATCTCCAATTGGTTGCCCAACTTCCTTGAATCAACATGGATACCTGCATATCAGCGGCCTTATCCGCTTCAACCAACAAAAAGCAAGCCACTTCATGCTTATTTTCACGATTCACGATTCACGATATACTCCGTACTCCGTAAGTTTACTCCTGCAGTTGTGTTTCAAATACCCCCCCGGAGTTTGTATCATGTGAGATGGCCCGTGGATAATGCTTTGACCTTGATGCTTCCTCGACTTTCCGTGTGGAGAGCTAGAAGCTTGAGGCTCAAATGCATTCGAAATACTCCGTACGATGGCCCGCGAACAATCTAACCTGGGCAAGCAATTTGACTAATAATAACATGGCGGAGGTCCGACATTTCGAACGGAACATTTGAAAGACAACTCACTGGTCTTGTCACAGCTTAAGTTTGGAAATGCGTTGAGACATTTTGATTACGATGAACACCAACCGATCAGATGATCTAATCGCATCGTCAAGTTAGCTGTTCTTGACGACTTGTTATGGAAAGTGTGAGGGTGGCATCCCGTATAAACTCACTGGTAATAGTTTATTACACTCAACCCCTTTCCAGCTTTCCAGAAAAAGTCGGCAATGAGGTAGAATTCGGGATTTCCAAATTCCCGGATGGGTTTTCGACTTTCTATCGGAATATTAAAAGTTCCGGCATCAATTGATTCATGAAAGCTCATGAATTTGAAATCTCTAGGTATCATTTCAGTATGTGACTGGGAATTCAAGTCTCTGATATTGAACAATTCTATGAGATGTATACCTAGTAGCTACGGTATGGTTTCACAATTGTTCTATTTCAAAAGGAGCTTAGTGTAAGTTCTTACCAGCCAGTTTACCCAGCATGCAGTACTCGATTTGAACAATTAATCCGAGATATCTTATCTTTGTCCCAGTCAGCCTTCAAAATCCTCGCCAACTAATCACACACCTCGGGCACTATGTAGTAAGGAAGCTATGGAAAAAGGTGCTGGGGAAATGTACTAACCTCGCACCTGCAAAACCATAAGCTCTCCCATAGAATTTCAAACTCCGACCTCGGGCAAAAAAAAAAGTTGGCGCATCGCGGAAATGAGATTTAACATCAACTTCCTTATCATCAAAACTCCATGAATCATCGAAAAAGACCCACAATCTTGGTATCATTCTGCCCCGATTTTTCACAAGACAATCGCGCGGTTAAGGGAATAGGTGTTGCCGCGAGCCTCGGTATGGCGTCTCTTTTGTGTCATCTCCATTCCCTCACTTTTCCCCGTGATTCCCCTTAGTTTTTTCGGCTTCATTTCATTATAAGTGGCGATTGTCTCTGGATTCCTATTTGGTCACATAGATTCCTCTTTAATCGACATTTCTTCTGGGCTTGTTCAATAATACAAGAGACAAGATGAGTAAGAAAGGGGATTTTGCTGCCGTCAGTAAGGATATTGTCGGTCTTTTACACCAACCGGAATACGATGATGGCAGTGCTGGACCTGTTCTTGTGCGCTTAGCATGGTATGTGAGCTTCCAATCCACGTCTCTTCCAGGCTGTGCGCAGCTGCTGAAATCCACTTGGGCGCATCTACTCCCTTCGATTCACAAATTAACATCTTCTAGGCACTCTGCTGGAACATACGATGCTGAGACAGATACCGGTGGATCCAATGGAGCTGGTATGCGGTACGAAAGTGAAGGAGGTGATCCAGCAAATGCCGGTCTACAACATGCAAGAGTATTTCTCGAACCTGTCAAAGCCAAGCACCCCTGGATAACATATGCGGATCTTTGGACGCTGGCCGGAGTTGTGGCAATTAAAGAAATGGGTGGCCCAGAAATCCCATGGAAAGGGGGACGAACGGATTATGTTGATGATTCGAAATTGCCTCCACGGGGACGTTTACCAGATGCGGCACAAGGCTCTGATCACCTTCGATGGATCTTCTACCGCATGGGCTTCAATGATCAAGAAATAGTTGCGTTGAGTGGAGCACATAATCTTGGGCGATGTCATAGCGATCGATCCGGATTTGAGGGAGCTTGGGTTAACAATCCTACGAGGTTTTCGAATCAATATTACAGACTCTTGCTTTCCCTACAATGGCGCAAGAAGAAGTTGCCAAATGGAATTGAACAATTCGTCAACTATGACGAGGATACCGAGACGGAATTGATGATGCTACCAACCGATTTGGCCCTCACACAAGATAAGGAGTTTAAGAAATGGGTAGGGAAATATGCAGATGACAAGGAGAAGTTTTTTGAGGATTTCAGTAAAGTCTTTGCAAAGTTAATTGAGCTGGGCATTCAACGAGACGGAGAAGGCAATATCACGAACCTAGACAATGAAAAGGGTGGATATCATTCGGCACCAAAGAAGAAGGATACTCCTGGTAGTCCAGCGAAGAGTTCAGATGATAAGGTGGATGTGAGTGAGGCAGAGCCATTGAAGGAGGAGAACAAGAAGTTCAACTCGAAGCTATAATTGGATTTTGTGGGTCTACAGTATCAGACGTATAGTCGTCTGATGGTGTTGTACAATAAGAACTTGTAAATGGTTTCTGGTTTTGCAATGATAGATATGGATGGGTGATTAGACGGATGAAGGTTTTAGACTTTAGACAAGATGAATTAGATATAGATATAGAAATAGAAAGAACTAATAGATGTTTTACAATCAGTCGCGTTCATCAATTTGAGAAAGTGCGACCATTTCATTCCTACAAACCTAATCGAAATCCATGCATACTTTCTTAACCCAGTCTCACTCTCCAATTCCATCTCCCTAGATCGAAATTCAACACTTATCAAATATCATTACTCTCTATCACAGCACCCCCCACAACCATGCGGTCCTTCTTCTCCCGCTCCCCCGATCTCGAAGGAGGCCAAAACCGCACCTACAAAAAAGGTTTCACAGGCGATCACCGCGGCCGCACACACATCCCTCCCCACCCTTCTCCCATCTTCTCTACTCAATCCCAACAAGACCCCTTCAACACTCCCCCTGCCGCCTACAGACACGATACCATCTTCAAACCACCACCAAGCCCCAGTCCCAAGAGCGTCACATTTAGCGACCGATCTTGGAGTGCACTTTCCGGCGCCGGAACCGCAGGAAATCCTGCTGGAAGTGGAAGATTGCGCAATGTACCCGCGATAGATAGGACGCAGTTGGATAAAGAACAACTAGATAAATTACACGAATACCTTGGAGTTCTCCCCGGGAATGACACTCCTCAAACTCAGAGAGAAAAAAGACGCTTTAGTATTAGTGATCCTAATGATCGACCTATTCCTATTCCCATACTTAACTCCTCAACTCCTACTCCTCTCTCCCCGCATTCGCGCGTCAAGAAAAATTTAAAGCAGAAGGCGGCTGAACAGCATTTTCGGAGGAATAATCAAGGTACTGCGTATTCGCAGGATAGGTTGTTAGGGGAGCTCGAGGAGGATCAGGTGGTTTATCAGACGCATGTTTTTAGGGAGGCGTTGAGGACGGCGCTTAGTATGCGCAAGGGGGAGGAGGAGAGGGAGTTTGCTGGGGAGGTGAAGAGGCCGGTTATGCAGAGGAGGGGGGCGAGTGAGGGGGTTAGGGAGGGGGGTTTTGTGGGACCACCTGAGGAGAGGAGGGTGGAGGAGGTTTTGCCGAGGGATTTGGAGGAGTTTTTGGAGAAGTATGATCCGAGGACGGAGGAGATGCCGGATGTGTGAGTTATTCTGTTTTGAGTCTATGGGAGGATTTAGGGGTGAGAAGCTACTGTGCTAATTTGATGTTAAAATAGTTATCCGATGGGTGAACATAGAGCTATGCTTCGAACGATGTATTTGGAGGATATATTACACTCGACTGCGAAATTGCATAAGCATAATTGGATATTGTTAAGTAGGAATGAGATGTATAAAGAATGTATGTTTGAATTTTATCCAGTCAGTTAGCACTTTTTGAAACACCAACTGATAATATCATCAAGTACGCGTCCCCGACCGTTGGGATCAAATCCAAGAAGATCTCGAGAAATACAGTGCGTACCATCATCCATCTAAAACCCTACGCACTTCCTTCCCCTACCCTCTCCTACTATAACCTTCCCATCCCCCATAATCTCAACCCAACGCCCCAACTAACCTCCTCCCCCCCAAAAAGCCCGCTCAATCCGCAACTACGAATACTGGCTCCACTCCCCCATCCCATATCTCAATCTCGAAAAATCGTCTCTCCCCCCTCGCTTCCATCTCTACGGCAAACAACTCGCCATCCTCGAAGCGGCAAAATGCATCAATAATCCCCAGGAAACTATCTTCGCGAATGAACTCGAGAGGAAATTAGTGGCGTATCATACGGATTGGAGTGTTAGTAATGGGGTTTGGAGGGATATAAGGAGGGAGACGAGGAAGAATGGAGGGGAAGAGGATGGGGTTTGGGGCAGGAGTTGGGGGACGTGTGTTTTGGGTCAGTGGTGGGGTTGGTTTTGGCCAGGGGGTGGAAGGTGGGGAGTGGTGGTGGGGGTGTGGTGGTGGTTCTGGTGGGTGGAAGTGGGAATGGGTGGGAAGGAGTGGGAATGGAGTGGGAGTTGAAGGGAATTGGAAATGGAATGGGATATAGGGATGGTGGTGGGGTGTTATGCGGCAGTTATGGTGTTGTTTTTGGGGGTGGCTGTTGTTTAGTTTGTTAGTTTGTTGGTTGGTTATAAGTTGATGACTTTAGGGGTAAGGCGGCGAAGGGGCCAAGAGGGGAAAGAGAAAATTAATAGAGGGAATGAGATGTTTGCTGTGTAATTGAAAAGTTTTCAAGTATAGTTTTTTGAATATGACTTTTCGAATATTTTTTTATCTATATATAACCGACATCCCTGCATCTTGCACGACCCGGTATCTTGTACACAATTTTATTTTAATTTCCAAAAAAAAAATTCGATACTTTATTAATTATTCAAATAATTATTAAATTAATAAATATTTAAACAAAAATTATTTTTAATAAATTCATTGAAAAATTAAATAATAAAAGTGAATATATTGACAATAATTAAATAAATATAAATCCTCTACTTTATATTCCGGCGACCCCCTCATTCCGGTCATTTTCCTCATCAAAAATAACAAAAATCAATATTTATAATTTTTTTATTTATAAATTTAATTTTCTAAGACTTCGAATATAGATTATTTATATATATAATAATAAATTCTGAAAATTTCAGAAATTTTGTAATTTTGTAATTTTATTAATCAAGATATTAATAATTGGAATTTGAAATTTTATTTATATATAAAATATATATAAATTTAAAACAATAAAATATATAAGTGTCACGAATCATGTTTATTATAACATAATAAAAGCAAGTACAACAGTTTGAGCTGTTATTTCCGAGGAAGACCTTATCGATAAAGAATCTTAGGATAAGTATTCTAAGATAAATTAGATCCTAGAATAATTAGTATTTTAGAAAGAAAAGGTTAGGTAATTATATAGATTTAGAATAAATATCCTAAAATATGATTTGTTCTAAAATAAAGTATTCCAGGATAATATTTATTTTAGAATTATTATCCTAGGAATCATATAATCTCAGAATTGGAATTATCCCAGGATTAGTATCCTGAGGTCTATATGGGATCATATAATAAAGCCTTTAAAAATAAAGGCTCCCTAAGGCTCCTAAAAGCTTCTAGGAGTATAAATTCCCTAAAACTTCAGAAAAGGAATCAGTATATAATTAGAATAAGTTTTATAATTTAAAAGCTTTATATTCAACTTAATTATCAATTAATTTACTTATATTCTATTTGATCTAATGACAATTTCATTTCTAAATAAATATTAATGATAAAGTTTTAATCTATAATTATTAACTAAACAAAATCTTAGGCAATTGTTGTCTTTAATATAATATCATTATACTTTGAATATTATTATAATTAAATTATATCAATTACAATGAACTTCAATCAACAATCTATTAAACCAATTTCCTTCTTCTTTATTAGGGCTCTAAAGCAGATTGTTGTTATTATAAAGTCAAGACAAATAATCCAAGTATTCATTTTTGATTTGTTCTATAAAGATTATAGTAAGTATTGAGTTTTTATTGTATAAGCTGATCTTTATTACATTTTTAATAAATATTTCTTTTTAATATAAATATAAAGGATTTTGTGGTTGATATTATTCTTTTGAGGAATCATATTTAATTGGATCAAATCTTTCTTTAATAATCTAATAATCAAAATTATCGATAATTAACTCAATAAAAATATGAAATCTAAAATACATTATCTTTTTGATATTTACAAATTATTCCGATAGGGTTTCGATAAGGTTTTTGGGGAAGTTGATCCCAATTATATAGTTGAGAGAGTATTATAACAATTCAAACAAATAAGATTAGTTATAATTTATATTACTAAATTTCAATAATATATTAAATATATTATATAAGATAATAATTATTTTAGATCCTAGTTTTATAAAGGATTCAAGGATATTATCAAAAATGAATTAATTAGGGCTTCAAAATCACCAAACCTTTCTGAATTGATCGAGACCTTTATTTTAATTGATAATTGTTTTTATAAAAAATAAATGAAGAAAAAAGGGATTATTTAAGAAAATAGGAAGTTTCCTAAACATCAATATCAAAACAGATATTATAATATTGGCGATTTAATAAAATTAGATAAAATTAAACGTTATTATAAACCAAATGGATTTAATATTAAAGAAAAGAAAAGATGTAAAGAGAATAATCTGTATTTCATTTACAAAAAAAATGGGTATATATCTAAGGAATATAATCAGAAAAAGTTATTCGCTATGAAAAACAAGAGACAAATAAGATTTGGAAACAAGAGATAAGGACCCTAGGAAATGGGTGTTCTAGAAGGTAACTTTTGCGAAATAAGATTGTTAAAAAAAGAGTTATCTTAATTATATCTAGAAAAATTTAAGGAATTGGATATAGACACTTCAAATATAAAAATGGGATTGTTTGAAAATATCGATAAGGAAATCGAGTTTATAGAAAACCTTAAATCAGTTGAGATACTCGAAAAGAAAGGATCTATTGAAGGATCTAAGGGTAATCAGTAAATTAATAAGGATCTTCTAAAATCTTAAATAAATAAATTATAGTATATAACAAATTATCTTGATAGAAAATATATATAATATTATTATAAAAACAAGAAAACTGATTTTGTTGAGAAACATCGAATTTATGATTATCCAATTTTGTTAATTTTATATATTATCATTTATAATGATCTATATCGCATAATATTTAAAAAGAATACAAACAAGGACAACATTAGAAGATTTGTTATAGATCTAGACTCTTTTCATATTAATGAAAAATGAAAGCATAACGATTATGATCTGGTAATTGGAGATGTATAGGAAATCCTATTATAAAACAAAGATCATAAAATCTGATATAGAATTAATTTCTATAACAAACCTCAATAGATTGAGAATTATTGTTGAGATTTTCAGATAGGATTAGTAGAATTGTTACTAATTATACCTTACCAGTTATTAAGTATAAGCGAATACTAACAGAAATAATTAAATCTTCTCAACAAAGAACAAATCATTAAATCATTATTGTTAGAACTCAATAATATAATTAGAATTGGATAATTAATTATAAAAATCAGTTTTAGAAAACTGAAAGTTAAAGCTTTGATTGATTCAGAAGCTATAAGAATATTTATAGATCCCAACTTCGCCAATAAAGAATGGAATTCCTATCGAATTTAAAGAACATTTTTATTAGCTAATGTTATTAAAAGGAAAGAAAGCTGGAGTAGATAATTGGATATAAAGATAAATCAGTGTTATCAGAATGATTATACCAAAAGGGTATATCGAGCAAGTCAAAATGGATTTAATACTATTAGGTAGATATATAATTGTTTTAGGAATCTTTTGGATTAAGAAGTATAATCCAAATATTGATTGGGTAAAAGATACTCTTATATTCGATTATTATAATTACAAGAACGAATGATTATATAATTTGAAAGAACAGATTTTTAGAGAGATTAGATACTATATTATAATAACCATAAATCCTTCATTAATTAATAAGATCGATACAAAAAAGATTCTAGTGCAATACAGAAAATTCGCTAAGCTATTCAAAAATCTATAGAATTTGAGAGTTTTGCCTGAATATAAGCTTTAAGATTATAAGATCAACTTCAAAGAGGGATTTGTATCCTTTACCGAAAAATTAAGATTATATAATCCTAATATTCTAAGAATATAGGAAGAATATAGATCTAAAATTGAAAAGAAAGGATAGATTAGGAAGTCCAAGTTCTTTTATATAATCAATATATTATTAATATTTAAAAAAAAAAGATCTGAATAATCGATTTTGTAGAGATTACTATCAAATAAACGATAGGACTATTAGGGATATATATCTAATATCCAAAATCTAAAAGCTAAAAGACAAATTGAATAAAACAATGATTTATATTAAATTAGATCAAAGAAATACTTTTAATCTAATACAAATCAAGAAAGGGTATAAATAAAAGATTGTTTTTATATTATCTTCTGGATTATAAGAATATATAATTATACTTTTCAAATTAACAAATGCCTATATTACTTACCAATAACAAAACAATGATATACTCAAAGAATTTAATTTGTTTGTAATCTATTATTTAGATGATATCCTTATCTTTTTCCAAAAAGTAAAAGAATATAAAGGATATGTTTTTAAAGTATTTGAAATATTTAGAAAAATTGATTTATAGTTTAAGCTATCAAAATACAAGTTTGGAATCAATAAAATAATCTTTCTGGGATATATTATAGTATCTAAACGAATAAGTATTAACTCAAAGAAAACCGAGAAAATAAAAAATTGGAAACAGCTTAAAAATATCAAAGATATACAAGTTATACTAGAATTCATCAACTTTTATCGGATATTCATCAAAGACTTTTCCAAGATGATAGAACTATTTACAAGAATGATAAAAAAGGATATAGAATTTATATAAAACAAAAAAACAAAAAAAACCTTCCAGAAAATCAAGGATAAATTCATTAAGAAACCTATATTATATAACTATTACAATGATCAAGAAAATATCATCGAGACAGATATCTCTGATACCTATATAACAGGAATTCATCTACAAAGAAACGATAATAAGAAATTATATTTAATCATTTATTATTTTAGCAAAATAGATAAAATAAAACAGAACTACAATATTTATAAAAAGGAATTTATGATTATAATCAAATCATTGAAATATTGGAGAATCTATTTTTAAAGAACCAAATTCTTAGTAATCATTTATATTGATTATATAAACCTATAAATCTTTATTATTATTAAGGTTTTGGATAATCGAAGATTGGCTTGATAAATTGAGGAATTAGTTAGTTTCGATTTGATAATCAAATATATTAAAAGCAAAGATAATACAAGAGTAGATATACTGAATAGGCCACCAGATTACAAAAATGATAAAGTTTATCAGGAAACAACAATCTTAAAATCATTATCAAATGGAGATTTTATTCTGAATTTGATAAAAATTATTGTTTTAAAGAATAAACTAGGGAAAGTTTAGAAAAACAAATTCATAAACATATAATGGAATAAGAAAGATATCAAATAACCTAAGCCATTAGTAATTATCGATAATTTGATATGAATTATAGGGAAAATATAGTTATCAAATAATATTGCCTTTGAATTCATTAAAGAACAATATATATTATTAGCTTATGAATATCAAAGAGTATATAGAATATATTTACAAATTATGAGATAATATTAGAGTCCGGGATTCCGAATTATAATCAAAAAAATGATCATCGAATATAATATCTATATTAAGAATAAGGCTTCTTATTATACTCCTTATAAATAAATATATATAACTAAAATATTATTAATATTATAGAAATCAATATTATAGGATTTTATAGGTTTATTATCTAAATCCAAGGATCTAATAATAGGAATAGAATATAATTACCTCCTAATTATTATAGATTGATTAATTAAGTATATAATATTAATATTATACAAAACCATTTTAATTATAGAAATCCTAATAGCTATATTCCTGAAAAAGATTATCATAATATATGGATTATTAGAAAAGATATTATTAGATAGGAATAAATTCTTTATATCAAAATTCTGGATTACCTTAATAATACTATTAATTATTAAAAGGAAAATATTTATAATATTCCATTTACAAACAAATAAAAAGAATGAGCGAATAAACCAAATTGTAGAAATATATCTTCTTTATTATATAAATTATTAATAAAACAATTAGATAAAATTATTATCTTTAGTATAATTCGTATACAATAATTCTGCTTCAGAAATCATATAAATCTCTCCGAATTATATCAATTTTGAATACAAATTAATTGTATATTAAGAACTAGATATTCCAAAAATAAAGAATCAATTTGTTATAATACAAATAGAGAAATTCAAGGAAATTCATAAAAAATTAGCAGTCGAATTCAAATTCATTGTTGAAAAAAACATTCATTATTATAACAGAAAATATAATCAAAAATCAATACTAAAAAAGAAGGATAAAATCTATTTATTCCAAAAAAACATCAAGATAAAGAGACCAAATACGAAATTGGATCATAAGAAACTAGGACTATTTAAAATCAAAAAGATTAAAGGATCTTTGAATTATAAATTAGCATTATCAAAGAATATAAATATCCATCCAATATTTTATATATCCTTATTTGAATTAATATCATTAGAGACATCTAAAACCCTTGAAACAAAAATCATATCCATAAATCAAAACATCAAATATAAAGTAAAGAAAATATTAGATTATAAATATATTAGAAACAAAATCAAATATTTAATAAAATAGAAAAATTACCTAGATTCCGAAAATATATAAAAATTAGGAAAAGATTTCAAATATCTTAAGAAGTTTAAGAAGTTTCATTAATAGAATCTGGGTTTACCTAAAAAAAGGAGAGTTCAATACAGCTTATACAAATAGAGAATCTATCAAATATAAGAAAGAAAAATCAAGGGAATCGGAACTAATTATAAGAAATTCAGAACCAAATTGATCAAATTGATCAAAAAGATCAGAAAAAGCAATAAACTTTAAAATTGTAGCAATTTCTTTTTCTTTTTCTCGTCTTTCCTTTTCTTTTAAAGTATCAAGCTCATCGAAATACTTAAGGCCTTATTCAATCATCCTTTTGTGATATTTGTGCAAATAATCCTGTTGTTTTCGGAGATATAGGATTTTGATTATAAACTTTTTTTTTTCTTTCCAAAGTTTTTTTTCTTGTTTATTTAAAGATTCTTAATTATTCATTTTTGGGATCTCTTTGTCCTATATATTCTCTAAATATTATTCGATATCGCAAAAAGTATACAAATATACATATTCAGAACAACAAATCTTTCATATATTATTTAGAATCTTGATATAATATAAATCTTTTATACAACAATGAATATAAAGAATCATTTCGATATCTGAATTCTGAATTTCAATAATAAAACAAGATTTCTCTTTGTTTTTTCGACGAATTTTATAAGAGTATAAATTGTTTATAATGAAAAAAAGGCTAGAGAATAGAAAGATCGAACAAATAGGATACTCACTAATTATAAATAGTCGAGGACGACATTTAATCAGAAAGGGGATAATGTCACGAATCATATTTATTATAATATAATAAAAACAAATATGATAATTTGGGCTATTGTTTCCAAAAAAAAATCTTATCAATAAAAAATCCTAAAATAAGTATCCTAGAATAAATTAGATCCTAGAATAATTAATATCCTAAGAAGAAAAAGTTAAACAATTATATAAACTTAAAATAAGTATTCTAGGATATAATTCGTTCTAAAGTAAAGTATCCTAGGATAATATTTATCCCAGAATTATTATCCTAAAAACTATATAATCCCAGTATTGGAATCATCCCAAGATTAGTATCCTGAGGCCTATATAGGATCATATAATAGAGCCTTTGAGAGCGAAGGCTCCCCAAGACTCCTAGAAGCCTCCAGAAACACAGGCTCCCTAAGGCTCTAAAAAAGGAATCAGTATATAATTAGAATAAGTTTTATTGTTTAGGAGCTTCGTGTTTAATTTAATTATCAATTAGTTTACCTACATTCTACTTGATCTAATAATAATTTCACTTTCAAATGAATACCAATGATAAAGCCTTAACCTACAACTACCAACCAGATGAAATCTCAGGCAGCCGCTGCCTCCAATACAGTATCGTTACAATAAGTAACTTTTCAATAAAAATTATTAAAATAAAATATAGATTTTTTCAAAGAATTTGAATTATAATTGATCGAATTAATTAAAGTATCTCAAAAAAATAATTTATAATTAATATTTTATTGATATTTATATTTAAATTTATATGAAATTTTATATAAATAAATCAATACTCGAATCTTCCTGTAAGGAATACTAGAGGCATTTATTTATATGATCAGATCACCTAACTCCGACAGGTAATAATATTATCATCGAGTTATGATTTCAAATCATACTTGTCACCCATAGTTCCAAATCATATTTTCATTACCAATATTGTGTATAATGTTGGATCCTTGCACTCTTGCAAAGTCAAGAGAGCATGTGTGCTTAAGCCCTGGCAGACACCGCGGTATTTGGCACTCCTGTTTAGGGAGTCGAATACCCCCGTATTCACGGTTAGATAATGAGTTTTATTTGATTTTTTTTGCCATTCGAGTATACGAGTCTTTTTGTAATTGCAAGATTGTTAAGGTAGATATGAAAATTGTTCGTTCTATTGCTAAACAAGAACTGCTTGGCTTCTTAAAGCTCACGCAAAATGCTTATAGCTTCAGTAGTAAAGTGAATGATCGTAGTAGCTGATCGATCAACGCCCTATCGCAATGCAATAGCGGCAGTCTCGATGTTCAAATAATAGGAGAAAGTTAAAAAAAGGAGAAGAAAAAAGGAGAAACAGATATAAAATTAGTCCGACAAATAAGCACCATCCCAGTTGAATTCCTTCTGATCCTCATAATCACCATATTTGAATAATGATTTCCTGCCCAAACCGTTTTGAAGCTGATTTACTCCAATCGATAGTGTGATGGACAGGCCTCTGTCTGTCAGGTATTTCCTGTCGATCACATCACTATTGTTACCACGGACTGCCTTCCATTGCAGGTTCTCATTCAAATAGTCCATAGTATTTGCAATTGCCTTTGATTGATCATCACCGAAACGGCGTTTGTCGACAGGCACGACAGTCGTGATCGGGACTTGCGCCCGTGATAGGACCCCGTCACGCTGCTGCTTATCACAGTTCTTACAGGTAATAGCACCTTGGTCGAGGACAGTACTGAATGTGAAGACACTGCCGACAACATTTTTGCCAAGAAAGAAGAGTAAGGTATATGATTGGCCGCCAAGAGCATATCTAGGTTAGAAAAATAATGTCAGAGTAGGAATAAAGGTAATGTTGGGAGAGTCTCTCTGGGACATACCGGTTGTAGACAACATTGATGATAGGGTCCAATTCCTTTTTGGAATATTGGTAGGCCTCTTTCGCGGGTCCGTACAACTTGTTGATATATTCGTGACTCTTCTCTGGTATCATGTCACCGAAATCATCAGTGATCTCATCTATGTAATCATAGGTATAATTCAGCGCATCAATATGTCGGACCATGTTAGAATTGTAGAATTCATTGACTTCACTGGAAGAATGGAAGGGAATAAGATCTTTCTGAGGGCCGTCATCAACCAGTTGCTCCCCTGTCTCTTTCTGGTGAAACCAGTTGCCGGGGTTAGAGCATTGCCACAAGTGAAGAAGTCTATCGATATTGCAATGATGTAGCCAGAAAATGGGGTCGAATCCAGCCACTTCGACTGAGGACATATGGCCTAGATCGGAAATTTGATTATTGCCGCCAATGAAGTTCTATCGATAAATTAGAACGCTATCCCAATGACTGAAGCTTGTATAAGGCAAAATTTCTTACGTGAACGTTGTTGTGAATATGCTCTAGATTCAGGTATTCTTTTGCCTTGATCTTTGGTGCTTTCTCTAGTGATTCTAAATTCTTGTCGTACTTGGTTGAAGCAAAATGCACGTATTTGGTATTATATTCGTGTGTAAGCAGGCGAAAGACGGAGTCTTTGAGCGTGCGGTTGGACAGTCCTTCGTGAGTGCCCTCCAGGGCTGCTTTCACTTTCATGTCGTCAGAGTATCCAGTAACCCAAGGTCCTTCAGGGTCGTCGCTTTTGATGCAATGGCGACTGGTGCCCCTACAGATTTCCCACTGAGCGTTATTAGCATGGTCGTTGAAGCTACAACGCTTCACCTAGTGATACGTACTGGATTTTCTGCCCCTTTTTTGTTACGGATGCGGTAGTCTCCGTATGTCCTGCTGCCCATGGCTTCAGGCATTTGGAATCGATACATTGGATTCTTCAATTCTTCCATTGGGGGTTGTTGGGCTTGGCCGTCCCAAGATGTGATGACACAAATCTTCTCGTCACGGGCTAAGTCAGGAAGATGTGGCTCGGCAGCCGCCCAGTCCCAGTAGGGCAAACGCCATCGTTTTGCGGCCAAGACCCATTCCTCTGTTTCCTTCTCACGAGTCACAGCTTCTTCCATCATGAGGTCGCTGACTCGTCGCTAAGTACGGTATTAGTCTGTAAAACTTCGATGTGAAAGAAATATTACATACCTCGAATAGCATCATGTACGCGCGGTGCCAAGTGGGAAATAATTAACTGTTATGTTGGCAGTAGTAACCGTCTTGATTTTTTCCCGGGATGGGATCTACATGCTCACCGTCGGTTGGGATTGGGATTGGCCCTTCACCCATGTTCCATGGTACATTATATGGATAACCGTGAATGCCGGCGATGCGGTAGTACGACAGTTGGTCCTCGGGAGGGAGGAGCTGGAAGGTATTCATGGCTCGAATAAACAACGATAGTTCGAGCCCCGTCTTGGTGCATTTCTGCGCTTCTTTGTACCAGGTCTCAACATTTCGACGAGGAGGAATTGGATCATTACTTTTAATCAGAATGGGTGTGATCGGTACAGGGTCTGTATCTCTGATTAGAATACGTTATAATGGAGCTGCTGTATGCGCGTGTGCTTACTGTTGTCATCGCCAATGTCAACAACGAGGTGTCCATTCTTCGCATAGATCTGCCAGTTAGCGAAGCGAGCGCAAAGCCGGACTGCAATCACATTTCCAGCCTGTAATATGTGTCAGTCAGAGACATAGAAAGCCTGGGAAACCAAAACTTACCTCGAGTGACTTCAGAAAGCTACATTTCGCGTCAAAAGTCTCGCCCTGCAGCCACTCGTACTCTTTAGAATTGATTTTATTTGGGTGGCTCATGACGACAAGTTCTTGACCATTGCGGTCCTTCTTAGGAGACATCGCCTTTTCGTTGTCAAGGATGACTAGCTCAACCCAGGTCCAGTTGCCTTTATCCAACTCAGACACAAAAGCTTGATCGTGGAACTCTGCGAATAGTTTAATCCCGCGAATCATACGGATTGTGTGCGCGGTGAGTGGCTAGGAGAGTCAGTTACATTGATGTAAGAATAGACGTATGGGCTAAGAACCAACCGGTGATTGGAACCAAATCTTGGTCTGCGTTTCCTGGTTTGATGCCGTAACAAAAGCATCCCCCTCGCTCTTGATAGCATAGCGAGTTTTGATATTAGGGGGCTGATGTTTGAGCTCGGGAAGATCCTGAACCGTAGGTTGAGTGAGATGGCTGAGACGGTGAAAAGAATCCATTCTGATGATAATCTACAGTTAAAGATGGAATGTCGATGTTTGTCTGAGATTATTTATAGAATCGTAAATATTACTTCACTTTGCTGGTAAATGAAATGTACATTTTCAATAGCGGCCAAGCAGCATTTATATATAAGCTGCGCAACTGTTAACCGCAGTGCGGATTACTCCAAAAGGCTAACCGTGAGCAACACGCCGGCAGGGCGGGTTGTTGAAGAATCTGAATAGGCAACCCATAAGCAACCCGCAGATTATCTGCAGGTTACCCGTCAATCTACAGGTTGATCATCCGATATCCGATAAATGAGTGAATACTTCGTAGATTATCTGCAAATTATCCGATAGATAAGTAGATATCCGCGTAATTTTTGAATCTATTCTTAGATTATTACTTTAATTTTCATACTGATCATCATATGAATATCTATCAACCTGTAGATTATATGCAGGCTATCCACCAACTTGCAGATAATTCATCAACCCACAAATTGATAGACTGTGTACTAGTCCAAAGGGTAACCCACAATTAACTATGGGTTGCGGGGTCATTATTGTAAGATATATTTAAAAAATGATTATATTTGTTTTATAAACAAAGGCTTTAATTAATAATATTATAATACTAATTGAATATTAATAAAATAAAATTTAAATAATTAAAATATAAATTTTCAACTTTAAAATTAAAATCATTCAAAGTTAATTATTTTTTATTTGAAAATTTATTTAAAGTTTATTCGAAATTTATTAAAGATTTCAAAATTTCAAAATTGTTGAAATTTCATCAAAATCATCAAAATCATAAATTTTAAATTTGAAGAGAAATAATTTAATATTTATTCAAATTTTTAAAATAATATTATAAGATAAAAAAAAACATTTATGATATTTGTCTTTTTAAACTCCGTACAGCAATGGATTTGAAAAGTGTGATACCTAAGCCAGAGTGTGTCCTTGTATATGACCCAGTAATTTGATTGCAGGCGTCAACTGGCATTCTGTATGACTGTTATGAGCCGGGTCTGCACTTGAGCAATCGATACTCTCTAAGAGGCCTTACAAGCTCACTCGCAACTTGAATCGATTGATAAGGATCAAAGCATTACACTTCTACATTACTTCTATTTCACATCAAATATTCTATTGATACAATTACATCTTCATCTCACTTCTACCTCTTTCAAAACCCCAATATGTCCTCTCGGGACGCTCTCAAACAACTCCTTCAAGATCGAGAAGATCGCAGAGGGAAATTCCTGGACAATCGTCTTAACTCGATCGATTGGTTCGAAGATCTCGAGCGACGGTGCAAGACTCTCTCAATGTGGAAACTTATCAATCCGAGAGCGCCCGATGCTGGTGCAATTAATTCTTGCCGACCTAGAATTCTGCTATCTATGGAAGAGCGGGACTTCGAAGCAGCTAGACTAGAACAAAAGGTCAGAAAAGTGGATTATCATAATGGTTAAGCTATCCACTGTACTGAACCATATCCCTAAGGGTATGAAAGCCCGTTTACTTATAAGCTATATATCATTTCCGTACTAGCCTCCATTTCTAGGCCAGAACTCTTAGCAGATCACAATGCCGAGATATCCACATACAGATTTCAGTTGGAGGAATAAATACAGACTACGAAAGTGCGCAAATTCAATACCAGAATATCATGCAGGAAGGTGCAAACAAGGCAGTTAAAATGGTATGAAAATTAGAATGACGCGTTCTACCAAGTCAAAAAGTACAACACACCAGAAATCTCCGGATCTCTAACTATTACATCATTTTTAGAGGTCGTTGAGAAACGAATGATAAAGGATTGTTATACATATGAAGAGGGTTAGGGTTGTGTTGTCTTATTATTGGAGCTACAATTCCTGAAGACCCACCGTACCCCGCATGGGGCTGAGTCCGAGCTCACTCTAAATGAAAATCAGACGAATGCGGGGTAAACTCGTGGATTCCTTACACAATCAACAAAAGTGTTGGTTTAATAATGATAACAATGGGTCGGATGGGAAAAAGCAAAGCGGATCTGGCAAACAAACGAATAATTATTCTTTTGATTATTCTTTTGATTATTCTTTTGATTATTCTTTTGATTATTCTTTTGATTATTAAAATAGTATTTTTCATAAAAAATTTATATAATTTATTAATTCAATACTTTGATATTAAATTTTTTTTTTATATTCTCAATTAATAATTAATTATTAATATAAATTTGAAAAATAATAAATAAGAATATTCTTTAAGTCTTTTATTTTATATTCTGATTACTTTCTTTATCAAAAATATAAAAATCCATATTTTTTTATTTTTTATTTATAAATATAATTTGAGAAAACTTGAATGATAGATTTGTTATTTATATAATAATCAATTTTAAAAATTTTCAATTTTTTTAACTTTATTAATTGAGATATTGAAAGTCGAAATTATAATTATTAATTCATATATAAATTTTAAAATTTTAAAAATATTAAATAGTTTTTCAATAAAAATTACTCAGAATAAAATTCTTTTTTTTTAAAGTATTTGAATATATTTTATTAAAAAAAATGAATATAATAAAAAGTAATTTGCAATTAATGATTTGATTAAATTTTATGATTTTATTAATAAAATATTTGTATAGGAAATTATAAAATTGTAATAAATTATTAATTACAAATTATTTTTTTATTTGTCACAAAGATCATCTCACGAGTCACAACCGAAGATCAAAAAGAGTCAATGTACAATTGTTATCATAGTTCGAAGATAATCTAGCTAGAAGTTATATACAGAAGAAAAAATATACACATGAGTATCATCATACACAGACTCCTCATACCACGTCTTGGAGACAATGCACCCTTTTACCCCATCCAAATATAGTACATAGAACGCCATTATTATGTCCAAACCCAGCTTCACATTTTTTTCATCATCTATCCTTACAAGCTGCGGCAATCTCCATACTCCCACTTCCAACCAATTGCCCACCACTCAGCCTCCACAAACCGGTCGCGATCAAAGTCCCAACCATGACGCCACCGAACACTAGCGATACTAAGATACCCAGAGGATTGTATCCCAAATCCAAATACTCTAGAGGCTCTCTAGACCCATCACTCCCTACTACTTCAACATGATGTATGAATAGGGCTTGAGACACAAGAAAATGAAGTATTGTTGCCAAAACTGCTTGTGCGGAGATATAGAGATATGCACATGAAAACCCCATGATTTTCCGGGACTTCAAGCTCGGAGAAGGGTTCGTGAGGCATGAAAATGTATTTGCAGATAGCATACGGGTGTATACTTGTGCGAATAGGAATAGCAGAATTGAGACTGCGAATTGGGGGAGATTGGCGAGGAGAACTGTTCGAAAGAGTTGCGTGTTTGTTATCTGGGCGAGAGGAACAAAAGATTTGCTAGACCAGGGAAAAATGGTTATGATTGCGAGAGGCGAATAGCTTCCAAGGCTGATTGAATAGGGATTGGGAATAGGAACTGTGGCGATGGTGAGGAGAATGAGCGGGATAGCTAGAAGGACGCTGCCTCTGTACATGTGGTTAGATAATCCTTCAAGTAACCAGGAGTTTACTTACAAGAAGAGAGTAGCAATCCACAGTGGCAAGCTAGCTCCATGAAACCACCGTAAGTTCCTTGGTCTCCCCTCCACTTCCGGTTCTAGGATCAATAGTCCATCTTTGGACTTCCATGCTGAGTCGCGATGGATGAAATTTCTATTTGATGTCACTGCATCGGTACGCCCTTGAAACGAGGTAACGGCATCTTTCACCGTCGAAAGAACTGTCTGGTTCATGGTGACTGCTATTAATAGTATGCAGATAAATTTCACCGCCGATGCGATAATTATACATAACAATATTAGGCGATGATACTGTAGCTTGCACATGGGCTGATCTGGCAATGTCTCAGCGAGACAATGATCAATTTCCCATCTTTCGTAGGACTCCAGCGATGTCGAGTTGGAATTGGTTGGGAGTTGTGATGGCCCAAGTGTCCAGATATCGGCATTTAGGATTAGATTAGGAATATCGCACATACTCTGCCCTGGTAGGGGGTCTTCGGGGCCACAAGTCCATCCATGGCCGCTGAGTACGGAAGAGTATGTCATATGATGGAATGCGAGGAGAATGGTATTGTTGGTGAATAGTGGCTGGTTTTTAGTTACTACCAAAACATTGCCATAATTTGAGGATGGGTTTGAAAGGGTTGAGTAAGCTGTGAGACAATCGGTTGTGTTGAGGCGCCGAAGGTTGTTTTGGGTTGCACTTTCATGTAAAACTATAGAAGAATTGCAAAGATCCGATGAATCCTTGGAGGTAGTAAAGTTAAGGGGATGGGTTTCACATGATATGGGGTGATTATCGATTTCGCTGCATGTTGCTGCGACATCCTGCGAACAGTCTACCGTTGACTGGACTAGGAAATGGGGACTGACTATAACAACGTCGTAGTCGACTTCCAAATTAGATCCAAATACCACGGAATTTGAACTGCTACCTGTTAGCGACAGGTGAAAGGTGGACGACATAGAATAACAACTAACAAAAGATGGATGGGTATAGAAGAAATCAGCAAGAGCCCAAACAAGATTTTCTTCTTCAAACTTTTCAAGTTTCGTAAACTTAACACGCCAATATCAAGGCTATTTCCTTTTGCATGAGCTTCATCTATTTCAGTTCTCGTTGGAGAGCTTAAAAAGTAGAGAGCACAAGCACTTGCCATGGAGACAACCGTACCCATTACATTGATCAGTATGTGTGAGCCAAAGTTTATCGCGTTGACCATGGAGCAGCTTCCGTCGTAGATGGATCCGATATTTGTGCTGTTTCCCGACCTTTGCGACGCCCAGATGACAAATACTATATATACGACAAGCACAGAACCCATAAGGGCTGCTAAAACGGAAGAGCGGTTTTTCCAATATTGAGCTCCAGCTCCATCAGGAGCTTTGGTCTTCTCTTCTAATATGTTCGGCTTCTTCCACGAAAGATTCTGAAAAGAAAAATCCAACTGCATCCACCTTGTCTTCTTCTTTGCGGGTGCTACAACTCGCCTTAGAGTTATCCTTTTCGCTGGAACCTCGTCGATTGCACTACAATATGTTATTAATCCTTCTTCCCTGTTGAATAAGGGATTCTTACTCTACATAGTTCTCAAATTGTGCCATCAGGTCATTCTCAGAAACAGCAGGTGGGGGATGTCCGGTATTGAGAAGACTTCTGTGATCTCCAAAGTCTCGACTGATCGATGTTCGCGCGGAGGCCATAGAATCAGAATGAGAAACTCCCCTCGGCCTCGAAGAAATTGTACCTGTTCGTGCTGGTACTTCAAGACTAATTGTCCTATTATATTCTGGATTCGAATATCCCCTCGACCTTGAGGTCAACCTAGAGGGTGGACCAGGACTAGAGCTGGACCTCGAAGCTCTTGAGGCTCTTGAGGCTCCAATCTCCGAGTGTGCGGGTACATCGAGAGTGGTCGACCATTCTGATGCTGCAATAGAAGTCGCCCTCTCTCTAGTGATTCTTGTTGTCTTCGTAGAAGCAGTCGACTTGCATCTTGGTGCCTCGACGGGGAAGATTGAATACCTCGATTCATTCGAATGGCTCCGTCCCCTAGCCTTAGAAACACTTCGCGATGGTGAACCCTCCGTCACGAGATATTCAGAATCCGTTGTTACTGATACTGTTGAGAGCTCGGAAACATCTGAAACTGCTGAATTTGCCCTTGCCCTCGGTATCCTTTCAACATCGAAACTTGATTCAATTGGAGTTGGGGGTATTTCTCTTAATTGAATCTCATTAAAATCTCCTCTTACGAATTCCGGAAATCGTAAAGTGCCCTCTTCACGATCATTGTACATTTTCCCAACTCAAGGTTTTATATCATCAATCATCGGGAATCTGACAGCATCAAATACGTAAAATCGTTGGTCAAAAGAAAAGACGTGGAAACAGATTGGCGAATAATACTTCTCTGTGTGACAATTCTCAACTCAAGCTTCCAAGGAAAGTGGTGATATGAATTGGAACGAACAGAATCTTACGGAGTCGCTCATCATGTAGCATGCGAGATAATGCTAAGGCGGGGTCAAATCTGCGCCGCTCACAGCTGTGCATGGCACGAAGAGAAGATTTAATGACAGAGACGAAGAAATCCTGTAGAAATCTATATGAAGCTTCCAATGGAGAGAAATCTACCCGGAAGGATGCCATTCCATGTATTCCAACTAGGATAATGGGGGCTGCGGGCGATAAATAGCTACAGTAAGAAATAGCGAGTTTCAGGTTTAATAATGGTGGCGTATGCGCAGAATATGATTACGCTATTATACAACCATTAATAGCTTTTAGAGGATTTTCGTAATGATACATAAGATATACACCTGATCTTTATCGTCTGTGAAGTTCTAGTGAGGCCTAGGTGCATTGGTAGCCTTGCAGAAGGTTCAACGACGAATGGTCTCTCCCGTCATCCTGGCTCAACTAATCGTAGATCTAACAAACAACATGTCGTCTACGGATATCGAGATGAATTGGGGGGAGTGTTACCTATAATAGGCACTTGAAGGATTTTAGAAGGTGGGAGTGGTAAGCTGACAGGGGCCGAAAAAGTCCCTTGCTTATCGCCCGCTGCCTTATCACACCAGCGCACCGAGGTTTACTTTTTCTGCATCTAAACCCCCAAAAAAAAACATCCAACATCGCATCTCCTTGGATTGGGACACGAGAAAAGAAGAAGAAACAAGTTTTTGAAGCATGCTAAGCCTGTTGCACACTCAGTTGTTCACACTGTTGTGGCTCCATCTCAACATAGGAGATATATCTACGCGCTGAGAATCACAGTTCTGTCTTCCTTCACGCCAAGAATCACAGAATCGAACCATCATCACAGAGTTGGAGAAGCAACTCAACCTATCCCACCTTTTCAACCTTCAAAATCTCGTGTTGATTGAGTCTGCTGTCGTCGCACTCAATAGCAGGCATTTAGATAGTTCAGTTGGATACCATTTCGACCACTCAGACGAGATTTAATCTGTTCAATATCTCTGTTTCGTGGGATGAGGGGCTCTGATGCATCATTGATATGTGTGCAATCGTCGCAACGGTCCCTTCTCCGCGGCAGAAGTACCTTTATCATTTCCCCAACAAGTGAATATACCTATCTTTTTTTGCAAAAGCAAAGAAGACGCTGGTAAGCTTACGAGATGAGTCAATTACTCGTCAATCTTATGCCCATTCCTGCGGACAGCAAACTTGTTGTCATTTTGCCTTCATTCAACTTGTGATGACGGGGTCGCTTTTTAGATCATGGACAAGCCCAAATGTGCAAGGTATTGATTTCTTCATCCATTGGAAGCGAATTCTATCTGCTAATTGGTACCAGATAGCTACGACATCGCACAAAATGAATTGTCGCTACATCACATGTCGAATAGATGTTCAATTCCACGTCGCTGCCAGACAAAATTTCTGCACAATAGACTGGTAATAAATGTCGATTGGTACAGCTAGAATTTCCTGCAGCCAGTGCTATAGGCAAAGACCCAGGCCGCTCATCTACTTCTAGCCATTGATTTTGTGACTCACTTGACCCGATATCTCGGGTTTACCTCGTTGTTCTATAACCGGATGTTGAGGCTTAAGGAAGCGGGCTTCCAGTTGGACGACATTCCACATTTTATCGATGTGAAGGACTCTAGTGATTATGCAGCTGACTTGCAATTGGTGTATGAAAGTTGTCAGAACTCATGTACTATTCTCAATTTCTGCTTCTTTTACCCCGAATCTAATTAGACTTAATTTGACCCCAGGAATTGAATTACTCTGAGGCACTGAACGTTTTCCATGCTACCAGATGTTGCTTTGCCTATCTCACAGTGAGCAATCATCATGGCTCTCTCGGCCATTCCAATATCAAAACTTCTATCAAGGCACATTAAATGATATCTCGGATATAATTAAGCTTATTTACTGCATCAACACTCCAAACCGAACAATTAATGGTTGCGGTTGCACTCTCAAATATTCCTACATATTCCTTTATCTAGACGGCAGAATCTTTCTGCTTCCTGCATTCATCGTTGATGTAATTCTTTGCTCATTTCTCGTATGTTCTTAGGCCTATCGCGCTAATGTATAGGGGCCCAAACTGCAGTCAACGACACTGTTACACGTTGATCGTATAGATAGAAACTAATACCAAGTTATATATGTAAAGCATTTGGAAAACAGACTCTAGAAGCTTAAATTAACAAGCTTGGTACAGCAGCTGTCATTTGTCATTTACAAGTGGCGCTTTTTATTTAATCACTAATCTTCACAGCATTTCAGAGCACAAGAGACCAGCGCGCCACACATAATTAATGCACGTCAAACAAAACCAGAGCCAATATAAAGAATCACATACATTCTGCATGTGATTCGACATAGGATTCAGAATCGCACAATTGTTATCATTTTACCTTCACACAAGCTGCAGGTTAGTCCCTTATTTCTGCAGCAATTTGAACCAAACACCGCGCCGAAAAGCCTCCTAAAAGTTAGGCAGAATAAGCCGCCGCTACCCTACGCGCATACTTATGCACAAATAATTATTGAGAAAAGACCTTGATGTTGTGGAACGGTCGTGTGCGATTCTAATAATTGCTGCGAGTGAGCTCAGACTTAGACCAAAGGGTCGTATATCGCCCTACATCTGAACTGAATGAAGCTGACTGCACTTTGCATGATCTGGCGAGCAGGGCAACTTTCATTGTTGTACTACTTTCACGCATGTTGTGATATTCGATGTCTGGGGATGGCGCATACAGCGCCGGATAGAACGGTCCGGGTGGGGAGGCTAGTATTAGCTCACATTTTCCACGAGTATATGCCGCGTGTATGTAAGGTGGAGAAGTCCATAGGCTGATGTTTTATTCGATGTGGTAAGACGAAAGATTTTCTTCACTAGATGTGACATCTGACAGGGTTATCCTGTGAAAATGTACATGCAGTTTGCCGTGCTTACTGCTTACTTTACTTGCTGATTATTTCTTCAAGTGGATTTAGTTGGCTCGCTTAATGGCATATATAGCTAAAGAGATATTTAAGGCTTAAGGAATAGGTTGTCGGTTATTATTTCTCACTAATATAGCGCATTTATGTCAGACTAAAGACAGAGCAGAGTTGAATCCAACCACTCACCGACAGAGAAACTGTTATCATTGGCCATGTCACTGAGCACCATTGCAAAGGAAAGATTTAGAGAAAGCATTGCGATGAAATTGGCTAAAATAGACCAATAATTGTTGAGGTGAATAGAAACTCAGGAGAACAAAGCTTGGAAAACGAGTTGTGCAAACAAAATAACAAACAAAAACTCGCAAGAAGAAATGCCCTTGGAAGGCAACTTTTTGAATATTCTTGCCAAGCCCTTTCATTGTCGATAAAATCTCCGGGGAGAAGGGAAGGGAAGTAAATAAAAATGAACATAAACAAGGCTTGTCAAAATTGCCAGCCTTTGATTCCAAGCGCCAAAATAAATCACCTAGCGATTCCAATAGGAACAGTATCTGAAATTTGTACGGCACACGCTATCATTCTCCCTCAGCGATATTCGAATGATCTGATTCACTATGAGGTGAGCCTTTAGAAAAGACAACATCAGATGGAGAAACTTTGCTGCTTAAATTTGCACGAGGGATGTGCTGTGGAGTCGAATGAATGGATGTAAAGCCCTGAGATCTTTGTACACTATCCGTGAAGCCATCGGCAAACCAGGCAGTAACAAAATCGTCGTCGTGGACCATTTCCTTCAGTTTGCTTAAATCTGTCAAAGCATCGTAATTTTCGAAGCAATTTGCATAGATATTTATCTCGAAAAGAGAAACCTGGAGCTTTTCTAGTGACCAGCGATCAAAGCGCTCTTTCTGTGATGAGTAGTCGTGACCAAAGTCTAATGCCTTTATGCCAATCTCCATATCGCTCAACTCTGGGGGCAATAGTGAAAGAATTTGAACACTTTCTCGAGGATTCTGGAGTGTTTCTGGAGCTGTGTCCGTCGACAGACTAGGTCGCTCGTGTTTTGATGGCTTTATTGGGTTGCCCTTTTCATCTATAAGGCCCAATGACAAGCACTGCTGTCGTAATTCTCTCTCTTCCGTCTCCGCAACTTGAATCTTAGAGGCCAAATCATCCAATTCAGATTGAGAGCTATCAAGCCATTCCTGATCTTCGGGCAAAAGGGTCATGTTAAATCGCTTTCTGGAAGCTAGTTGTTCTTCGAGGTCTAACTTCTCATCCAAGGCATCATCCAAGTTTTCACGTAGGTTCTCAAGACCTCCGAGCTTCAGAAGATATGCGTCCACCAACGGATGGGGTTCTAAATGCTCCGGCTCATCCTGCGATTTTGCTGCATATTCGGAATCTATTGGCCTGTGAAAAAATCGTGAAGGGTCTTGCAGCTGACGGTAAAAACTGTCTTCCTGTTGTAAAAGTTCCCATTCTCGCGAATCTAGATCATTCTCAATCTGAATGTATTCATCTTCCACGGAACCATATTCATTTCTGGCTTTCTGGGAATCGTTCAGTAACTCTGCAATAGTCTTTTCAGACCACCATGCGCGGGGAAAGGGCATATTCAACTCCCTCATTTGAACTTGTTTAAAATATGCATCTTCTGCAAGAGATTTCTCTCCTTGTAGAATACGGAGTTCACGGCGCTTGATTTGAAGTTTGAAGCGAAGTGCTTGTACATGGGTCCTGATCTGTGAAATGTATGTCCATTGATTGTACAAGATGGAAAATCCAAACATAGAAGAGTTATCTTCGATGTGTCTGGGTGATGACTCGACATGCTCATGTGCAGTGGGTAGATCCGCCCTTCTTGATAAATGGCTCATTTCATCGGCTCTACCAGCATATTCGTGCGGCTCTTCAGGGAATAACTTATCACTGAAAGAAGATTGATTAACAGGTTGACTGGAAACAGTGGAAATCTCTGATCCGAGGTCCAGAACTTTCCCGTACACGTGGCTTGGGTCGGAAAACCGTCTTGCATTTTCGTAGAATCTAACTTGACTGTTACTTGCTGTAGATTTTGGAACAGAGTACGATGTAATATGTGCGCTAGGATGTACAGGTGGCCCCTGATGCGTTGCTGTCTTGCTTAATTGCCTAATAGGTCGAGAATCGTCCATGGTAGCAATTTCATGCATGGTAACTGGTGATATTTTTGGATCTTGAGATTTGAACCCAAATGTCTGGAAATTGTTATTGCCTAACCCACTCAATGACTGATTCGTGAGTACTAAATTATCTGTTGCTTCTGAATGTTGAGACTCCGGTGGCTCCGCACAGCTTTGGACCCGTGGTGTTGAGTTCGAACTGGGGAGACTTCCACGGTTGGGCTCCTTCATCGCGAACAAGATGCTAGGTCCGTACAATCCTCTAGATTCACCATTGTGATCAGAATCCGAGCAGCTTCGCTTTTTAATCTCTGCTTCCGTCGTGATTAAAGGTTTCTGTCTCTCCCGGCGCGCTCTCAGTTTATGTGGCGTTTGGCTGTATTTCCATCTCCTCTGCAAAGTAGGAGCAGCTGATATGAAGGTGTCAGGGTTCTGGCTTCTTCGGTAATTTACTTTGAACTCCTTCACTTGTAATGTATTTTGATCATGAAAGCTTTTTTCCTCCTGCCGGATGCCAAACTGCCGCCCATATTCCCGGCTAAAAGGTTTGACTACCGTCCGCATCCGTATTGCTTCAAATCGATCACTTCTTTCGATTGAAAGTCCCGGTTGCAAAGATCTATCCTGCTCTGAACGCAGTGTCTTGTAGATGGAATCCATGAGGCTGAAATAGAACGACGATATTAAGACATTGCAAAGGCACGAGGCGCTGAGGGTTTCCAAATATTCTCTGTTACGTGGGCCACCAATTTAGCAAATAAGAGTGGAATGAGGCTGATTGTGTACATTCTTGTACAAGCATATGCAAAATCCATGCGTAATTAGCCAAGATTGTAATATGGGAAAGATTAATCTAAATTAGACCCCCACTGTCTTTTTAAATATTAAAGCGGCAAAACCAATATCTAGCAAGTATATTAAACCAAGCGATTAGATAACGCTGCCCAATATGCAACCACTTTCGAAAAACCTACTGGCTCCCGACAATCGTACCAATCGTAGTTTGCGATTCATCAGTGGCTCTTGTCACAACCTTTGAGGTTACCTCGAAATGGTGTGCACTTTGTGGGCATTGAAGCCACAGTGGATAGATGCTTATTCTCCGTCCATAAAGGCAAGTAAAATCCCTAATAGCATCGTCCGCATCTTGAGCTATTCTCACGTCACAATACATAATGTGTGGTGATGTCTTCTTTTACGTCTCAACGAAGATCTAAAGGGTCTAATTTATGGAGTGAGTGGAAATGGAATAATAAAACGAAAGAGTATGAATCATCTCGCACTAATGCTAGGGGCAAGATAGAATGGAAGTACCGTTCTGGCCAATCAACTTCTGGCGCATCCGCTGGTTCAAATGTCCCGAGGTTTGATGATACCTCCCCGCTGGAACCAGCTTCTGCAAATACTACTCAATATTCGGTGGATCGAAACTACACTACAGGCAACAACGATGTTGGATCTTTGACCAATTCACTGGCGGCGACTACTTTGACTTCAATAGCCAATGTAGATCCACCTATTGTGGCCAAGCTTGGAAAAACCAACACCTCCACCGAGCATACGAACTTTGATCCAAGTGAGTTTTTTCAATGCCGAAGATATATTTAGCCACTAAATTACGATAGACTATGAAGTGCACCAAAAACGGGAATTTAAGTTTGGGAGAGTAGGTTTTTGTTCTCATCGCCAATTTATCAAACTACACACTAACTTGAGCAGCTCTTCAAAGTCCTTTGGTCTGAACCGTCTGGTGAAGCCCGTGGAGGGACCATCACGTCGGTCAGACAACAGAAGTATGGCCAAAATTTGTATGCAAAAGTTCGGAGGTTTGTTATCATAGATCACAGACGAGGTCACTGTCTTTGCTTGTAGGTCTTTACTTTCACCCCTTCCTATTCTCTTGTGATATTACTAACAATGAAGTCAGACCGATCATGTCTTACAGAAAGATGGGGATAACTAAGCCGGGAGTACATGCTGAAGAGCATGCCATAATTTACACATCACCATACCCGCAATTGGTTGAAAATGAGGACGGTAAAAAAATGGTGTATGGGCCTGTCAAAGTGATACCAGACAGCACAAGACATAACCTGGAAGCGTCGTCAAGACTTAATTATCATAAAGTCTGTTCTGTGGAATATAATGTCAAGGTTTGGTTCATCGGTCATGTCCATCAAGATTTCGAAAAGACGGTAGCAAGATCTTATAATGAAGCTAATCCACCATTGCGTGTCTTAACTCCACCATCTGGGTCAGGCTCATACATGGAGAATAATCCAACCTACAACAATTCTCCTCGTGCTATGGCAGGCAATTCTTCAAATATCACTGGCTATCCCAGCTTCTCAAATCAGCCTAACATCCCGAGCTATGGCAACACTACGTCCCAATCAACACCTTCTTATGGGACAGGATACAACACGGGTTCCAGTAGTTCCAATTTGGATGGTGGATACAGTACTGCGAGACAAAACCTCCCAACACAGTACACTCCATCATCGTACCCAACATCGCAGCAACCTTCCCCACGATATTCCCAGTCACAATATCCCACGTCACAATATCCCCCGTCGCGGTATTCCTGGTCGCAACATCCCCCTCGCAACATCCCCCCCTCGCAACATCCCCCCCTCGCAACATCCCCCCCTCAGCATCCCCCTCGCAACATCCCCCCCTGCAACATCCCCCCTCGCAATATTCCACCTCGCAATATCCCCCCTCGCAACATCTCCCCTCGCAATATTCCACCTCGCAATATCCCTCGTCTCAACATCCCCCTCTCAATATTCCCAATACCCCTCATACACGTCTAATACCAACCAGCAATACTACAATCCGCAGCCCAATCATAGATACGATAGCGGGGATGTCGATGATCCAACGCGCTATCCAGATGGCCAGAGCTAATAGGCAACTTGTGAGTCCACTTCATTTAGCAAAAAGTAATTTTTAGCTAACAGGCCTAGGCCTTTCTCGATTGTCATACGTTCAGGGGTCCACTCGTTTACCCCTTAGTGCCACTTTTTGCAGACCAAACTTGATGATGCGCGCCCTTGTTGGAACGACACATCTTGACAAATTGCTTACTATATATCTTCCAAGGATTTATTTTTTCATTTTAATTTGATGAGTTTCGCGTATTTATTTCTCGTTTCTTTTTCATGAGTAACGAAGTCATGATCGATATCAGGACATTTCAGCAACAGTATCAGGGCTTTATGCCTATGTTTTGTTTTTCTTCTAACTTTATTTTTTTGGTTTTCTTGGGATGATATCCGAAAATGTGTTGCCTTCTAATAGTTCCAGATTCTGAATATATATCATCTACTTCTGCTGGTTCCAAGTCTCAAATCCTTTTCCGTCAATTCAATTCTCTCAGCTGGGACCTAGTTTCAAGTATTAATAACGAAGTTTCGAAAGTTTATTTTCACGTTTGTTTATATTCACTTTATCTCTGTCCCTGCTAGGAATCAATATTCCTGCAGTCACTTGTTCATACATCAAATTGTTGCTGTTTATAGATTTATATCTGCAAATACGATTTCTTTCTCGCACATCATATCAAATCTTCTTCGATTGGTTAATCTTTCGATGCTAGCTTGACCTAGATCTTCCCATCCTAAGATCAGTAGCATTCGTACCTACAAAGCAACCTTCTGAATAATTCTCTGATGCCACTGGCCCGTTCGCTCATACATCTGCAACATGATGACTGCATAATACATGCATATGCTTCCTGTAAATGGTGTTATACATAAGTATAATGTACCCCTGCATTTTGCACCGCATATTCTGGAGATTTAGTCCGATTCCATCACGGGTTCCTACTCGAGACAAGGATTGCAAAGAAAAGCAAATTGCATGTCGGTTTACTTTATTTTCGTTGTTCCGTTCGAATTTGCTCGTCCCCATTCCTCACCATTTCTTCTTCCACAGACTCAAAAAAGCGAATAGTCCTATGTTTTCAAAAGCTAACCTTATAGCGAAATTGAATATTTAAGAAAGAAAGAAAAGCCCGAAAGCCCCGCATTTCAGCTTTTACCTGCATATCTTAGTATCAGCACCTAAGAAGCGCGGTGAGGGTTTTCAGGGATTCTTAAGATATGCATATGATCCATGTCTAGATCATAAATGCATGGATTTAGGTAAGGCTATGTGAATATGGGGTAGCATTTTTATGCATGACGAGGCTGGTAGGGCAGCCACTCGCAGAAAAAGTTTACAAACAGTTTTAACTATGTCTCCTTGAATGTAAGTCTTTCAAGAATATTTGGATTCGGTACAAAAGGTTTCGGATATTTTACGAGGGTGGATTGTGGCTTTGGATGTTGGAGAGAGCGCAGGGAGTCTAAGCGACTTGTTGGATTTTAATGATATATACAACTTTAATGTGAAGACAGAATGAAATAAACATGGTAGATGAAGAGCATTATTTTTCAAAGGTTGAGAATATGAGGTGAAAATTTATTTATCGGTAATATAATTAGATAAAGATAAATGCAAAAGTTTCCGTTACCCCGCTCAAGTCCGCCAAGCCTCGTAGACGAGTTGGAGATTTGGCAGCCGAAGAAATTCTATGCTTTGTGAGTGTATGAATCTATTATTCATAGCGACTTATCAAACAAAATGGATTCTGTGTCCCGGATAAAACATTCCTTCTGACAGAACTCATGGACTTTTCATAAGATGACCTAGTGGCGATACTATCTCACCTGTTGCATGATGCGCATCTCAGCTCACTAATACACTCATATATACGTAAAAATACAGAGTTTATCTTCCCAGATGGAATGCATGAGCCTCATTATAACTAGTCGACTATTACATGACCCGTAAGACTTTCCTATGGTATAGATTCATTGTTTCTGGGTGCCAGCACCAGAGTCTAAGCTGGAATTCAGGTAGGTCACACGACAACCAAAGTCTACATGGTTCCTCCTTTGAAGATATGAGCCCTCAATATTACGTCAGTCCGTGGCTCTTCCTTCTTCATCGTTTGGCGGTCCGCTTGCAAACGTCAACAGTGTGGGAACTATTCCAGTTCTGAGTTGCGAATGCCTAGCTCAACGATCCCTTCAGCTACTTTTGCGACTCCGCAGCATCATGAATTTAATGCCATCTGCGGTCAACCTGCCAATATCGAAAGCTACAGTTCCTTTTTCAATTCACAGTGTGTGCCTCATTATTCTCCTTTTTCAATATTCTGCTCCTCATTTTCCAGCTCCTTCCTTCTTTTATTTCTCCTTTCGGCAATCTTTCTGTTCTGCTCCGTATTCACATTGTCCTCACCTTGCCCATCTGTCGAAATATCAAAATCCTCGGTCAAAGCCCTAATCGTCATATTCGCCGTATCCTTGAAATCAATAGCATGACCCGTAAACAATCTCTCCATATGCAAATCCCTCATATTGGTTGGTTCTTTCGATCCTCTAGCTATAAATGGATTCCCAAGTAGTGCATAAGTCATAAGATCCATCGCCGTCACAGTTGGTGGTGAGGCAGCCGGGTTATACGCCAACTCATGCTCTAAAGCATCATCTCTGATATGTTGATTTTTTCTACCACCCTTGCGAGGAAATCCCACTACTTCTCCGTCCAATTGCTTGCGAACTAGTTTTTCTCTTCTAGCTATGGCTTTATCTGTTGATCGGACGATTTGTTGTTGGAAAGGTGTTAGAATATTGTCTTCTATAGCATCGTATTCCCGTACGGCGGGATTCTCATGAGCATCAAGATCGATTACTACTCTTGGGAGGACAAATGGTTCTTCGCTTTTGTATCCTTTGAATCGTTTTGTGAATTTGGTGATTGTGGGGGAGTTGGAGGACTGTATAGTACGCCGGTACAATGGCAATATTCCTTTTCGACAGTTCATTTTTGCGAGGTTGATACAAATATGAAGCCGAGACTTGTATCTTTGTAATAAACGAGACTAAGAGAATAATGGTCGAAATGGTTCTAGATTGATGCCATTGATAATGATAGTATTGAATGCTCCGATAACCTTGGCTCAAGTAAATCCGGAGTAAAGTAGTCCAGAAGGGATCTTAGTCAGCAAGATACCTTTTACAGCAGCGTCCGCCTGCTGAGCTTCTTCTCTTAACAACAACAATTCAAATCATCTGTATATTTCGCAGTAACTCAACGTAAATCGAGATTTCAAAGTCTCTCTATACCAACAACACATTCAGAATCCGGCATTCACCTCTAATCACAAGTTATTATATAAAAGTCCTGAATATGCCACCAACAAAGAAGAGAAAGACACGCGCAACAGCTGAATCGTCAGAAGAAGTACAACCACTTGATACCATGACCAGTGCAGAACCACCAGCAGACACACCATCAGAGACCATTCCTAGGAAAGCGACGGAGCCCGAGCAATCTACTGCCACCTCAAAATCATCATCAGAGGCCGCCGCCAAAGCTAAAGAACGCCAAGAGCGATTCAAAGCCCTTCAAGCACGCGCCAAATCCTCCGCTCAAAAGAATCTTAAAGAAGCTACTCTCGAATCACAACGATTAGCCACCGACCCCAATCTTCTCACCTCTTTGAACCGCAAGTCCGCCATCGCATCTCACAATTTACTAAAAGCCGATGCCGAAGCGGCAGGCGAAGATTTCGAGCGAAAACGAGCTTGGGATTGGACTATTGAAGAAAGTGAAAAATGGGATAAACGATTGAAGAAAAAAGAAGCACATAGGGATGATCAAGCATTTCAGGATTATCGACAGGATAGTCGGAAAGTATATAAACGACAAATTCGCGATTTGAAACCTGATGTGGATTTTTACGAGAAAGAGAAGATGGCTGCTGTAGAACGAGCTGCTGCATCAGGAGGACTAGAGATTGTGGAAACTGATGATGGGGAACTGGTTGCTGTGGATAAAGATGGAACATTTTACAGCACGGCGGATTCGACGGGATTCGTGGAACATAAACCGGAAAAGTCAGCTGTGGATAGATTGGTGAAGGATTTGCAGCAGGCGGAGGAGGTGAGGTTGAAGAAACAGAGAGCGAGGAATGCGGCCAACGGGGAGGATGGGGATGTCACTTATATTAACGACAAGAATAAGCAGTTCAACCAGAAGTTATCGAGGTTTTACAACAAGGTAAACACTTTTTATTTTTTCTCGTTTTCTATATCTGCTAACATTCTCTAGTACACTGCAGAAGTCAGAGATAGTTTTGAGCGTGGCACAGCCATATAATTACATTAGGATTGGGTGGATAGATTATACGGAGTTTGTTCATAGACTTCATAGTCTAATAAAATACAAAGCCAAAACAGGCAATTTTTGATCATTACTCATTTACAACATACCCTTTCTCCAAGCCTTCTCAGCCAACTGCTCGATTTCCTTAACCTCAACAGGGCCCTTCACATTCTCATCACTTAAAGCCTCAACAACAGCCTCAGCAACCACATCAGCCTTTAAAGGTTTCACTCCTGCGGCGCCCATAATCCCTCCAAATATTCCCCCAGTGAGCCCATTGAAAGCAGCACCCAACCCTGTTGCCGCAGCCAACGGCACAGTAATCTTCCTTGAACTATCATACAACATCCCAGGTCTAATAAACAAACTCCTCATCTGAGGAAACTCGCTCGCAATTGTACTTTCGGCCGCTCGTTTCGTATCTATGTATCTCTTTGGCAGAACGGGTGCTCCACCCGCAGCACTTATATACGCAAAAGCAGGAACATTCTCCTTGTGAGATTCAGATGCTAAGGTAATTGCGGAATCTCGATTCATTAATTCGTAGGTTATTTGTCCATCTTTTTCCTGCGGTTGTAGGTCTTCTCCTGGTTTACGAGTGAGGGGATTTTGAGAACCGGATTTTTGAGAGGAGAATGCGCGGGTGAGACCGGAGATTGGGGATTCCCTTCCTGAGATTACGCCTTTGTAGTCGGCTTCGAGGAGGATTCCCATGGTGTGCACGACGTAGTCGGCAGATTTGAGGAGCGGGGCGTAGGTGGAGGGTTTGAGGATGTCGGCGCGTTCCCAGGTTACTTTGTGGGACCAGGGAGGTGGGGTGGGAGAGGATGTGACGGAGGACCAGGTTGGTTCGCCGGAGCGACTAGAATGGAGTGATGTTAGTATTATGACTTTAATTCTAGGTATGAAGAAGAAGAAGAAGAAGAAGAAGAAGAAGAAGAAGAAGAAGAAGAAGAAGAAGAAGAAGAACTGAAAGGGGTAATTCGTGAATGAAAGACCTGGGGAATGAATGGTAGCTTCGAGCTGGAACGAACTTCCTACATACCTAATACTCGTAACATCCCATCCCCTCGCAACGGCGGATTTACAAATCCTCGAACCCAAAAACCCATTTCCACCACAGACTACCAATCTCTTAGTGGCAGACATATCTATCCAGATATCCAGATCGTATCCCTTCCTTTCCTTTCAATCAATTATAAAAAGTCGTAAAAAATGAAGTGTAAAAAGAAAAACATCTGACTGATGAAGATAGATAATTCTCCCAACCCTTGGCCGCATCGGATGGATCTTTTACAGGCCCATAGACGTCAGTACTTTGAAGCATTGACCACTAAAATTCTAGTACATTCCAGTACTAGTTAAGCCTGGACTAGCCTCTACGGAGCACTGCATAAAATAGCTCGAACCTTAAATTGCTAAAATCGAACCCTGGCATTTGAACTTTCCATCTCTAATCCGTCTTTTGACGCCGTCTCGACTCTAACTACCTACCTACCTACCTACCTACCTACCTACCTACTATCTAAATCTTATTAGTAGCTCGATCTTATTTCAACTACCCCTCATCAACATCAAAGCCAACTAATCTATCAAAGAATGGCTCCGCCAAATACCCAAAAACGTATAAAAGGTGTCTCGATCTTTCGTCCTTTTGTATACGGTACCACATCTCATAAATTCAGTCCGAAGTATCCAAAGCCCGAGGGGACTCCAGAGGAACATACGCATCAGTGGACTGTGTTTGTGAAGGGGGTGGATGATACGGATATTACTTATTGGTGTCGGAAAGTTCAGTTTAAATTACATGATACTTATCCGCAGCATTTGAGAGGTATGATATTCTGGTGCTGGTATTTGGTCGACTGTTCTTGTTTTGCGCCAATGCCTAAGATTTCTGGGTTTCGAGTATGCGATCATTTGAGATACTAGACTAATTACTTGATAATTATAGTAATTGAAAATGTTAAACCGGGCGATCCATTCCAAGTAACGGAAACAGGATGGGGTGGATTCGATATCCAGATAAAAATCTACTACGATCCTATCGCGAACGAAAAAGCTCAAAGTTTTTGGCATCGTCTACAACTAGAGCCATATGGTGATGAACAGTTACAAACAGCGCAGGTTCGCGACAATGAGGTACGATCTTGGGTATATGATGAAATGGTCTTTAATGAACCTTATGAACAATTCTATGAAGTTTTGACGAATCCCATGCCGAGGGAGAAGAATAATGGAGGGAAGGGAAAAGCGACGAGAACGATGAGGGGAGGGATGGTAGGGAGTGTGGGGGAGAGAACGGTGTTTATTCCTTTGACGCCTAGACCGGGTCAACCGTTTAGTAGGGATACGGAGAGGGCGGAGGTTAAGAAGCTGGTAGAGGGGAAGAAGAAGGTGGATGTTATGAATGAGAAGTTGAGGAAAGAATTGAGGGAGAAGGAGGAGGAGTTGAAGAGGTTAAAGGGAGAATTGGAGAATTTATGAGATGTCTTTGATGATGACCTCGGAAGTGAGTGAGAAATGGAGATGAAATCACAATTGGGTTTAGACTTGGGAAGTATCGCTGGATGTGGGAGATCTGTTGGACGAATGCCCATATTTACACGTGCGGAGGAAATGTAGGACTCCCCTCGACAATTTATCACACTTGGGTGTGAGAACATTACATCATTGCATCACGCTATGTTGCTAGACTGATATTCTCACACTGTTCATACGATCGACTCTAAGCAGAATGAGGCAATGAATGCAATGAACAAACAGAGTGGACGATATATAATCACAGCGCAGAAATTTCGGACTGCAATAAACAAAATCAAAGTCACTACTGGTCATTAGCATACATATGTCAGGACATCCATCAACTATCCCAAATAGTCAACACGAAATACTAATCCCTGCAGGACTGTCCGCAAGAACTCAGAGCACGGAACACATAGCACAGAACACAGAGCGATGGAAAAGCAGAAAGATACAGACGCTCCGGAGATTCTATCCACTAATAATGGTAATGGATGATTGATGGGGTTGAACATCAGGTTCTTGATATATGTATGTATGTATGTATGTATGTATATATATACTAGATAATTTTAAATTTGTAGAAATAAGTATATTGAAAGAAAGAAAGAATAAATAATAAACAAATAGAGGAGAGAGGAGTAAATTGATGAATTGATATATGAGATATTGATAGATAAATATCTAGGATTTTAATATATTATAATAGATTATTTCAATATTATAAAAATGAAAAGTTATTTATTATTATATTATATTGTATTATTTATTATAATCTAAATAGGAATAAATAAATTTTAATCTTAAATTCTACTTTAAATTTATTTTTCAATTTTATATTAAATTTCAATTAATAAAGAAGAAATATAAAATAAATTTTTTTATATATTTATATTTATATTTATATTTATATTTATATTTATATTTATATTTATATTTATATTTATATTTATATTTATATTTATATTTATATTTATATTTATATTTATATTTATATTTATATTTATATTTATATTTATATTTATATTTATATTTATATTTATATTTATATTTATATTTATATTTATATTTATATTTATATTTATATTTATATTTGTCAGTATATCATATGATTATCATATTAAAAAGGAGAATTATACCCTCAAGCAGGCATTAACGCCTGCCTACCTTTTCAAATATAAATAAAATTCTTTTCTTATAAATAATAATAATAATAATAATAATAATAATAATAATAATAATATATAACGATTCTGTATTGGAGGCAGCGGCTGCCTAAGATTCGTTTGGTTGGTAGTTGTAGGTTAAGGCTTTATTACTAAGATTTATTTGGAAGTGAAGTCGTTATTAGATCAAGTAAAATGTAAATAAACTAATTGATAACTAAGTTGAATATAAAGCTTTTAAATTATGAAATTATCCTAATTATATACTTTGTGATTATCATTGGATAATCTGGATAGATTGGCTATTCAGGCTATCTTTTAGACTGAATAGATTGGTTATTCAATCAATCTATTATATAATCCTCTTAGTAGCCTTAAAACATTAATTCTGGGATAACTTATTTTCTAGGATAATATATTTCTTAGGATAATAATCCTGGGATTAATCTTATTCTAAAATTTTCTATTCTAAAATTAATAAGGTTTTAAAATAACTTGTCCTAAGTTATTATAACTGCCTAATTGATTAATCTTAAGATACATATAATCCTAGGACTAATTGAATTTTAGGACACTTATCCTAGGATTCCTTATCGATAAGGATCTTTCCGAAAACAATAGCCCAAATCGTTGTACTTGCTTTTATTGTATTATAATGAATGTAATTCATAACATAATAATAATAATAATAATCAAGATCATTTTAATATATTATTTTAATATATTATTTTAATATATTATTTTAATATATTATTTTAATATATTATTTTAATATATTATTTTAATATATTATTTTAATATATTATTTTAATATATTATTTTAATATATTATTTTAATATATTATTTTAATATATTATTTTAATATATTATTTTAATATATTATTTTAATATTATAAATTAATATTTTTAGAATAATAATTAATTTGTTTTTAATTTAAATTAGAATTAATTGTCACGAATCACGTTCATTATAATATAATAAAAGCAAGTACGACGGTTTGGGCTGTTGTTTCCGAGGAAGGCCTTTATCGATAAGGAATCCTAGGATAAGTGTCCTAGGATAAATGAGATCCCAGGATAGTTAGTATCCTAGGAAAAAAGGGCTAGGCAATTATATAGGCCTAGGACAAGTGTCCTAGGATGTGATTCGTCCTAGAGTAAAGTATTCTGGGATAATATTCATTCCAGAACTATTATCCTAGGAACTATACAATCCTAGGATTGGAATCATCCCAAGATTAGTGTCCTGAGGCAATATTAAGATCACGTGATAGATAGACTGGATAGTCTAGTCTATCCAGTCTAGGGGATAGCCTGGATAGCCAGTCTATCCAGACTATCCAATGATATTCACAAGTATATAGTTAGGATAGTTTCATAGTTTAGGAGCTTCGTGCTCAACTTAGTTATCAATTAGTTTATTTATATTCTACTTGATTTAATGACGACTTCACTTCCAAGTGAAAACCAATGATAAAGCCTTAACCTACAACTACCAACCAGACGAACCTCAGGCAGCCGCTGCCTCCAGTACAGTATCGTTACACTCTCTTTATTAATGAAGATATTACTCGAAAAGCTATGAATTCAAAGAGCAGGGAGGCTTTCTAAATACAATTTGTATAAGGGCTAATCCCTTTTAGACTTAATCCTTACCCTTCGGCGGTATAGTCTTATTATAAACTATTGCAATATAAGATCATATAATGGTCAGGATGGTCAGAATGGTCAGGATGGTAAGGATGACTAAGCACTATTCTTCATAGTCCAGTGACCCCGTGACATTAGGAGCCTCTGCTCCTCAATACTCTTTTTATTAAGGAGTAGAGGCTCCTAAAGGCTTTTTTATAAAGATCTATATAAACAAAATAATATTTCTTTATATAAAGCTTTGTATTCAAAATCAATTATTAGTTGAATACTATAATTACCATATAATATATTCATTTATATCTTCATTTTAAGCCCTTACTTAATCCTTAGTAGAAACCATACAACTTTCTATAGTCTCTTAATCACCTCCATGTGATTAGGAATTGTAGCGGCGTAACAAGGAGGGAATCGTAAAGTCCTATGTATATACAATCCAAAACAACATCCATTTCTCTGCTTCCACAACATCCATCACCCCTTAAAAATCAGGACTCATCAACCCCATCTTACCAAATCGCTCAAAAACGAAAGAAACCCCAAGAACCAACTTTTATATACCTGCTACCGGAAGTCACCCCCAATATCAAATCCTAATCCCCTACCAACCCTAACCAAAACCAAACCATTCATTTAAATTAGGCCAAACCTCCCATGAGGTACAGTACTTCTTTTCTCCAGTTGGAAAAAAAAACTCGCTAAATCGCAGCACCAAAGTTTATCAATATTAGGTACTTCCAGAAACACAAAAGAGTGAAGTGTTCGTAAAGTCCATTATTTTCCCATGATACTCCTATAAAAAATGATGACCAAAAGAAAGAGGTGAGATGTTGTACACGTGTGTGTGGTTGAATGTAAAATAGCCTACATTACAAGGCTTTAGGTTCATAAGCGGGTGGAGCATCATCACCATTGCTTGATGTAGACCAAAATCCTTCACGAGCAGCTTTATCATCATGTCGACGACGAGCAAGTTCAGATGCCATCTTCATAATCCAAGCTTGCTCAAGAATTCCAGATGGTGATTCGGTTGCGGAGAAGTGAAGACCATGTGGATACGAGAATTGTGTATGTGGTGGAGTAGTTGCTGACTTTTCTGAAGTGTATGATGTAAAGCTTGATTGATTGTAAGCAGGACGCTTCTGGTTTTCTGAATGGATTGGAGTAGAAGGTTCCACGGTGAGTGTTGGGATTTGGTTCATGCTTCCTTGTTCTGGGGTCATAGAACGAGATGGTTGTAGTTTCTTTGGTGAATCTCCAAGGTCGATACTATTAAATCGTACCTTTCCGGGTGGTGGAGTGACAGGGATATCTTCCGGCTCTTCTGGAATACGAGATTGAACGATTGGTTCAGATGCTACAGTGATTGAAGCCGTCTCACTTTCGCCACTCTCGCTCACATTATCTGTAGTTTTAGATTTTCTCAAGTTCACCACCCTGTTCTTCTTCTTTCTTGTAGTATGTGACCTTGAACCTCGATTTGCACCAAGACTTAATCCCGTGGTAGCCGAATTCATATTAACCAATGATGGTCCAGATGGCATACCACCATGCCCATCATCAGAACTTCTATTTGAGAATGTGTAGGTGGTACTTTGACCTCCAAGGGATGATTGTGGTCTGTGAAGTGAAGTAGTTGCAGGCGTAGTTGTTCCCGCCGAATCACCTCTTTCTGATGGCGCCCATGCTCGAAAGACAGCATCTCGAATGGATGGAGTGAAGAGTGATAAAGTTCGATGAGAGTTGGTGAGTGCGGCCAACCTAAGTAGGTTCTTTTGTGAGAACAGTGAGTGGATCTCCGACCCCCCATCTAATGATAAATTGGAGATTTCGGTTGCATCTAAAACATTTCCACGTGCATCGACCGCATCTTGTGGTGGGCTTGCAAATGGATCAATCGCTTTTTCATCTTTCGTTTTCTTTGCAGCTTCAGCCATTTCTTGATCTTCCTTTCCTCTATATTCCGGACACCATAATCTCAATGACAACCTATGAATAATGGCAGGTAACTCATCCATCATCAACGTCCTCAACTGTTGTTCAATTTCCTTTTGTAAATAATCCTTGATGAATGGTATCGAATCGAAGGTGGAAGAGACCTTGAGGGATTCAAGTGGGTCATTTCGAAAGACCAATGTTAATCCTTTCTGCTTTGAAAATACCACTATGATGAAGGCGGATAGTTTGATTTCTGACAAGGTGATTTGCAATGGAATCGTGAGACCCGCATCTGCCGCGAGGGGTTGTGGAGACGTGAATGATGGTTTTGAGAACAAATGATTATTCAGCGGATTAGCCTAGGTTGATTTATTAGCCATGGATTATAAGCAAGTCAAGCATGTGTGATATGCGTTGGGCGGTAAAATAAAACACGAAATCCCCTCTATGCGCGCCGAGAATTCTGCAATGACACCTCATTTTATCGTGTGACAAAATGTTCATTCAAAAGTGGGACAGTGAAGGAGATGTGTGTTAAGACATGACATGTGGAGGTGATGATGATGATGATGATGATGATGATGATGATGATGATGAGAACAAACATACCTGAACTCTTGTTTTCAAAGTCAGGAAAGCATCTCCAGAGTAGCACATCTTGAAGATTCCCCTGAACCTATCCTCTGCCAAATCCCCAATCTCTAATATTTCCAAATCTGGAGGTACCGAACCCAAGTTTAATTCATTGACTAGAATATCATCCTTTATAATCGGAGGCTTTGGTGATTTGTTGAGAGCTGCCGTGAGCATTTCTTGAGCTCTTTGATAAAATTCCGCATCTGCCGTTAAAGGCGACCAGTTGAAATTGAATGCCATATTGAAATGACATCAGCCGTTGATGATAAAGACGTTCTCATGTAGTGGATCGCTCGAGAGGATATTTTCGATGATATTTGGTTTGGTGATTCAAGTTTGCTGGAGCTCCATGAAAGCGTTCGATATGATCGCGTGAGGAATCTTTTGATGGATGGATGGATGAATGAATGAAATGATTGTATCGTGTGACGTAACCGACGATCCCGCTTCTCTATTTTTGTTAATAAAGAAGGAAAGAGAGATAAGAGGATTGAGTTGAAGTGTTTGAAATTGTGATGTGAGATTGAGAGGGAGGATGGCTGTGTGATATTATAGTTTTGTGTGCAAGTTTTCGTTCCTGAATAGGTATGAAATGAAATGCGATGATGATTTTTAGAAGCTGTTTCGTTGTTTTGCTGTGCTTTGCTTTGCTTTGCTGTGTTGCTTGCTGTACGAAAAAAGATTCGATAGCTAAATTTAAATTTTTCCTTTCCTTTCCGCATTTCTCCCTCTCAGCTCGCTTCTGTTACCACATGAACCCTGCTCTGAGTTTTCCGATTGTCCGAACTGATTTCTTATGGTATTGTTTTTTATGTTTCTTGTCATTGTCGTATCTTTCGTTTATTGGATAAGTGGTTTTGAAAGATGGTAGCCTTTTTATTATTCAATGATGAGATTGTATACAAAGGCATTTATTACATATATATATTTATATATATATATACAAATCTTATTTCATTACCAAAATCAACTTTCATTCTTCCCCTCACTCACAGACTCAATTGTGCTCTGACCACATCGAGGTGGTGGATCATTCACTCTATTCTCTCTTCGTACATCCGAGGTTATTCCTGGAAAATGTCGTACAGTATAGCAAACATGTGAGGTTGTCTCTCATTTAGCGTCAACACCCGATATTAATCTCCTTGCATAATTTATTATTTATTTATGCATATTATTTAAAGGTGCGGGTGTCACTTCAATTAGCAATCATACAAAACTGATTTCGGTTACCATTTCTCTGATCTTGATGAGTTCATTCAACTTTTATCATGTGATGAATTCATGGGAAGAATGATTTGGCCATAGACTATCTTTCCAGATATTTATATGCCAAGTTACCAGATGAAAATTGTATATGATAGTACCATATGCTAATGCGATGTGCTTAGTAGTTCATCTCACACTTCCAACCTCCATTTTCTCTAAACAGACATGGGCTTATGGCAAGCAACTTGGTCTTTCCTCTCTCTCCCTCAAACCCTTTTCTTGCTTCACCAACCAAAAGGTCCATGGTGATTTGCGAAGGAAGAAATAACTATGACTGTCAAGTGGCTGCTGCATCAAAGGTCTCAATCAAGGTTTCTTCTACTGTTTTATAATCCTGAAATCGGTAGAGCAAAGGAGATATTCTCCATCCATCATCAACTATCCATCATCAACTGAGACAAGATAAATCAGTTTCTATATCTACATCTCTATATACCAAAGCCTATCAGTACTTTTCATCATGTCAGCCAAAGCTTTTTGCTCTCATTGGTTCTTCATGACTGGAGATCATGATTACATCTGTTCTATCAAAGAAGTGAAGTTTCAACTGAATTCAAAAATCTCAAGGCTATTGTTGGGACTTCATCTCAGAAAGTTCAACATATTTCAATACAGTACTAGTATCTCAAGGTCTTCATATGACTAGTGTTTTATTTCCAAGTTGATTCCTCAAATTCACATTCATCTTCACACAAACCACTTCATTACTCAAATTCATCTCATCTCATATTCCAGTAGATGTTCCCGCGCCTACCAACTTCATCCCTACTAATTCATCCCAACTTTTTTACAACATTCATCCCATCCATCACATTCCATCACATCCACTGATGGAACCAAAGTCCAAGCGTCAATTGCGCTAAGGCCAATTTAGTATTACGGTGGACGGGACAAACCTAAAATGATGCAATGCAATAAGGTTACCCCGATTACTTCAAAAAGACCCAATCCGGTTTCTATTCTTCCAACCATTCCAATCGTTCCACTCGATTTCACTTCCATCTCCATCTCCATCTCCATTTCTACCTCGGTTTATCCATCCGAGTTTACTCGATATAATGAACAACTCATCTATTCACCCTCATCATCTACCCAACAACAACATCTGTATTAAAGTTCTTGCCGAAGGTGCTGCAAATGTTATATATCAGATTACCATTGATCCAAAATCACAGGGGGTTATCGAGGCAGACAAGGATCATCAAGATTTGGATTCCCTTTCTGGTAATTCTTTCCAACTTTCGACGAGCAACAGTGAAGATATAAAATTCATCACTTGGTCAAATAATCATAAGAAAAACATACTAAATAATTTTAGGAAAATTATTACGTCTTCGAAAAGATGTTCCTACTACCGCTCCAACTTCAGAATCATATCAACAGTGGCTCACATATATTGTACCCCTATTCAAACCCGAACAAATAGTCATTCAAGAATTGGTTTACATCGGTCACCTTAATGTAATTCCTGGTTTAAATACTGATCTCAGACGTTTTGATAATCCTGGTACATGTAACACGAATCATCTTGTCCCACCACCCAAAGGGAAATTTTATCGCTCCAGAGCTCAAAGTGGTACTTTCTTGGCAAAAGATGATTATGGTCTTTTGATTACAGATATGACCCCTAGTATGTTTATTGTCTTTCTATTTGTGCCAAAGTACTCATATGTTCTCAGGAAAATCCGCACAAGAGTCTGTTGTAGAATTCAAACCAAAATGGCTCTCACCATCTCATGAATTACCACCAAAAGCTATCCGCTGCAGAACTTGTGCACTTCACGCACGTCGAATAGCCTTTGGAGAAGAAAGAAAAAAGACTGATCTTCAATCCTATCTTTGTCCACTCAAACTCGTCGATGATCACCCTAAATTAAAATTCGAAAGTTACCTAGCTTCCGCCTCTCACGTATTACACAAAACCCATGAGACACCCTCCGTCCAATCACTCGCAAAATGGATCCACGAAAATCCGTTACTGAAACGACTTCGCGATCTCCAAACCGAATATGATCTCAAAGGATCTCTAAAGACGGAAAAAGCATCTCATGAATTATGTGTAGCGATGACCTTGAGAGATTGTTCCTTATACATACGAATGGATAAAAATCATCATGTCACAGAAGCTCGTCTAGGTGATTTAGATTATAAATCACCTAATAAGTATTCATCATGGAGAAGGAAAGAGCAGGAATTAATCGACGAGGGATGGTATTGTGGTGAAGAAAGTAAGGAATTAAAACAACCAATGGACGAATGTTTATTATCACGAAGGATTTAGGATTTCCGATGTTCCTGCCCATGCATGATATTGAGATAATCTCGGCGGAGGTAATTTCTAAACAATCGAAGTGGCCAACTCGGATAAAGATGGAATGAATAATAAATAAACCAATAGGAGAATAATTAATCATCCATCAAAGTCGGCGATACTTAGATGGTTGGATTGGGTTGGGTTGGGTTGGGTTGGGTTGGGTTGGGTTAGGGATTCCAGATCCTATTTCTTTTCTTCTTTTATTAATAAGCATTAATTATATTACAAATATCATATTATCTATCTTAATTAATCACGCGAATGTATAGGGAGATTGGGGGTGGAAGGTCGAGGTATAGATATAGATATAAGAAGAAGAAGAAGAAGAAGAAGAAACAAGAGAGGGAGAGGGAAAGAAAGAAAGAAAGTTAATATATCTTGTCCTATCCTATCTACTTTATCAGAAGCAAGGGGGGAGGGGAGGGCGTTAGATTAGATTAGATTAAGTTAAATTAGAATAAATTAGAATAATAATAATAAAGATATATTAAAATATTAAATATAAATTTTAATTATATTATATTATATATATCTCTTTATTCACTTCATTTTTTACTATAATTATTACTACTATTATCATTATTTTATTTATATTCCTCGAAAAAAAAATATTATCTATCATACACCGTAGTAATATTTTAAATACCCCAGAATTCGCAAATAGTATTCATTATGGATGTCAAAATATCCATCTCCATCATTCATCATTCATCATTCATCTACTAGCTATCCGCGCAAACAAGCATCACAGTCAAAACTTCAACACCTAACACCCAACACCTAGCACCCGGATATCTCGCAAAAACCGCATCGAATCATCAACAATAGCATTAATACTAACGCCTAAGAATTAGAAAGACGAGATAATGATGCATGAGAGCCATTGTTTTCCGCATGCGCACTGGCAGCAGTTACCTCTCCATCACCGGAAATAAAAGCAGTTTTGGTACTATTACCAACGAGCGCTGGCTTCTCAACACGAGTAACGCCTACCTCACCAGCACAGCCAGCAATTGCAGAAGCATTACCAGAAATACCAGGATTGTCCGGACCAACAAATCCCACAGAAGCATCAGAAATATTCGCAGGACCAGGAGTACCATGACCATCTAAGCTATCAGAAGCACGAGAGCCAAAGCCAGGAAATGCACCACCACTCCGAGCAGACCCACCAGTTGGACGAGTCCCCAGGAATAACTTAACAGGCTCACGAACATTAACAACGGCTCCAACAACCTCATCCCAAGCCCAAGAAGGACCCTTGGTATCAACCTGTTCATCCTCACCATCAACTTGTGCTTGACCGCGAGATCGAAAATCTTGAGCGCCACGGCTAATACCACCACGACGACGTTTATTCTTCAAATCTGGATGTCGCCAATTATACTTTCTCTTAACACGAGCTGGACCCGCGCAGGTGGCTCTTTTTCCCTTAGTGGAAACGGAAGAAATAGGTGTGCCTGAATTAGAAGGAATGCGACGATTACCATCACAATCAATTCTCAATAATCTCTCTACATCTTCAAAATAATCATCACGAGCCTCTGTAGTATCGATTCGTTTTCTTTCTGCTATCCAGGTTTCTCGTTCCCCACGACAAATCGGAGCTGTGTATGGACAATGATCAAAATGCATTGGGGCACGAAATCCAGAACCATATGCATTTGCTCTCATAGCTTCCTTCTCTGCATCTAAACGTGCTTGAACTTCTATTTCATGAGGAGTCTGGCCTTGAAATGTGAAAAAGATGTCATCTGCATCAAAGAGATCATCGGGTTGAACTTGGGCCACATCTGAGAGGAATTTATTTTCTTCACGATCCGGGTATGGAAGGGTGCGGTCAATCACACCAGGAGATTTGATGAGATAGGATGGTGGTGGAGAGTCAAGATCTGGACCATAAACTTCGTAGGGACGGTATCCGTCGTTATTAGGACTAGGGGTTCTTGGTGGACCAGAATTATTAGAGGAACGGCGACGATGAGAGTCGGAAGGACGTGCGTTGTCACGATGTTTTGAGCGATGACCAAGTCGAGGTGTTCCTTCAAATGAGTCACTAGATGACTGTGATGTATTAGTATATCTCTTTCAACAAGACCAGACAAATGTAGGATAATAACTTACACTCAACTCACTACCATCAATATCAAAATCATCGTCCGAATCATTTGACCTAGATGAAGCCGTCCTGGTAGACTTTCCACCCTTCTTACCCTCACTAGGTCTACCATTACTACCAAAGGAACCCCTAATACCCGACAACACGGCTCCATAAATTTTCGCACCAGAACCATTACCATCATATGATCTACCATCTTTGTCTCTGCGACTAATAGGCTTCTCTGATTTACCAGCTGCAGCTCGACGTTCCTGCCTCAAGATGTGACTTGGTCTTAGATCTTCCTCATCAGACTCTTGATCTCTGGGTAATGGCATATTTGCAAAACCTCGAACACCTAGGGCGCGGGAATTAGGTGCTGTAGCTTGAATCTTGGTGGTATCTAGAGGTGATAAAAATAGACCTTCTTCTTCTTTTCCGTCATCCGAACCCGTTGGGGAAGACCAGGTGGAAGAAGCAAGGGAGGCAGATTGAGATTGCTCTTGGGCGCGCATTTTGGCAGCAGGCCGAGCTGGATCAAGGCGCGTTGTGGAAGCAGCAGTGTTAGAACGTTTGTTACTTCTAGCGGGAGGAGGATTGAGTCGTTGAGCTTCCACTGCTCGACCAAAAGTAGTTGGAGAGCCATTTTGACGACGATGAAGTGGATGAGCTATAGCTGGATTAGTTTTATTTGTACCCTGAACATTGGATACACGACGCGTAGGAGGAATAGAAGAATTGTCCGAAGAATTAGTTGAAGCAGAAGAACTTGGACGTGCTATATTTGCAGCATGGCGTGGAGATGGGACGATTGGAGGACCGTTAAAGGATCTTAGATGAGCAGTACGATTTTGAGTGTTTGGTGTTGATGGAGAACGCGAAGAAGAAATGGAGGGAATTGAAGTGGTGACTTTTGCTGCCTTTAATCCATTCATATTTGTAGTCTGTGGCTATTTAATTAGTTTATACTCTTTTCAAAAATTCTTGTTGGGAGAAGAAAATAAATTGTAAAGACGGAACGCTGTAAATTGAGGTTTTAAAAAAATGAATATACGAATGTAGATGAAAGAATAGATCTACTATTCTCCATCGCCTATTCAATGAATGTACAATATTTAATGTCCAAAATTGATTGAAGAAAGAGATCAACGAGGAAATATTTGAAACCATCACGTAGATTGAAAAAAAGGTCAAACATACCATAGGTCTTCCTGTATTGTTAACACTTCTTTCTCCCTGTTGATGGGCACTTGATCTTTGAAGACCAGCATTGCGAGGCATTGAGTTATCGTGACTTATATCCCTCCGGTTGATCCGACCTGGCTGAAGAATACTGGATTGTCCTACATTGGTACGGTAAAGTGAGTGATTGTATTTATCAACGATATCTTTTTTGATCAAATTCATTGTTGCAATTTATTGTGAACAATAAAAGCACCAAAAGCAATCAAACGGTGTTGTTGTTTGAGGAAGGAAGGGAGGAAGGAACGAGGGAAGAAGGAAGGTTGGGAGCAGCAGCCAGGTTATCACATGAATTAATTAAACGAAAAGGTCATGGTGAATCTTACCTTCATGTGTATTGGCCACAGTAGTGGTAGTATCATCGGAAGATTTTAAGGCGTGTAGAAGTGCGAAATTAGACGGTTCTGGTAGTTCGCTATGCGCGTCCTATTTATTAATACTGTCAGTAATGCTTCTGTACTGAAATAAAAGAGACTCATGTATTATCTCAATGAATAGGAGATATCAACCGTCTCTGCCAAATGGTATATAAATTAATAGAATTCAGAGAAAACTACATACCTGCCAATGAGCAGTAAGATCAAATCGATTTGCGTGACGTATTCTACAGTTTGGCCTTGGACACATCCAAGGTTTTTTCTCGGGTTTCTTGGTTATTTGCTCTTCGGGATCCTCCTCAGAATGCTCAAAGGGATCCTGCTTGAAGAAAGGATCATTCTCTTCATCATGATCATGATGGTAGTTCTCGTCCTCTCCTTGCCGGTCATCAACAATGATCTCACCTCCTGTTTCCTCTTCATCTGATACTTGATCGGATGACATTGTGCGAGAAGTTTTGGATTCTGCCCTTTTAGACTTTCCTGATGTCTTCTTGCCAACACGGCTTTCGTAGATGTCAGGCTTAGTATGATTCCGCTACAAGATTTGTTAGAATTTCCGCATTTGAAGGACTGAGATACTTCACTTACCTCTCTGTGATTATACAACTCCTGTTCACTGTCGCATTCATATACACAGCGTGCGGCAGTACAACGGAACACACCATGTTCTACTTGATGCAGTTTGAGTTGTCTTTCTTCAGGAAACGAAGCATCACACTCTGCTGCAGGACAATTAAGCCAGTCACTTTGATCCGTGTGCTTAAGATTATAATGTCGATCCACTGCCCTCTTTCCTGTGTAGCGCATATCACATCCCGGATGACGACAGATAAATGGCTTGTCAGCATCTGTGAGGTGAATCCTAAAATGATTGTCAAGTCCAGTTTTAGAAGCAAATGATTTATGACAACCTGGATGGGTGCATGGATGATCAGTATCATCAGGCGTTGTTGGTGTTGGTGAGGGTCTAGGACTGACACTCTCCTCTTCAGAAGGAGAATCAGAATCATCATGGGATATGGTAGCCATGATGGGTAAGTAGATGGTATTTGTTAGCGTCAAAGGAAGATTCAGTTTAAAGCGAGGTGTTGTAGAGGACTGTCTCGCAAATGTGAAGGAAACCAGGTGTACCGTGTACAAATGTGTTCAAGGGCGAAGATACTTGCATTTAAATCAACCTTTTGAATGCAAAAAGGAGTGTCTAGCGACTAAGAAACCGTTGAATCGGAGAATCAAAGGTATAGGAACTGCCGGTGGTTGCGTAGAGATTCTCTGCTTTTCAGTCCCTATAGGACTAGTCTTGAGAATGATAATGTTATCTTGAAAATCTGTAATCAAAATGAGCCTTTGAACAGACAATGATCATGAATTATCATCGTTGTCCTAGTTGGCCACAATCTCAGCATCAACCCATTGATGTAGGACGGAATCGATGAAATGAGATTGAGAGACAAACATCGTGAACAGAAAAGACAAAAGCAGGACAGTGAAGAGGTTTCAGAAAAGAAATAAATATGTGATGTAGTGTATCTTAGCTATTCCCAAAGAAAAAAATAACTAAACTCCAATCATGCAAAAATCATAGAAACAAACAACCCAAGGGCTCTAAATTTCCGAAATCTACTAACCTTTGATACCAAAAACCAAGAAGCAAAACACCTCCAACCAAATCGAATAATTGATAACCTTAAAAGCCCTAGTAGAGTACTAGGCACCTACTTTCACCACGAAACTAAGAAATGAGAGATATTTCGAAAGATCGACTGTGAAGATGAAGAACCCAAAGTAGATCCTATCAACCCATCTATAAAGAGCAGGTCGTAGGATCAAGTACTACTGTCGATACGTTCCAGAGACGTCCGAAGCCTAATCCCAAAGCACCCACAAAGTAAAAGGCGAGAATAGATGAGTCGAAACTTCTTAATCCTGGGTTTTCTCTAGAATGACCAGCGAGAAAGTGAAGGTGAATCAAGCTCAGATGCGTAAATAAGAGGCACCGGCGATATCTTGATGAATCTCGTGCAAAGGATTTGTGAGATAGAATACGCTGGTAGGTGAAAGAAAGGAGAGAAGTGATGATATAGATGTAGATGTAGATCTTAGATGTAGAAACGATTACCTAGATTTCAAACTGAGCTGGAATATCTCAACAATCCAATCACGTGCAAAACATCACGAATACTCTGCATATAGAAAGTGCAAAACATACAATTCTCTAGCATTCACTCACACTACAAGAAGTGGCAACTCTCTCTCTCTCTCCAAAAGAAAAGAATATCATCTTTTTGCATTCCAATTCCCCGCTGAACATCCATCCACTCTCATCCCATGCCATTAGATTAGAACGATAGTAAGAAGTAAACCCGAAGAACTTACCAACTTACTCATTTAGTAAAGAGCTTCAATCTTGCTGATGATGAAGCTCAATCTAACTAAAAAGAGATTTAATACTCCTTCTTCCATGGTTGTTCATGTAGAGTACGAAGAAGCTAGGTAACAAGGAAACCAAGTACTACGCAGGACTGAATGAAGGACTATCCTTCTTTCGACAAGATACTGCGACCTTATTATCACTTTACAAACTCAAGCACAGATATCTCACCTCTGAAACAACAAATACATGCAACTCGCAGGGCATAATATTAATTCTCCCACGTTCTTATGCAAGCTCTAAAATCAGACTTCCTTCCCATAAATATCCCTTGCCATGCCATGATATCAACAATCTACGTCTCGATCAAAAGCATCGTAAACTCCAACGCCAATCCATGCATGATATCGCTCTGAACTCCTTCCCATAAATACAAAGGTACTAACCAACGCTAATATTCGATCACGAAATCCCGGCCACAGAAAAACTGAGGAGTGAGCCAGCCATCAAACCTGCTACAAGATTGATCATCATGAAAGGTCCGCTTGCTTCTCGTTCTTCCTCATCAACATAATCACCGGCTGCCATCATGCAAGAGCTGCCAAGCCAACCATTACTAAGTCCAAATCCACCTTGAACTACGAGAAGGTAGAAAACATCGCTCTTGACTCTGGCTCCTTTACCCTCAATGTTACACAGAAGATATAGCGGAACAAAGCCAATTCGAAGAATGGAGAATATGAAAAGTGGAATGGGTCGAGCTTTGGTATGGAAAGGTAGAAGTGGTAGCAGACGGCCACAAAGATCACCGATGTTCCAAACCAGAAATCCGAGAGGAATAAAAGCCTCAGGTTGAAGTATTCGAGAAGCACCATCAGCCGGGACTACTGAAACCACCTTTGATGTGAACACCGGGAAGAACATTGACACAGTGAAACACATGAACACTCCTCCTGCCAGCCAATAAAGTTTCTTGAACAGTCTGACCATACCAACGACCTTATTCTTCCCGCTCTCGTCACTCTCATCATCACTATCAGCTGATGATGCCGCACGGCTTTCGAGGATTCGATTTTGCTTTCTAAGTAAGGGGAAGACGAAGACTAATGTGAGAACACTGATGACGGTAGCCGTCAAGAAGTAAACAAAGGCCGAAGTTGTGTTTTCCTTTACATCTGCAACCTCCGTATCTACATTGGCCAAATGATCTGGTGGCGGAACAGCCAGAACCGTCGCAATCTGTGCTGCTGAAGGTAAAACTCCGGCAATTGCTTGCCCAGTCATGATAGCTTGTATGTACTCCGGCCTGCCAAAGCTCGATGCAAACGCAAATGCACCATTCTGTAAAAGCCCAGTTGCGCAAGAGGTCGCGAATACCATGATCAATGTGAAGACCAGATAACCGCTCGATGAAACATCGCGAAAGTATGAAGTGGAGATCGCAAGAAGTGTGAAGACTATAGTATTAAGGACGAGGGAGGATATAATTCGTTTTGGGTATGAGGCATTCAATTGCAAATGACTGAGGAGTAGGGTGGATCCGAGGTTCGTAACCGTTCCAACAGATGTGATCGCGGATTGAAAGTGCTGGAGGATACTCTCATTGTCCTGGAATCGGCTTTGAAAATATGGTGCGGCTGCTAAGAACATATTCCTGTCAAGATATCAGCTTCTGCGCCCTCCCGAGACCTCAGTGGAACATACCATGCCCAGAGCATTGCCACTCCGATTAACATAAAGATTCCATACTCAAACCAAGAAAATGGCTCCCCTTCGACTTGATCTGGTAAAACGAGGACGGGTCTGCGAACATCTTCTTCGTGGATACTAGAACTGCTTGAGATGGGTTCATATTCGGGTTCAGGATCGGATTTCTTGAATAAGGCTCGTAATCGGTCAATAGCCGTTCGATTATCGACAGAATCCCTCATTTGAAGAATTGTTGGATTGATTAGACTGCCAATTCACGCAAGGAGGTGTCGGTTGGAATGGGATTTATTGGAAGTGATAAGAAGACTAAACCTCATCCCTTGTCAATATAATTCTCAATATACTCGGTATTATCGGCGATATCAACACGTGTGATTGATTCGTAGAGATTAATTGTGAAACCTTTGATGAATGTTTGCCATGTGCTCTAAAGTATTGGATCTCATGAATTATTATTATTATTGCCCATGTGAAGCCGGATGATCATGTAAATGTCTCGGCAACCTCCGAACCTCATGAAGTGAAGTGAAGCATGAAAGCATGCTTACTCAGCAGTCATTCCGGCATCCGAAGTGATAAGATGAATCGTGGAAGATTTCAAAGATTACTTCCAACGACATTATTATAATGCGATATAAAATCATTGTTCCAAAGAAAGCTACTCATAATATTTGTTAAATTTCTAAATGGAAGTATGTTGTGGACAATGAAGGCTCTCTCTCTCTATATATATATATTAATGATTAGTGGCCAACAATTGAAACAGGCGCGAAATTGGCTTGTCAGACTACCACTCGAATCCCCTGTGTACGTTACGTTGTACAGTGCGACGACGATGGTATAACCATTATCATTGAAAGAATCATAACATCTGGTCTTAATCTGAATCTCAGATCACAATGCTTCGCTATACCTTAGCTACTTATGGCCTCCGTATGCCACCAAAGTCGAGTTTCATCCCATATATCTTACTAGCCGATGAAGGATCGTCCCTTTTCCTTGCTTTCCACATTCATCATGCTCATAAAGGGATTAGTAGAATCGGATAGTCTGTCTGATCTATTTCATAGCGAGAACTCAAGACACGATGATTCGTACCCTTCTTGAGAATAAGTTTGACCTCTATGGAGAAAGTATAACCTCATATCTTTTGTCTAGCTTGTGATAATAGTGTCAAGCCAGACCTGAGCTCTAAAGTCGAGGGTGTTAGATGGATAACTACTATATTCAGAGCGACAGAGTCCTAGAACTATTCATTATCCTATCTATATTATGGTCGGACATTGTATAGTCAAGGAAGTGGACCATTCATGACTGAGGAGATAATTATATTAACGTTCCATTTGGTCTAAAATGCACCAAAATCCGTCTCTTACAAGGGTCATTGAACATTTACTAGTGGGCCACGCTCTCTCGTACAAATTTTGGTGTGCAAAGTTGACCGCGTAACGTGATCAAAATTTCATGCGATGCAAGTATGTTTTGCATACTTTATACTGCAAATCCTCAAGTGAGAAGTTTGAAGATTTACTTTTGAAATTCAATAGTTTGATCTAAAACACACTGTGGTACAATATTTGGGAATGGTCTCTGACAATTTTGGCTATTTGGTATGCATATTTGCACTCGTCAATATATGGTTGTGGCACAGTTCGTGCAATGTACATGGATGTATCAATATTTTGGCCCCCAAGTATGACAATGTTTTAAACAGAGGTGTTAGACGGAACTTATTTACAGTCTGACGGTTGTACGGAGTTGTTCTATATTGGAAATGTGGTATTACATGCCTAGGACTGATAGAGCGATGTTCATAGTCATGAGCAAAACTGACCCTCAATATTTAAGATACACCACAAATTTGCTTCCATTCCCACTTGCCAATTCTCTGATCTTTGACCTCCTTCACCTGGAATATTTCACTATAGTCGTGATAATTAACAAGAGGGGTTAAAGTTCGATAGATACTTGTCAAGGTCTTTATCTATCCATTGAGCTCCAGTGCCAAAGCCTATTGAGAACTCTCTTTTCGTCAAGCCCTTTCTAAATTCATGACCATAAATTACCGTAGTCCATTTATTATGTGGTGGCTAGACTGTGATTGTGTGTACCTCGACGAGGAAAAGAGTTTCATGCTATAAAGTCAGAGAAGCGAAGGCGATGATGATTGTGGAATACAGATATGGCGCGTTGGATGAATGACCATTATTGTCGTCTTTAGGAATCCGGGTAATGGCATGAGAGGAAGATTTATACTCCGCTTATACATTTGGAAAATTAGGAGAGCTGTGATATTGTTGTGGCACCCTTGGCAATCGTATCTTGGTTTCCTGCACGTTGGTCTGAGAATGTGATGATTCATTCCGGTGTTGAGAATGGAAGGAGAGATTGATGTATTTGGCGCTATGCGCCGTTGATATTTCGCTTATATTGTAGCCAAAGCTACACCACCTTTATTTGTATGTGATGCTTAACATTTTCTGGCTCTGCAAAATTAAAGGGGCAAGCAGACGGAAGCTTCGTAATGTCATGGATGAGTCCATGGAAGTTCACATTAGTCTCCCGATTGCGCAATCGCGAAGATACAACAGATAAATGCCACAGGCAATAGTGATTTGTTGAAAAACAGTATTTGTATTTTGGCTTGACAGCCAAAATCTAGGTTTTCATTGTCAGATAACTCTCATAATAGCGAAGAGGACTCGAAACTACGGATACTGGTCCTCAGCCCTCCAATTTATGCGCTAGGTACATACTCTGTAATGAAATCTTCCAGGTTTCTCAAATGGTCACTTTTCCACACATCTCGCGGCTGATTAAAGTTTGTTTGAAGAATCTTTGCTGGAGATATGAGAGAATTTTGTAGAGTTTTGTATTTGTGAGGCTGGCTTCATAGTAACACTGGCTCAGTATATTTAACGACGGTTTCATCAAGTATGAATTCCCGTTTCTGAGAATTTATTATGCAGATATGGAAGTATGTAAGCACTTTGCATCTTAGATTTATGAAATCTTCAACAAACTTTATAAAGATGGACACACATACAATAAGTTCCATGTCAATGAAAAATTTAACTGGAAATAACATTCACGATGCGGATCATACAGACGTATATATACCCGCCAAATTTTTTTGGAGCCAAATATAATGATGTAATAGAGAGTCAGTAATGAGTGATTAAAAATGAGATTCATCTTGATTTCGAATAGCATTTTTGGATTGACGTCACTAGACAAAACTTAGTGAGTACCGGGGAAGAGCTGGAAGCTAGTTGGTGAGTCTAAATGTTTACCAAGAGGCCGCTAATTTCGGACAACTTTGCCATCATCTAGTAGAGCTTCAATTTCAATATTCACGATTCTTTGTGTTTACGTAATCAGTGTCGACATTTGAGCTGAATTGTCAAATTCTCCTCCAAAAGGCAGCGCCGGGCAGATAGGGATTGATGGGAATAAAATTCAGTCTGAGCCTGAGCTGAAGTATTTTCGTAATTTTTGTAGTAACAAATCTCGAACGTTACGTTTGGATGACTATTAATAGCCAAGACCGTTTTTAGCGTTAAGATCGGAGTCAGTGAAGAAGTGTAATTTGACGTTACTGGTGAAGGGCGAGGCGTCGATGACAGTTTTACAGCGAGTAGCCTAGCCTGAAGCTTATCCTTGATGTCGTGCTAAAGATTTTTAGTGTGAAACTAAACTTGAAATCTGAGATGGCGGGGAACAATGCATATGTCATATGTGGTGATCCTGGCGATAAAGTCCGGAAAAACTGTTTCAAGGTTCAATCAAATACAGTTAGATCACGAAATAGTGATCAGAGTTTCGTTTTGTGAATGTGTTGTCATAGATGACTTCATCAGAAAACTGATACTTTTACTCCATCTAAGGTCTGTATCCTAATCGTTTTTAGTTGTACTAATTCTGACCAGAAATTATCTCATTGGCTCATTAGCTTTTCACTGACAATTTTCTTACCAGCCGTAGCTCATCAACTACAAGAGATGTTATCTAGACCTTCCAGTAGTAAAGCTGTCCGGTACTCGTGTCATCACCTAAGATGCAGGCTGTTCCTTTAATCCAGAGAAGCCCTAGCCCCCTAGCTGAATCATTTCTACACACACTTATTCATATATAAAACTGCACGGTTCTTTCTTCTTGTCAATCTTCTACACCTCACTTTCACACAACACTTCGGGATATGATTTCGGAAGCATTTTAGAAATAATTACTACAACATTTCAATGTACCTTTTATCTACAGAATATACATGCTATATTTACAACCATACGATCGATTCATAAACCATAACGGTCGCATATACCGCCATCATTCAAACGAGCTCATTGAAACCATACCATACATTCGATAAATTGAAATAAACAACCCAAACAACCACAAACCGTATCGAAAAACCTGCAAATCAATATAGCACAAAGATGGATCGATTCACCGAGACACGGTTAACGCGCAACTCGATGACACTTGACGAATATGCACGAGGAATATGGTCAGAAGGGCTCATTCATAATAAGCAATCACCTCCAAAGGAGCCTGAAAACGGAAATTTACCTGGAGTCCATCTTGCCCATTCACCTCAGCCTCCAGCGAAAGACGCTACAGAAGCAGCAGCCATCTTGACAAGATTTCAATTCATGGCAACTGGCTTGGTCATTGTTTATTTCCAATGGACTTCGCAATTTGAATCTAAACATTGGATCTTGAATTTTCTTAAAATTTCACTTCCCTCTTCGATGGAGAATAGATTGTTTCTAGAAAGTATGTTGAAGAATGATTGGTGCAAGGGTCAAAAGGATAACAAGATGATGTCCTTTTTGATACGGGATTTCGATGGAAAAACCATGGAAAGGAAGGGATGTTGGGTGATGCCTTGTAAGGGATTATTATCAAGAGATGGGGAACCTGGTGGAACTATAGATTTGAAAGGGAAGAGAAATTTTGAAGAAGCCAGCACTTCGGAATGGGATATTGCAAATAGCACATTATTTATCCCAAGTAAAGAGACAAGGCTATTGATGGAAATGCGCCATGGTTGTTGTCCCGCAGTCTCCAAGGCTTTTACAGATCCGTCGGATTTTCTCAGTTGCAATTTGCATCGTGAAGGGAGCGCAGCTGAGTCGTATTTCCAAGTATAGATGAATGGGTGTTGGAATTGGAATTGCAATTGAAGTTTTGATTTGTTGGAATAGATCTGGATGATTTGGGAGGCTGGAGTTGTTTGGGTTGTGGAGAAGGATGTACGGAGTAGGACCTGCTTTATTAGGACAAGATGTTTGAGATGTCCAAAGGCACCAAGTTCCATAATTTATAATTCTTCACATCACATTCCTTTATATAATTCAATCATACTAGATAATCTTAATATAATTTCAACATTTTCTAACACTTTCGATGGGTTAACGTGGAATTGATTCATGAATCGAAATCCTTTTATTATTGAGTCATAGTCCTGATTATCTAAAACATGTAACCATCAAGAAGGAATAAGATTGAGATCAAATGGTAGGAATTAACTTGAAGGTAGAGATATTATGATAGTAATCAGTCAAGAATAACTTTGGCTTCATTCAGATTTAATCTTTGGACTAGACGTCCCCCAGAGGATGCTCTGCCTCCTAAGGCTACTTTAAGGGTCTACTCTACACGAAGATTAGATTCATAACTCTTATAGAAAGCATTCACCCTTCATATTTTCATACAATAATATTCATACAAACTTAAACAGAATGGATACATGCCACCCGCATAAAGCATTCAAAATATATATACACCCCCTCCTCAAACTCATGTCTATAAACCTTGAATTTTTGCTCAATACATATACCATAAATCTCAGCACAAGTAAATATACTTCGTTATCCTCATTTTATACCTACCTCCAGAAAAGATTACCAAAACCAATAATAAATACACAACAGTGTCGGCAGGAGTAAAAGCACAGTAACAGTAACAACAATGAAACGCCTCCGCTCTCGAGACTTAAAATTGATATCCCCCCAACAATCTTCAAGGTATGGACTTGTATGCACAGAAAGAGCAGCAAGCAGTGAAACCCTATAATAAACTACAGCCCAATTTCATCTTCGCCGTGTGAGGATATATCCGAGCCTATGGCCAAAGACAATCCGTTCTGTAGGAATTTCTCTAGACCATAAATGAAAGGGATACTCGTCTAATATGTCTCTTTACTACCCCTTCATCCCCACCACATCCTCAATATTCACATCCAAACCCCCAACACCAAACCACCTCTCCCCTCCCAAGTAACCCCCCTTAATTACCAGCAAGCTCATCATGTGCCGCATTCCCTTTTCCGCATCTAAATTCAACTTTCAATTCGGAAGTATATGATCCACCTCTAGTCCCCTCTGTTCTTCCCAAAAGAAAACCAAAAAAAAATAAAGAAAAAGAAAAACCCCTGCATCAATACACCGTACAGCCTACCAGAGAAAGCTTAGGAATTCTAGAGTGTTGCTCTTGTGGACTCATCGACTCATGAGGATATAAATAATACTTATATATATAGATATACATGTGATAGACAGTACCTAGACAATTGGATCACTCGATCGAGTATTGTATTATATATCTTTAACAGTATATTAATACTACCGTGATTAATTATCATTATACTTATCATTATCATTATCATTATCATCCTCCTATATATCATCATCTCTTATTCTTATACATAATCTCCATTTCATTCTTCCTCTCTCTCTTTCTTCCTCCCTTTCTTCTACTAGCTTTCTACATCTTTACCACATATCACCCCGTACAATTGCTCTCCTATAAACATACTCAAGATATTCCTCGTCTTACTCTACCAAATTTCTTCTACAGACAGTGCGGCTTTTTACACTCTAGTTTCCATTTTTTACTTTTTATTTTTTAATTATCAAATTTATCTTCTTTCCTAATTTGAATACCTACCTAGCACAGGTAGTAAATCTTACCGCACTAGCAAAGTGGAGCAACCCCCTAGTATAAGCGAAGTGGGGTAATTATAATAATAATCATTGATGCATCTTTCTAGACCTAGGTATGTAGGTAGGTATCATTTAAAATATAGAATATAAATAAATAGCATATATATAAGAAATGTAGCATATAGCATGGGCGTATATAACAGGAAGAGATAGTAAAAGTACCTAGTGAGATATAATAATGAGATAGGGGGTGTAGGTTGTGAGAGTGGATTGTGATTTGAGTATTCGAGTTTTCGAGTTTTCTGAGAAAGGGAAGGGATGGAGATTTGAGCGGAAACCTGGAAGAAGTGGTTTGATTGTTTGTGAGAAGAGGGAATGAGGGTATAATGTGGTGATGTTGGTGATGATGTTATTTTAGGGGCGGGGTTTTTGTCTGTTGGAGATTTATCATTCACATGTGAATCATAATACAGTAATTCCCGCTAAAACAGGGGCACATCTTGCAAATCATTCACAATTACACACCAAAAAATGCAATTCATCTTGAAAAAAAAAAGTCATTATTAAGGTGGTGATGGTGGTGGTACACTTTCGTCTATCCCTCCTCTATGCTTCTTTGGTTTTACCAACAGCAAAATAAACATGCCTACAACTAATAGGATTAATAACAAAATAATTCGTCTCTTCGTTCCTCGTCTTTGGTATCCGCTTGCAACTTTCAATTCCACATTGGCAGCCTTAACATCTACTGCCATCCTCTCCACATTATAATCTATACGATCCAACATTGTTCCTTGATCTATAATCATAGTTTGGAGTTCTTTAAATATGTCGGCTAGTTCGATGATACCTTGTGCGATGTCATTAATTTCACGTTCTCGCTGCATGATGGCTGCATCATTGGAGGTGAGTTGCTTTTGAGAGGTTTGTTGGAGGGTTGCTTGAGAGAAAGATTTATCGGCATCGGATTCCATGATGGAGGGGTCGATGTAATTACTGTAAAGAGGGGTAGATGTTCGTTCGATTGGTGCATTCATGCCTCCTAAACCTCGTAACTCTAATATTGGTCAGTGAAGCTTCTTTAAAGATCTTATCATGAGAACGATATCGATCATCATGGAAATCCAAACTCACTCTTTAAATAATTACTTTGCTTTTTCCTAAATCCTGCACTTGCTTCTTGTACTCTCGATGCAAGTGAAATTTGGATATTTTTCGCCATAGTTTCTTCTCCTTTACTTATTCCCCCTTGATGTCGCGAATCGCGAACTATTTGTTCTACTCTTTGAATCGCTCTCTGACAATCGTGAAATCCCTTGGTAATTTGTTGTGTCAACAATTCAATCTCCCTTTCTTCCTTCTTCTTGACTTCTTCATCATCAAATCCTGGAAGTACATGCTTTTGATGCAGTTTCTCTAGTTTTTGACTCTTATCTGCGATGTCCGTAAGGTATTCTGTAACCTCATCGCTGATATCTGCCCATCTCGGTGGTAATAAATCCATTTCTATTATCGCATCTCCATCATCTTCGAATGCGCCAGCGGACATAAGTCCTCTGCGTTCCTCTGAAGCCCCTCCAATACTATCTGAATATCCATTTCCAGAAGCGCTGGAGTATTTCGGTTTCTTTGCGGGGTGATGTGTGTATGATTGTCGATAGGAGACATAGCTGATAGATTAGGTGGTCAGTATCTAAGCTTCCAGTTTGAAAAGGATAACAATAATACAATAATTTGAACATACAGATTTGTACGATCGCGCCACATGGCGATTTGAAATGAATGCTACACTATCACAAGATATAATAGAAACAGAATTTCACATAGAAACTCAAAGGATTGTACTTTGTGTTGAAGTTTGTTATTGAATGTCGCATGTTGTTGTTTCTTGTTCGATGATTCCAAGCTCTGCTCTCCCCAGCTTCTCTCTCGCCTGAGGAAGGAATCCGAGAACCTCGAACCTCTCACTCTAAAATCCCTTTCGGCTACCGGCCACCGTACAACCATCAAGGTTTCTATGCTTCTCCGGATCAAAACATCTGAACTGTTGAAATCGCAATTCCTACCGACATCATCAAAGATCTCCAACCTTACAAACTTTCTTCAAGTTTTCCATATACCCTAGAAACCCTTCGATCCCCAGAAACCAATATACATATATCCCGACTAAACTCTCAACCATGGTTAGTCTCCTTTCCATGAAGGCTGGACTTGAACAACCCCGCGGTCTTCAGTACCCGGCTTGAAGCTGCGAAGTTGGTAGCTTCCAGTTGGAGAGAGGATTATGTTGGAGGAAGATGAGGTCGCAACTAACATGCGCATTCACATAGGCTGATTCTCTAACTGAAGAGCAAGTCTCTGAATTCAAGGAGGCCTTCTCCCTCTTTGTAAGTTCATCTCTAACTTTTACAATCTCAGCCCTATGGACACTTGGCAGGGTATGTTTGAAGATTTGGTAGCTAATAATTTATAACTTTACAGGACAAGAATGGTGATGGTTAGTAATTTCAGATTATACTTTCCATGTCCCAGATCGACTCTTCTCTTTTATCTACGTGCTATACATGTTGACCGACACCGCCCCTATCTCGAACAATTGTACCAACAAAGGGGGCAACAACACGATTGAGCATGATAATACAGGACAGGGCTGATATATAAATTCATAGGACAAATTACTAGCAAGGAGTTGGGTACCGTTATGCGATCCCTTGGACAAAACCCTTCCGAGTCTGAGTTGCAAGACATGATCAATGAGGTCGACGCCGATAACAACGGTACCATTGATTTCCCAGGTACGACAAAGCATAATATAGTCTATGACTCACAAAGCTGACCGCGTCAGAATTCCTCACTATGATGGCAAGAAAGATGAAGGATACCGACTCCGAGGAGGAAATTCGTGAAGCATTCAAGGTTAGTGTTTTATGGGTTATTGACTATCGCAAAGTTAATAATTTGTTGATATAGGTTTTCGATCGTGACAACAATGGTTTTATCTCTGCTGCTGAACTTCGTCATGTCATGACCTCCATTGGAGAGAAGTTGACAGATGATGAGGTCGATGAGATGATCAGAGAGGCTGATCAAGACGGTGATGGAAGAATCGATTGTATGAACAACTTCGCCAATGTCTCATTCCAAGTGCATCTGCTAATGATTATCTACAGACAACGAATTCGTCCAGTTGATGATGCAAAAGTGATGGAGCTTGCTTTTTTCGCGTGATCTTTTATTGCTGGGAGGGAGAATAGTCGGCGTACACATTACGGGTCTTTTGGACAGTCAAAATTCTCGTGGGCGCACGACTGGACTGGTTGACATTCAGTAGAGCGTTGCAGTTTTTAGTGACGTTGATGATCAATGATAATCCATCAGACATCTTATTGTCTAGTTAATACCCTTTACTAGAGTTTTTATCATGTTTTTTGTGAATTGTGAATGATGATAATATGCTGACAGGAATCAAGCCCATCGGCTAATTTGAGCCTCATGTCTTGAGATTCGTATTCGCCAGATTTCATAATTTAGAGACGACAGATCATGAAGTTGTTTCCCCCCTAAGTTTTCAACACTGTAAGCTACCTACTGTCAACTGTATTGTGGGATAGATCTTCAGGGGAATTTGTGGATTAGCAGGAATCAAATCAAGGTCCAATAGAAGTGGATACGGCCGTTTAACTTTATCTTTATTAGTAAGGTCTACCTCGTACTCTGTAGGTTAGGTTAGTTGAAGAAGAATGAAAGAATGAAAGAAGAAGGAACTCTCGGAAGAAAAGAAGACTATTAGTGACCTGCAGCTGGCTCTATTCCAACATACATCTTAAGTTTGGTGGTTGGTGGTTGTGGGTTGTTGGTAACTATCTAGGTAACTACTCTATTTGTATTAGATGGATAATTAAGGTTACATTGTGAAGATTAGGAAGTAGGTATTTATAAAAGTATTTATAGAAGTGGAAGGGATTATTATGATTACTGATTACTTTTTTTTAAAAAAATTTAATTCTTTTTAAATAACGTAACTTATGGTGAACCGGGTCATATGGGGAACCGGGTCACAAAATTCAATTCTCTCTATGTGATCTTGTTCTACGAGCTACACATTCATCCAATTCCAACTCTAAATCACTTGAACTACTCTCTGGCTCTTCTTCTTCAGTCTCCTCTTCTAATTCTTCAATTGGACGTTTACGTGGTCGCCCTCGTGGCTTTTTCTCCTTCGGTTTTTCCTCCGCCTCACATACCATTTTCAGTACTTCCTCACTACTAAAGACAAATTGACCTTGTAATTTGACTCTTTTGTCTTTAGTTCTCTTCTTTCGAGTCTCAATTACTTCCTGAGCATCAGCGAGCTGTTTCCGAAGTAGGGCTATCTCAGCATTTTGAGATTCTACAAGCCTAGTCATTCTCTTGGCATATCGACGAGTTGGTGATGCAAGAGAATCATTATCTGCTAGAGCTTTATTAAAGGTTTGATTTGCTTGCCTTAGCTCTGTCCCATCTGGAGGAGAGCTCCTGAGTATAGATAAGTCTAGATCTTGATTGGACATTCTCATTTGTGGAGTAGAAGGTTGCTGGGAGGAGTTAAATGGTAATGAATCGAGTACTTTTCGTGGGGCAAAAGGTACTAAACCAGCTCCTCTCCAACCAGCTTTAATATTAGAAGAATTCAGTGCTTTTTTTCTAATATTTTGAAAGAGTTCTACCCATTCAGCTCTTTGAATTCGCTTTACACCAGCTCGAGAATATCGATCGACCTCTAAAGCATGATATCGTTTCATTGGCCCATACACCGCAATATCAAGTGGTTGAAGCAAGTGGGAGCAATGAGGAGGTAATATAAGTAAATCGATTTCCTTCTCTATACAGAAAGCAATAAAGCTGCCTGTAATATGACTTGAATGGCCATCCATGATCAAAAGTCGAGGTCGGTCACCTGACACTTTCTTGGATTCTGGTTCGAAAACCCTTTTTAGCCATTCTAATCCATGACTATTTGAGGTCCATCCATTCGTACTCGTAGAAAACTGCCAGCTTTGAGGCATGTTCTTTGGAATCCATGCAGAATTCGTATTCTGAGCCTTGAAAATGATCATAGGTGATAGAGCCTTTCCAGCTGCATTGACACATTCAAATGCAGTTATCCATTCTTGCTTGCCAGCTGTAACTTTCCAATTCGATTTCTGAGTAGAATCGATTATAATACGCGTACTTTGAGTACTTCCAACTCCAAATCCGGTTTCGTCCATATTATATATATCATCTAATTCATACTTTCGTTCAATGAGATGTGTACGAAACGCATCAAACCAAGCCTGAATATTCTCTGGAGTTGCCTCTTTAGCCTGATTAGACTCTAATTGATGTGAATAGCATGTTTTAAGTTCTGGATGTTGTTTTTGGAATCTATAGATCCATTCGTGGCCTATAGGTGGAATTTCTGTCGAGGTAGGAATTCGAGATGATGCGACCTGAATGTGTCGAAGACGAATTTCGTCGGCCATTTCCTTCACCAATATAGGTGTAGCAGGGAATCCAGTGATGGTAAGTCGTGAAATCCATCGTACAAGAGTATTTTCTTCTGCGTTTGAAAGAATTTGAGCCATTTCGTGGGATTGAGTACGTGATTTCCTTCCAGCGACCCTAGCTATAAGAGTTGACTTAGGAACTTCAAAATACTCTGCAGCCTTTCTAATTGATTTAAAGTCCTTCAATTGAAGTGCAATAATAGCATTCTGTATCTTCTCTTCAATTTGAGAAGGCGTAAGAGGTGATTCGGTATGCATAGCAAAATTTGTTGGGGTTTGAAGTCAGTGATGGGCTAAATGTGACCCGGTTCCCCATATGACCCGGTTCACCATAAGTTACGTTATATATCTTTTTAAAAGTATTTTTTTTTGGAATATATATCTTTTTATATATACTTCTTTTAAACTTTCTATAAGGTTATCACCTAGGTCACTTATAATAAAGTAAGGAAGTACGCTACGGTACCGGAGAATATATGGGGAAGAGATCGAAAGTCCCAAGTTTAAGTTTAGAATCCGTACGGACCCCTTACCTCAGGATATGCACAGGACTCAATGATATCCCCTTGGCAGTCGGCAATCATCAAGTTCATGAAGAGGTGAGGAAAAACCTGGAAATGACATGTACTTTGTCACATTTTGATCTGATACATACATACATTCCTCAGCAATATGTAGATCGATTTCTTTTCTTTTCTTTTTCTTTTTCTTTCCTTATGAAATTACTTGTTTTTCGATTATATATCTAGAGTTCTATCCACTTCTTGATTATTTCGTTTGGAGTCTACGTTCGGTGTGGACTGGACTTGTTTCTTCAGATAGACTTTGGAGTTACAGATCAAGAGAACAAACCTCGGATGAAGGACAAAACTGTTGTCAAAGCATTCGAGTCAAATCCATCGTTGTAATCAGGTCGAACATTCAAGGGATGTAGTCAATTGGCACTTTTAGAGTTCAATTGACATATAACTTCTCCCTACTTCTCTTTTCTTCTTCTACCTTACTCTTCAGTTCTGCGAGCAGTAAATTCAGCAGCAGATATGCCGGCAATCATTAAAAGATGGAGATTAGCTTTCCTAGCTGCTGTGTTTATAATTTCAAGTCTGCATTATCTCCATTCGCGGCACAATATTTGGAATTATAGTGCGAATTATATACCTTCGATATCGAGACCACATATACCGGATGGGAAGATCCATTGGTCGAAATTGCCAGAACGATATCCAGTCACGTCATACATTCCTTTACCGACCGGAAAACCAAAGAAGATTCCGCAGATTCAAAGTGTCCCGCCCAAAGAAGACGCAGCGCAGAAAGAAGAGAGATTAAAGCGATTGGCGGCGGTAAAGGAGAGTTTCGTACACAGTTGGGAAGGGTATAAAGCGCATGCATGGCTGCGAGATGAGGTATCCCCGTTATCAGGATCGTGGAAAGATACATTTGGTGGCTGGGCCGCTACTTTGGTGGATTCTTTAGATACGTTGTGGATTATGGGATTGAAGGAAGATTTTGAAATTGCGGTGCAATCAATTGCAGAAATTGATTTTACGACGACGAATGAGAAGGAGATTAATGTTTTTGAGACGACGATTAGATATATGGGTGGGTTTTTGGCGGCGTATGATGTTAGCGGGGGAAAATATCCTGGGTTGTTGTTGAAGGCTGTAGAGGTTGCGGAGTTATTGATGAGTTGTTTTGATACCCCAAATAGAATGCCAATTCCTAGGTGGGATTGGAAGAAGTAGGTTTTATTTCCTGTATTTGTCAAGTAGATGACTGACCATGATAGATATCTAGAAGGAGAGGATCAAATAGCACCTAGGCGAGCTCTGGTTTCTGAACCAGGTTCTTTGACTCTGGAGTTCACTCGTCTTAGTCAGTTGACTGGAAACCCAAAATATTATGACGCTGTCCAGCGAATCTCGGATGAATTCGAGAAAAGCCAAAACTCTACTCGCTATCCCGGATTATGGCCTGTCAGTATTGACATTCAAAAGCTTCGATTTGACGAAGATACGATTTTCTCTCTCGGCGGGATGGCGGATTCTTTGTATGAATATTTCCCAAAACAATACATGATTCTCGGCGGACTTCTAGATCAACCCAAGAAAATGTACGAAAACTTCATCTCGGTAGCCCAAGAAAAAATCTTCTTCTCAATCTTAAACGAAAAGAACCAAAAAATTAAAGTCTCAGGAGATATCCGCATAAAAGGTATAGGCGAAAGCACTTACCCGGAACTCATGCCCCGCGGTCAACACCTGACTTGTTTTACCGGCGGCATGATTGGAATCGCTTCGAAAATCTTCAACCGACCCTCCGAACTTGCCTTGGCAGAAGAACTCACCAATGGATGTATATGGGTCTACGACAATAGTCCCAACGGGATCGCCCCTGAAATCTTCAGCGTGGTCCCTTGTCCCAAAAATCACGATTGCACGTATTCAAAGGAGAAATGGTACGATGCGCTCGCGGAGATCTATACGCATCCGATTACGAACACGAAGGCGGACACGGAGAAGAAATTAGATGGGATTGTTGAGGACAGGAGATTAAGTCCGGGGTTTACGGCCGTGGATGATCGGAGATATATTTTGAGACCGGAGGCTATCGAGAGTGTGTTTATTATGTGGAGGATCACGGGCGATAGGAAATATGTTGATGCAGCGTGGCGGATGTTTAGGGCGATCGAACGGGTTTGTAGGACGGAGATTGCGGCAGCGGCAGTGATGGATGTTACTATTACTGTGAAGAGTGTTGAGAAGGGAGAAAAAGAAGGAAAGGACAAGAAAGGAAAAACAAAAGATGAAAAAGAAAAAGAACATTTTGCGAAAGGCTTAAGTGATTTATCCGGGGAAGAAGAAGAAGAAGAAGGCGTACAACAATTAGATAGTATGGAGAGTTTCTGGTTGGCGGAGACGTTGAAATATTTTTATTTGTGTTTTGAGGAGTGGGATGTCGTGAGTTTGGATGAGTGGGTCTTGAATACTGAGGCACATCCTTTGAGGAGGGCGAGGGGGTGATAGAGATACATATATATACATACTTTTTCTTCTTCTTTTGGGTGGGAAGTGGGAGGTGAGGGAGGAATAGTTTTAGATATTTTCCTTTTTTTAGAGGGAGAATTAAGAATTAAGAATTCAAAATTTATTAAATTTATGAATCTTTGATTGTTGATTCTGAGAGAGGATGAGATAAGAATGAGAATGAGTTGTTTTGATGGTTATATCTATATATATTACAGTTGAAATAAGATGTGATTCAATTCATCATTGAATAAGTAAGTGATTAAAAAGAAGAGAAAAAAGACTTTATAATCTCAAGTGCTAATTGTGGTTTTGATTTGACTTTTTGTAGGATTTAAACAAGAGAGGGAATCGGTACTTTATAAGATTATACTAATGTCTTGATATAGATACTTTCAGTGGTTATTTATTAGTAATCTAGTATTTGTAGATAGAACATATCTATATATCTATATCTATAATACTCTCTACCACACAACGAAATTCAAATGAAGATAGTGCGAATGTATTCTTATATATGTATCGATCTGTCTGTCTGTAATCTTACAATGGATTGATCCACCCTCTAGATTCTATATTCGTGAAATAAACAGGGCTTCCCTACTACTCCTATGCCATGCGTATAGAATTTTTCTTCTCAGGAACTGGTTTATAACCAGGCCAGGCTATAGATATTCATCAAAGTGCTATCCCATCCCACCCCCATCCCATGCCATATCCGAGAATCCAAAGCGCCACGTGCATAAACCAGACAACTCCCCCCCCCCGCTGCACCACCTCAATTCCCAAAAATAGAACTTCGACTCGAATTCTCGAATTCATCAGTTAATATCCCTTCCTACCGACGAAGATTCATCTCCTTATCCACTTCAATATCAATAGTTTTCTCATAGAGTTAAACAACTCGTATCTAAATCCCCTAGATCTTCTTCATGGATCCAGCCCATATCAAATGCATATTGTAATACATCACCTGCACACCCTAATCCCAATTCCTCTTCTTGTTCTTCCGTCGGACTTTCATCCTGTCCATTTCCAGGCACCCAGTCTGGATGTAAAAGCCATCTTAATTCCTCAGTTTCTCTGGTCCATGCTTGTTTTCCCTGTTTTCCTCTTCCTCCTTTTGGCGCTACTTCTGTTAGGTATTCTATCAAGAAATATAACCATAGTACATTAGTATATGGCATGTATTCTTCCCATGAATGTGTTTTCTTTTTGATAGCATCGCGGATAGCTTTGTTGGGTGTGTTAGCGTTAGTGTTTGAGAGGCCTCCTGAGAATAGATAAGCGCGCATTCGACGGTAGGTATCGAATTGGATGCCGGCGATGGAGGAGGGTTCAAAGGAGGAAAAGACGGCAGTGTCGGATTCGAGGTTGTAGAAGACTGTTTCGGGGGGTGGAGATGGATTTGAAGGGGAAAGGTGAGGATAGATGGCTGCGCGGGAGAGACCATAGTCCAGGATTGTTATTTCTAGGCCCGAGTTGCCAAATTTGTGGGGGGAAGTCGGAGTTTGGGACTTGGATTTCGATTTCGGTTTTGATTTGGAGGTAGTGGCAGGAGGGGTATGTTCGAGGATACATATATTGTTTTCATGGAGATCGCGGTGCTCAAATTCATGTTCGATTTCTGCTCTTGCTAAAGCTATAACAACACCGAGAAATATGTCCCACAGTTGATCGACGTTCTTGATTGCATATTTCTCCAATACATGTCCTGCGTCACCAAGCTCAATGGCTAGGAACACTGCATGTTTGGAAATCTTGTTTGGATGTGGAAAATATGATTCTCCGCCGGCGTTCAAATGACCTTCATATGCTGTTACAAAATCGGCTGGTGGTTTTCCTTCCACTATATGTGCATCTTTGAACTTTACAAAGCCAGGAATTTCTGTAAGTGCATTCATAAGACGCATCTCAGATACAACGGTTTCAACTTTAATTGCGGTATCGGATCTTTTTGACGTAGGATCTGTAGGAACTTTGAGGCGGAGAAGTTTGAGAATTGAAGAGCCGACTGGGTTTGATATGCGAAATACTTCTGCATATGATGCTTCGGCTATTTTTTGAATACTAGAGCCAGGTGCTAGGACATCGTCCCACTTTTTAGTGGCTAGAGGATAGCCATTGTCCTTTTCGTAGGCATCGAGAAGAGGTGAGAGAGAGGCTGCGAGGCGGGGATTGAGTGGAGGTAGTGCGGGAGCAATTGGAAGGGGTGTTTGAGGAATTTGTACTTCGACTTCCGTTTCTATTGGGCCTAAAGGTTCTTCCACAGAAGTAGCTTCGCCCGCGGTAATATCCAAAGTCGTCTTTTCTAGGAGATTGGCGACATCATCAGGAGAAGCGTTTTGATTGGTGTTTTCATGAACGTCAACTGGGGTTTTATTAATCTCAACACCACTTTCTAGATTCGTCTTTTCGAGAAGAATTGTGACATCGTCAACAGATGCTTCGAGGTTGGTGTTTTCCAGAACATTGGTGATACTTTCAAGGTCAACCGATGGTGATTGTGGCCTTGGAGTTGAAATGGAACCTCCAATTTTGGAAGCAATTGGTTGAGTTGCTGATCCAAAGATGGCTACAGCTGCTGCACTGACAGCAGGGCGTTTCTTTCCATATTTCCGTGTCATGACACTGTAGGGAGTTAGTGACTGCCGTTCATTAATTTATTGCAAATAGATATAATGATGTAGCTGAATATCAAAGCCGTTGAGAGGGGGTTATATAGTTTGGGTTTTGAACCTTAGTCCCCTTTCAAATGCAAACTTGTGAACTTTCAAAAAGCAAAGAGAGCACTGGAACGGTGAATTTATACCTCTATAGTATAGGTAAGGCTTGAGTGACTACTCAAAATTTGATGTATTTGTCTTGATATTCATCTTGTTTGCCGTTTGTTTGTACTGACTTAATGAATATACTCACATAGCAATAATAAACAGTCTGGGATTCAACTCTGTGGTACAAAGTATCAAGTACTGAAGTCAATACTTGCAGAATCCAAAGATCAATATCGATTTGTAGCGGATAGCATTATTGGTTTATGGAAAACTTCAGATTGCCATATTCGTAGTGAGGGTAAACGTCGGAAAGTGGTTGCCAGGGGGATAAACACAAGACGGTGAGAATAGGCAGAATCTTTCAGCCTTATTTAATGCTTATTAATATAGTTAGCATGGATTAGTTAGCATGAATTTCGTAAGTTATTTACCCACAATCTCAAGCTTCGGCACGAAAGCTCCAGCTCATCAATTCAAGCGCAATCCCCCCAAAATGGCTGCATTATTGAATGGTCTCTTCGGAGGCTCCCAGCCATCTGCAGCTCCCGTTCAAGCTGGAGATTCTGGTAAGCATGCCCATCAATCAGGCTTTGAAGATGTACTAACTATATTTCCCAATAGACTTCGCGGATTTTGCTGGAGCTCCAGATCCAACTCCAGCGTTCTCCGCAGTCCCCTCCGCTGCTGAGTATACAGGACCAGCTGCAACTCCTACCGGAGCTGCAATTCCTTATACGAAATGGTACAATGTTCATGAGCGACATTCTCTAAGCGAGTTCAAGCAAGAAGGTATTATTTTAGGAGTGTTAATGATTATCATTTCCATTCACTTCTTCGGTACAGGCACGAATCGCAAGAAGGCGAAGAAATGGGTGAACGCACATGCATCAGTTCTACGCAAAGAATTTGCATTGGTTGGATTCGGAGGTCGCGCTCCAACAACTGAGGAAATCGAGAACGAAGAAAGTGCCAGGTCAATGGCTAAGCAACTCGAATTGCCCGAAGATATGTTGAAGGAAAAGTCCCCACAAGAGTACGCAACTTATGCGACTGGACGTCAAAATGTCGCATTTCTTGATGTTAATATCAAGCTTTTGAAGCGCTATAATCCTGTCGTACTTGCCATCGAGTACGGCTTCAGTCTCTTCTTCGACACTATGGTTACCCCCGTTGACCGCATGGAAGCTGTACTTTATCCCTTTGATGGGAGAGAGAATCTTACTGTCCCTGGTCAAGCTCCTGGCGCGGCTGAATTGCGCAAAGATACCAAGAGTACCTATGATAACTTTGTTTGGGCCATTGTAAACAAGGAGACAATGAAATCACTTCGTGATGACAGATATGATGTCTCGATCACTGGTACTAAGGATAGTGCTAAACTCCCAAACTGGGCTACTGTTATGAGTGAGAGTGCTGAGGTTACCGACTTTTTGCTTACTCCTGAGCTTATCAAGGCCGTTGAAATGGCTGGAGATTTACTTGAGCATTTTATCATCACGGATCAGCCAATTGATCAACCTATAAAGTAAGTGCCTCCAGTTTAATCTAGAAATGTCAATTTACTTACCTTAGTTATAGACTTGAGGATACTGTGCCTAAGAAACGCATCTATCTATCCATGAAGCTCCCTTCCAATGACGATTACTCTAAAGTCCTTCCTCTCTTTGAACACTTCCTCAGAATCACGGATCAACTTGCATCTGGTGCACACTTCCGTCCGGAAGTCATGCGTAAAGTACGCCAGACTCGTGAAGATACAATCAAGAAACTCCAGAAAGCGGATGAAGAGGAGAAAGCCGAGGAGCGAGCTTTAGAACGAGAGAAGGCCAAGAAGTTGAAGAGGGATCTTGAACTGAAGGGTCTTGATGCTAAGGCACAGAAGAAGTACCTCGAAAAGGAAAAGGAAAAGGAGATGAGAAAGGCTCAGAAGAAACAAACTCAAAGAGGATAATTTGTCTATATTATGATTTATATGTTACGTTAATGTATACAGGTATGGCAAAATGGTGGGTTTGGGCTCGGGGATCGGCGGCGGGGGCGGGGCATGGGGACAGGTGAATGAATTGTATGATATCAATCAAGCACAAAGAGGTAGATATAGTTCTTATGATTCCCTTGAAACAATCAAAATTATCAACCACTTGCTAGACAAGATGGCTCTAATCATGTTCAGGCACTTGTTGCTTTTGATGCTTACATAATTGTGCATATTACATAAGCAGATGTTCCAAAGACATTGAGCTAATCTTGCAAATTGTTACCTGAATATACAATCCTGATTCACCCATCATTTCTCCCCATCCTATGCCGGCCCGCTTTTCAGTGTTTGGATGTCCGAACAAGATCTAAAAAAGCAAAAAAAGAACCGAAAACTTTTAAAACTCATCTGACGGGATCGAATGTTGGCTTTTGTATGTCTGAGTCGAAGCTGATCATTATGAAATATGATAGGAGGCTACGTCTCATACTGTGCGAAGCAAACACCTGTCATCCTCGAGGAAAACTTGTAGTCTTCTTCAACAACTTCTTGACGGCATCTCCTAGAGATGCTTTCCCACTTGGCACTTCCTCAATTAGCACTTCCTCACTTGGCACTTGAGCTCTGTAGTAAGCCCCAGTTTCAAGCCCAAGCTTTTCCAAAATATCCCCCACACGAAGTTCTTCCCTCCTCGTCTTAACCAATTGTCGTAGGTATGGATCGAGTTTGTCGGGATCTGCAGCTGCAGATGCTTGGACTAGTCCTACACATGTTCGAATCCATTGTGTTACTCGCTCCATATCAGTTGTTGCCTCATGCTGGCGAAACTCGATGGTGCGTCTGATACTTCCTTCATAGTATTTTTTTTGCAAGTTAGTGAAGTTGTAGGCACAGTCGGCGTCCTTCATGGTGTCGAGGAATCCCTCTACCATTGGAGGTGCTCTTTTCAAGATCCAGTCTAGTACCTCGTCCTCCGGGTCAGATGATAGTGATCCGATCTCGAACCATAATTTAGAGCAGTAATGAAAGCTCAGACAGGTTGCATTGTCTATGCGATGAGGAGGGTGGATTGTCTCAATCCATTTCTCTGTGGTCCAGAGAATACCCCACAGGTTTCTTAAAGTTGGGACATCGAAAGCATCAACCCCGTTGCCGACATGGACGTGTACTCCCATCGAGTCGTTGATGACAACTTTATAAGTGGATTCGATTTCCTCCCACACCCTTTCAACTTCTTTAAGCGCCGCTTTGCTGAAATAATAGACGGGAGATTTAAGTTCGATCTTATGATAGTCATAGATCGTTTCATCTGGGCAGCTTATACTAGAGTCCGTTCCAACCATCCACTTGTCGGCCATCCAAGGTGTATATCCACGCTCTCGACATTCCGGAGCTTCCATATGTGCAGCAGATAACCCAACACAACTTAGCCTGTGAACAATATCTTCATATACACAAAGACGTCCCTTATATCTATATGAAATTTCCTCAAGTGGCATTTTCCCGGGGGGGCCTTTGCCAAATTGTGCTGGTCTAGGATCATAGTCCAATGGTGGTGAGTTGATGGCACGAGCAACGCCGTAGACCTTCCGGTCATCTTTTGGTGTTGGGTTTTTGCATATATCCCTGAGAGTACCAATAGCCATCTCAAATTCCACGCCGAATGTTAACCGTGGCGATTTGCCCGTGGACCCTGCTTTTGGATAGGTGTCACTGAGTCTTAGATTCGAAACGTCAAGAGTCTTTGCGTCTAGCTTCGTCTCGAGATTGACCTCTGTCATATGAGTCGCTGGATCTCTCTTACCACCAGTAGAAGTCATGTTGATCGAGTGATATTCCTTCCCACCGAATTTCCTGTGGTATGTCTGTGCTGCGAAATGTGTCTAAGTGTTTCAAAGGGTCGGACCAAGTGGATAAGGAGCGCGACTTCTCGGAATAGGAGGTGAATTTTCGCTCTCGATCTATTTTTTTCTCGATTTAGAAATATGGTTCGGTGGAGACTTCAAACTTTCCAAAAATAAAGCGTATAGTAGATTAACGGTGCGGAAAGGTCGTCGGTGATAGTGTCTTTGCTTCTTCTGTCTTCGTGTTAAACAGCCGTTGTCTGAAGCGTGACATTGAGGAAAAGACGTTTTTTTGAGTGTTTTGGCTGAAAAGTGAGAAGTCGATCTGCAACTGTTATGCTCAAAATCTTCTTTAACCAAATAATGAATTCTTGGTTGAATAGCTTTCGACTAGCACGATAATTTTCAAGAGGGAAGTTCTTTTTATTTCCAAGGCAGTTGTGTGCGATTCTTTCTTAATTTTCCAAGTGGAAAATTTCTTGACAGAATTTATACTGCAAAAGTGTTGCTTTCTTGAATCATTTTCTGTATTTCTTGTCTAATTGAGTCATCTTTTGTATTTTCAAAATAAGGTTTTCTTACCAAACTCGGCAGGACAGTCACTCAATGCCCGGCGGCCTCGACGGCATACTTAAATGTTCGAATCTCAGGCTTTTTTGCGCAACCAATGTTGAATCATTCAACCATGGCATTTTTCTCAGACAAATAGTTTTCTTGTAGTCACCTGGGTTTGTGAATGCGTCTTCTTTAATAATAAAAACGCCCGTCGGCTTCGCTCATGGAATTTCTTCTTCGAAAGATCAAACTCATCTCCACTCGTTGACCTGGTGAAAACCATAACTCCCAATCATCCTCCACTCTGACATCTCGTTTAGTAGCAGAGTCTTGAATAGCAAAATCACCATTTTCAATTTTGGACGCTGCTTGACCGATTTTGACAAAATTTATCTTCAGCACAGTGAGGAATGCCTTTACTAGTCAGCGCAGCACCTAAATTAACAATTCTGTGGGTCATTTATTTACCTCCTTCGATCGTACGAATTCCAAGTAGAAAGGAGTATGTCTACCCAGAGCGTCTATAAAATAGACCGGCTGTTGGCGATCTACCTGGCCGGGTATTCGCGTGATTACATAATGGATCTCGAACACCATTTGGAAAATCCTGAGGTTCGTTTTCCTATATATCTGTTATTGCGTTGGCCGTTAATCTTGTGCCTTGGAAGGCTAACATCACTGTACTTTTGATCTCTGAAGTGGCGTCCAAGATTCGCTTCCCCAGCATGAGACCACTATACAATGTTAAATGTGCCAATTAATTATTGGATTACAAGCAACCTTTGAACACTTGCAGAAATTTCCGAAAGCCGTCGCATGTAGTCAAAATATCCATCCTGGATTCGACCTGCAAGAGTTTGGCATCGTGAGGCTTGATTCTTTTCATTTCTGGCTATCGAGGCCGTAAGATAAGTTAGGTCTGTTTTACATCAAGCTTCCGATAATTGACACTACTTACAATTGTATCGTTGTAATCAACAACTGTATCGATTATGTGTGGCCAAATCGGCCTTGAATTTCATCACATCATCGCTCTTGCATGTAGCTCATACAATCTTCATCCAGCCAGGCTTCAATTTCAACCCAGAGTCGCCATTTTGTAAATGAGGCTGATACTTTTGGATCTTCTTCTAGAAATCATCAATAGTTACTTGGCAGCAAGCAGCTTTTGCAATGCGATCCCTTCCGCACGTTGCGTATCATCGAGTTCCAATCTATTAACTCGTCTTAGAGCATCCTCCAGAGCGTCGAGTTGTCGTACGGTTTCGCGATATTCAGAGCTTGAGTTACCACTTTCGCGGAGGGCATCAATAACTGTGGCGACTAGATCAATAGCAGCGATGAAATCGCCGAGTGAGAAGCCGAATCCGATAGACATTTGAATGAATCAGTTTTCGGGAAACTGCTTGATGGAATGTTTTGAAATCTGATGCTAGAAACTTTTCTGGGGTGGAAAGATCGAGAAGACATTTTGGAGCAAGTGGGGTCGACGAGGCTTGTGAAACATTACAGTGCATGATATCTTTATGTGTTACAATGATTGTTGATGGATTGTCTGTGGATGGGGTTTAGGGAATATTGTAGGAGAGGACTGAAGTTCAAGAGAGGATAATGATATATCAAGTCCTCAATGATTAAGATTAGGAAGAGGGCGGGGAAAAAGAGTTCTTGAGATGGGGATTGTTTGGGGGGGGGATTTATGGAATGAGTGGATTTCTCGGATATATCGTAAATGATCTATCTAGATCTAGACACTCGAAACGAGCTGGGAGATATACTCGACTTTTCCCCACATATATTTTTACGTTAATTAGTTGCTTTTGTAATTTCTTCACGTCAGATCACCCATAAACTCAGTAATTACTGGTTTACATTTACAACAATTTGCAGTGTATAATTTGATTAAAAGGACGAGGAAAATTGCTTATAATTGTATTTAATGGATTACCCTATCATCTCCAGAGAATAGCAAGGACGAACAACCGGAATTGTGCTATGAGAAAGGGTGCTCAATGCTCACTTCCGAATACACCAAAATCACCAAATTCCCTCCATGATACGTCCTTGCCCTATAATTAAGCGACAAATTTGGCAATCTATGAAGCGAGGCCTGAAGCGAAGTGTGAAGCGAAAAGTGATGCGGCAGAAGTGAATGGTGTGGCGCGGAAACCATAGTGGCTGTGCCGGAGCTGGAGGCCCTAGATTGTACTGGGGACGGAGATGGGAGTGTTAGTTGATGGTTTTGTGCGCGCTTGGGGTGGACGGCGGGAAAGCTTGGAGGGGGTGCGAGAGGAGTTAGGAAAGGATGGAGCTGTCGCTGGATGGAACTGATGTGATGACTCGGGGCGGAACATCAACATGTGAATGCAGTGGAGAAGATCTGCTCGCGATGTCGAGGCGGCATATTGTGGGAGCGAGGCGAACTGCATTAATATCTAGGTCGGCCTTGATTCGAAGTAGGAGTTGCTCTAGAAAGCGGAGTTTTGAACTTGAAGTCCCAGTTAGGCGGAGCTTATTATGGCACAAAGTGCTTAGTGAGGTGGTACTTGTGTGCATTGCCAACAAAGATTTGTTTAGGATGAAAATGTCAGATTTCCGGAGAGATACTAATAAGACTGATCGATGTATATGTATTTTATCAATGAGAAGGCGGGGTATTTAATAGTCCGGATTATAATTTATGGGTCTTCGAATCATTCAACCTAATTAGAACGTTCAGATCAATTGAAAGATTGAATTGTCCTCAAATTTGTATAAATTCTGAAACATTAAATACAATTGAAATCTTCGACTTGTTTGAAACAATAAATCATATTCAAAAGTTTAAATGTTCTCAAAAATTGAAAACTCGACTACTAATTTGTTAGTCCGGAGTACTGGACACTTTACCGTGGGGATACTTAAACACTCGTTGATAATCACCCTGAAAATACTCGAAATATTTGAACGGTGCTATTGCCTTTCTGTTATCTTTCATCCAGATCATTCTATCTGCAAAGCTTTTGCCGTTGTCCATCATTTATTCCTGGCATACAAGACTGCTTGTGCCTTTAGCGGGGAGCATGGTTGCAATGGTCACTTGAGACTCAAATAATTAAATGTGGCGATGTTGCAGCAGATTCATTAACAATTGGGATAATGGAGGTACTGATCGTTCATCTGTTCAGGACTTTATAAATCTCTGCCTCTCCCAAATTCCCAAATCTTTTGTAAAGGTTGACCATAAATCATGATTTTCATTGGAGCGCGGGGCATAAGGAATTTATCCATAATCCGACAAGTTTTGCATCCACTTTAATGCCATCCACACACAACAAATTTGACATCGAGGACTCCCTGATGACTAGCCACTTTTGGTTCGCAAAAAAGTGTTGCAACCGGGTGTGCATGTTTCCCACGTATGCCTGGGTGAGAAGTAGATTTTGTACACATCTCTATTGATACATGCCGAATTCGGATCCTGCAGCTGATGCAACCCCTCTCATCAAAGCTTTTATTCCATGTTAACCACGGCTCCCAATTCCTTCAATGTCGCAATGATCTTCTCGGCCTCCTCCTTTGGCACACCCTCCTTCATCATCTTTGGCGCACTCTCGACGAACTTTTTGCTATCCACCAAACTTAATCCCAGCATGCTCTTGATCTCCTTAATAATCTTAGGTTTTGCCCCGGCATCAAATGAAGCCAACTTCAGGTTGAACAAAGTCTTCTCTTGTTGTACTGGGGCAGCATCCTCTTCCTCAACTGGCGCAGCGACTGGGGCAGGACCAGCAGCGAATCCTCCCATTGGCATATCGGGAATATTTAGTCGTGACTAAAAAATGAGCTGATCAGCAACCGGCCCAGAGTTCTTCAAACACATGGATTTGAAATCGATGACTTACTTTCAAACTGGCAACTAAGTCAGCTGTCTCTAATAAAGTCAATTGACTGATCTGGTCCACAATCCCGGAAATCTTTGGGCTCGCGGCAGCCGCCTCTGTTGATGCCCATCGTGCTGAAGGATTTCTTCTCTGTGCAAATGAAGCTGTGGACACGCGGATGGAGGATGAAGATCGGAGAGATCGGACGCAGCTGCGGGCTGCGGATTGGCAAGACAACGACATCGTATGTGGATATGGGAGGCGATATAATATTCCAATCTATAATCATTGATGAGGACTTTGTAGACTTTCTGCATTGTGGAGCTAATTTTTTAGCGTATCGGCAAAACGTCGGGTCTATCAAAAAAAGTTGATTGCGATAAAGAAAAAAAGTTCGAGATAGCTTCATGAAAACAAACACTTGATATTCTACTCGAGTACCATTTTCATGATTGAACGAAATGGAAGTTGTTCAAAATGGCAATAGGCCTGATATGGTCATGGAGGTTAAGCAACAAGCAAACTTGCCAGAAGAAATTCTCGAAATCGTTCAACTTCAACAGTCCCCTCACTTCCTCGAAACTCTCGCCATATCTGCGCTGAAGCCCAAACAAACTCTCAAATTATTCACATATTTTAATACCTTAATCGCGGACTCAGCTGCAAGATGGGTCAGCAACTCACATCGTGGTGCTCAAAAACTCGAAATAATTGAAGCATTTTCACGAATACTATATCTTGCGCCACACCTTACTACCTTTCTCGAAAAATACCTTTTCGAAACTACACATTCCGCAGAGTATGGCGTTTCTCGTAGTATATTTTGCTTGCGAGATAGTGCAAGTGCGTTGGATAATGGAATGTCAGATTTGGAGCTGCAGCGCATTTTGTTGGCGACATGGAGACTTCTGAATTTCGACAAACAAGCCTACTCCGGAACGATTTCAGGCTCCACGATACAAAGTCTCCTCGTGCATAAGGATATAGCGGTACGATATCTTGCAGTGAGGATCTTCTGCCAGCTTCAGTTCGCGTCGGACGATAGACTGGACGCAATGGTTGCGAAACATGTTGGAAATACAAGGGCAGTAATGGGAGATTTCGACGGCGAATTGGTGGACTATGGATTTCTTAGTATATTCGAAGAAAAACGGCTGAAAAATGCTGCTTCGGAACTAAGAACATGGGCAGGAATGACCCAATCCCAAAAGCAAACCCAGGAGTTTTCACCACTTGTGGTGCAATATTCAGATGTTTTGTTACCTCGTCCAAACGGTCATCCTTCCCAGTCATCCAAGCTCATACCAACAATCACAACTTCGCAAAATAGGGAGTCTTTTGCTAAGGCCCTTATGTCTTCAGCACCCATCTTACTCCACGGATTAGCAGGTGCAGGAAAGACCTCTTTGGTCAATGACTTCGCGCGTGAACTTGGGATGGATTCAAGCATGGTCACACTTCATTTAAACGAGCAGACTGATGCAAAAATGCTTATTGGAATGTACGCTACAGGATCTACACCCGGATCTTTCACCTGGAGAGCAGGCGTTCTGACCACTGCTGTTAAGGAAGGGCGTTGGGTGTTTATCGAGGATCTTGATCGAGCTCCAAATGAAGTTATTAGCGTTATACTGCCCCTCGTGGAGCGTGGCGAGCTTCTCATTCCTAGTCGGGGCGAAACCATAAAGGCCAAGGCAGGGTTTAAGCTACTTGCGAGCATTCGAACGTCGCTCAATGTAAGCGGGGGTGAAATTCCACCAGCATTACACATGCTTGGAGCACGCATGTGGCAGCGTGTAGCCATTCTGATGCCAGCTCAAGACGAGTTCCGTGAAATCATCGAAGGCACCTATCCAGTCCTACGTCACTTTTTACCCGGGATTATCAGCGTCTACGAACGACTCTATAATCTTTCCGTAAAACCTTCACTTGCATCCAAAAATCGTACGTTGTCAGGACGTCCGATAAGCCCTCGAGATCTTTTGAAATGGTGCCGAAGATTGGCGAGTGTTCTTACATCATCAGGTTCTAAGACTGGCAGTGAGCCTATCAGTGACAGCACGAAGTATGAAATGTTTTTAGAAGCGGCCGATTGTTTTGCAGGAAGTCTACAAACTCAGGATGCACGAAGGTCGTTGATTTCTTGCATTGCGGAGGAGATGCATGTCGATCCCCAGACGATGGAACATTTTCTAGATGCTCATGTCCCACGTTACGACGATGGCGAAAATGATCTTTTGATAGGTAGGGTAAGATTATCCAAGAAAAAAACCAGCCGTGTTACCAAGCCTATTAAAAAGAGCCGTCCCTTTGCGAACACAACTCATGCCAAGAGATTACTGGAACAAGTTGGAGTAGCAGTACGAATGTCTGAGCCAGTCTTGTTAGTGGGAGAGACTGGTATCGGTAAAACTACTGTTGTACAACAGCTTGCGGATTCATTGGGATTCAAGCTCACCGCTGTTAATTTGTCTCAACAAAGTGAAGTCGGTGATTTGCTCGGAGGCTTCAAGCCAGTAAATGTCAGAAGTCTTGCAATTCCATTGAAAGATGAATTTGATGATCTCTTTACATCAACAGGGATCTCCGCCACCAAGAATCAAAAGTACATCGATCAGCTTGCGAAGTGTGTTGCGAAGAGCCAGTGGAGTAAGGCATCGAAATTGTGGCGTGAAGCTCCCAAAATGTTCGAGAAGATCATCTCAGAACTTGCCAAAAAAGAAGAGGCAAACATGCGCACAAATTTAGAGCAGCCAACGAAGAGACGAAAAACGGAATCGAAATTACAGTCATTACTGAAATTGAAGTCTCGTTGGTCAAGGTTCTCCCAAAGCTTAGATCAATTCGATATCCAGTTATCCGCTGGCTCTAAAGGCTTTGCTTTCTCTTTTGTTGAAGGTAATATTGTCAAAGCAGCTCGCAATGGAGAATGGGTGCTCCTAGATGAAATCAACTTAGCATCGCCGGATACACTTGAGAGCGTAGCAGATCTCCTTCATGGTGGTACTGGTTCTCCCTCGATACTTCTTTCTGAGACCGGTGAAATTGAGAGAATTCAAGCACATCCGGACTTCCGCATTTTTGGTGCCATGAATCCGGCGACAGATGTTGGAAAACGTGATCTTCCCATGGGGTTGCGTTCGAGGTTCACTGAACTCTACGTGGATAGCCCAGACAAGAACTTGGACGACCTTTTAGCTGTTATCAAGGCATATCTCAAAGGTACAAGTAGCAATGATGATAGGGCTGCCCACGATGTAGCACGTCTCTATATGAACACAAAACGGCTCGCCGAAGAGAAGCGAGTGGTCGATGGCGCAAATGAAGTACCGCACTTCAGTTTGCGCACGTTGACTCGCGTTCTTTCTTACGTCACGGAAATCGCTCCATCCTATGGCTTGCGCAGAGCGTTGTACGAAGGTTTTGCCATGGGATTCTTGACTCTTTTGGATCGAGAATCTGAAAAAATGCTCATGCCTTTGATTGAGCATCACCTACTAGATAGCCATGGCAACCCTCAAGCTCTATTGGCTCAAACACCAAAACACCCAGATGATGGAAAACAGTATGTACGATTTATGAACAAGAAACGAGATCGTCAGTATTGGATGCTTCAAGGCTATGAAATTCCCCAAGAGCAACCTCACTACATTATTACGCCGTTTGTCGAGCGCAACATGCTCAATTTGGTCCGTGCAACTTCAACTCGTCGCTTTCCAGTCCTGATTCAAGGTCCAACTTCGTCCGGAAAGACTAGTATGATTGAATATCTTGCTAAATTTAGTGGTAACAAGTTTGTGCGTATTAATAACCACGAACATACTGATCTGCAAGAGTACTTGGGCACATATGTCTCTGACTCGGATGGAAAGCTGCGCTTTCAAGAAGGTTTGCTTGTCCAAGCTCTCCGTCAAGGACACTGGATTGTTCTTGATGAACTCAATTTGGCTCCGACCGATGTTTTAGAAGCCCTTAATCGTCTGTTGGATGATAACCGTGAACTTCTCATCCCGGAAACGCAGGAGATCGTTCGTCCACATGAGAACTTCATGCTTTTCGCAACACAGAATCCTCCCGGACTTTATGGTGGCCGTAAAACCTTATCACGAGCGTTCCGTAATCGTTTCCTTGAGTTACATTTCGATGACATTCCAGAAAATGAACTTGATTTCATTCTCGAGAAACGAAGTCAAAAGGTTGCGCCATCAGACTGTCGAAGAATTGTCGCAGTGTACAAGGAGCTTTCACGCCTTCGACAATCGACACGTCTTTTTGAGCAGAAGGACAGTTTTGCTACCCTCCGTGATCTTTTCCGTTGGGCGTTGCGAGATGCCGAAAATCGGGAACAGCTTGCTGCTAACGGTTATATGCTTTTGGCTGAACGTGTTCGCAACTCAGAAGAGAGGGCAGCAGTCAAGGAGATCATAGAGAGAATTATGAAGGTCAAAATTGACATCGACGACCTTTACAGCAACAGCCTTGCAGAGATCAAAGCCTATAATGCAACCACTAACTCACAAGGTGTGGTTTGGACCCAAGCGATGCGCAGACTCTACGTCTTAGTCGCTCATGCTCTTCGCAATAATGAGCCAGTGCTACTTGTGGGTGAAACAGGATGCGGTAAGACTACAGTATGCCAGATGCTAGCTGAAGCCTTTGGGAAAACTCTTCATATTGTAAACGCCCATCAGAATACCGAAACGGGAGATTTAATCGGAGCGCAAAGGCCAGTACGAAACAGGGCCGCTGTCTTGGAGCAACTTAAACAAGATCTTAAGCAGTTACTGAATGGGGTTGGTCAAGAACAAAAAGATTCTGAGGATCTTGATTCTTTATGGGCCGCATACAAATCTTTGCCGGAAACAACTATTTCTCAGATACCAACTGAGCTGTCATCGCGGATTCAACTCAATCAAATCAAGGCCAAAGCACTTTTTGAGTGGTCTGATGGAAGTCTTGTGCAGGCATTGAAAGAAGGGCAGTTTTTCTTGCTTGACGAAATATCACTCGCAGATGATTCGGTCTTGGAAAGACTTAATTCTGTCCTGGAGTCTCATCGAACAATTTTGCTCGCAGAGAAGGGTGTTGAGGACTCTTTTGTTCAGGCTGCCGAAGGATTCCAGTTTTTCGCTACTATGAATCCTGGAGGTGATTATGGTAAAAGAGAGTTGTCACCTGCTCTTCGAAACAGATTTACGGAGATTTGGGTTCCAGCCTTATCAGACCATGCAGACGTCATACAGATTGTGGGAGCCAAGCTGAAGCCGGATTTGAAACAATTCTCTGAGCCTATGGTCAAATTTGCGGAATGGTTTGGTGAAACATACAGGTCTACATCCTCGACTTCGATATCAGTTCGTGACATTTTGGCATGGATCAAATTCATGAATGGATGCCCTACTGCCGATCCCTATTATGCTGTTCTGCATGGTGCGGCTATGGTATACATCGATACCCTTGGTGCAAATCCGGCTGCTCTCTTGGCAATTAATCCGGAAACAATTCAAGAAGAACGCGCGAAATGTCTCCAGCAATTGGGCAGACTACTCAATCATGATGTCAGTACCATATACTTCATGTCAATACAAATTCAGGACCAGGATAATCATATTAGTATCGGTGGCTTTTCTGTTCCAAAACAGGCTGGCTCGGATAGTGACCCAGGTTTTGCATTCGATGCCCCGACGACGAAACTTAACGGCATGCGGGTGCTTCGCGCCCTTCAAGTTCAAAAGCCGATACTCATTGAAGGTAGCCCTGGTGTTGGTAAAACGACTTTGATTGCTGCCTTAGCACGTGCATGCAACAGACCCTTGACTCGTATCAATTTGTCCGAGCAAACTGACCTTATGGACTTGTTTGGATCAGATGTGCCTGTTGAAGGTGCTGAAGCTGGACATTTCGCATGGCGCGATGCCCCATTTCTTCAAGCAATGCAACGAGGAGAATGGGTACTTCTTGATGAAATGAATCTTGCCTCTCAGTCGGTTCTTGAGGGTTTGAACGCTTGTCTTGATCATCGTGGGGAGGTTTATATTTCAGAATTGGACCAAACATTCAAACGACATCCCAACTTTTCTGTTTTTGCGGCTCAAAATCCTCATCACCAGGGTGGTGGTAGAAAGGGTCTCCCCAGTTCTTTTGTCAATCGATTTACTGTTGTATATGCTGATGTATTTAGAAACGACGATATGAAACTAATCTGCAAGCATAACTTTCCTTCCATGCCACAAGAATCAATAACGACCATTATTGATTTCGTCACACGACTAGAAGACGAAATCGTACACAAGCGGAAATTCGGCTCCCAAGGCGGCCCTTGGGAATTCAATTTGCGAGATATCCTTCGATGGTTGCACTTGTTAACATCATCAGCCCCATTTCTCACTAACAGAGGCCCAGCCGATTTCCTCAATTTAATATTCCGACAGCGTTTCAGAACTATTAAGGACCGAGAAGAACTGGATGGTATTTTTGCGCAAGCATTTGGTTTTGATGTACCATTTCGTCAATTTTTCCACAACATGAGCTCAACTGCCTACCAGGTAGGAATAGCGTATATGCCAAGGCATACACTCTACCAGCGCATTCCATTTCCAAAAGTCGACCCTGTTAACCGTCTTCCGGAATTGGAATCAGTAATTATGTGTATCCAGCAAAATCTACCTTGTATCCTAGTAGGATCATCAGGCTCAGGGAAGTCTACGATTCTTGAGCATGTTGCAGCAGCCAGTGGCAAATCTCTCACTGTATTTCCCTTGAACGCAGACATTGACACAATGGACCTCGTAGGTGGCTTTGAGCAGGTTGATCCACAACGAGCCGCCAGCAGATTTCTTCAAGAGCTTCTTGAGTTCATGGAAAGTCGTGTATTAGGTACACTTCCTGAATATGTTCCCGATGACGCAATCAAAGTTCTCGATATTCTGAGAAAGGATACTATGAATTCATCTTTTTCATTCCAAGAGATTTCCCACCACCTCCGACAGCTGGAAAAGGCAAGCTCATTACCAGAATTTGGGACATTGGCGGGGACTTGCGAAACTTTCGCAAGCCGCCCTATGGCCGTCGAAAATGCTAGGTTTGAATGGGTAGATGGTGTCTTAATCAAGGCATTGGAACAAGGAAAATGGTTGGTGCTTGATAATGCTAATCTATGCAGTGCTTCTGTTTTGGACAGACTGAACTCGTTACTTGAACCAAATGGATTCCTCAGTATTAATGAACATTGTGGGCCAGATGGTGAGCCTAAGATTGTTAAACCCCATGTCGATTTCCGAATTTTCTTAACTATGGACCCTCGATTTGGGGAGTTATCTCGCGCCATGAGAAATCGTGCCGTGGAGATTTTCCTCGAGCCACTAGCCCCGGAGATTGAATCTTGTAAACTCACAGAGTTCTCTATTCGACCAGAAGCATCACTTGAGAGATATCGCCAGGTATCAAAGATTCTGAGCCTCGGAGATTCCAATTCCAGCCAGGCAGATCTTATTAATAGTATTGCCCTGGATAACCTGGCTTGGTCCGACCTGCCTCTTCTTACAAGATTTGCTGAAAGCGTGGTCCGGAGTCTTCAGCAGCAAGGGCTACCTACTGCAAAATTAACAACGGTTTCCCAACAATACATGCAATTGTACCAATCCGAAGATTGCCGTGAGCTGAGAAATGCAGTGGGAGATTTATTGAATGGAGTTGCGAAGAAGACCATGTTTTCCGCAGGCTTCGGTGACGCACAGGTTAGTGACCGTGCAGTACCTTTCATAGTTAAACAATGTACTGATAGCACAATTAAAACATGTAGATCATCCATCCTCTCCAAAATTCGCCAATGGTGCCATTACTGCAATCTACGTCCAATCAATCGCAGGTTTATTGGGTTGCAGCCTGTTTAGAATACAAGCTCCAGATCGCTGCTGCATTAGAAGCACACCAAGAACAAGAATCCGTCATCCCAACCCTCAAACCTTCCCAAATGAACCGCCTCCAACGATCCATAGTCAGTGACAGAGTAGCCTCAGTAGCAAAAGATTCCACCGTTCGAGTCTCACACTTTTTAATGCATACACTAAAATCCATCAACTCCTATCTGAATGCTCACGTCATGGAAACTGATCATTGGAAGGTAAGTGCTCAAAATGACATCTTTATGTGCTGCCTCTGACCCCAAATTAGTTCCGAAAGCAAACAATCACATCCCTTATTCGGTATTGGTGGAGTACCTTCAACCTTGTCACTGCATCGACATTTGAAGAAGCAACATTCCAGTCTCATTTAGCTATTGGAAATACAGTCTTGGAAGGACTAGTCAAAGAGAGCCCTCTAGCCGATGAACAGGATTCAATTATCAAGGGTTTCGTTTCAGACCTACAGGTGAACTTTGCTTCAGGATTCAAGTTGGCAACAGGACTAAGCATGGAGCTTCTATGGAATAAACTTCGGCCTGTGGTTGCTACCAACTTTGAAGTCATGCAAATCGTGGAGCAAATGGAAAAGTTGGCCGTAAGATTTGACGCCTTGCGATGGAGAGCTTCAATCTCAGTTGCCGAGCTTGGAAGCATCATGGCGTCCTTTGTCAAAGCACATCAGCTTCTTCTTTCGTCGGATGTGGACGGAGCCGCTCTTATTAAATCTTTAACATTAGAGCTTGACAACCTCGAAAAATGTGTTGATGCGGATGAGGAGAGTCCACGGCCATTCTTGCATGATCAGTTCGAAGCTCTGAGGCAATTTCAAGTCCTTGCAGCTCTTGCATCCAATAACCAACCGGGTGATATCGTTGACATCGAGACTGTACTTGCGGATCATCCAATAACTTCACAAATGCGTCTCAGTACATCGAGCCCAACTTCATGGCTGCTACAAAATATCGACTACCTATGGTCAGGAGAACACGGCCTCCAACCTATTTCAGGCAGCTTTTCGACAGATTTCTTGCATCAAATGAACGTCATTGGTGAAGTGGACCTCAAATCTCTTAGGTTGCTTGAGTCCGAGCTGCCTGTCATGGCGGAAAAGCTTGCGAAGTCAAGCGCAATCTTGTCAAGCAGCCAATTGACAGCTATTAACAAAGTCCTTTCAAATCTCATGATAGGCATAATTGGTGCGCATGGTGAGAAAAGTTCAAATGGCCACCTGAAGAGAAAAGAGGTCTTCGCATTGCAAGCTAGCAGTAAAACCTGGCAAAGTATTACCTTGGACAACTTTTTTGAAGCAGTTTCCGCCCATCAAGCAAAACATTCTGATGGTCAACCATTGATCGATACCGATATGAATTCTGACATTGATAATGCAATGTTCGCCGTGGAAGCTGCAAATAATTCAACTCATTCCAGGATGCAGTATTCGGCTCTCGCTTGGGTTCATTTTGCTGTGGGCTGCATCGCTCTGTACGTTCCCGATCGAGCATTTGATCCAGATAAGAGACAGCGACTTGAGCGACAAAGGCACGAAGAAGTAATTCAGGAATTGGGAGATAAGCTTGATGCCCTTCATAAATTTGAGCGTCTCTTCTCTGGCCAAGAATCGAACCTTCGCTGTCAGCTTATAGAGGCAGAAATAGCAGAGGTTGGTGAGCCGCCGGAAGCATCGCAGCAAGTCTACCGCCCGGAAATATCGGAACTAGACAAGCTTCAGGGTGAATTCAAAAACCTCCTAAAAGTTGTTCTCCCGTCACCCGCCATTACCTCCAAAATCTATCAATATTTAATGAACGATGACCAAGACATTTTGAATGAAATCAAGCTTATTCAGAACAATATCCTTCAAATCATACGACGTCTCTCTGAGCGTTTTAGAGCATACAGCGATCTTACTACTCCAGTCATCAACATTCTTCGTTGTCTCCAGATAGGATTGTACATGGCGGCACTTGTATCAAAGGATCCATCAAACAACAGCAAAGCAGCTCTAGCTCTAAGCAAGGCAACTCCATTCCTCGGAGGGACTCCTAAGTCAATTGACGAAGATATTGTATCTGCTCAGCCACTGGAATATTTGACATTGATGGCTACAACTACATCAGTTGAATCGATTGACTCATTGGATCCACAAACACGAGAATCGCTGTTTACATCGATCCACTCGTGTTACGTGCAGTGGACCAAAAAGCTCGATGCCGACCGACTTGAGGGAGAAACAAAGTCAGGCTTGTACAGATTCCGTGGAAGTGCTGAAGACGAAGACGAGATTGACCAGGACCAATTCAATGAACTATTCCCTTCGTATGATGAAGATTCCCCCAGTGCGTCAAGTGCTACTCCAAAGCAACAAAATGTCAGAGATATTGCTGTCAGTTTGGCTCTCGTACACGGAGATATTTTCTTGGGTGGAGCATTACCATCTGTAAGCATAATGTCTTTGATAAAGCACATTTCTACACATATAGGCAAACTTCGTGGAAGTGATGCTGGTTTTGGGGATCATAACGGAATCAAGGCTTTCCTTCCAGGCTCACTTTTGTTGTTAAGTGATAAGATTGATGCTTTGAGTTCTTCTGCTACGGTACCTGAAAATTACAATTTTTACACCGACGCAAATTTGCCAGAAACTCGTAAACTGGTCAGTCTGATCCATCAAGTACAAACGAGATTCAGAGAGCTTCAATCTGTGGATGAGATTGCGCACATGCAACCGCTTGAAGATGTCATGGTTTCGTGTAAAGAATTACTCCAGTTTCGTCACACAGAGCCACTTGCGAAAATCATTACCAAGGTTGAGAAAGTCCATGGCTTCATGCATGAGTGGCAGTTTGGTGGTTGGGCAAGCCGTGCCAATTCAGTGCTTCCCCTTTACGATAATTTAACTGCCACTATAGTCAGCTGGCGCCGCCTTGAACTGTCGACATGGGCAAAGTTATTCGACATGGAAAACAAGCACTGCGATGACGATGCAAGATCCTGGTGGTTTGTCGCATACCAAGTTATCGTTGCTGGACCACTATCAATATGCGAGTCCGTTGAAGAACTCAAAGCTTATGCTCAAAAGCTTCTGCAAGATCTTCAGGCATATTTCTCAACAGCTATCATGGGTCAGTATGTACAGCGTCTTAAATTGTTAAAGCAATTAGAAAAACATGTTGATCTATTGGTGTTGGATTATCCAAATCTGGCCATAATTAAGAGCGCACTGGCTAATTTCATTGCTCTCTATTCACGATACGAAAAGTCGGTCGAGGATGGTTTGAAGAAGGGTCGAGTATCATTAGAGAAAGCCATGCGCGATGTACTACTTCTTGCAAGTTGGAAAGACACAAATATCGTTGCTTTACGAGACAGCGCCAAGAGATCTCATCATAAGCTTTTCAAAATTGTTCGCAAATATCGAGCACTTCTTGGACAACCAATGGATTTTCTTATCAAGCAAGGACTTCCTGATGAAGTGGTTGGTAATGAGACTGGAATAGGCTATCTTGCCCCAGCACAGTTTCCAACTGTCGATCAATCTGCCCTGGCATTATGTGCTTCCACAGTTCCAAGTTGGACACAAAAGCCCAAGAGGTTCATCAATGTTTCTAAGACTGTAAGCATGATGGTAGACAAGAGTCAATTACCATCATCTACAGTCCAAGGATCTATCTATCTCGAATCATTCCTTGAAAACATCATCACATCAACTTCAGAGTTGCAAAAAGCCACCCCGTCAATCCTCACAGAAGACAACAAAGATACTGTGAAACATCTCAAATCTCAAAAGCGCAAGCTATTCGCAGATACCTTAAAAGATCTTCGTCAAATGGGAATCAAATATAATTTGGGTGCCAACGCGCTTGCTAAGCAAGAGTCACTCTCTATTGTTTTGGCAAATACAGATTATATTCCCACCAATGACCCTCAAGCTTCGGAGTACTACTTTCACAAGACAATCGAGGTTGCCCCGCGAGTAAGAGAGGCATCAAGGCAGCATTCTGACGATCTTAGTGGCGCTGAGGTAGCTAGAAGTACAGGATTCTTGGAAGGCCTATTGCAAGTTCTTTTGAGCCAGCGCAACATTCTTTCGAGTACTATGACAAGCTTAAGTCTTTTCAGAGATGTTGTCAAAATGGCGAAGGGGCTTTGGGCTCCAGGGATATATGACGTCAGGGTTCCTACTACAATCTCTAACCACAAGCACGTCCTTCAGTGGTTGCCTAATATTTTGTCGGTTGGACTGGAGCTTATCAACACACATGCAAAACTTGGTAAAATTGATGCGACATTAGTGGTGGAAAGTCTGTCCTCGTGGAAAGATATACTGGCCGATCTTCGGGAAAGGTGGTTTTCATCATCCATTTTACCTTCTGGAATAATGTCGACGCAACGCCGAGAAGTTGAGATGGCCATCAATGATGCCACTGAGCAATTATCAATTGATTTAAGCAAACTGATCGAGCAGCGTCCAGATTTAGGGTTTATCATCGATCAGATTTTACCTTGGACTGTTATCAGTGAATCAGCGGCGACAGCTATTTCTACGCAAGCCCCGCTGGAAGACCTCGACCAGAAACTGTCAACTGCCTGCAATACAATTCTAGCGGCAATGGAGAAATACCACAAATCTATTGGCGACCTTCCAACTTCCACCGAGGATCAAGGCTGGCTGATCAAAAGCGATAATATTCTTGCAAACAGCATCAAGTCTCTTCACTCCGAGAATGTTGCCGACCAAATTAAACAATCTTTCGCTATCCTTAGATCTCTCAACCTTTCAGATGACAACATTAGTCGAGGTGCTGGTGCTATATTTGCAGTTGCTTTTCCAATCATCCAACAATACTACAACATATTGGAGGAAAGCATTACTAGGTACGCTATACTACACCGTTCGACATGTAAGACCTCATACATTCTTGCCAAGACTTTTACACAGATTGCATCGCAAGGTTTCTGTACACCATCAGAGAAACAGGACGCGCAAGATGGTAAAACCGAAAAGTTAGAGGGAGGAACTGGACTTGGTGATGGAGAAGGTGCTGAGGATATAAGCAAGGACATTGGAGAGGATGAAGATCTTGATGAATTGGCCCAAGAACCAAATAAAGAAGAGAGAGGAGAAATTGAAGATGAAAAAGATGCTGTTGACATGGCGGACGGCGAGATGGAGGGTGAAATGGGCGAGGCTGAAGAGAAAGAAGATGATGAGGGCTCTGGCGATGAAGAAAAGGATGGTGATGAGATGGATGAAGAGGCTGGAGATGTGGACGACTTAGATCCTAATGCAGTGGATGAGAAGATGTGGGATGGTGATAATGAGCAAGCTGAGAAAGATCAAGAAGGTGATGATTCGAAAGGAAAAGCTTCCAAAGACGAACAAGTCGCAGCTCAAGAGAACAACAAAGAAGCTGGGGAAGGTGAAGAGGGTGAAGAGGCTGAAGAAGAAGAAGAGATGGCTGGAGCTGAACAAAGTGAAGAGGTCCAACAACAAGATGACGTAGAAAAGCACGATCCTCATGCCGATGAAGGGGACGCTTTGGATTTACCTGATGATATGCAATTGGATGGAGAGGAGAAAGATGGAAGCGACGGAAGTGATGATGGAATGGAGGATGAAATGGAAGATTTTCCAGATATGGAAAATGAGGCTAAAGAGACTGATGAAGTTGCAAACGATGGTAAGGAAGAGGCCGATGCCGAAAACGCGGATGGACAAGAAGATCAAGATATGGGCGACGAAATGGATGTCATTGATCTAGATGAAGATAAAGATGAAGAGGGTGAAAAGACTGAGGAGGCTGGCGAGAAAGCTGAGGAAGAACCTGAAGAACAACAGCCTGAAGATCAAGATGGTCTGCTGCGTGGTCGTGAAGATGAAGCTACAGTAGATACTGAGAACGTGGTCCCAAGTGATGTACAAGGCGTTGGCGACGGTCAGGATGAAAACGAAGCAGATGAGAATGCCAATTCTAATAGCAAGGCTCAAAGAGATGATGGTGGTCAAGGAGGTGACTCGTCTGAGAATAAACAATCGGCGGCTGAGGATGGTGAAAAGGGCCGGCAAGCTGCAGCTGATGCACCACAAGATGCCCAGGACGACACTCAAGATGACTCTACTGGTCAGCCATTTAAGAAGCTCGGAGATGCCCTCGAGAAGTGGCACCGTCAACAGTCCCAAATCAGCCAGCCGACCGAGCAAAAAGATCAAAAACAAGATGAGAACATCGATATGGGCACTGAAAGCAGTGAATTTCAACATCTACAAGACGAAGATGCTGAAGCCGACACTCAAGCCCTAGGTACTGCTACAGAAGAACAAGCTCACGCTCTTGATGAGTCTATGGCAATTGATCCGGAAATTGGAGATATGCCAGAAACATTCCAGCCGGATGAAGTTGAGAAAGACGAGGACAATGTCATGGATCTCGAGGATGATACACCAGAACCAGAAGAATTATCCAACGCGTATGAAGATCGAGCCGGTGCTTCCATCCACCAAGCCAAGAACAATATGGATGAAGAGATGAACGACAATACTCGCGCTCAAGCCAATGAGAATATGGATTCCGATGTGGAAGAAGTTGACACACAGCTCGATAATACTCATCTCGATCCAACCACCACTATTTCTGTACGATCCGCAGCCGATGCCCGTGCTAAATGGACTCATTACGAGTCTATTACACGTCCACTTTCCCTTTCTCTGACGGAACAACTTCGATTGATTCTTGCACCTACCTTGGCAACCAAGATGCGGGGTGATTTCCGTACTGGAAAGCGTCTTAACATCAAACGAATCATTCCTTACATTGCCTCCTCGTTCAAGCGTGATAAAATCTGGATGCGCCGCAGCATTCCCTCCAAGCGCTCATACCAAATTATGCTAGCGGTCGATGACTCCAAGTCCATGGGAGAATCAGGTTCCGGAAGTCTCGCTCTGGAGACTTTGGTCATGATTTCGAGATCTTTAGCTATGCTTGAGGTTGGTGAGATATGTGTCGTCGGATTCGGAGAGGACGTCAAAGTAGCACATGAATTTGATGTTCCCTTCAGTTCCGAGGCCGGCCCTGTTATCTTTGAGAATTTCGGATTCGAGCAACCAGGAACGGATATCACGAGACTCGTTCGTGAGAGTATCAATTTGTTCCGTACCGCGAGACAAAAGGCATCATCTGCTGCAGATCTCTGGCAAATTTCTCTTATTATCTCGGACGGTGTATGTAGTTCTTCTGAACACGACAACATTCGACGATTATTGAGACAAGCGGAGGAGGAAAGAATATTGATGGTATTTGTGATTGTGGATGATGTGAGAACCAAGAAGAAGGGAGAAAGTGTGTTGGATCTTAAGGAGGCAAGGTTTGTGAAGAATGAAATGACAGGGCAGAGCGATGTGAGGATTGAGAGATATCTGGATACTTTCCCATTCAGATATTATATTGTGGTTGGGGATGTGGGAGAATTACCGGGTGTTTTGGCAGGTGTGTTGAGACAGTGGTTTGGTGAAGTTGTTGGTAGTGGTTGAGAGTTTCTTTGAGGGAGATATACATTAGATTGGACATCTGCATTTGTGTTTTTCCATAAAACTCGGAGTCGGGTCTGGCGTACTTATTTGTAGATTATTTTGGAGTTTAGAGGTAGATTGCAATGGAAAAGTTCATTTGATATTACAACTGCGCTGCATTAACTGCTGAATCAATGGTATTCTTAGATTAAATTTAACTATAAGTCGGCTCTCGCAAATGGTCGACTGGTTCCTTAGTCGAGGAAACCAATGTCCCGTTGGTTTTAATATATTAATAATTTGATCAATTTTCAAATTAGTATGATAATTTTGATATTATCGATTTCAGTATGATGACATAAATTTAGCGTCTAATAGTGAAGAATTTATTATATCATTTTGAAAACTTATAAAAATTGATAACCAGTTTGGATTTTGACATTTTATGTCAAAATCGAAGGAGAACAATTCCCTTTTACTAATCAGGAACTATGTAGTCAGCCGCTTGTAAGAGTTAATTATTAATTGTAAATCAACAAATATATAATATTATCATAGATTATAATATTGATAATAAGAGCAGTTCTGATTTCTAGTTTCTAGAATATCCTATAATTCCAAATGTCCAGAAGTCTGTACTGTAACCTCTCACCTCTCATTATTTACAGTTCGAGGGATTATAAAAGCAGATCACCCGGTATTGAGAGCTTTACACACCACGCCAATAGGTCTAAATATTTATAATATATATTTTTGATGGATCCCACTGGCGGTATACAAAAATACAGAAATTTGATAAATTACAACTGAAAACTATCCGAATTCAAGAGGTTTCTTCCAGAATAGGCAATATGGACGCTACATTCACTCAATTTGATAGAAATATGGCTAATGTTCAACAGGAATGGATCTGATTCCAGTAATTTCGTCTTACCCAAAATTTAGAAAGTATGTTGAATTGAGGAGAAGTAAGTAAATTTCGTATAGTCGATAGCTTACGGGAACCTCAAAGTCAAGCTCTCACGTGCCGTTTCCACGTGTTCTCATCAACTACTCCTCCTTTCCTCTCCCATTCTAGCTCCAAGAATACAAAATGAGAGCGGTAGAAGAGAACACGAATAGGAAGTGAATACCAAGGAGGCAAATCAATATCACTAACTAAGACTTTGAGACATAGCAGTGTGCCATAATCACAACAACACTTGATGATATCCCGAGTTCCAAAAAACGTCGATGAATTACCAAATAAGAATTTGTGGAAAATGCAAATTTAGATTGCCATGCAAGATGTTACTTGTTTGTTTGAATGAACACAGGATTTCGAGAAGTGAATGTTTCAAAATAAGGTATACATACACACTACCTAGTAGGTATTTCTCTAGTTTCTACATGATGTACCTTCCACCCTCATGCATATTTTAGCATCTAGGAGGAACCACAAGCAAAACCAAAAAGCAACTGATTATATCAACTCGATAGAACCTCAAGACAGGTGCAGCAGGTCTCAACCAGCAGACTGATACAGTCCGCACATCACTCCCCTTTTCAAGCGTCGCCTCATCACACGACCCTGCGATTTATTCCGCACCAACCTGTGAATCATTTATTGAACTTCCCTGGCATTTTTTAAATTTTGACCCTCCATTATATGTATGATTCTTCATCCATCCATTGCATCCACATTCATTAAGATATGCGCATCTTTTTATCACATCGAGCACCCGTCCATTTCAAGTCGTTGTAACCTTATTGTAAATACCAGTCCTGCATCTTGAAGAGAAAACAAGGACGCAAGCTTTACCGATAGATAAGATAACATAAGATCTTTTGAACCCTCCAAAATAAAATATGTTTCATAGGAATGGAGGCGCGAAGCCACAAAGCTTGGAGACGACTTCAAATTCTCAAATTGAAGAAAGAAGTCTTGAGTCTTCTGGCCTGTTACCTCTGAAGGTTTGTTTCCGTTTCATTTTACCTACATGTATTAAAATCACGTGGATGTCACGTTTCTTTTGTTTCGATGTCTTGAGTCTCTCGAACCTAGGTACACATATCTGGAGAAGAGACGACCCTTCTTCAGTATCAAGAGGGTTATTTTCTATAAACTGTTGGATAATAGCTCATCAGCTAACCAAACCCCAAACTAGGAACCCTTCTTCCTAACCGCCAAATTCTGGAAACGTTTCTCCGTCTACTTTTCCGTAGCCCTGTCCATCGCTTCCCTAGTCATCTCCTCAATCGCTTCACTAAGACCCACCAGTGCTTCTGATTTACGAGGTATTCTCTCTGACTCTCTCCCAACCCTCTTATTACTCATCACCACACTCCTTCCTCCTCTTCTCATTTCAACACAACATACCCAGCTCGTACTAACACCTTCACCAGCCTTGACAGTAACAAGCATAGTAATAAACGCCATCTCGGTCACGCTTTCGGCCCTCACATCTCTAGATTGGCAGAGCAAGGCGACGACGGATAGGAATTTTGCGCAGATGTTGAATCAGATTGGTCATGTGCATGAGGGGGACGGGAGAGTGGCTGTTTTGGGGAGGGAAAGGTTTTTGGAGGAGAGAATGGTGGAGGAAAGGCTATGTAGGGAGGGGAGAGATAGGTTCGAGGTGAGTAACAGGTAAAGGGAAGGATGGAGGTGCCGATGGCTGTGAAATATCTGGATTCATTTGCGATGATGAAAATGAATGAGGCTTGCCGGTGGGACGGATAGACTTTCAGGGTCTTTTAGCATACAGAAGATGTAGAGGGTCAGGATGAAAGGAATAGCAAGTGAGGAATCCGGGAGTTGAGGGTTGGGGATTGCGCTGTACTGCGTGTTATGGTGAATAGAAGGAACTGGAAGAAACTAGAACATGTATAAATCTATGCCCGATTCTTTTGCGCATCTGCATTTACATTCATGGACTCACGTTCATGGTACATAGTATAAATGGTTTAAAAATATACATTTTATTTCAACCTCATCTGCCTCACATTATTAACTCTATTTATTGATGCAATAATCATCTCAGACCAATCACATTCTTCTCTACAACCTTCATGCCATCCCTAACCGCAGGACAATAATGCAACCTCAGCAGCTCTCCCTCCCAAATTGTACTCGCCATCGGGTTACTTCCTTCAACTTCCGCACTACATCCATCAAACATTCCATCGCCCTTCCTCTCCTCGGTATTCCACAGGCTTTTGACTTTGGTCTCATGAATTTTCGCAACTTTCCCTAACAAAGCCATCATGGCCGTGGCGGATTTTTCGGGTAATTGAAGAGAACATGTCATAAGTTGTTTAGTGAAAGCTGCGATTCTGAGAGGTGGGACTGCGCGGGCGGCTAGAGGAGGTAAGAGGACGGATGAGAGAGATTTGAGGAGGAGGACGGTGGTGGTTTGGATGTTGACTTTGTTGTTCGATGTTGAGGGTGCATTGGGGTCTGGTAGATGAAGGGATTTGGAGGAGAGTTCGATATCAGGGTTAAGGGATAGGGCGTGTAAGGTGCGGTAAAGATGAGTGATGAAGAAACTTAAATCTAAGCTTAGAGATGCTTGAGCTTTGTGGGCATCTTGACCCTCGAGGAGTGCAAAGGCGGTGATGATGCAAAGGAGAGATTCACGGGTGAGATTACGGGAGGATTCTGAGTCCTCATCTTCTGCTTCAGTTTCCTCGACATCATCTCCTGTCTCAGCATGACCAATAAGGTCCTTGAGCGCTTCCAGAAGATCGCCGAAGAAATCTTGATTGATGAGATGGGCGTATCTTGCTAAACCTTCAAGTACAGCACCCATAAGAGATGGGGAGCGAACTTTCAGAATGCGGAAATATGTCACAAACACCAATTTCAGGGTTTCCGATTGCATTCTCTCTCGATCTTCGTGGCTTACTGTTGCGTCGGCTTGAACCATCTCCTTTTCGACTGCCTTACGCTCCTTCATCAATTTTCTCTCCTTTTTAGTACGAAATACTCTCTTCTCCTTAAGTTTCTTGCCTCCAAAGCTGTCTTCCTCATGATCGACATGATTTGTAGATGCCTTTCCAGAAAATTCCGACAGTAACCTCAAATGTAAGAAGGTATTCAATACGCTTTCGTCCACTCTGTATCCTCTCCCTTTCATCATTCTCGTCAAAATATTTACCGCATCCAAAGATGAGGTCCCATCATCGTCGTTCTTGAACAAAGTTTCGATGGTCTCTCGACACTTTACGAATTCATTGTCCACCTGTCTCGTACTAAGCTTCCCTACCAATATCTTCAATAGATCCGATCGAAAATTGAAATGAGGTACAGCTTCTAATAATGCGCAAGCACAGGATATAGCGACCGTTGACAGACTCGCGCCACCGTCACTCTTATTATGAGGTCTCCCAGAAGTTACAAGCCTAGCCAGCTCCTTCACATATCCTTGATATCCACCCACAAGAGCCTGCTCGTATGCTCTCAATTTTCGTACTTCTTTCGAAACTTTTTCTTCCATATTCTCTTCTGATAAAGGTCTTATCCTGTATCCTGGGATAACATCTTTGTAAACAGTTAATTGTGTGGCCAATGCTAATTTCTTGATCGTAACGTTTTGCGATTTTCCGAATTCTGCTATAGCTCTAAATGCTCCCACATTTTCTTCCGGATCCTCATTTAACATCAATGCTATACGTGCTAATTCTTCTTTGGCCTCCAGGATCTGTTGTCGTATCGGCACAGAAGGCTTTTCCTCAACCTTCTCTTCGGGTTCCTCATCCTCCTCGACATCGTCTGCGCCAATCCATTCCAAATCACTTTCTTCCTCATTGACCTCAACTGGCGCTTCAACTTGCTGAATCAACCCTTCCTTAGTCTTGATAGGCAACCTTGTACTTTCTTTCTTTTCCTTCTTCCCTTTCCGAGGTCTCGTTTCGTAATCCTGCTCTAAATTCCATTTTGAAGCCGTCTTGAAAAACGCATTCGAACTTGGCGCATTCTCTAACGTCGATGGTGATGAATCTTCTCCTTCTGTTGGAGGAGGTGTAAGCTTGCGCCTCTTTACTGCTGGTACTTTTGCCATTTGGACTCGTGTGTCGCAAAACTTAACTCTCGTGGTGACTTTATGATGAATATCGTTCAAAAAAAGTTCGAGGGTTCTCTAGAAAATATTCTGAGGCGGAGCTCAAGCGGCCGCTTACCCGCATAAAAAAAGTTTCCAGCCTTGCCCGCCGAAAAAAATCATGGAACTTTTGAAATCTAGAGCTTCATCCTCACAAACTTCAACAACAATCAAGCAAATACAACAATTTCAAAATGCGCCCTCTCACAGAGCCAGAAACTCAAACGCTCTTCACGAAATTGGCGGGATATACTGGAAACTCCTTGAAGAATCTTATTGCGCCATTGGATAACACCCCAGATGCCGATCGATATGTTTTCCGAGTTCAACAATCAAGATGTTATTATGTACGATTATCGCTCGCAAACCTTGCGACTTCTATCTCTAGAGACAAGTTGTTGTCATTAGGAATTTGTCTCGGTATGTATCCTCAGTCGATTTCGAATGTCTCCTGTATCTAACTCATTCTACGCAGGAAAATTCACAAAATCAGGCAAATTTCGCATTCACATTACCGCCCTCCCTATCCTCGCTGAACACGCCCGTTACAAGGTTTGGGTTAAAGCCAATGGAGAGATGCCGTTCCTTTACGGTGGACACGTTGTGAAAGCACATGTTGGAAGATGGTCAGAAGATTGTCCGGAACATCAGGGTGTGGTCGTTTATAGCATGAACGATACGCCATTGGGATTTGGAGTTACAGCCAGAAGTACACAGGAAGCTAGAAGATTGGATCCTACAGGAATTGTTTGTTTCAGACAGGCGGACGCTGGAGAGTATTTGAGAGATGAAGATACACTTTTCGCGACTTCTTAGGAGGGAAGGATGTTGCGCTTGGAGGACTGATGATGGAGGTGGTGAAAGGGAACGGAGTTTGGGATAATAAATGGCGTTTATATGGGGTAGGGAAAAGCAAAATTCCTGGCAAGTTGCCACTATTCAATGCAATTTTCCCTAAAATTAGGGATACTCAATAATCTCAATTGCTGTCTCAATCAACCAACTACTATTCTTCCATTACTCATTCTCTTCGCCTTTGCCATTGAACTTTCTTTTACTAGGACGGCCAAATGGATTTATCCGAGTGTACCAGGTATGGGAGAACTAAAATGAATCATGTCTTTTTACATTATCATGATCAATCCGCATCCTTCTCTACATTTTTATTTTATTTTATATCAATGCTATTTAAGAAAATGACTAGGAAGATGACCAATTGAACGAATATGAAAAATTGATACATTTGTACCAATTTCGTAAGCAGTAATCAAATGAAGAACGATCCATGCGAAGCCTATCACTATAGTGTAAGAATGCATTATTGTTCATCACGTCCTACGTGCTAATATGAAAGAAACTTTCATAAAAACTGCGAATACCGGAATCCATCTCTCATCGGCAGATATTGAACCCAGGCACAGCTCATAATTTCCCAGAACTCGAGTTTTTCCTATCGAAATCTCAAATGCGCCGACGTGAAGATGGACGTAACTGTAACGACAGCTAAAAGTGCACTATAATTCTTATAATAACAAAAAAAAGACTTTCCTACCTACATGCTAATCTTGTAAGCGCATTGAAATTAGACCAATAGGAGAAATAAGCGAAAGCTACTCGGTAATGCGAAAAAAATTGGAATATTCCCAGCATCTCACTGTTGAGCCCGTTTTAGATGAGTAGACATTTATTTATGATGGAATCTTATATTTGAAAATTGGAATAGAACCTCCCAAAATAATTGAGAATAATTTCTTAGATGTTAAAGCCACTTTTCAATGCCCAAACATTAAAATGATATATCTGAGAAGTGCGGTTGCTATATATAATCTTGATGAAATCAATCTCCTGGTTTGAAAGATTACGTTGTGTATTCACAATCGCCTTTTCGGCACCCTATGATCAACATCCATGACACAGTATTGTATAGCCAACTGCTTATTCACACCGTGAAAACAGTTCTCTATCGCTGTACTGTCCTTCAATTAAAGTTCGCCCGAATGCACAGATACTTTGGTAGCTGAGGTATTTGGATGCTGCTGGAGTGCTTGTATGTGGATAGCAATACTTAATATATTGTAGCAATATACAAACGAAGGATTGTATCTTATTTTTTGAATACAGACACACGTAAATCCACGTATGTATATGTGAGAGAGAGGAACAACGTATTAGCATCCCCAACTTTCCCCCACCAAACGAAATTGCATATAATAGTTTGCCGTAAAACGCGAAGCAAAATAATATACACAGCACTCGATGTCCGTCCGATACCCCTCTCATGTCCCTGGAGATAAATCGACGGATATAAGACGGATAAGAATACACATACTCGCAATAGAACGGAAAGTTCGAAGAACAACACCTTCATAAAACACAATACAGTTCATACACTTCCATTTTTATTTCCGATCCGCCCTAAGAGGAGCCGGTTTCTATATTACTAATTCTATGCCACTGATAAGTCTATGTCACTAATTCTATACTCTATACTCTAAATTTTGTACCCATACATATGCCTATACAGAGATGAGCAACCCAATTTTCGAAGCCAGCCCACACGCAATCTATAACCATGAATCCCAATTTTCCAAGACCGCTTTAAACGCCATAAAGAAACAAACCACAGCCTGAGGCGTCCTCAAAAGTGCGAATGGGGCGCTACACTCATATGATCACCTTGCGTAGCCAACGTATCGAAAGCATCCTGCCACCATCCGTCATCCCAAATCTCCGGACCCATATCCATGCTGAAGGTTGAGAATTCATGTCCTTGAGCTTGAGCCTGAGGAGTGGGTTCTGTGTTCACATTCCCATCTCCATTTGTATTTGCATTTGCATTGCCACTCACATTTCCATTCACACTTGGAAATTTCTCGCTCGATGCATTACTAGAAGTTTCCGCTACCACCTTCGCATCCCACCATTTCTTCAGTAACGCAATCCTCTTTGCATTAGAAGTGTAGAGATCCACATCATCCACCCTCGTGGCTCCAACGTCTAATCCCGCTTCCTCTTTGACATTCTCCCAGGTCTTTACGATTTTTCCTAGGACTAGTGAAAGATCTAATTGTTGACGAACCAAATGGACATCCCACTGTGGATCTTCGAAGACCGATAATCGATAGAGAGCTACCATGCAGTGCGCAATGTGCATGTAGATGGGGAAAACAAATGATATGTGATCTTTGCATGGAAGCGAAAAGTAGAGATCAAACCATGATTTTACAGATTGGAAACAAATGCAGAGGGACTCTAAGCGTTGGGAGTCTGGCATGTCGACAATAGCTTCTTTGGAAAGAGCAACCTCGTGTATGGTAAGTTCTGTATTGTATAGATACAACAGAAAGGTATCTGTGGGCGGTTAGTCAGGCCTAGATATATACACCGAAATAATCCCAGTTTTTCGCGTACCATTTTCACGAACTTCATCTGGAATTTGCTGTTTGAATGTTTCCATCTGACTTTTCAAGGCTTTGAGGTAGAAAAGAGCAGGTGCTTTAAAAGCTGCGTTTCCATCACCAGCCGTGTCGAGCCATGGAGCATCTTTCACGCGCTCTTGAATGAGCTGCAGGCGCACAATTTGAACCATTAATGTGTCGTGGGCAAATTCTGGATTTCGGGAGAAAATCTTGGCTGACGCCTCTGCATAGGCTGTCCATCGAAGAGTATCGATCTTTTGAAAATATAACGAGAAGCTGAAGAAATATTAGAAGTGTAACACATTCCTGTAGTGACAGCACGTACCTAGAGCTTAGCGAATAAAGGCAAAGCAAAGCCCTCTTTTCTTGATATGATCCAGCTGGGCGTAAAGTTGACTTTGGACATCCACTGGCATCAAAGTTCAACAGGAAACCTGGCGTCTCCTTTGGTGGTGTTTTGTTTAATCCCAGGTCACATACTAATCCTATAGCAAGTTGAATTAAGCTACTCCACTATGGAGCAATAAATCAGCCAATTTTCCACACCCGAAACACCGTAACATAATGAAGGATGACCTACCACTGGTCTTTGGTGGTAATGGCATTGACTCCTACTCAATGTTAGTATTTTACTTCAAAGCTGTGCACCCAATAGCCCAGATTGGCAGAAACAACAGTCAGCTCCTAATGTTTTGACCAGTACTTCAACATTGGAAGTGATTTGAATGTTCGAAATGATCCGAATATCGCAGTTTGACTCAGCAATGAAACACTTCTTATTGTCGGACTGTAGTCCGAACTATTGGATACCCTGCTCCAAAGCCTTGAGTTCATACATACCATGCGATATAAGTCAATAATCCCCATAGAAGATCAAGATTACGCTCACCCATAATAATTAGTCTATGACTCAGAACTTGGCGGATATGTATCCCCAGTGTGATTCGTGTCGAGGTCCTTTTTGCGGTAGTCATCACAATGGCTAACCACCAAAATGGATTTTCCTTCTTAAAGTCATGGATATTTGTATTTGGCGGTATAACGATAAACGGGAGATATTTTATTGAATTTGTTCGGAAGTGGTAAAGTATGTTTTCTTCTTCCGTCGGTGATAATTCTAATTCAGGCGGGGTGAGAGAGATTGGGGACGAATCCGTGGGGATTTGAGACGAAGAATAATCGCCATTTGGGTCACGATGCGGTCGTCCAATCGCTGGCGCAGGTATAGAGGGGTGTATAGGGATAGAATTCAAAGGGTTTACGTCAATAGCTCCAAGTCCCCTTACAGGAATGTTGCCAAAATCTGATCCGGCTTGATAGCGAAAACCTTGAGCACTATCCTGGGGAGCCGGCGAGACAGCATGATCCGATGCGGCTGAAGAAGGCGTGCTTTGGCCTTGAGTAGCTGCAGTTAACAATGAAACTAGCCCGTCGAGTTTCCTCTCGAGCTCTGCAGTCTTCGCAGCTGTGGTTTTCTTCACCGGCTTTCGCCTCTCTATCCTGATGATTGGTCGACAGTCCTTGTTCAATCGATGGCACCTTTTAAGGGTCAGCATTCCTCTCACTCAACCCAGTCATGTAGATTATGAGAAAGAAATATTAAACTAGCCGATCGTAACCATTATTTAATTTTCTGACCTGTATGCGAATCTCAAATTTTTCGTGCTTGATAGCTGGAAAGACTTTATGTTCCAAAAGCATCAAAAGAACATCCAAATGCCCAAGCACCGAACGAACATCATAATTGCCACTTGGCTAACAGAGATGAAGTTGTACATGCAAAAATCCCACTAAACATCTGGTGATCCAACCACCATGGAACCGAAAAATTGTCACGTGACATGATTATGTTACATACCTTTCACAAGCATCAACACTGTTTTTTTCCACACATTTAACTTTAGCCTTCGCACAATTGACACAAGCCTTTCCATGTTTAGACATCTTTGGCGTCGTTGTACCATCCTTCACAGAAGACTCTTCCATTCTTATTACCGCTCCGAGCGAGTAAGCCGTTTCACTGGCCAGCTAGAAAGGTAGGTCCGTATTCGTAAGATCTAGTCTAAGAAAGAGAAAGAGGCTTTCGGAGTTTCGACTGGTTATCTCCTCTCTCCTGATTTGCTCATGTACGGAAGAACGAAAAATGTACTGGAATCATTATGAATGACGGGATCTTGAATAGTAGATCTATGATCAAGATGATTGCTGGGGTCATTCCAATTCTCAAGCGGATTTTTAGTCTAGTTTGAAACTCCGTGTCCGATGTCCACCACGATATGACAAGATTTCCACTGATCTTCAACCCTTACTAGTATTTTTCTTTCATTTTTATCAAATAATTTTGCTGCCTGTTGTTCAAATTGTTTTTGACATGAAAACCTCGTGTACTCGGAGATGTCCGTTGCAATCCACAAGACTACCTAGTATTCAGCTGAACTCGAAGTAGTCTAAAAACACATGATCCACTCTACTCCAATACTCACGAGAGTTTAGCATTATGTAAGGCATTAGTAGATCTAATATACACTCCAATATACGAAGTATACGCCCTTCAAACAATCTTTCAATCATATCAATAATCTCTTCAAACTCTCATCTTAATATTTTACCAATACATACAACCCGCCATTCTTTTAGATCTCATTTACAATGTAATGTCTAGATGGAAGATCAAAATATAAGGTATCTTTAAAGGGTGTTCCATTATGCTATATGCAATACTTCTTTAAGCTCCCCAACTCCAAAACCAAACTGGAAAATTATAAACCGACGAACCTCAAAGGAGGGTATTCGTATCATGCGACCATCATTCCTATATACCTTTTCCGCTCCCATTGCAAAGCATCATTACCGCATCATACAACGCTCTTAATCAAATATCCAACAAACCAAACAAATACAACAGTCATGCGAGACGTATCTGTCATCCTATTCCGAAAACCCATCTAGTCAACTCTAACCGGATACCTCTCCCTCAGAAGCCCACCATATTTATAGATAAAAAATGGCGCCGGAATCAAGCTTAATCCAATGAATCCCAAAACACTATTTCCCCATCCCAACCCCAGATTATTATACAACGGTTTGCCGGCTAAGGGCAAAAAGGCCGCAAACACGCATCGAATGGCTGTGAGTCCAGCCATGGCAGATGCGGCATATTGTTTGCCAGTATCGATATAATACGTTTGGATACCAGCAAATACACCCATTGTTCCAAAACCAAAAGGTATTAGTCCAAGAATTGGGACGATCCAGTGAACGCGGTAATAGGAGCTCCAACCATACCAGAAGAAGGAACCAGGGATAAAGAAAGCGAAGAAGAGACCATTGCGGAGACGAAATTCGGGTTGGTATACTCCATTATTTTTCTTGGTTAATGCAATGATTGTAGGGTCTGAAGTTTTGGCAACGGTGAACATGCCGAGGAAGAAGCCGAGTCCAAGTCCTAGATATGCTAGCGAGGCAATTTCGATGGAGAATCCGTAGATCTCTTCGAAGACCTGGGCGATGGATGTGAGGAGGAGGTAGATGAGTCCGAAGATGAAGGACATCCAGAGGGCAAGGAGAGGGAGAATAGGAGAGGAAAACATCATGCGGAAGGGCCTGGCTATGCCCGTTAAAAGCACTGCTTTGAATTTTAACGCCGCGGCTGGTTTCTTAGCGTCGTATGCGGAGAGAAGATCTGGATTTCCTGTTTCTTTGCGAAGAGCAATGGTTTTGCGACGAATGAGGACGGAGGCTGATGTCTCTTTTCCGACGATCACATAAAAGATGGAGAGAGCGGCGCAGGCGACTAAAAGTACCCAGTATACCCAGCGCCATCCAGCACGTTGGGCGATAAATCCTCCGATTACGGGACCGAGGACGGGCCCGAAGAGTGGTCCCATCACGAACATGGCTTGGGCTTTTCCACGCTGTTGAATGGGGAATAAATCTGCGACGACACCACCGCCAATAGCGAGACATGCGGATCCTCCCAGACCGGCAAAGAAGCGGAAGAGAATTAATATGTGAATGTTTGGCGCGAGTGCACATCCGAGTTGCCTGTGATGAATATGTATGAGTAGTGTTTTTAATCGGATGTAAAGTGAATGAGGAAGAGTAAACTTACCATATTGTTAAAAGAAAATTGCAATACATCAAAATTGGCTGACGACCATAGATTTCACTTAGTGGCGACAAAATCAGTGGTCCAGCTGCGAATCCAAAAATAAACATGCTGACTACAAATGTGTCTAATATATCGGAAGTGGTGCCAAATTCTTTATTCATCAGAGTTATTCCAGGTGCGACAATCGATGAAGATAGCGGACTATGTTATTTTAGCTATGGCTGCGAAATGATGTAGGATTATCAAACATACCTCAAGAATGTAATCAGACTGACGGAAGCCAACATCAACCATTTCTTTTTATCCGGAAGATTTCTTGTCGAGGTCAGTATAAATTGTGGTCACCACTACTTAAATCACACATACCTCGGATGTGCTGGATCATCTTGCCCTGTCCATCCCACCAAGTTCTTCTCCATATCCATCTCTGGGAATATTTCCGTTGGTGGTCCTCCAGGCCCGCCAGCTCCCCCTGGCCCCATAGGTTTCGGTGGTTCTTTAGTCTCCTTGATCTCTTTGGATTCCACTGGAGTCGTCGTCGAGGATGCTGAAGATGCAACAAGTGTTTCTATAGAATCATCCGAGGAAATCTCTGGAGGAGGAGGAGAACGTCTTAAATTCCTAATCGACATCATTTTGAACAAACCCTGCGTGTGTTTAAAACTCTTCGTGCTCTTCGTACTCTGCTGCCTTGCGATTGACGGAGCCTCTCGTATTGATGATTCTGGTTCGGTATATGTAGAACCTGAATTCAAAGTTTTCAGTTCCAAACTATTCTTTCTCTCCATCTTTCCTTCGTAAGAATCTTCGTAAGAATCTTCGTAAATTGACGAGGTAAAATCCCGGGCTGTTTCTACTGCTGAATTGTAGGTTGAAGTTTCCACATCGTATCCGTAGGGAATATCTAAATAATAATGGTAATCATAGTCTTCTGGATTATAAGGATACTCGTATAGCGTATCTCTCTTCTCGGGTTGAGCCATGTCTTCAATATGAATATGATGTCTAAGATATGCAATGCAGTGGAGACGGAATAGCGGCAATACAGAATCAGGAAAAGAACGTGGGATCAAGCAGGTAGTAATAATTTCCGCCTTTTAGAAAATCGAACTATTGGATCCATCCCCTTACTACATATGTATTTTGGCTTGAATACAACTGCAGATTGGGTGTGCGTAGCTTGGTGCCCGTGCAGACGGGACCTTACACTTCAACTACTTCAGGTTGATATGTGAAATCGCGGACAAGCTACACACCGAACGACGAGCTTTCGATTTAATTGGATGAAGCATACGAATTTGCAGTTAACCTCTGAAGCTGCAACGAGGAAAGGTGTTGAAAGTTGTGAAGAAGATATAAGATCGGAGACCAAAACGACCGAGCGCCGATATCTTGTAGTTTCAGGTGCTCGAGACTACTCGAGCCTACTGGCACTAGTGAAGCTGGAATATGTGGAAATGATATGGCTATGGGCATATCTCGATGTAGAGCACAGTCATGTTTCATGATTGCTGAATCAAAGAGTTTGTTTGTTTTAAAAAGAATTCAAGTCCTTCCATGCATCCATTCTTCTCTGTCAGTTAACTGCCAGTTGTAATCGTTGAATGAATTGATACAAAACGTGTGATGAATCCAAATTCGAGTACGACTTTCGTTATATTGTTGGCCAGATTCTTCAGATTTCGTGTGGAGAAGAATTGGCGATGATCCGCGCAAGCAAGATGGATCTGAGCCCAGTTTGGTAGTAAACAAAGTAAAGCCTGCAGATCATCAATAAAACATGGGACAAGCACAGACCTATCAAGTTTGAAGCTCCTTCATAAGAAAAAAAGGAAGCCCCGTCTCGTATTCCTGTACATAAGTCGAAAATATTTGTGCTGTGCTGCATACAAAAGAGCATTAACACTGCCCGTCTAGGTGGCGATATCTATGCCTAGATCGTTCGATCTGGATTTCTCATCGTCTGGCTGCATATCTGCTGACAGTGACATCGGTTGCTGTACCAAAAGATCCTGTGCGAATAGGTATAGGCGGTTGATCTATAACATGCTCTTTCCACAATACAATTGCCTTGTAGAGTCCCGTTCCTGCTTCGTCTCCTGATTAGCTTCGCGAGGCCTTTGGCTGTTTCCCCATAGTAGCCGGTGCCGATTAGTGTTGTAAGATTACTTCGCGTCCTTCACTCTATGTATCGAAAAGTTTCATGATGTAAATGGTGGACGCAATTTTTCCTTGTCATTGAAATCATTGTTGGTTGGCCGCAGGTGTAAGTAAGTCTTGTGAAACAGCCGCATACCCAAAAAGAAACTCCCCATTTATTTGAGATTTGAAGACTCTACACCTAGAAGACTTTTTGAAATGTCGAATATTGTTTAGCATAGTGAAGAATATCCTAAGGCCAAGCCAACTGATTGTTGAGCTGATATTGATGACCAATGTGAGGTATTCCAGAGGTGCGAAGGCTTAGAGACTACACCTAATCAAAAAAAATGAAAACCTTCAAGCGATGCAATACGTAAATTCAGAAGAACCACTACACAGAGAGGTTTTCTCAAGACGGCCAAAAGCAGTCCATACCGATAGTAGATGACCCCGAAATCGCGCTTCTTCCAAGTTTATGACATGCTGGAGCAATTGAGGAGCTCCCTTCAGGACCTACGACTCAGATCCTAATTACGAGGTATATAGTATGATTGTAAGTATTCTCAAACTTTCAAACGTCTCATTGGAATCAAGAATGTTCGTAGACAACGATTTATTCCCTAGATGACTTAACATTGTTGATGGCTGTGGGGAGCACTGAAAAGCAAATCGATGTCCTTCATTGATTGAAAAAGGAAATTCTGTAAATAACAGCAAATGCGGAATGATGGACTTTATGTATTGTTTGTTCACCAATATCATCCTACAAAGCGTGAAGTGTGAAGAGAAAAATTCCAATTCTGTCTGCATTTAATGATAATGATATGGGAAAGTCAACCATTTCTGTGGAAGAAGCTGCTACACGGAGCGGAAATATGTTTCCCCGTCCCATGTAAATAATTTCTCGTAGTGAAGTAACTGCGCCGAGAATAACAATCAATTAACGAAAATAAGAGAATTTGTCTCCATTATGCTTCGGCCGAAGCCTGGCAAGTGCCTGCTCTGTTCGTTTAGAGCAGCTCAAAACCCCGTGAGTCAAAAATGGCCCAGCAGAGCTTTGTCCATGAGAACCAGATTACCCAGTCGACCAAATCGCATGAGTCTGGCGGGCGCAGGAAAAGTTAGCTCCTCACCGACGAAAGAGGGACCTGCAAGACGGAAACAAGATGGACCATTTGGAGGAATGAATTTGCGAGAGGCAAAAATCCGTGGAGTACCGGAACGACCATCGGCAGCACAAGAACGACGAACATCGAGGCTTGATCGCAGGGACCGGGATGATAAAAAGGATAGAGGGTTTCACGCATTAAAGATGCAGAGAGCTCTTGCGCCAGTTTCATACGAAAGGAGGACGGATATAAAGGAGAGGATGAATGAGGTGCAAAGTTTTGAGCAATTTGCGCTGTTGGACAGTGTGAAGCAGGCAATTTACCAACAGGCTCTTCCGGAACTCAAAGATCATGTTCCGACACCCGTACAGAGAATTGCAGTGCCGGCGTTACTTGGCGATCAGCAAAATAGAAGACCGAAGAGCGAGATGGAGCAATTTTTGATAGCTGCGGAAACTGGATCAGGGAAAACGTTATCATATTTAATACCCACGATCAATGCCATCAAAGTTGCCGAGGCAAAAGATGCTGAGGTCAAGGCCTACGAGAAAGAGTTACAAGAGGAGAAACTACGACAAAATAACCTAACATTGGTCTCACCTCCTTTATCGAATATGCCACATCCTACCACAGGCAGACCAAGAGCTATCATACTTGTGCCGACCTCTGAATTGGTAACCCAGGTTGGAACACTTTTGAAGTTATTTTCGCATACAGTCAAATTCAAAGCGGTCATGATATCTTCTAATTTCTCTGGAAAAGTCATTCGAAACCGCCTATTTTCTCCATCTGGAGTCGATATACTTGTATCTACACCTCATCTTCTCTCCTCGATTGCAGACTCCGACCCAAACATCTTATCTCGTGTCACGCATCTCATAATTGATGAAGCGGACTCTCTCCTAGATCGAGGGTTCTCACCACTTACATCAGCCATCATCGATCGTGCTACTCCGTCTCTTGAAAAACTCGTTCTCTGCTCCGCAACTATTCCCCGCTCTCTTGACTCATTCCTTCGCAAACGATTCCCCGATATAAACCGTCTCGTCACACCAAACCTGCATGCCATTCCTCGACGTGTCCAACTTGGCGTCGTTGATGTTGAACGTGACCCATATCGTAACAACAAGAATCTCGCTTGCGCGGATACTATATGGTCCATTGGTAAAGCAGCTGCTGAACACGATGGACCCGTCAAGGGATTAATGGATGTAAAACGTATTCTAGTATTCGTTAACGAGCGCGAGAAAACCCAGGAGGTAACTGACTACCTCGTATCCAAGGGTGTGGATGCAATTGCTCTGTCTCGTGATACTCCCGAGCAACGTCAGAGTGAGATGCTAGCATCTTTCACCTCGCCTGCCAAGCTGAGCGTGGAGAAGCCAGTGTCTCACCCTGGATCTCTATCAGACAACCAACCCAACTACGTGCCATTTGGAAAGGTTGCTCCTCCAGTGAAGAGGCGATTACCTAACACTAAAGTTCTAGTTACCACTGATTTGGGCTCTAGAGGTATTGATACGGTGGCCGTGAGACACGTTATTTTATATGATGTGCCACACTCTACAATCGACTTCATCCATAGATTGGGTAGAACCGGACGCATGGGAAGAAGAGGAAGAGGTATTGTTTTGGTTGGCAAGGGAGATCGAAGGGATGTAGTCAAGGAAGTCAAAGACGGAATGTTCGAGGGCAAGGCGTTGATCTAGAGAAATGGGATTGTATAAATATGGATAGATGCATAATGTGTATAGCATATGATGGGTTCTGGGAAATCGGTTCATGGCTACTGAATGATCTCCACATGTACATTCATGATCATGGCATGGTGCGATGACCAGGTTGTAGAGATATAAAGATCTTTTTCGTGTGGATTAGATAGAAGATTAAAGTAGATCTCGCAATATTGAAACACATTTTCAATACATCAAGGCTATCTGTTGCTTAATACATTATACTTGCTGTGATATTTGCAACATAGCGTTTTACTCCGGAATAATTTGAAGAGCATAGATCATGACTATTCCTCCAGGCCTATTCATCCTACAGCCTTTCGATCCGAATCGAGACGTTGCGTCGTTAGTGGAAACATGACGAAACAGGGACATGAATGGTGCGGTAAGCAGCGAAAGTGGTGAAAATGGGAATGATATACAGAAAGTTGAGTAGTGATTTTCGGATGGGTGTGCGAGAGTGGTTGGTTTTATGGTGGTCATGATCAACGATAAAGGCTGACTGAGGCTTAGAAACTTCAACAGTTTGTGATGAAGGATGGATCTTCGAGCTTATGTTTATTAGATAAGAATCTTTATATCCGCGCGGGATTGCGCAGCATTGTTGAAGTAACCGTGTTGTTTTTGCAGAACGGCAGGATGAAGCAGTCGGCGCTTACATAAGGCAGGCAATCAGGTCAGAGAAGCGGGAAGTAGTGCTTACATAATAATCCAACATTAATCAAGAAGACGATATTTTGTTGTTCCCGCCGCTCGCAAAGTCCGTTGAACTCAGCTTAAACAGGACTAACATCATTTATTTGTACCCAGTTGCTCGAATCTCTAGGCTTGATTCTATCGACATGGTTAAAAAACAGGACAAAATCGCGGCAGAAAGAAACCTCTGTTTGCTACGTCTTTGAAAAACATTGACTCCTTGGCCGAATTGCGGGGTGCTGGACAATTGCTCGCCGAGTGCGAATACGGCTGAGCGACGAGAATCCGGTTTGCTTACACAGTAGTTAAAACACGTATGCACCGTTCTTTTGATTATTGCGGGAACCAGCTAGGCAGGTGGGGTAACTGAACGAGTAGTGGGCATAGTGGGCATAGTGGGCATTCAGTAGCTTAAGCCTCCACGGCTTGTCTGCCACCACATACGCCATGGCAGAGACTGTTGTCATAAAATGAGGCCCTCCACAGTCAAGTCATTTCTACGATTCTATCTCTCCGGTTTGTCAACAGGATCGTGACCAATGATGTGGCCGTAAGCGCACTGCAGTCAGATGCTAAGCCTCACTTGGTCTGTTTAACAGCCACAGGAAACACAGGATTCCAATCAGTCATGACCGATCAACTTCATGGTTAATTGGGAAAATGAAGTGTCGAGACGTCTACATACCAACATGTTTTAGAACATATAAGTTGCAACCCATGACTCTCTCGGCAACATCGCACCACATTCTCTCCCTTCACATTTCCATCCAAGAAGCGACAAACATTGCTATATGATCAGAGGGGCGCGTCCTCTTTTTACTCATATTACTCGTGACTTTAAAGTTATAAAACATACTACAGGATCTCATAAGCTCTTTAGCATTTCTACTTATTGATACTCCTACCTCTCAAACAGACTGCGAGAAGGACTCATTTACCTTCAACGCCATCATGAACGGCTCCGTTCCTCACAACACGATGGGGAATCCCGGGCATCATGCAGCTGGAGATCACATCGGACAAACACCTTATGGATACCCACAACCTCATATCGTCGACATGTTCTTCCCGGGATTTTCACTCTTCTCAACTGCCCTCAAGAATTACACCGCAATCGATCTCAACATTTACATTCCAATACTCATGATTCTTGGCATACTAATCTTCTGTTGGCAATATATTGAAACGTGGTTTTGGATTGAGCTCGATGCCCATTTCATGTCATCTGCTGATATCCGCGTCGACGATGAAATGTACAATATGGTAATGGCATGGGTATCGGAGCAGCCGTTTGCACAACGATCTCGTCGATTCGTCGCCAATACCAATTTAAATAGTCGTATGTGGTTCATGTGGCAAACCGAAAATGAGGAGGAAGAGAAGGAGAATGATGATGACTTCGAGCTTGACGAGGAGGGAAATCCTATTCCTAAGAAGGCGTCGGAGAAAGAGAAGAAGGTCAGATTTACGCCAAGCTTCGGAACTCATTACTTTTGGTACAAGAGAAGATTGTTACAATTTCGCCGCTCGCAGAGTGCGCCAACGACTAATTCTACTGTGAGCGAAAGGGAGGAAATCTCACTTTCTTCCTTCGGACGGAATCCTCGCATTCTCAAGGAATTACTCGATGAATGTCGCCAAGCATTTGTTAAGAACGATGAGAATCGAACCATTATCTACCGAGGTGGCTCCAAGTCTGGCTCTTACGGAGAGCCTGGCTGGACCCGTCTAGTTTCGCGTATCTCACGCCCTTTCTCCACAGTTGTTCTGGATGAAGCCGTCAAGCAGAATGTCATTGCTGATATGAAAGATTATCTTCATCCATTTACTCGACGTTGGTATTCTAACCGGGGTATCCCGTATCGCCGTGGATACTTGCTTCATGGACCACCTGGAACAGGGAAAAGTTCTCTTAGCTTCGCGATTGCCGGATATTTCAAGCTTAAGATTTATATTGTTTCTTTAAATTCCGGATCTATGAACGAAGAGACTTTAAGTACACTGTTCGCCGAGCTTCCCAAACAGTGTGTTGTTCTTCTTGAAGATATTGATACAGCCGGCCTTACCCACACTCGTGATGACGATAACGACGAGGACGACTATGAAGAATTCGGTCCTAAATCTCCGTTGGCCAAGGCCACCAAGACTTTGGAAGCTATGGCAAAGAAAAATAGCAACAAGGAGGAATCGGGTAAGATCTCTCTGAGTGCGTTGCTCAATGTGATTGATGGAGTCGCATCACAAGAAGGAAGAATTCTGATCATGACAACAAATCACATTGAAAAGTTGGATGAGGCACTTATCAGACCAGGTAGAGTTGATATGACTGTTCATTTTGACCTGGCTACTAAGGACAACATGGAACAAATATTCCGAGGTATTTACGCAACTCTTGAGGGCGATTACCCTGAGCCCAAGGGTTCTGAAAGTGGGTATTCTGCTTCTGGTAGTGTTAAATCTGGCACTTCGAGAGGGAGAAGCTCGGGTAGTGAAGTATCAAGTAGCGGGAGGGGTGTGCACAAGAAGAAACCTACGAGTGCATCACGAGAAAGGAGGGTAGAGGCGGAATTAGATCGAATTATCGCGGCAGAGGAGGAACAAAGAAGGGTTGAGGATGAAGAAAGGGTAGCAAAATTAGCCAAACTCTTTAGTGAGAAGGTTCCCGAGGGAAAGTTCAGTCCAGCGGAGATTCAAGGGTATTTGTTGAAGCATAAAAGGAATGCGGAAGATGCCATTGAGGGGGCAGAGCGATGGGCAAAGGAAAGAGAAGAGGAGAAAGAGAGTGCGAAGTTGAAGGAGAGTGAGGATAGGGAAAGGAGAGAAAAGGCAAAAGCAAAATTAGAGTCGGAGATTGAAAAGTTGAAGAAAGAGAAGCGGGAAGCCGAGAAAGAGGATGACGAGGAGGGTGGAATTGATAAGGTATTAAATGAAGTCGAAACCAACAAGGAAAAGAACGGGACGATAAAGAAAGAGGTGGAAAGTTTCAAGGAGGAAGTATTAGACGGAATGGAGAAGAAAATTCAGAAGATGGAGGTTGAGGGGATTAAGTTGAAGGGAATTGAGAGGGCAAATAAGACGAAAGCCACAGAGGAGCTAAAGGGGGAGATGGTTGAATATGCGGAATCTGGATCTCAAACTGATCCAGATGAGATCCTTTTCTAGATGGTCGATCTGAGAATAGATATCAGAAGGGCGGAGTTATATTTGGAGCATATTGATTGGATGTTATCTGCTAGCATTTTTTGGCGTTAATTGGAAAGGCAGTGTACAGAAAGTTGTAATAGTAAACCCTATTGAAATCATTAAATTGAAATCCGTTACTAGGTATACTGGTTTGGAATGTATTCTTTCCCGTCCCCTGAATTAGTCTACAAGTAGTGATGTGCTAGAGGATTCTAGTGCTGTATATAGCAGAAGCTAGACGGCGGCAAGTGATATTCGTACCTGAACTAGATGGCTAGTGTGTGTAAACTTTGTAAACAGATAAATACCTTTGATAATAGAATCTTCCAATCAATCAATACTCTGTAATTATACGGTCCCATATTAGACGCTCGCATAATTGTTATTGGGGGTGAATAATGGTCATGTTGTGTATCGATGAATTTTAAAGTTGGTATGGTATGTACGGAGCATGCCCTAAATGCGGGGGCGGTAAACAAATTGAATTATGATTTGATTAGAACTCGTAGTAGGTCGGTATATATAATATACTCTGTGTGGGCTGAGAAGTTGGATCGTGTTATTAATGAGGTTATATGATTGATGATCTAATCGATGGAATTGTTTGATGTAATACGTACAGTATAGAAAAGTTAATCGGTACTTGATTGGATTTTATAGAGAGAATTATTGTTCGATGGAATTTGAACCGTCTATTTATTTTCTTTGTATATATCAAACTGTATATATAAAACTACTTCCTACTGCGGTAAAGATTTCAGGTGGCGGTATTTATCATTGCCCGCCCTAGTAACTCACTTCCCTATGCAATCAGGCGTACCGTACCTACCCTATACCTATATTTATTTCGAGGTTTCTTGGGATTCATAAGAATATCGCAACAACAAGGCAAGAGGGTGACTTGTATGTTCTATTAACACTTACTCTTTCACATACATCATCAAAAGTATCAAGATTTCCTCCTTCTGTGAGAAAATCTTTCCATTCCGATTCTTTCTCAAATCATCTCAGTCATTCCTTTTTCAACCTTAACCCGCCAGTCCTACAAAAGAACACCTCACGTACCTGCAGTTTGTCGGTCTCCTACAATCAATTAACCAAATCGCATTACGGGGACTTTGATGCTCACGAACTTTCCATTTGATTCTTCCACCATCGGCGAATTTAGAGCAGCAAAGGCTGCTCGCATTCACGACGTCTTCCGCAAAGAAAAGAAAGCTTTCCCCGCAGATTGTACCAGGGATAGAGACCGATAGAGGCCCTGATTTCCCCATATCGTCGGTGGAAGGTCGCGGATCACAATCCCCCACCGATCTGCCTTTATTCGACACTTCTGCCCAAGAAATTCACCGTGCGGAATCGCTACCTTCAAATACCGTCCCCTCACATCTGCAATCATCTTCGTCCCTTCCTGCTGGAGACTGTATCTCTTCTGCGGCCAGTTCACCAAGCGCAGCCTACGCGGGTTTATCGATAGATAGCGATAAAGGCGGGGAATTTACTAGCAACAAAAATCGAAGAAGATTTCCCTCCGAACCTTTCGAATCAGAGCAGCAAGGAAAATCTCAAAGACACAGGGCCATTATGGGAGGCGCAGAAGACACGCCGCACAGGTCATCATCACCGTTAAAAAGGCCAGCGTCGGAATTGGAACCAGATGCACCGTCGTCGAGCCAAAAGGAAGATGTCGACATGGTCATGGTTCCGGACGCAGACGACGAGACAGAGAATGCTATCGCAGCTCCAACTGCAGTCAGAGCAGCATCAATCGATATGCTGAGAGATGGGTCGACTATCGAAGCTAGTGCTCATTCTGGACCGGCTTCCGAGAATGGTCCATTCAATGGTATTATCCGTCTGTGTTGTTCGTAAATGAAATTGCTGACATTGACATACGTGTAGACCCTAAATCAGAAGTGCCACCGATCGACTTTCAGGTTTCGACTGTTACAACATTGTGCAGAGCAGAGAGCGAGCGACAACGCAGCGAAGGGCGTGAAGGAGATAAGACATTCCTAGTTTCCAGGAAGTGGCTTGAGAGAGTCATTTCGAGAACCTCTGAAGCTAGAGCGAAGAGCAAGGAAGCCTTGGAGGAAGAAATTGGGCCAATTGATAACTCTGACATCATTCAACAAATCATCCCTCAACCGGGTCGGGAAGATTTCGTTCAGCTTAAGCATGGCATCGGAGAAGATCTTTTCGAATTGTTTCCCGTTGACGCGTGGGAAATGGTTCTGGAATGGTATGGCTTAATGAAAGGCACAAAAGCGGTCGTTCGATTCGCACACAACACAAACCCGGACAAGAGTTCTGGCGCGATACCGAACGTGGCCTACGAATATCATCCTCCAGTTTTCCGCATACACCGTGTATACTCCGAACTTAGCAATAGAGTGGATGCAACCACAAAATCGGAAAATCCGGACGCGCCTGTAATTGTCGCGAGCAGATCAATGCGAATGCATGACTTCTTAAGACTTGTAAAGGAGGTTGCACGGATTCCCATGAAGCAAAAGATACGTCTTTGGAGAGTGCCAAGAACGTTGCCTGCCGCTGAGCCAGCCGTATCAACTGCTGTTGGTACCTCTACTCCTCCTGCGTCCAGACCTGGTACGCCAGCGGCTGATGGCAATACCACAAGCTCCGAAGCACAAGATTCATGGAAGAAGTTATTGTTGGAAGTCACAGAATTTACCAAGGTGGAGAGAGATTCGGGCAGAATTAAGGTTGATTTCGAGGATTCGACCGTGAACGAGAATTACAATGGCCGATCGGATTTGGATTTCTGTGGGCTTGGGGATAACCAAGCAATCGTTGTTGATGAACTGGTCGAAGGCAAAGACGGCTACGTCTCGAACACAAAGCCATCGCCGAACGGAAAACTCAATGGTGCCGGGCGTAAAGGCAATTCCAGTTTCATCGTTAGCAGCCAAAATAACAGTGGCCGCAATAGCCCAGCACCGTCATCTGGATACAACCTTCGTTCTTCCAATCGAAGATCGAAGAATGGACGGACGCCAGGAACTGTCGGCCTCAGCAACCTTGGAAATACATGTTACATGAATTCCGCTCTGCAGTGTGTTCGAAGTGTGGAAGAGCTAACCAAGTATTTTTTGAATGCTTCGTACAAGGCGGAGCTTAATGGTGATAATCCTCTTGGTCATGGAGGTGCCGTGGCGGAGTCATATGCGGATCTCCTGAGAGACATATACAAGGAACCTCCTCCTGTCTCGGTCCAACCGCGCTACTTTAAGAACACTGTCAGCAGATTTGCCACTCAATTCTCTGGATATGGTCAACAAGATTCTCAGGAATTTATTGGATTTTTACTTGATGGCCTCCAAGAAGATCTCAGCAGAGTGAAGAAGAAGCCATATATCGAGAAGCCCGATTCGACTGATGAAATGATTGGAAACCCGGAAGCAATCAGAGAGATGGCCACCAAGGTTTGGGATATCACCAAACAACGAGATGATTCTGTAATTGCAGATTTGTTCACTGGAATGTACAAGTCCACTCTGGTCTGTCCACATTGTGACAAGGTCAGCATCACTTTCGATCCTTTCAACAACATGACTTTACAACTCCCAATTGAAAATATGTGGACTCGCACCGTCGCTTTCTTTCCACTCAATGATAGACCAGTCTCTATTGCTGTTGAGATCGACAAACATGCAAGCTTTGGGACCCTTAAACGTTGGGTCAGCAAAAAGGTCGGAGTTCCAGTGGAGAGATTGTTTACTTGTGAGGTGTATGAGGGGAAATTCTACAAATGGTATCATGATCATCTTCTTCCCACAGAAGCCGTTGAAAACAGCAAAGATTTGGTTACGCTATTCGAATTGGAGGCGCCACCTACAAATTTGCCAAAGCCTGAGAAAACCAAGCATAATACGTTTGGCAAAAGCAATTCCGAAGTAGATGAACATTTACCTTGGGACTCCCCTGAGGCTGAGAGATTACTCGTTCCCGTGTTTTATCGTCGTCTCAAGCACGGATGGAACAAGAAAAATAATTCATGGGACATCACAACCACTCCTCATTTTATAGTAGTGAATCCTCAAGAGGTAAGATATTCCTAGCTTTGTCACCTTAAGACTATGTTCTCAAATCATTGACATTATGACAGGCACGAAGTGAAGAAGCAATCAGGCGAAAGATTTTAGAAAAGGTTGCAACATTTACCACGTGGCCCCGTTTTAGTGATGAAGACGATCCTTCGAGCGCTTCTGAAAGCATCGACCCGGACCTGGTCGTCACTACTGGTTCTGATGCAGACTCGTCTGGAGACGGTAAATTTGTTGCTCAATCTTTGGATGGTGAAGACGAGTTAGTCGACGTAGCCATGAAAGATTCTAACTCTGCTCGCGAACCTGTTAAGGATCGTCCCACGTAAGTTGGCTTCTTTTGTACACGCCACACAAAGCTAAATACCCGACAGTGCTCCTCTGAAAGCCTTCAACACTCGTCGACCAAGATGGGTAGATCCGGCAGAATTCCTCTCAGGAGAACTGCAGAATCTTTTTGAAATCTCCTACATCGCTGATTCACACGGAGCCATGCCAAAAGCTTGGGGTGTGAATGTTGAAACCACCACCTATCCAAAGATATCTGAAAGGAATCCGCAAGTACTTCAAATGAATGGCGATGATACCTCAAACGAATATGATGCTATAGACAGCAGAGCTGGATCGATTTCCAGTAGGTCTAGCAAGGAAAGCAACGATAATGTTAATGGCTTTGTCCCAGCACCAACGAGGATGGCTGAAGAGTCGAGTGAGGAAGATGAACTCAATCCGATTACTCCTCCTAGAGTAAGTCATGCAACCTCAGAAGCGTTTCTAACGTGTTTCTTTTTGCTTGGAAAGTAGCTCCTCGAAATACAAAGATGCTAATTGACAAATAGGCTCTTCCAGTCCGGCCGGCTCCAAGATCTGGCGGCAGGGTAGGTCCCAAAAACAAACGTCGCAATCGTAACATGAAGACTTACTCAAAGAAGGGCAAATTAGCTGCAAAAAAGCGGCCACAACTTGAGGTTGATTCTGAACAAGATGCTCCTGATGATGGCCCCCTCATTCGTCTTGGGGAAGGACTTGTTGTTGATTGGAATGATGATGCATGGGATAATTTGTTTGGTGCTTACAACGATAAAGAGGAATCCCGTGGCAGACCTACTTATTCGAATCTTCCTGTTCTTCACGATCCGGAGCTTCTGTCAAAGCGTAAAGCCCGTGACACGAGAAAAAAGCAGGGTGTCACTCTGGAGGATTGCCTTGATGAGTTCGGCAAGGAAGAAATCCTCTCGGAAATGGATACTTGGTATTGTCCTAGGTGCAAGGAACATCGCAGAGCAAGCAAGAAGTTCGAAATCTGGAGAACGCCAGATATCCTTATCATGCATCTCAAACGTTTCAGCTCTAGTGGTATGCGAAGAGACAAACTCGATATTCTCGTTGATTTTCCAATTGATGGGTTGGACCTGTCCTCCCGCGTTATTGAAAAACAAGATGGCAAAGAGGAGATGTACGATTTGATAGCTGTCGATGATCACTGGGGTGGTATGGGTGGAGGTCATTACACTGCCTTTGCGAAGAATTTCGTCGATGGCAAGTGGTATGAATACAATGGTATGACATCTCAAAACCAGTCAATGTGAATAGCCGACTAACTTGCTTAGATGCCTCCGTTTCACAAACTCAAGATCTTGACAAACTGGTCACACGTGGCGCTTATCTTCTCTTCTATCGAAGACGTTCATCAGAACCCCTTGGTGGTAAAGCTTTGCAAGAAATTACGTATGCATTTGACAATGTCTCTTCGGATGAGGAACTTTCGGGGGAAGGCCTACGCCTCGGCGGAAACTCCTCCCAACATGGGTCGCCGAGCGCCTTGGAAGGAGTCGCAGCAGCTCACCATCAACCAGATCTCCCTGGTTCGGAGGATGGCGAGGCGATGACGATAGTAAATCAACAGGATCTTGAGCACGGGTTGAATTATGATGTTCTTAATCAAGGTGGTGAACCATTTTCCGGCTTCAATAATACTCCCATTCAATATTCAGATATTGACGTCCTAGAAAGTACTGAAGCTGACGAAGGTATAGACATGAGCGTTGATTACAATAATGTTGCACCAAACATCAATCAACAACCATGGAGCTGGCAACGCCTTAACCAGAATTCCCCAACCTTTCCCTCTGGCGCGGCCTCCGAAGCCGGTGGCGAAGCTGGTAGCGTAGGAGGTTCGGGTGATTTCGGAGCCGGCAGCTTAGTTGGTAGCGACGGGATAGAACACGGTTCCAACCCAGATGAGGCTACCAAGGAAGAGCGAGTGAAAGAATTCAGTGACGCTATACCTGACGAAGAGTATCATCAAGAAGATTACATACCCGATACTGATCATGATGGTCCAAGTACCAGTGAGATCATGGCAAAATCAGCTGCGATGAAAGAGCACATTCGCGCACAGCAACACAATTACGAAGTTCCGGTCGATGATATTCAAGGAGACGAAATTGAGGAACCTGCTGCTGAAATACATGTCGAGGAAGGTGAGGGATTGAAAGTGGATTAAACTTCTTGCGACCTATCATACTTTCGTGTATGGGTGTGTTCATCGGGAAGGAAAGGAGTTTATGGGATTGCTATGTGCAGAAGTGGGATGGCACATTCATTAAGTTAAGAGAGTGGATGGATTTGCAAAGATGATGTTACTAGACATGAACTGAATATGCTGTTACGACGTTTCTATTTTTGGCTCTTAGCATATGGTTGATGGAGTGAGGTGGTGGGGGATGAAAGATATCCGAATGCATGCAATGGAAAGGAGTAAATATGGTTTTTTTTACTTGGCTGGTGGGAGGCTGGCGGTAGACGAGGCGGAATGCGATTGATGAAATGAATGGATGCATGCATAAATGTCAAGAAAGAACTCTGGCTGGGAATGAATGGGAAGAATTAAAAAATAGTGATGAGAAACGGTTCATGTATGTGGTCAAATAGAAATATGCTTTATGAAGGTTTCCTATACTTGGGAAGCTCTATTGTTTTGGCGATGTGAAGATTTGATGCTGTGAAGAATGAGGTTTGAGATTTGAGATTATGCATTATAAGCTTTAAAGTTAAAGCTCCAGTCTTTTTGGGATTGGGAATTATAGTGGATTTATCATGTGTGGTTTTTGTGGTTTTTCCTCGGCTTTTTGGAGGAATTTTGGGATTTATGATTGGTTTTAGGATTTTAGATTTGGTTTTATAGGGAGTGAGTGATCCGAATGGGTGCTGGCCTTGATTCGGTAATTCAAGTTTTTGGTTTTAGTCTTTGATTTGGTTCTTCGGTTCGGTTCTTCGGCGGGTTTTCGGTGAGGTTTTTCGCTTCGGTTCTTTGAAGTAATTCATCACTTCATAATAGGACTTCCGATTGGGAAATGCTCGAGTAATAAAAATTATATTGTTACAAGAGGACGGCTCGAAAGGTGATGCGACTATAGGGCCTTCTAGTATATTAGCATTATAATATGCTGTAATTCGACCTTTCAAATCGGGCCATGAAGATTAGTGGTTAGTTAGGCTTTAATAAAAACTATTCCAGCCCTGTAGTTTTTTTTGATCGGGATTAGGGTAGGGTTGAATAAAATTCATCATGTACGGTTTCTTATATGTTCGCTAAATGCTAGGTGGTGGCATTAGCTAGGTGGTCCGAGTGTAAAATTATAGTCCTTTTATAGTGCGAGAGATTTCCGATTTCATCCTGGATCTGTATGTGCAGCATGGGTCAGGAGATCCCTTTTCGAGGCGTCTGCAAAGGGTTTTTATTTGATGAAATGTTTCATTTTCCTCTTATTTTATTTCCTAGATTATGTGTAGTCCCTCTATTCAAAACTTTATTTAAATATACATATTAGAATACAATTCTCCTTCTAGTTTTCTTATTTTCTTCTCCCGGCATTGGGTGTACCACACTTGACCCTTGTCGAGTGGCAACATTCTCTTGTCTAATTCGGGTAGTTGCCGAGTTCCTGATCGGTGAGGAAAATGTCCATATTGAGGTTTAGCAGCTGTACTTTTCCATCCCGTTCCTCTCATTCAATCTCTCACGTGGCTCATTCCTTCCGGACAACATCATTTCAACCACAGTCTCTCAAGATGCTCCCTGATTCAAGAATTAGAAGCTTTGTTTGACAATTCTCATCACGTTTTCATCATTCACGCAATGAACGCCAGCGTCGCAAATGAATCTCTTCCATCATCATATCTTCCCGTGCGTTATGGTCCATGTGCGGATTTTGCTCGATGTCTACTTGAAGTTTGGGAGTTTGAAGTTAGTTGGTAAGGTTTGGATGTTTGAAAGTTTGAGATGGTGGGATTACGGGGGCTGGATTGGGATATTGTCGCCGTTGCATAAATGATACGTACTGTAGATGCTGGGAGTACGACCATTGAAGTATGCGGCGGTCACGTAAGTTAAGAGGAGGGATAAGCAACCGAATATGATGGTTAGGCTGTCTGAGGTGGATACTAGTTGGTTGTTAGGTTAGTTTGATTGGTTGGTTCAATTTGGGATGGGATGGGATAGGATGGGATTGGATGGATGGGATTGGATTGGATAGATAGGATGGAATAAGATGGAACAGTAATAGGATAGTATGGAATAGTATGAGATAATATAAAATAGTATGGAATAGTATGGAATAGTAGGATAGATAATATAGTACAAGCAAATAATGGGGTGAACTTACCCATTGTGTCCTTGTCGATGGTATTTTGAGTAAATGTTCTTCTTGGCTGCCGAAAGGTATTTATATTTGGACAAGGAGTGGAATTTTGAGCCCGGATTTTAAGGATAGGATGACTGAGTGCCTTTTATATAAATGGGAGGTTGTCTTCGTATTTCGGCTTAAACCTAATAATAAAAGGAATAAAAAGAATGAGTTTGTATTTTAACTGTAAGATGATTGAATTCTTTATGTGTAGAAGGGGGAGATTGTTGTATTATATATTTCGTCCGCCTCAAGATTGAGATGAGCTCCCGAAAATTGACAAGCGGAAAGTTGTTATTCCTCTTGCACCATGCACGGCTTGCATGGTTCAACATTGCAAGATCCAATCAAAGGGCAAGGTTCTTCGCGAGATCGACGTCTACCAATTCGACAGGAACTGAAATATGATTTGTGTAGGCTGAATAGTTTGATTGGTTACAAAACCAAGGCGGTGAGACGAGCCAACTCCCTCAGTGATGGAAGATGGAAATACACTTCGGATAAATGATTTTGGGTATAACGTGGTTTATCAGTACATGGACCGAGACCTCAATTTACACTTTCAGACCCGTGTTGTTCAGTAACAACTAAATCAATTGATTAAAACTATGAAGATTTTAATAATCTAGGATTTATTATATTATTTTGATAAGTTCTTATATTATATCCTGTCTTTCTGTATTTATTACAGTATCGATTAGAAGATACTTCCTTATTAGAATTTCCTTCTTTTTGATGTTCGTTGTAATGTGCATGTGCTGATTGTCGAGATGGGTGTCACGAATCATGCTCATTATTATAAAATAAAACTAAGTATAAGGGTTTGAGCCGCTGTTTCTGTAGGAATCCTTATCGATAAGGAATCCTAGGATCAATGGGATCCTAGGATTGTTAGTATCCTAGGACAAGTATCCCAGGATAATATTCATCCCAGGATTATTATCCCAGGAACTCTACAATCCCAGGATTGGAATCACCCCAGGATTAGTGTCCTGAGGCCAGATAGGGATCACGTGATGTGCTAGCATAGCTAACATCCAAGGAGGACAACTAGTATATAGTTAGAGTAGTTTCATAGTTTAGGAGCTTCGTGCTCAACTTAGTTATCAATTAGTTTACCTACATTCTACTTGATCTAGTAACGACTTCACTTCCAAGTGAACCTTATTGATAAAGCCTTAACCTACAACTACCAACCAACGAAACCTCAGGCAGCCGCTGCCTCCAGTACAGTATCGTTACAATGGGTAAGGTGCAAATCGAGTGCACCACTTTTACCTCAATTTGCACTTTCTAATTCATATTATTCAACAACAATTGAATCAATTGATTGAAACTATTAAGAATCTAATAATCTAGGATCTATTACATTGTTTTAACAAGTTCTTGAATTATGACCTGGTTTTCCACATTTACTACAGCATCTATTAGAAGATGCTTCCTGTTACGAGGTTTGCCGTCTAGATCACGTGGAAGTGCTCTAGGCTCTCGAAGTAGGTTTATAACTAGGCATCAAGCAGGGACTTTAAAGTAATGATAATAAGATGATGCAATTCGTAACTAATAGTATGGTATACTAAATGATTGATCTTGAGCACGAAGCTCTATATTTAATGATATCCCATTCCCTTATATAGACCTTCGTCTCCTTCGGACAGCTGGGACAGCCGAGCGCTCCTGGAGCGCTGTCGTTCTAGAGCTGTCCATCACGTGATGCTCAATCTCGTGATTGATGCTGTATACGCCTGAAGCTTTCCTGTTTGTATATTCTGATGGTATGTGCACATATGATCCTCGGTGACCATAATCACATACTAATATGGTCGAATCGTATCTTGCTCGCACATGGCCCAAGCTCATACAAACAAGTCAGCTGTTACCTTCGTAACACTTCCCCATTAGAATTCCTCCCTTTTTGATGCTTGTTGCGTTGAATCTGAATATCAATTTTTTGTTAAGATAATATATCAAGAGCCTTTTATCCAGTAAGTATTCCTCTTTGATGTAATTGAGTTTTTTTTATGTGTCGACGTTTGTTTAATGCCTCATTTGCCTTTCGAAGTGTACGAATCTCTGTATTCAAAAGTGTGTTTTTATAAGCTAATTGCTTTGTACCCTTAGCTAGAATTAATACAATCTCAAATATAGATATAGGAGAGCTTAATTGATAACAAGCTATTCGAGATTTAACTAATGTTGATTGAGAAAGAGCTTCAGTTGGATTGTGAGGGGTTTGAGAGATCTATTGATTTAGGTTGAAAGAAGGAGGAATATTCGGCCTTTTTGATTATTCGATCGTATATTATATTGTTGATAAATCGTGTGTTGAAGTTGGAGAGTGTAAATTGAGGTGAAAGTGGTGCACGCACTGATAAACCACGTTACAGCTTCCAATCAAATACCGAATAGCTAAACTGCTCATTTTCCCCCGGCTGTGAGGCAAGCCACAAAGCCTTCGAGCTCAAGCGGACCCTGCTCATCGTTCTCGGGCCCGTTTCAAGCTACATGTCCATCATGTAGCTTAATCCCGATTTGGGATTCCACACCGCCAGACTTATATACTGCAAGGCTGATAAAAAGCAGTTACCGGACTTGACGAGTCCCACTATATTCCATCGTCACCATCTTCCATCGCAGGCCTTCAACCCTCCCCACTTGACCACCCGCGTCTCATTATCATTTATCGAAAGCTGGGGGGCTTTGAAGGCAAGTACTAGGTCGTAAATCCGCTAGCTCTCATTATTTGATCATCAGGTGCACGTGCATCGAGCCCCGGAACAGTCTGACAGATAAATTGTACACTAAGTGGTCTGGGCAGGCTGTATTCGTTCTGGACTTATAATGCTAAACTAATCTCGTATACGACTATATCTCTAAAGTGCTCGACATATTACCGTAATACTTCTCCGTTTTGAAGTCCCCCAATAGATGTCCTTCGTATGTCTGTCTAAAAGATTCGCGAGGCTCAAAAGTGGCTGCTCATTATCCACATGTGGCTAAACCTCGCTTCCGAACTTCAATTTCTTAGTTTATCCAACTTCAATCTGTGATTTCACCACAACAAATTCTTTGCGACGACACAACAACACATAGTCGAAAGATTCAAGACTTGCAAAGATGCATCTTCTGGTATGTTCTGAACGTTTGCTGGAGGCGGGAGTTGGTACCAGTCGCCTTGATCATGGTGTCGATGGATGTTATTCGAAATTACCATGCGAGAGAAGGAGACACGATGCGGGCCACATTGTCATCACACCGACGAGCTTATCGTTTTCATCTCAAGGATAATTTATATTCTATGTCCTTCAACCTCGTTCAAAATATTCGACTATAATAATGCGAGATGGTGAGGGCGCCATCCCTCAAGTTCTGCAGCATTCCACTACCCCGCGATATGTTCTGCGCCACCCCGGGCTGGTGCCATCCATGACGGCGCTCTTATGTGCGCCGGTTTAAATTTTTTTCCTAACTTCAACGGTATAAGTATATTACTTCTGAAAAGGACGGGGCTAACTATTCGATTAGCGTTAATAAAACTCGGGTTTAAATTGTCACAAAAGATGCCCACCAGCTTGAATGGCGGTGACAATGATTAAAGGTTGATCGTCAACAAGCATGTCAAACTGGGTACGTCGATACACTTTAGGCAGCTTTACCCTATTAGCAAGTGACTAGCTCAAAAGACTTTGATCCTTTTAAATTTTCAACATCGTTTGGACTTCGTTGCACAGTTTGGCCATCTTCAGTCTGGATACATGGGGGGGGTCGGTCACGTGATGGGATACTCATTTCTCCATTCTCAATGCGACAATGAATTAAACGCTGTATTCGGCAGACATGCAGTTCTCTATAGCTTTAGCTTCAGTATAAACCCCCAGATTCCACAGACATCCTTGCGCCGTTTAAATATTTCAACTCTATTCCAAAATTCGTATGTCATTCGTCAAACTCCCGGTCCTCCTCGTCTTTGTCCTCAGCCTTGTCCGCCTAGTTTATTCCCGTTGGGCATGCCAACGACGCACCGAATGAATCTCCTCCATCATTATATATTCTCGGGGGCTAGAATTTGCATGCTGCTCAAGGTCTCCTGATAAATGTACCGGGTTAGCATGGTTTCTACTAATTTTGAGGTGGTTGGGCATCTCGTTACGAAAACTTGACTAGCGACTTTCTGGGAGCAATACTTCTTGAAGTCGGAATGTCCAGAAGACGGAGAATTCAAAAAGATATAAATATAACTAACTTGCTTGGTTTTGTGCTGAGGAACGCCAACTCAAAAGTATGGCGCTGATGGTAGGTATGGTGATAGACGCAATTCCAAAAATCACGGCAAGCGTATTGTCCAAATCTAGTACATGAGAATTATTAGTACAATGCATTGAATCATATTAAAGGTTGTTTCGAGTTTTTCACCTACTCATGATTGAGGTCAGGAATAATAATAATTAGAATTTGAGTCTTGATAACGTGTTAGAAGTTCTTTTTGTTGGCACAAATGTTTGGGAGTGGGAATTGTGAGAAGGGGATGGGGGGCGGCCGCGTTACCGATAAGCTCACATCACACTCATTTTGGCAGTGCATATTTGGATCAAACAAAGTCAGCCATTTAATTGCGCCATCCTCATCCGTTATTTTTTGCGGAAATGCATCAAAACTTTTCGAGAACGACAAATAAGATGTAAAACTTTAACAGGGGGGGTCTCATGCTTGCGCGAGGCCCCAATCGACATGTAACGTCATGTGATTAACCTCACAAAGCGCGCTGTAGAATTGGCGAGTTTTAGAGACCCTCCTTTTTTATATAAATAATCCCTATTTCTCATAGTGTAGCTAGCAGGACTGAAAAACACAATACTCTAATAATACTCCACAAACAGCATCACCGAAGTGATACCAACGGTATCATATCGATCTCTTACAATATCATACGCTCAAAATACAATGATGGTCTAGGTGCAAATGCTGGGATAAAGTTAGCGCGAAGTACTTGGGGTGACAATTATTGGTTACAATCTAATGTAAAACCTGGATATAAATGGCACATAGTTCTATGGCATATGAGTTCTTGAGCGGACTTGGGCTGGATGGGAAAGCTGGGAGTGAAGAAAGGTGCTAAAGCGAGGCATGCACTTCTAGGTAACATTGAGGAGAGAAAAGGTGCTGAAGCGAGGGGTCGCATCAGTCAATCATCGCCACACTTCATTTCTCGCACATCTTCTCAATCTTCCGTATGCCGAAACCCAGACCATGATTGATTGTGATAGTAATGATTTCCATGTATTCAATGCATCGCTTGCACTTTCACGTCTCTCGTGTGGAATTTGTGTCGGTGTCGTTTAATAGGAAAAGTAGTAACCTTTCTCCAGATTTGAATCGATTGACACAATTAATAAGTATTGCGAAATCGGGGTCCACGAGATTGCTTGTTCGTTCTTCATATTGCCTATAAGAGTTCTTACCATCCGAGAAGTTGATATCGGCACAAGTTTACAAAAAAGCTCTTTTACTCAGAACTACATTATCATCCAAAGATACCTTGATAATCGCAAAGTATTAAATTCTAGAGACTGTTGCAGAAGCAATCCAATTTGAAGTATACCGGTAAGCTTTTCATCCGAAGTTACACAGTGGTGTAACTTACTTCACTTCTTCCATGTCATAATAAATGTGGTTCCGGAGCAATTTTAACCTATCGGCGGGGAAATTCGGCTCCCCTTTTATTCGGTTAGATTGACGGTGAACCTGTCCCCCTCGAAAGAACAATCACATTGTATCATTTCGGTCGATTGGTTTCTTTTAAACATCTAATAAACACCGAGTTTGGCGCACCATTTGGAATGAGATATTGCAGCTCGGGTATGGATAGAAGTTAGTCCAGTTGACTTTTAGGAATTAGTCGTCCGAGTGTTGAAGAGATTTTATATATGGACGTAGGGTTGCAATTAATTTTTAATTTAGTGATTCGTATTCATTTAACACTGAAAGACCTTTTTTAAACTGTTGTAACACCAGAATAGTGTTTTATATAGCCTAGTTTCGTCAATCAAAATTTGAAGCCAAACAAGAAAGCCGCTTGTTCTACAAGTCTGCTGAAGGTATCAAGACCACAAACTGTCTGATATTTTGGCATCCTTCTTGTGTAATCCTTTCCATACCCTGATCTCATGGCATAAAACGTTTCTTATTAGACAACTAAGCGACACAACGTAAGTTTTCTCCAAACCCACTTAGCTCATAGTTACCTTAAAATGGATATCACTATGGGGCTCTTGATGGTATATCTTATTAAAGGGAAAGAGGTTGACGGGAAAGATTCTATATGGATTTGAACGAGGTTGGAATTGATGAACTGGTTATACATATATTCTATCGCGCTCGGAGAAGCTTGAAGATTGGAGGAACTGGATCGACGATGTAGTCTTAGGCTCCCCATTTAGAGAGCTCCATTTCGTTAATTTTCGGGTGATTATCATGTAGAGTCGGCAGAGAATTCTCAATTAGTTGTAGTTGCTCGACTGGAGTTGATGTTTGTGTGGGATTAGACGTCTAGATGCGGATTACTGTTCATAAAAAGTAAATTATCTATGAATGTCTAATTAATTCCTGAACTTGTCTGTCTTCTAATTGCTAATCGTTCGCCGAATGTTCGTTAAGAAATATATGGCTTTGCAGTTTTCATCCGCCGGCATGCCTTCCAATATTCTTTCTTATCCCAATATTTTCAACCATACGGTAACACTAAATTCGTGCCACTTCTGTTTCCTACCTTTTCTCATATTACGAATCAGCGCCAACCGCTACTCTCATCCACTTCAATTATTTTGTTCAAAAGTATATAATGCGGATAAAAGTCTCCATATTACTAGGCTAAACCAAACCATAGAAACAATATCCTATCAAGTGACAATCAGTGCAAGCACATGTACTCTACTTCTGCATTACCCGAGAAATAGTGGTTCTTCGCAAGTAGTGGCAGAGTTTGTATTATTGGAATTGTCAGGTAATCATGACATAGCAATAGTCTCACTGGGGACAGACTAAGCGTCTGCGAATGTATCTTAGCTTTCGGGAGATTATGGATATTGATCGATGAAGTGGAGATCAAGGAAGAGCAAAGATCCTCTATGGTTTGGCAGATTTACAAATTTTGTTCGAAAGTGGCGGTCGCACTAGCCTAGCACTAAAGGTATTCTTAGCTTATTTATTAGTGTTGCTGAACGAGGATGACGTAACTTGCACACATAACCTACGACTAGAACCTCATAATTTGACCGCGATTTGCCGCTAGCATGATCTTCTCGACATATGATTCTTCTTTCACTCACGTTCTTTCACACAGCACATCTATACCAAAGTTTCTTCCAGCGCATGAGTACACCCAACATCATGATTTCAGCATTAAGCCCATACCGCACCACACTTTTCGCTACCCCTGGGCATTCCCTCGATTAGAATCAACCCTAAAGGATCGTAGCTTTTCACGAAATAATGGATCGCTCTCAATGTTCATACGAATGCGACCCAATCTGGGGAATTAATCACTTATACCTAATTATTGGTACATTCGTACTGTTAGCCACCTTTTCCGAAGTTCAACAGATGGACCGTTTGGCTGCACAAAGAGATATCCAGAGAAAGACACAAAATCTTCCGAGACTTTTTAGAGTTGCATGGATATAAGAAATCGGACGACACCGGGATAAGTTGAAAAGGAACAATTATTAAACGAGGCCGAGGGTGGCTGAAGAAGGTTTTGGGAATGAGTATACCATGAACTTCATTCTCCACTTCCTGAAATTCGACGTGACCAAGAGGTAAGATCTTACGATTGAGATAAGAAAGGGTGAAGACTGCTACTCGATGCATATAGGAAAACTTTTAACTGTCGGGCTGGAGCAAAGGGTAACATTTAATGCATTTTAGCTTCAGGAATGACAACCCAATTAACGGAGTTTCATGGGCTTTATCCTGAAAAACACGGGGGGAGTGGGGGGGTTGAGATCTTAGTGATGACAGTAGTCCGGGTTTCAACTAAGCATAAGAGGTCTTTGATTTTTGGTTTTTGATTTTATCTTATATTTCTGTGCTAATTAAATTCAGTATCAAATCTTGAGAGCAATTCAAAAATGAAGTGTGCTTGAGATTTGCAAAGGCATAGAGGAAACAAATAATGGTGGTTACAAAAGACATTTTTTTGCCCGGATATCGTTTTGTTGACTCTTGGAATATTGCTAGCTACTGAAAGTTTTGGATCTTAGGGTAATGTATTGAAGTTCTTTGGGGCATGTGACGCATCTGAGAGTTGGCATGTTCCAACATCTGAATTGTTTTGTGATTTGTGTTTCAAATATTGAGCTAAATTTCCGGTCACAGCGAGTTGGCTCCACCACTACGTATATATTTCTCGCAAGAAGTAAACAATTATAGCTTAGAATTGCCAGGATGTGGAATACATCGTATAAGTTCTACATTCCACCAACCCATCCATGACGATAATCCTGCTTCAACACTTCTCCAAAATCATCACCATCACCACTACACTAATATCACCAACCCAAAGCAAAAAGTCAAAACCAAGAGACCAAACCAAATGATTGATTTCCAAACTAAGTCTTACAATACAGCATAACATAACCATAAATAACAAGCCAAGCATGCCCATATCCCCACCATCATTCTATCCATCTACCCACCCATCCCAACCAAAAAGCAAAAGACAACATAAAAACGGCCAACACAGGAAAAACTAAAGACAAGAAATCAACTCTCGATCTTTTGAGACCTGCTCCTATTTTTTCCCATGACCACCGCATCTCCTATTCCGCATTCCAGAAATTCCCATCGCTTACTTGACCCCAATATCCTTCATCCTCAAAGTCGGACACCAACCGGTCAACACTCGAACATCGCATTATCAAGAGACAATAATCCCCAAGGTTTTGCACACCCCCATCCTCAACCACCACACTTAACAAAAAGGATTAGCCAACCAAGTCCAAACCTCAGGATTATTCCCCGCAGCCTCAGTAGTGATTCTCGAGCCCAGACTAATCCCCGTATAAGATTGGGCTTGACCATGTTGATCCAAATAACTATAACTCTCAATCTTATTATTGCCCTTCTTATCCTTAGTATCCGAGAGGTCGACCTGGAAAGTAGCCCAGTATCCTGCTACGCATTGTTGGTATGTGTCGTTGACGACGGCGACATTGTTGGGGTTGTTGTTGAGAGCGTACACTTCTTTAGCACCCGTGGCTGGGTTGGGTTGGTTGTAGTAGCAGGTTACTCGTCCGTTGTCTAGGAATTGTGCATAGATGTTGCTTTCACTGCTTGCAGTTTGGAGAGTGTAGGTTATGTTGACGTTCAAACAGGCGAGGGCAGATGGGAGAAGGGCTGCAGTTGAAATGAGAAGGGTAGAGAATTGCATGTTGAAATTGATGGTACTATGATAGTGATTGACAAAAGTAAGAATTTATAAAGATTGTGGGTGTATGATTTGCTATAAGGCTAAAAAAATGATTGTTGTAACAAAGGAAAGATTGAAAGATTGTTTGATGGCGCTGCTGATTGCCGGATGTTCGATGTGGAAATGATTGTCGATATAAGTTATCTGCGAGGTGACTTGATGACCTTTATACCTTCGTTGCTACTCAGAAGGAAGGTAAAATGGATATCAGACCTTGGCTTCCCCAAGCGCTTGTGAGTATAATCGGCCTTAGGACAAACTCAAGGTTTCGATTACTGTTATTTCTTGGAAATACCACAGTGATCCATTCCAATACACAAATTAAGCTCGGCTTACTAAAGCACGATAAAATATTTAAAGTCTGGTCATTCTTAGGGTTTAGTGAGGAATCTGACACCAGGTAGGCGACCGCTTAAGGATTTGACCTCTGTTCAGAGGTGGGATGAAGGCGGAAGCATCCAGGAATCTCAACTACGAGCAAAAAGGGGTTACTTTGACGGCATAAGTAAGGAAACATTTGTCATAAGGCATGTGTTTAGGGGTAAATGCAATGTCGAAGAAAATCAAAGGTTTGCGTTACTTAGGAAATGTCTTCCATGGATGAGAATGAGGTTTCGTAAGCGTGGGGACTAAGCGAATGCCCTTCCTCGCACTGACTAGGCACTAAGCAGTGGAGTGGCCCACCACAAGGAGGATTGACGTTTGCTACAAATAGCCTCAATTTATGGAGCAAGCGTTTAATAGTTCGGAGAATTACAGTAATAGCAACATCGTATAGTCCTAGAGCGACAAATCCGGCATGCTTTCCCCACGTGGTAAGACAAGGCCATGTAACTTTTGACCACGACCGTATCTTCGGCGCTGAGGAGTTATATTGGAACAGGAATAAGCCACCCAACAACTTTGAAGGGAATGTGTATAGAAACGGCTTTAATTTGTGCACTTGAGGTGAGCATAGGAATGAGGATTCAGGTCTATATGACCACCACCACAGGTAGGCTATCAATGGTATGTAGAGGTGCCTAAATAGAGTAAAAGGAGGGGTAAGTACCCTCATGGCCTGCTCCTGTAGCAAAACCACAGAGTACATGCTTCAACTTTGTGAGCGAGCCCATGTACCGCCTGTGGTTTCTTTAACAGCACTTAATATGAGCCGTAATATTGCATGTCGGTGAGTAAAAAGTAGGAGCTTGGAGGCTGGGGAGAGTTTTCTTTTAGAAAAAAATTTGTCATCAAGGGATCTATGTATAATTTCTCTTCTCAATCTTGCTTTAATCTTGCTATTCATCTCTCAAACCTTGCCATTTCTGCTTGCGTTAGCAGATGTTCGCGCAAGATTCGATTTTGACTGCCCCATCTCCGTCTAGACATTGATGAAAAGGATTCTTTAAAAAGCAAAGACTTGATCTTCCAATTTGCTGACTGGCTTCGCCTTTTTGAAGCCCAACCCTTCAGAGGCTTTCTTCATGGCACTGATCATAGGTGGTGGTCCGCAAAGCAGAAGCTTAACGTCGTCCGCTGGTTTAGGAAGCCAATTCTGCATAACATTAGCTCTGATATCATTGGTAGGACACATCTTAAAGACTTACAGTAATCATTTCAGGAGTGACAAAACCAACGCCTCCATCCCATTTCTCCGGTGGATTGTTCAAAACGTAGTGAACTCGGAATCCCTTGTCCTGAGCGGCCAAACCATCCAAATCATCCTTCAATAAAATATCCTCGGGGTTAACATTTGCAAAAATTAAATCGATTTCTGTCTTATCTCCAGTTGCTCTACCTCTAATAACCGCGCGAATGATCTGTAACATGGGCGTGATACCAGTTCCGCCAGCAATCATACCAAAATGACGAACCATGTTGGGAGTATAAACCATTGCACCCTTTGGACCACGAACTTTGATGGTTTGACCAACGGTGAGCGAAGCCATATATTTAGAAATGTTTCCGGTAGGGTAGGACTTAATGAGAAGGTCGAAGTATCCAGGTTGGTGATCGCCAGAGACGGGCGTATAGGATCGAACGATTTCCTTGTTTCCCCCTTCGGGTTGAGGAAGTACGGCGGAGATGGAGATGTGTTGACCAATAGGAAGACCGAGAATGGAGGTAGGCTTTGGCAGACTGAATCGGTAGCTATGCGGATGTTAGGAGCAGCAGTTAGCACGGGATAGAATAAAACTGACATTGCTACATTGTGTGAAATGATAGTCTTCTCCTTGAGTTCGAAATCTTGAAAGACAGTTGGCTTGAGAACTGGAATTTCTTCTAGAGGAAGCGTAAGTTCAATATTTCATCAATGGGGTGTGTGCAAGTATAAACTCACGACTTGCCCAAATCTTATATCCCCCAAGAAGAGCAGCAAGAGCAACGGCAAAGGGAAGCCAATCTTTTTTGACAATTAAACATCCAAATATTAAAAGACCAGATGGAATATAGATTCCATCAATATATGCTTTTGACATGAACTTATTTGCCGGTGCTGTACTCATTTTGGTAGATTTGGTGAGACCTCGAGAAATTGTTGGGCCTTTGTTTGCGATTCTTGCACTTGTTGCTCCTTCAGTATCTTCAATTGAATGAAGACCCCAATATCCGGTATGAAGTTGTGAGTTACACTTCTCGTGAGTCCGGAGAAGTGTCGAATATTGCTTACGGAAGAGCCAACTTGAGAGAAAAGGTACTGGTGGTGACAATTGAAGTATAAGGTGCCTTGGTGTGGTTCTTGTAGCTGGCAACTCAAAGTCATCTGATCTTTTTGATGGAGGTCGGAGCTCGCTTCAAACTTTATCCCGATGAGGATAAGATATCCTGGACTAAGAGCACCAAGCCATCAGGAGCCTTTGCCGTAGATGAAGATGAAACTTATCAAGCACCTCATCACATTGGCAGGGCCGAACAAATACCCGAATTAAGTAATATTCAGCCACTTTGAGCAATGGGGGAATCTGTCAATCAGAATGGAGACAAGATAGACGGTAAACATGAGGATTCACCATTCCCTCTCACCGATACAGATAGATGGGTCTTGTCACAAACAGATGAAGAATTTCATCTACACGATTGGGAAGAGTTGAAAGAGATCATAGGTGAGCAACTTTTGCTTGTATTGATTAAATGAGCTACACTTTTAAACAGTATATGGTCGCAAGAGCAGAGGACATGCGAAGGATCACCAGTGTGATGAGAATTGATTCTCGGGGCTGTGATGCGATGTGTTGGGTCTCAACAACAGCTTTTTCACATGGCATTGTACATTTCCGCCCATCATTTTTCTAATTGTCATCAAGCAACCAATAATCTCTCAATCCTCAAACGAAAGCCCTCTGATCTTCGTCGCTATATGTCCTGGTCCGCAGCTATCAAAGCGGAGTATGGAAGTATGATGAATTATATCCTCCAGCATCGACTTCCATGGGGTTCTCCGCCATTTACCTACGTGTCCCCAATCCCCTTTGAGAATCACTCGGATTATAAGATTTTGCTAAATGATTGGCCATATGGTCTCTCTAAGGATGTTACTCATTTCGTAGTGTGGTCAAAAACACCGATCGCCACCGACGATGAGAACGGAGACGTGACGGATGAGAGCAGGAAAATCATCGAAGATTTTGTGAAGAGAACATTTGCTGGTAGGTTGGATGGCAACGACAGAGTAATGTGGTTCAAGAATTGGGTCGCATTGCAGAGTGTAAGAGCCCTTGAGCATATTCATGTCCTAATCAAAGATGTCCAAAAGGATGATGTTGAATTTTGGACGGGAAACAAGGTATAGAATCATGTACATACACGGAAATGTATCTGTATGTAACTCACGTACGACACTCATACCACCCAGCATGACAAAATTCCTATTTCGCGTGACCTCGGTTGGAGCCACAAATCATCAAATTTGCAGATCTTACTGTCTTCTCTGTCTTCTATTACCCGCAGCAGGCATTTGTTCTTCAGGTGCTTGTGCTCCCTGCCCACCACCCATCATACCTTTTGCTCCAGACCATAGACCAAACACCTTGTAAAGTCCATAAATTGGCACAACCGAGAATATGAGCCATCCCCAATTGCCAAATATAACAACGGCGAACAATGACAACCAATGCATCCATATAATGTCGAACATATATTCTGTCAATCCTGGTGCGGCAAGATCTTCACCTGCAGACACCATCTTCCCAGCTTGATCGAACTTGGGACGACTGTTTTGTTCGAGGAACCATTCGATAGTCCACGGCGCAAGTGAGAGAAGCACGTATGCCCACATATTTCGGGATCGTATCGAAAAATGGAAGAGGCAGAATAGCGCATTTACGAGAAATGTCCCATAATGAAGGTAGTTTAGGGCTTGAATATTGGCCTTGGCGCGGTCCTTTTTCGCTTTCTGTGCCATTATGTGTGAGGTAAAAGGATGATGCCGGATTTGAGCAAGGAGAATAAGTTGATGCTTTTAGGATCTGGCCTCTTCTAGATGACTGGAAAATAGGATTGCTTGAATGTAATGCTGGCTAAATAAAAACGTAACCTAAGTATCGTTCTGCTTTCCTGATGAGAATCTCGCAACGACCGGGTCTTCGAATAGGACAATTGGGCGAAGGTTACAAGGTTGAGAAGAGATGTTGTTGAGTCTTGTGTAGTATTTGAGTTTCCTCACAAGGCTGTGTCTGCAAGGAACAAAATCTGATTGTGTGCCTTGCTTACTAATCTAAATTGTCACCAACCATCCGATTGTTGCTGGGTGAATGCTCTGCAACCAATCATTCCCGCTGCGAGCAGACAACAACAGAACGAAAATAGAAGAGGTCGAGGGTTTGAGGTTATCCAAATTAATCCAAATCACAAGGAATAACTTGATTATCACTGTTTTACCAAAAAACCCTTTGGATTCTGGATTCACATTTAGATTTGCATTCGCGACCGTACTCAGCCTTCCCCTCCTTCTATTCTCTATTTGACAAAAATTCATACAATTCCCCTTCCTCCTTCCTCGTTCCTCTTTCCTCCTGCATATTCACTTGATATTCAAAGTCATTAGGCTTTCTTTCAGCCTTTGCTTTTTACAAGCAACGACTGGTTAGCTTCTTCCCTACCTGCCCTGCCTTGTCTTTCCGCCTTCATCGTTGCATTGGCAAATAGTAACCAGCAACAACAATAACTCTGTTTATTACGACCTTACGATCGTATTCACGAAAGTTCCTATCTGCTTCTTTGCCACCTACCTTTTTCAACAACAATATAACGAGATAATTTTAATGTCATCAATCCTAAGATAGCTTTCGTGGAGCTACAAAAAGTTTACATTCATCAAATCAAGCAAATAACGCAACGCGCGTGAGAGCTATCTATTTTCCTCTTTTGTTCAAACTCAAGACGATCAACAAAGGGAACCTTTTTGACGGACCGATTTTGCAACAGTTGAAGGACTATTCGAGGCTCTGTTCTTCATGGCGAGAATACCATAACAAATACACGATCCGCAACTTCGATCTATCCCCTCTCTTCACGACCCTGCACAATGCCTCCCTCAAGGAGGGAAACAATCAATCCTTGTATCACGACCCAACTGTGTCAACTCATTTACTACCACCTTGACAATAACCTGCTCAAAAATGCCTTGTTCTTCGCAGAGCGATTGCATGCTTACACCCCCAAAGGCCCTGAATCCTCTTACCTTCTGTCATTATGCCATTTACGACTTGGCGATTATGCTTCTGCCTTCGAGGTGGTAAAGAGCCCAGGGAATAAGATGGGAAATCTTGGCTGTGCATACATCTATGCACAAGCATGCCTTGCACTGGGAAAATTGAAAGAAGGGATCGTGGCGTTGGAAAAGAATAGAGGCTGTTGGGGGGCACAAAACTCATTCGGCAAGCATACAGAATATTCGCGACATCCATATCCTGACGCATCTGCGGTCTGTTGTTTACTGGGGAAGCTATATCGCGCTTTTGATGACAAAAAACAGTCGATCAGCTATTTCGAAGATGCGCTGAAATTGAATCCATTCATGTGGGATGCCTTTACTAATCTTTGCGATATGGGCACCAGTGTTAGAGCTTCGAGTACTTTTAGGATGAGTGTAGAGATGGAGGCAATACTGAAATCGAATGCACAAGAACGAGAGGCGCCAATGGAACCCTTGTTCGTGGAGGAACCCAAACTGATCCGACCCAGCGCGCGAACTTACCAGAGTGAACCTGTGGATCCTTTCAATAATAATTCCACGTCTCGATCATTCGCCGGTGGCCTTTTTGGATCACTTACTACCTCTGCATCCTCGAAGCTCGCTGAGAGCAATCCCAGTCTTACAAATCTTCCCGCGACTGGAAATTGCAGCATCAGCTCTGATACAATGGAAACGCCTACTGGTCCTAGTGTCCCTCCTGATTATTCTATTGCGCCTAGTCGAAAAGAACCTGGTGTGGCGTCAGCTTTTCCTATTAACATGGAACCTCCACAAGCCCCGGCTCGCAGGAACCGAACCCTACAGGGGCTTGGCATGGACTTTAGCATGGACGTTCCGAAGATGGGTCGATCCATGACATCGAAACGACTTCAAAAGGCGGCAGCTGAAATTTCGGAAGACAGCAGCGCAGGACACAATTCTCGCCACAACTCTGTTACGGCACCGGGTGGAGAAAGGAAGCGAAACATATCGGGACAGGTAGTACCTCGACAGCCCTCGGAAGACCCTGGAGCACCTCAGAGAAGGAGTGTCAGATTGATCAACCAGTTCCGCCCCACAAGCAACAAACCTTCCAGTAACCTTGCGACTGTGGGGCCAGCGCCCGGGCGAGAGTTAAAGAAGGCTAGGCCTCCGATATCAAAGATCATGCGACCGGTTGGAACATCGACCGCCGGCAGACAGGTCAGCGGTAATCGAAAACCAGTGGAAGAATCCATAGAATTAGACCAAAGGGAAGGAGAGATAAGATCCCGAGTGCCGGTATCTACAAAATCTTCCGGTGCTAGGTCATCCGAATCAGACTCTGGAACTCGGGAGGAGGCTATAAGATGGCTCCTCGACTTGTTTAAGAAGTTCGGCACTGGCTATTATTTACTTGCCAGATTTCAGTCTCGTCAAGCTTTGGAAGCGTTCTCTACATTATCTACTCAGCAGCAAGACACGCCTTGGGTATTGTCACAGATGGGGCGTGCTCATTACGAACAGGCATCATATGCTGAAGCAGAATTATTATACAGGCGGATTCGACAAATAGCACCTACACGCTTCCAGGATATGGAAATATATTCTACCGTTCTTTGGCATTTGAAAAAAGAGACTGATCTAGCCTTTCTTGCCCATGAGTTGGTTGATTCTTCGTGGCAATCACCAGAGGCTTGGTGTGCGCTGGGAAATTCCTGGTCACTTATGCGAGACCATGAGCAAGCTTTACGTTGTTTCAAGCGGGCTACACAACTCAATCCCAAGTTTGCTTATGCGTTTACTCTTCAAGGTCATGAGCATGTTATGAATGAAGAATACGATAAGGCACTTACTTCATACAGACATGCAATGGCTGTTGATAGAAGACACTATAATGCCTACTATGGTGTTGGTAAAGTATATGAGAAAATGGGTAATTACGATAAAGCTTTCATACACTTCGAAGCCGCTTCCAAAATCAACCCAACGAATGCCGTGCTATTGGGTCTTATGGGAAGTGTTGTTGATAAGAAGGGGAACAAGGCACTGGCACTCGCATACTTCAAAAAGGCAATTGAGTTGGATCCTAAATCGGCCTTGACCCGTTTCAAGAAAGCTCGATGCTTAATGACAATGGGGAATATGGAAGATGCTTTGGAGGAATTAAAGATCCTGAAAGATTTGGCTCCTGATGAGGCAATGGTTCATTTCCTGTTGGGTAGACTATATAAGAGTATCAAACAGAAGGGTGCTTCGGTTCGACATTTTACCATCGCTCTGAATCTAGATCCCAAGGTATATTCCATTATATTCACCCCAAAACCTTTTACTAACGAGAAATAGGCGAGTCAACAAATAAAAGAAGCCATCGAAAGTTTAGAGCAAGGGGACGACGATGAAGACGATGAAACCAGCATGATGGGTTGATTTGAAATGATCATTATTTTCAAATTCGACCACAAAATTTTCACTGCGGGTCAAGACGCCTTTCTTGTTTTCGCGTTGCGTTTCGAATTGACTTTTCAAAGATACCCATTAGTTATCGACGTATTATTACTTCAAACCATTCAACCACCTTCTAATGACAGATGCTTTCATCATTTCAATCTCACTACTCACGCCACAACGGAATATCTCTAGAAAGATTACAATTGAGAAAAGCTGTCAACGTTGCAGTTTGCAAAACATAAAGATACGATAAAACCGGAGGAGTCCCGGTCACAATTGGGGAAAAAGTCTCAGCATTTGCATTGGGTTGGCGTCCATAATTCTTCCCGGCATGGTTTCTTATCGCAGATGAGCGGATGGATAGTTTATATTTCACTTTATGACGGGCTTTTTGTTGACTAACCAATTTGTCAACTGCGTGATATCACTACAATGGGATGGCTAAGATGATAATGAACCACGTTTAGTGGCCAGCAATAGCGAGCGCACTGGGTTGCGAACATGTATGGGCGGATAGGATGAATAAAATGGATTATCGTAGATAACAGTTATCTCTTTCATCCCCCTTCCTGAAAGGGGGCCGAGGAAGACGAAAACCTGGAGGATAGGGGAAATTGCATCATACTAATCTACCACAAAAGTCAAGTTTTTGGCCCCGAATTTCGATAATCGCCATCACGTGAGCCACCTAAACGTTCTGATTCTGTTGAGACAATCTAGTGACATTTCAAGACGGCAAGTGCCTCATTCATTCTTATGATTGATTATCTTCTGTTATGATTCTGGCTTGCTGCGACCGTTTAGTCTCTTTAGCTTTGGTTTGTTGCGGCTACTTTGCCTGATTTGAGTTTAATCTATAAGTTCTGTGAAATGTATCAAAATGATGGATTCTGCGTCATGCAACGCCTGAGATTTTCATTAGATGTGACCGTAAGTGTAGTTCATGCACTTTAAGTGAAAGCAGATCCTGCATGCTGTCGCTTTTTGCTTACTACATATTTGGATCGACTGATATGTTCGGTTCAGTTTAAATGCGCTAAAATCAATCTGCGATAATGCTGATTTTCGAATCTACTTCATTCAGGAACCTATCTTCAATGCAATCGCTCATAAACGTGATTTCTCGTATTTCCTCCGATAATTTGATCCTTTAGTCAGTGATGAGGGGATTGACCACTAGTAGAATCTTATGCATTGAAGTGAACTTAGTTCCTGAAATGGACATTTAATTGTGGTGTTTATCAATTAGGAGATAGAATCCGGTTGGACATTTTAAAGAGATGTACCACATTTGTTTTGCTACGTTGAATAGCATCATTCCTAATACGGATCTGGTTGCGGAATATAGGGTTACTGAGTACCTACTTTCAACAAGTAGCCAGCCAATGGGGCCGGTCTTGGACTGAATCAGGGGAGTACAAAGAATCCGGGAATAAATTAAGCATCGGGTTTTGTTTCTGGTTCTTCCTCAAGCTAATGCACAGTTACGGCGGCCTCTCCCGGGTTGGAAAGAACAAAGGCATTATTTACTTAATTCAATTCTAAAATGGGTTTAGGTCGAGTATCAAGGTCTATCGCCTCGCCGTTGTTCTCTGTAATATTAATGGAGCTGTTCATAATTCAGGTTGTGAACAGTAAACATGCAATTAGCTTAAATAGTCCATAATTTTCTCAGGATCTCTCTTGAATCATTCATTACGAATTCAGAACCCGAAACACAATACTACACCTAATATCTTTTCAAGCCTTAAGGGATACCTATTGCAAGATGTGTGTCACTATAACTTTCGAATATGTAGAGTGTGGACACTACGTTTCACACGTCCGTCCATGTCAGGAAGATGGTTCTCGCTGCGGCAAGATGGAAGTTTCGCCTCTATACTGTTCCTTCAACTTCTGTCGTGAGTGCTTCATGCTACCTGATCCCAGAGTCGCTCGGCCTCTTGAATATCAATCTGATGAATCAGTGCTTGAATGGCAAGTCGAAACTTATCGAAATTGGAATTTTGAAGCCGAAGCCCAGGATATACGCATTCGAGCCCAAAATTTGCCACCTCTACCTGGCCATCAACATAATCCCAATTTCCCCTTGTCCAACCGCATACATAATCAATTACTTCCTGAAAAAAGCCAGGTATTGCTAAATGAAATCCTAACTCGGCGACTGATGCCTGATTTCTGGCTTCGCGTAACCCGGGGGGAAAATCCATCATCCGCCGAAAGAGAATTGCTTCTATGTCTTTGGCAAGTCCTCACGGTCAATCTGGCACTTAGTGAAGTGAGGGGTTGCCATAGCTTGCTGAGTTGGAAGCGTATGATGGGTTACAAAGAGCCGACATTTTATACAGCCGAAGCATTTGATCCAGTCGCACACACATTCGATGATGAAGACAATGAAAACTGCGGCCTCTGTCGTAAGCCCCTCGGAGACGAAGGAGACGGAGAAGAAGAGCTAGAAGAGCCAAGTTCCACCTGCGATCATATCTTTTATCTGAAGTGCCTTGATGAATGGCTTGGAGTGTCATCTGATGTCGATTATCCAAGTGATTTCGATTATCCAAGTGATATCGATTGTCCAACTTGCGGAACAATTCAAGCACCTCAAGGGCCCGACCAGATCTCTGAATTTCTTACATCTTTAATGACACCTGAGCCACTGGCGTTTCCTATTGAGCGACCTATTACGGATCAGGAAATAAAGCGGTTGAATGCTGGCGTTGACGCAGCTATTGCAAGGGTTGAAGAGAGACGAGAAAAACTCACAGCTTTCATGAGAGAGGAAAAAGAATTCGTTGAAAAGTATGGCGAAAAACAATGCTTAGAACAACGCATAGACTTTCCTAGAGCGTATGAAGAAGTCCACGTTACGCCAGTGATGGTCAACGCCGATGGCGAAGAACGCAATGTCACGGAGGCCGACATGTACTTTAAGAGGTTGTTGAGACGAAAATTAATTCTGATGGAGATAGGAGAATGCGCTGTGTCAGATTACTACATTGCTATCATAGCACGAGAACGAGTAAAACAGGAACTAAGACGTAGAAAAGATGGAAGGGCTTCTACACTGGGCTCGAACAGATTGGCAGGCGCAACAGATTTTGGGGTAGGGCCTGATTTTAATCTGGTAATGATTATCCGTAGTAGAAGCACAAATGAAGAACAATACCAAGTTGCGGGACCTGAGCAGTCATTGGATGATCCTGAAGATTCTGACTCAGGCGAACGTGCGATGGTGGATAATCTGTCAATCTAGTACATTGACAATAGTCCTGGTTTTTCCTATTTTCATTCTTGAATTGCACTTTCTTATTTGATTTCCTTACTGGACAATAGCTGGTACTATTGTCACTGTTTCAGAACACGCGATTTCTTTAGATCTTACAATTTCAAATAAACTCAACAAAAATAAACAATTATAAACTTTATTTTATATGTATTGCCATGTGACATGATACTGAATTTGATCGGTGACGGATTTATCCAGAAGATATTAAATAAAACTTGAATAAAAATTATAGTATCTTTTTTTATTATATTTATTTTTTATATTTTAAAAATGTTTTTTATTTGAAATTTCAATTTAATTACTTAAGAAAATAAATAATAATCTAAATGTTCTTTAATTAATTATAATTCAAATGAGAAAAAAAATTAATATTCAAAATAATATTTATTATAAATATAATTTACATTGATATTGATACTTTAATGAAGGTAATTAGCATTGACGGGTGGCTGAGGTGGGGGTTACATACATACTTATTTATTAAAAAAAATTATAATTTTAATTCTTTATATAATAGAAATGAGACTGTACAGATCATACATACAGCCCTGAAGATTATTTCCGGAGCCAAGATTATGATCGCAGTGAGCATAGCTGGTTATGTATAGGAAAAGCCTTAGGATGGGGTAACATTTATCAGATAATTATATATCCACATCTTATCCCAAACAGAAGATTCGACCCTTATATACAGCTGCAACCCCATATGACTCGGCGCGTGCTGGATACGAATGGGGGCATTATGTTGCTTTTGACTTTGATCACAATTTTCAAACATTTGCAAATTGTCCAGATCAGACGCTTTCCTTAATGTCTTGTTAACAGGCATGAGAGATTTGGAATAATTCTGCTGTCTGTCAAGGTCACTCGTGATCAATGTGGGAAATCCAAGCTGGTTCTCTGTATTGCTTTTGTTTATCTCGTAATTCGGGATTTTTGACGTTGACGGGAGAAGGAATATCCAGGATAATGTGTGCTGAGCTTGAACTTGAAGCCACCGAAGATTCCTCATAGACCTCTCCAAACTCGGGTGCAAAACTTTCGAATAATTCGTCTTCTGCCTGTCTCAAATCCCATATCCTCCCCTCACACTCACGTTGTGCTTCGAAGCCCCCATTCTCCAAAGGACCAAGTTCATCACGTGCTGATTGGCAAGTATCCGCAAGCCTGGAAAGTTTTTCAAATGGTTCAAGTTGCTCTTCTGCATTTAGTTGAAGTTGTTTCATAAGGCTAGCATCCGCTCCTGAAACAGCATCTCGTTCGAATCTCAATTTTTGTCTAGCTTCAATTTGGGCCGCAACCACTTCCCACTGCAATTCACTTATCTCTTGTATCCCCTTTAATAGCTCAGCAGCAACCTTCAGGTACCAGGTCCATCTCCAGACGACCAAATACAGACAATACAGGAACTCTGGATCCTAGTGAGTCCATAGAATTAAACCTTCAGAATTGACCAACCAATGATAACTCCAAGGGTATCAGGAGCACGCCGGCCTCTGCGAAGATGATTTTTGGATCGTGGGCCATGCATTTATGGTGTTGTGAACTGAGCCAGCGCAGCCAAAGTACCAGCACAGGGAGGAACATGCAACAGTTCGCACTTCAGCACCACATACCTTGAATAACAAGCATATAGTGAAATGCGACGATTTGTAGTGGTGTTGAAGCAACATGGAAGTTCTATTTGCTGGTTTGTATCACCTGCATTGTGCATGCAAGATATTGACTGGCTGATCTAATAACCTGATAGTCCTAATACACACAAACTCCAATCAAGCGACACTCAAGCCTAATCTTCCATTACCCGAACGATACACAATCATACATACCACACCGCGCGCCCCGCAGGAATACTCTTACAAATCCAATAACGGCACCCTAGTAACTGAGGACCTCATCTTAGACCCTATTCGGGTCATGAGCGAAAGTAGTGATCGCGAAGGCAAGCTACATGAACTGAGCCTCTTGAACTACATCAAAGTCTATACTGTAGAACATTATGTCCCTGTGTCAAACATCGGAAAGGTGGCTAGCGAGTCGAAAGATTTGCTCTCAAAAGGGTATAATAATATTTATAAGGTTTCATATTAGATCCTACGAATGTCTGAGAGCCCAGGATATATACGTCACACTGATGGATAGGGCATATCTTCCTCTCTCTGAACTTGAGGTAACACTCCACTATTTTTAAACAAATTTTCAACGACTCTACGATTGATGCGACAGGCTTCTTCGATATTTGAGGCTAAGTTTTGATATGCGTAAGCCTCAATGAAACCTAAATGCTGCTCAATGATGCCTTTTGAAGCATATGATCGCTCTGCAATTTGATCGTACTTCAACATGACACTTTTAAAAAATACTAAAATACCAAATATCATTAACACGGCCGCTTGCACTCAAATGCCAAAGGTCTAATTAGACCCTAACACACCTATAAGCAGATCAAGAAATGAGTCAAGGGCTGTAATTCCAAACTCAAACGACTTCTAAGCGTACAAGGCTTCCTCACGACCATTTCCCTCAATCACTCACCTGATCCAACGTGCGCGCCACATCTCATCAGGCCTCAAGACATAAACCATCCGCAGATTTTGGGCAAGACCTCGTTTCACATCTGATTCAATGCATCTAGCCTCCATGCATCCTCATTCTCAACGTTCTTCCAATTCCCATCCATAACATTCAAAAAATTGACATCAACAAAGCGGCTGGAAGAGGCGGTTTTCACCGCCTGTGCCATTTTCTGTGCCTCTTTCTGTGCCTCAGCCTTGTACGCGTATGCGTTTGCGCCTTGTAAACTTTAAAGCCGCGTTTTGCGATATTGTTTGAGACAATCTGCATGGTCCTATTGGATTTTCGAATGCCCTTTAATCATATGTGAAGATTTTGTTCCATACTTGACTTAGATTAATGCATCGTGTAATTCTGTGAGACGCTATGGAACGGCCCGGGGGGGGGGGGGGGGGGCTAGTGTTATTAGCTGACAAATTTTGGGGAATCCGTGATGTCTTTGAACTGGATACCTCTCGATTTTAACCACGAAGGCAGGTATTATGGTCTTCCTTAAGGATATTTAAAAGCTGTATCTATTTTTCTGCAAGTCCTTCCGACTTCGACTTCCGAGCTTTCGTAGTTGCATTCATAAGATATCAACTTGGACGAACTTTGCAATGTCAGGCCGATGTGTGTACCCACGAAAAGCACTCTGAAGCTGGACCCATTCATTTGATTTCAACCAGCCAATCAACCAGTATATTGGATACTGTCGAGATCCGCATTCCATGCAGCCACGTTAAAGAAATTCTGTCAGAAAAAGCGCGGTTTGCCTGTTGATGAGACATCATTAATGCACATCTTTGGCTCTTACCACTCCTAATTAGTGAAATAACTGATTGGTGGCGTTTTTGATTCTGCCTGAGTGCAATGACTGCTTTTCGTTGGTTGAATGTTCGTCGATGTGTTTGCGTTCATGTACGAGAAAGTTTCGATACGGCAAATGCTATTTGATATTAGGGGTTGCGGTTGAGTACTCTATGAGGCTGCAACTTTCATACTTCTCAGTTCCCTCAATATAGGGACCAACCCTCAAAATTTCCAAACTATTTTTATTCTTTTGCAAGACCGTGGTTGCTACATCATAACTGTATTTTAAAACCGAAAGATAGCTCGTCGCCCGTTGGTACTCTAAAGAAGCCATTGTGAGATCAGTTCACAGTGTCTCTGACTTGTGCATTATGTCCGTCAGACATCGTGCATGGAAACATGATCCAGGAGCTTCAAATCCGGGGACATCTAAATCCCCATTCAACCCTGAGAACGAATGGGTGACTAATGAAAGCAGTGGATGGCTAGTTCCACGACCCGTGGATCCTCAAGGCATGATTCTTTAGACCGACTTTGACTGCTCTCGCTAAATATGTCGATAGATAGTCATGAGCTTGTTTACGAGAAGGAAGGATACGTTCGGGGAAATAGTCGGTCTGCGAAATTAAGATTGCCACATAACGATCTTGGAGAGCCATTCCCTGAGCCAACTCAACTTTTTGCCTCCCATAACAATACAGGTGATAAAAAAAATCAAGACTCCGGTGGAAAATCTTGCCCGAAGAGCTCTCAATGAGGATACTACTCAGACTTCCATCAGCACAGTGGCTATTCCATCTACAGCCGGAGCAAACACTCGAAAGAAGCCGATAAAAACTCAAGGGGTAAATCCAGCCACGGCTTTGAAAGATTTCAACAGTGTGTTCCAAGCAACTGTTGACGATAAAGCAAGCTAACAGTTCATAGGCTATTATTTTCACGAAAGCAGGGAGTTCCAATTCGGCCGAGTGTGTAGCAATCTACTTTTCAATCTTAAAACTTGCTAACCAATTAGGTTTTTGAAATCCCTTGGAAGATACCGTCAGCCGTCAATCATCTTCTTCAAACTAATCGGCTTTTAATCACCGAGGAGGGTGAGCGCTCTTGTGTTTGCCGGTAAGTTTGCACTCATCCAGCCGTTAACGTGACATTGCTATAAGATATGGGTGTTGATAAATTCTGGCCTTAGTCCCATCATCACATATCGCTTTGAACAGACGAACAGAGAAGTTACTGATGCCATAGACCATGCAATTACATACAGCAATCAGCCTACCCGTTGTTTGATCGAAGGAAAAAATGAGAAGGGAATGTATTTGCTAGCGACTAGGGTTATTCCCAATGGCTCACGAGGGATGCCTGATACAAGGTTTTGGCTTAATTACGGAGAATACTGCACAATTCAACATGATGCGAGTGTATCGTTCATTGGAAGATTGGCAAAAGAGTCAGAGCTGGACGTAGCCATTAAAAGTGGTCGTGTTAGTAACCAATACCACACAATCCCATCAATTGCCAGTAGCCTTCTGAAGCTTTCATCACCACAGCCCTATGAAAGTATTATCCCAGAGCAATCTTCAGCTACGCTCGACCAATTGGCCTGTATCCATCCAAAAGCGAAGCAAAGTTTGGAAAAATTGCTATTTTTTAATGAGGATTTGCAATCACTTTATCACGAGGCTGTATCCAAAAACTCAATTTCCGCTGATATTTTCGTGAGCAATATTCGACAATGCATACTGGATTTTTCAGAGAATTTGCAGCGTGAAGTAACGACGCCTCGATAGCCGACGCAGCAAAATACGCCAGGGCCAACTCACGGAACTTAGCTTCAGATATGCAAAAGGTGCTTCAACTCAGATTCGAGATGTCAACTTTAGCATATTCCCGAGAGAAAATGAATCAATTGGCAGACCTTCAAGAGAGGGAAAAAGAACTATGGTTCGGTCACCGGCTCTATGGTCATGAACTGGGTGTTGAAACTGCTACAATCAAGGACACGGTCTCATGGAAGCTTTTCTTGGAGGATTTCAGACTTTTTTTGAACCCTAGCCAGGTGAATAGGGCGTTGCGTGATATTTGGCCAATCAACATTTCAAGAGACATGCAAAATCGCATCAGTTATGTGGTACGATGGGAAATTCCAAAGTACATTATCAGGAATTTTTCCGGCATCCAATCGCTTGAAAATATATTGACACTTACAGGAGACACTTCTGGCAATATAGCACAGAGCTGCAGAGATTATCTTGTGTCAACTTGTGGTGAAATCGGCTTATGTGTTCTAGAAGCTGTCGAGGCTCGTCTGTGCAATAGCTCCAACATTAATGGCAAGTCTAACCTTTTCATGGTAACCACACGCATCATTCTGACTTGATTGCAGTCTCAGTTAAGAAGGATAAAATTGCTCTAGATTTGTCATATCATGATATTGAGGATAAATCGGTTGTGGACGTGTCAATCACTGCGAGCTACTCTGACCATGAAAAGGCTGCCTTAGCCATATCCTGGCTCTGCGCTGCTCTACGGGAACCATCAAATGATTCCACATACTATTCATCTGTTTCGGTCCAAGCCTTCAAGAAAACTTTATCCGAAGGATCTAATTACAACACGAAAATTCGTCCGGGCGATAGAATCACTGTGACACCTTGTGATCTTTACACCACACTAGATGGCGCAGAGTGCTGGCACACGCTGTTCCCTCGCATGGTTGTTGCCAAGGGATTTCCAGTCAGAAAGCGCTCCAAAGGTCGGGGCTTAGAAATATCATTTGCTGATATGGCGTTAGTAGCTGGGTACCTGAGCCTGCTCCAGGCAATCACCGGATTTTGTCTCGTTCCCTCGCACTAGGAATTCGAGTGTTACCTTTTACTGTAGCGCAAGCATCCTGTATATCGACCCCTTCAACAGTGCCATATAGTATAATCAGCAAGAACGAGAAAGACATACATGAGATTCTGACGGATGGGGCAAACGATACTGTTCTCATGTATGACAGCGAGAAAGAAATTGCGTGGTATCTACCTCAGTCTTGCGTCGTCCTTTTTCTAGTACAAGCGAGGATTAAAAATCACCGTTGGCAAGTTTCCAAGGGCAATGTGATTACACACTTGGAGCTAGCGGAGCCTGGCTCAGGTTACTCAGAGGCCAATCACGCATTGAAAGCAAACCTAGGCTTGCATTTGATGAAGACAGATATTCACTCCGACAAGGGATACCGTATGAACCCATTGGTAACCTCATTAAGAATATGTGGCAAGCCTTGGATGACATTGGCACGGAATTAAGGTCCGCCCAAGAGGAATTTTCAAAGGCTAGGGAGGGCCATACTAGATATATGTATGGGGTAGAATATCGGGATATAGTGGATATGAGAAACGAAAAGGCCATTAAACGAGTTGCCATTTCTCAAGTATGGGTGAAGCTTACCAAAGATCACTCCATCGCAATCTTTGGTAGTAAACTTGGACATCCAATTAAACCAGTTCGACCAGAGCTAATATGTCGGCCGTGGCAACTTGTCCCTTCAGGAAAGAATCACCTAGTAATCACATGCCCTGTTGTGCAGCACTTTCTGACACAAGGGCAGAAAGTATTTGGCGCGAACGTGAAGTGGAAAATTAACGGCGGACTCATCCACAACCATGAATTTGGCAGAAAAAGCGACGTCCGCCATGTTCAAATTCTTCAAGCCACCCGCAAGCTTCACCCAAACAATGGTCTGTTGAGTCTCGTAGCAAAATACCCGAAAGGGGGCTTTATATTCAACAAACACAAGTCTAGGGATAAGAAGCGCTGTCCCGAGATTGTTACTTCACTGGTGGCAGCAGGACCACAGATCTCCAGGTTGAACGATCAAGAGCACATGACCAAACTGAACCCGATCCCAGATACGCCCACCATACACGCGAACCGTGATCCGGAACCTACCAGCAACATCGATATCGGCGAGGGACAATCCACCGACCACCGCTATTCCAGCTTTGAAGAACAGAGCAATGAGTCTTCCACGGAAACAGATAACAGTTTGAACAAGATCTAAGAACAAGGTGAGGAAACCAAAAAATCTGATATGCAGTACATTACTAAATCTGCAATAGTTGCGTGGTACCGTCATCTGAACAATATAACAAAGGGGTTCTATGATATGAGTCTATATCCAACATATATGACTTGCGCAGGATAAGAAAAAGGGGAAATTGAGGATATGCGGGTGTTGGCAGGCTTTTCAAAGATGAATGGGAAACAAAGAACATGGTTGTAACTTGTCAAAGACCCTAGATAGAGTAGCTTCTTCTCCCAGTCAGTAGACAAATTATTATTGCCCTATCAATTTCCGGCAAGGATTCTTATTCCAATCTCCCCCTTTCACTACATCTTTCATGTGAGTGATGGCTTATCTCCACTGACTGAAAACAATGTTCTGACGACAGCATCCACCCTCCAAGACATTCATGAAGTAGTTTTGGGAGGAATCATGCGAAACAGCGGACTGGGCCAAGATGGAGAACTCTATCCAAAACCAAACCGATGAGTTGAAGTCAAAGATGTCCCGGCCCCACAGAATTCTTCAGAGCAATTATTCACACCAACGCGCATTATTTGCAGCACATCTTAATAGTTGCGCTATCAATAACAGAACATTTAGACCGTGTTCCCGGCCAAGCAGCCTTCGAAAGAACAATATGTAGTCAAGATAAAATGTGAAACTTCTAAGCTCTACCACAAAACCTGCGGCATTTGCTAAACTCGACAGAAACTATCTGTCAAGAAGTAACCGCTTTTACGGTACAAGTGTCATCATCGACTAATGACGACGTGGTCGAAAAGGGGTTATCGTTCATTCAAGGGATAAAAAAATACTACTACTGCGAGAATCTCCTTCAGAACCAGTTCAGACGGAAAACTCGGCACAACATGGAAAGATACCCCGCAGGTGTTCGTCTTCGGCATCGAGCACTGATGAGGTCTACATGAATTGGGCACGCCGAAGTCACATCTGAAGAGAAGGAACGCAACAAAGGAATTACACCTCCGGTATTTGTCTTCTAGGTATGAGGTCAAACTGCATCACGTAATGAAAGATATGAAGGTTGGACCTGATCGTTTTAGCCGAGGCGATCAGTTGGCCCCGTTGCACGGCACGGTCACTAACCCCAGAATATACATTTAATGCTGCCGCCATGAACACAACAACTAAATGTGGTGAAACTGGAGTATTAGTGATCGTGGAGTACTCTTTTCTGGGGCACATCGCGCACGGTAAGCAATTTTTATCAAGTAATAACAAGCCACATGATGTGTGCCACTATACTAACAGGTTGGCACAGAGTCTCGTAATATCATAACTTTATTTTTAATGTGGCTGACCTGACTGGGAAGGGAGCTAGTCCACGGACATGATGTACGACATTTTGTTTACTGGAAGGTATCTTGGAGGACAGTGATAAAATGTACATGGTTCGTCAGAATAACGGTCTTCTTTCGTTCGCATTGTCCAATTGAGGGGGCTGGAGAAACGATTCCCATTATTGCAATACCTGCTGTGTAGGAAATCCAAAAGAGGTTTCTCTCAAATTTGATTTCGCTGCCATCGAACCGCACATCCTCGCCATAATTAGACGGGTTATGACCAAATTCGCAAACGTATACAGGTTATACAACAGTGTTATACGAAGTCTATTGCACCATAGATCCTCTAGAGCTTGTGATCGACTTGTATCCTCTGTTAGAAACACCGATTTTACTCGGCGTGTTCTTTCTAATACGTAACTCTACGCAACTAAAATGAGGAGAAATCTCGATGAGAATACTTTAAATTGTTCCAGAACTTCTTGGTATCTCACGTGATGGGAATCATTACTCAAATATCCATTTTACATTCGGTTCTGTACGGCTCAAAATCATGAGACTGCCAAATCACATGGGAGCCCCTCATCATCCTCTATGATTACTCGTTGGAAAAGCGGGAATTCCTCAAAACCCACGAGTCAACTTTAGTCCAGTCACAGCTTAGCCAAGTCTAATACACAATCTATGCCTTGCGTGCTCCCAACCCCAACATCATCATTATCAAATTAATTGCAGGGTGAGTCCAATCAGGTACTGGATGGATATAATCCGAGGGGAAACTTGCAGGAACAGCACCATGTTTCAGGAAGTCTAATCGATACTCCTTGTACACCGTATCTGAAATGCTTCAAGTATCAAGACACTGAAGACAGCGACAATCAGAGTTCCACCAAAGCTTATCTAGCGGTGAAGTAGACTACCCAATCCGAGCCCCTTTCCTATCACCAGGACACCATGAATGAACGGACCTTCCATAGGACGTTCCATGGTACCTTGCCCAAGCATCCAAGAATTTTGGAAAAATTCAATGTGAAATTCTCCTTTCAGCTATTACGGAGTACTTCTTTTCGCTCTAAATCGATTCGATTTTGGGCGTCAGCTCATTCGATCGATTTAGATTAGATGTACTTACTTCGTACATTACACGGTAAAAGTTGCGGTATGGTTATTCTATGCAGGTGCCATCCATTCATTACCCTTTTAGATTTTTCTGCTTACCGGGCTCCCATGTTTAGTGCTAACCAATCCACAAGAGCCCAATTTTGTTGGCTTTTTTTCACATTCCTCTAAAGGTTCATGGACCTGCGTGGGTTAATCTGTCGAGACTATGAGGCATTTCCCTCTCACGACCTAGACATTCTATATATTGAGACATTTTCCCACCTATTAGTTTGATCTTGCTCCTGGTCAAAATACCACTCTCACACCAAATCATACACTGCAATGGGCTTTGAACTTCAGCTTCTCTTCAACAACGCTTCGTCAGATAAATACCCAAGTTCGACCAAAAGTCGATAACAACGAAAACCCTTTTGTTCTACACCATTACAATTGTTACACGAATTAATATCCATTCCAGTCTACCCAGCATCGTCGTCGGACAAATCTGCTTATCATCAACTTTTAATTCCTTCAAAATACTCTTTCTCCAAATTTAATCTTTTCGCTTTAATTTCAAATATAAAATACCCCAAAAACGTTCAAAACGTTCAAAACAATCGGTCATCATGCAGATCTCACCACCCCGCAACGCCCACGCATTCTCCAATAAGCGAACACTCAAATCAACTCCTTATCTGAACCCTTACGCCTCTTCTCGACCACGACAAGCATCTTCAACCTCATCTCTTCGCATTCCTCTCGCGGCCGCAAACCGTAACGCACGAGAACGCGCTCCGATTCGTCAGGTTCAACAACCAGAGTCGGAAGTTAGTATTATTGTCACGACGTGGGATGATGAGGGGAAGTGTTGGTATCCGGTCGAGGCTTATGGTCCTATTGGAGAGCATTTGAACAAATTTATCGAGGCGAGGAGAAGAGCTAAGCAAATGAGTGAGAGGAGAGATTCGGAGTAAAAAGGTGCATGGATCTTCATACCAAGTGTTGGAAAAGAGGATGGAGTTGCATGGATGTTTTTTCCCATGGTTTGGTGCCTGCTTGTGGAGTTTTTATGATGAATGATGATGATTTTTCTTTTGGGGTAATGGGTTAAGCAATATGATAAGAATGATGGGATCAATAGGGTAGATGGCACACGAAAAATGGTTCGTCTCGAGGCAACAAGGACAACTGAACTGACCGGGACGGAAGGGATAATAGAAGGGGTATTCGGAGTTCAATTTTGGCATTTCTCATACTACAGTAGCTAGCAATTCCATCCTCTAAATGAGTCGCAAGACTCTGTGCCCTCTGGCACTCCATGATTTGCTTGTTTGTTACTTGATTATACCGAAGCATCCTTTTGTTTCTCTCTCTTCAGTGGTCTAGGCACCGCTAAGGCTTCATCACTCTCTCCCATGCAGCACATAAACATAATCTAACCCACCACATAATGTCTCCGCTGTCCCGTCCCACCAGCCTGGTCTGCAGCATACCGGTATGTGCGGGACCACCCGTTTTACCGAACCCTCTCTCACCCGCTAACTAATTTTCCATTTCTCCTTGGGCTGAGAAGTCTCCACCCGGGCTGAAACTGACAAGCCGTTATGGGAATGGACTTGTCTGCGGAGTAGCTACGTATCTCCACTACGTCCTGGCTCTCTAGCTTCATGCAATGCAAGTTGAAGTTTTTCTTCCGTGCTTGGCCAAATTGCTTCTAGGACTGGGATGTGGGAGAAATTTTTTTTCGTCACGTTGATTGTGGGGCTAGTGGTCGAGACTCAGGATTCAGGAAGTTTGATGGAGTTGACATCGTGAGTTCTTTTTTAAGTGGTCTTAAGGTTTGCGACCGGGAGAAAGGGGGTTTTCTGGGGGGTTTTAGGGGGGACTTCCATGGGTTGCGGACCGACGGTGAGTGTGATGGATGGGGTTCTAGAAGTACCAAAATTTCTACAGTCTGGAATTCATCTTGGATGAATGACTCAGATGGTTGATTCGGAGCTGCAGGGTCGTATTGCGTGGTCTTTTATACTTTTTCGGTTTTTTTTCGCTGTTCTTGTTTGGTCATTTCGTATTTCCTAGCGAAGCGACAGGAAAGCGGACAAAAAAGATAGATCGTCAGGGGCACCAGGGCAGCTTGGATCACTACCCGCCATTACCCCGCTATAATAAGGTGGGTGGAGGTTGGAACGGAAAAATAATCTCGTTCTTCAATCGTTTTTCGTTAGGTAATCAAGGTGCTTATTTCTGAGGTGGTTAGCTAGGGTTCATTATTCTTCGTATTTTGGCAGCTCAGCGGAGTTCCTTGGTGCGATAGTTATTCGATGTACTGTGGCTAGTAAACCAAGTAAGTAATATGGGGAATATATAAAAGTTACATCGAGCTAATGTCCTGCGGGATTTGGTTGATGTGAGTTTGAAATTGCTAAACTTAACTTCATAAAGCAAACCTCTGTAAAGTAATACATAGCAATAAACAGCCCGACACATTCCATTAGAAACCATCATAAATTCAAAGCCAGACTGGAAACCATAGCAGAAAAAGTCCTATTCAAAGCTCGCGATTTGTCATGTAAGTACCACGTCATCATTATCCTCAGGATCCTCTTTATCGTCTTCATGTTTATGGATAGAACCTACACCACCGCCATTCTTGCCATGGTAGTTGCACTAGTATCCTTAGTTTGGCCCCAATAACTTGGTGAAGATATTAGATATCCAGAAACCAGTGTTGCTGTGTTTGTTTATGCTTTCTTGTGCTTGTATAGTTGGTTCTTTAGCTTTCTGGACAGCCTCTCGAAGCATTTCTTTGCCAGCTGCGTGGATATCTTCAGCATCAGTGGCAAGAATATCAAGAAATATAATATCCGAAACTGCTGTTGCAGTCCTAGTATCGAAATGCTCTGATTGTTCATCTTCCTCATTTTTCTCCATATTGTAATCTCTTGTGAGACTTTCTTTGAAGGCTGCTCCGGCCCTCCTCACTCTGATGTCCTCTTTACTCATAAAGTCTACTCGTGCGCATAGTTTTCGAGTGTTTCAAACATGCAAGCGAATACATATTCCCTCCAGGCGAATATGAGTGCCCAAACGATGCGACACCAGTTTACCCTTATGTTCCAGAATAGTTGCTTTCTGACCAACTAGCGCCCTGACACTCTGACCTGGAAATATTATGTTCGCTCTCCTCAAAATATATAAAATGAGCAGGCTTTATTTTACGAAATCTAGGATCCTGGGAACGAGTATCTCGCGTCTGAAGTGAGCAACATTCTATACCCGTTAGTTGTTGCTGAAGTTGTTGAAATTGTTTCCAGGACGGCTTTTTCGATGGATTATTTATTGTCATATTATTTGATTATCACATTGTTCTACGCCGATTTATATAATCTTGTATAAGTACCTGATTAAAAGAATCCTCTTGCTTACAAGCTTTACCAGGATTTACCACTTGTTTTCAAAATCTACGCTTTTCGACATACACTCTTTAAAATATATTTCTAGATATTAAGGATTCATAGAACTAAAAAGGCCAATTATCTGATAGGCACCAATTGTTTTTTATTTTGATTTACATAATTCAAAATGAATTTGTACTACTGTTACAATATTGTTTTTGTTTGGATTACTTTTCTTTCCATTCTTCGTTATTTATCGTCAAGAATTTGTATATCATTAAGGGATTGATTCATAAACATATCTTGGAACCTTTATTTTGGTTTTGAACGGAATATCTGGTTCCACTGATCATATACATCGACGCATCCCTATGGATTTTATTGGAAGTATGGTTACACCATTCTTACATCTAGAGGTTTCCAAGACACATCAGAAGCATAGGGAGAATTGCTCCTTGGTTACAATAATATTCCACTGCTTCCATTATACTATAATATATGACATGGGGCTGTTAATTATTATTATATTTTTAAGTGTATGATTAGCATAAATTATTTAGCTACTCCTGGAATATCGGGATTATACGGTTAGTTTGTTACTTTATTTACAGGCTATATTAGAATTTGGGAAATAATGGATATTTTGAGAGAGAAAGGGGTGGCCAAGCGTCGCGGCCTGTTGAGTAGCGTTCCAGGCCCAAAGAACCGGTTGAAGAACTCAAGTAAGTATCGTTCCGAAGCCCAGACCTCAATATCTCCAATCAAAAAACGCCTCTTCTATGTAACTTTTGAACGACTCATTAGGATTTTAGGGGATAGGAGTAGGTGCAACTAGCGTGGATGGGGAAGTACATGATGAGAAAATGATTGTACCGCACAATTCTCACATACAACAACGTATATAGAAGATTACAGAGTAGGCTTTGATTGAATTTTGCACAGATTGCACTAGGATTTTAAAAAATAGATTTAGAATGCACCAAGCCTCGCTTTTTGCTTTTCGCTAGGAAGAATTGTATCTCTACACAATTCAGTCAATCAAAGTGGAGTCTCTCGTTTCAAATTTTAGATCCCAAGAAAAAAAGCACTCCAATGTCTAAAGTTAGTGAGCAGTTCAGAGACTTTGCTCAAAAGCTTTGTTCTTGAAAAGGTATGGTAATGCCCTGCCTAGCCATTAACTTTCAAATTCACATACAAATTCAAGATTAAAGAACTAAATCATAATATCCGGCTATTCTTGAACCCCAAATCCTACCTTGTACTCGATTCCAGCGACAAAGACAACAATAAAAGGTCTAAAAAACAACAACCAAATAACAATTTCATCAAATCGAAGGCAAGCAATAGGAATATGAGCAACGGGGGTTCAAAACCCAAGTCACCTCCAATTCTATTTGAGTCCATCGCACTTCCCACACTCTCCTTTCACACGGCTCCACTTGCGAGCTGTAGCGATAGGTTTTCAATCACAATCTTTCTAATCCGCAACAAGGCGAAATCATGATTCTTATCTCACACCGCTTTTCTCCATCCCAACAAACCCCGCTATGCTACCCATCCTCGCTTAATTGCATTATTCACCCCTATCACCAAAGCTAAGGATACGTAATAATCTGTTCTGTGGTGATTGCATTTCGGCTTGTAATTTATTCTCTAATTGCCTTCTAATCATTGAAGAGTATTTTCAAAAGGCTTCAGTCTATGGGCGACTTAGCTATCTAAATCTCCTGCTGCAAGGGTAGAATACATACATAAACAGGATCAAGATATGAATCGCCAAATCTTCACAGGAAATCTAAAGTCCAACTTTATTAGTTGACTGAAAATATTTATTATACTCCGCTTAGTTGTGCTTACAGAAGTGGTTTGAGAAAGCCTTTTGCCAACTACACACAACGTAGGTGTTGTCCATTGTAACCACTTTGTCTTTTTTTGACATCATTTTAGTCTCAAGTAGACATCGTGTTTCAAGAGAGCCTAGGTTTAGCTTCCTTGGGAACTTTGAAGGTATATGAGACCTGCTCATGTCTGTATGTTTGCTCGCGAGCCGGATGAGCTTGAGTGTCAACTTTGAAGATCCATTGTCATGTTTTAAGAACCTAAAAAAAAGATTTGAATGTGGAATGCAACGTGAAAAATGTGGTTCAGGAAGCAATCAATGGATAAATCTACAGTGCCCTGGGATAAGAAAACCATTTGGCTGGAAAAGTAGCAGAAACATAGTTTCAAACCCCAAAAATAAGTAAAGCCGATGTGTCTCGAGATAGAAAGAGTTCCGCTACCGGGAGAAGCCTAGAAATGAAGCGAAATCGTTAGAGTTAGCCAAGTCAATTCGAGTTACGCTAGTAGTCGAAATTTGACGAGGCGGGACTAAAAGGGGGGTGAGGAAGGGTGCTACCTTAACGTATGACTCTGCTCCTCAATTGAAACTGGCCTATCTATTTACCATAGTGTTGATTTTCGGCCTGAAGAGTAAAAACATTATAGCATTTCAATCGGCAAATACTTGCCATAGATTGTATTTTGCAGGCAAAGATGTTTATTGAAAATAGTAAGATGGATGTAAGAAAGAGCGATAAATGATATGGTTTTCCTGGATTAAGAAGAATCACGGATTATTAGCTGGTGAGATTCTTCTGACAGAATTTTGGTGTCGAGACACAGGGTCAGATTATCGCACACCAATTTTGTTGTCAAATACTATCAATGTCTGCTGTGTTCTCATCATGGTAGAGACGGTACTCGAAGACTATCCTAAATTATATCCATAAGATTGGGGCATTGAAAAAAATACCTTGCGAAAGCAAAGTGGAGTCCAGATTGATACCTGAACCAAGTAGGCCAGACTCCGCAAGGACTTGCCCAAGAAACACCGCGATTCAATTACACCCACTCCAATCGCGCTGAAGCCATAGCCTATTCAATCCGCACAGCTAAAACCAATTCAGTAAACCTCCATACCCACGTCAATTATCATCAAAACATATCCCAATCGTCCCCTTCCCAATCACATTTCTCCTCGTCCCCCACGTCCATTTCCACAATCACGAACGCATCTTCTTCCTCGAATTTTTGCGCAGTCTCCTTACTTTTCTTAGCCTTTTCACTAGCGATATGATCAAAGAAGCTTTCCTACTAACCTTTGCTTTTCGTGCTGTGATGAGTTTTTTGTTGTAAGTCTCGTTTAGATAGATCTATTGTTCATTAGTTCTGTTATTTGCAGACACTTGTCTTAGGATATAAAAATATGTATAGATGAGCGAGACTTACAAGAGCGCTACTATCATTTAAACCATATTGTTCTTTATCGAAAACTAATTTTTTGGCTGCGATGCAGTATCTACGGCGGACTTGCGTCTATTTCAACGTTTATCAGCTTTACCAACCAATCCAACCTAGCAGAAACTCACGTAAACCTCATCTGGATCAACTCCTGGAAATTTTGCATCAGGCCAAAGACGTCTAACAAGCATATTCTGACTTCTCCATTTGATATACACCTCACCCACATTCGGATGACGAAGTCGGTTAATGATCTCGATGTTAGCGAGCATTTGTTGCCAAGTACCGGCTTTTGCTTGCGACAGGACGACAGAGGATGGCATGTTGTTTCTAGCGTGGTTCTGGATGGCGAGGTGAGTGATTTGTTATTGGAAATTGAGAGTTCATTGGGTTTTTTGGGGAAGCGGGAAGGTCGGAGGATAAGGAATGTATACTCACAACTATCCACTCAATTTGATCTTGATACACAAGTTGTGGCGGAGATTCAACACCTGCGTATGGTTCAAGCGGAAGTATTTTCTTTGTGAAGTCGAGAGATACAGTTACTTGGTGCAAGGCGTGCGCTGCTTGATTCATGGTTGCCGGTTTTTGGATTGTGATCTGTGTTGAGATTATGGTGAGTATGAAGTAATAACTGTGTGTTACAAGAGTACTCATGTAAATTTGAAATGAAATTTTTTGTTTCCCTCTTTAAGCTATGTTTTTTGGTTGAAAGTTTCTAGTTGAGGAATTGAGCTGAAGTTTTGGAAGTGAATATAATTCCAAGAAATAGGCAGTACAGGAGGACACTTCAAGGCAGTAGAGAAGGCTCGAATTCAATTTTTTTGTAAACGTTGAAAGAAGGGCTCCAGTGGACTGGTACGCCTTTGCATGGTTGAATGAATTCTATTTTGATGTTGTGATTAACTGTCACTATAGAACTCCACCACGCCACACATGCTATTACTACGCAAACAATTATTTGTAAAGGCAGTGATTTCAACCCTCCAATACTATCATATATCATATATCATTCTATCTTAGTGTTCGGGAAACAATATTTGTGTTGAAAGTATGGTTCATGTGGAGCTGAAGAGCAGGGAGAGCTAGCCCCAATTAGTACCACTAAAGCTCTATATAATTAGAACTCTCCATCTAGCACATCTTTTCTCTTTAGTCGAATCTGATAATCTGAATGCCCTCATATCTCAGACCTAATGCGTCCCGTCATTCGTGTGGACAGTCATACTTGAAACAATATGTTCATTTTAGTATCCATCACTACCCAAATCAGAGAATGGAGTTCCCTCGTCTCATGGCCACGGATCTCACGCAGATTCCTATAGATATGAGCTCTGACAGCCGGGGAATCTATACTTCTGGGCAGGGCTATTCAGATAATATAGTAAGAACAAAGCGTCTATGCTTGTCCAGCAAGTCTATTCCACCACCTTCGTCGAGATACGTGCGTCCCGATAGCACGCTGTGAGGGGAGATGGGAGTAGAAAGCTGATCAGATCACATTGTAACTATTCACTTAATGATAAAAGGGATTTACAATGAGTTTGGGGTAAAGATAATATCGGTACAAAAAGTAGTATCAAAAGAATTCATTAATTGTGGAAAGGAGAGGGCGAGGGCCATTCCTTATATCTAACTACGAAGTGATCATGTGATTGGATAGTTGAAAACCTCTACGTATATGGCGCAAAATTCCAACTTTCTCACACTATTACATTTCTAACATCTAATTCTATAGCTGGAATGACAACTGAATGTCTTCTGCGAGTTTGACATCGTAAAGACCTCCCGTAGGACCAGTTTTGCCCTCATAACTACTTGACTCGTGAGCTCAACCACCCCAACCACAAACAGCGCCTTAATTTGTTTGACCAGATCAACCCGAGTTATATTATCATTATCAGACATCTTTCTTTCTTTTTGTGGCTGGATACTTGATACCAGGAATCTCTCCCATAGTCTCATACGCTGGAGTAGCACTCCATCTACGACAGCCACTTTTCACAATATTTCCCTTTTTAACTTAAGTGGTCAGATCCCGGCCAAGCATCTTTCTGCATTCATTTAGTAGCTCTTTCCAGATTTCTTGGTAGGTTCCAGCTTTGGTAACAGCCCAGAATATGTATAAAAAAAACATTACCAATCACACTTTTGCGAGTCCCAGTACTTCTCTCTCGTTGCTGATCTTCCACATCAAATTTTTAGTCGCTTCTCCCCTAATAGCGTCAGCCCTCACTACAAAAATATGGACTTATTATTAAGATTTCCCAATACCAAAAGGTCCTTCAGGATATATACCATTATTGGCATCAAAGTATTGGTCATTGGCACTACGGATGATAGCCCTGATCCTACCGGAGTATCTCGCATGCAATATCCGTACTATCCACTGTTTTACTCAACATTGTAGCAAACTTGGAGCCATCGCACAAACTAAAATGTGGGTAGTTGCGGCTTCTTTGTAATATTATGTTTTCTTTAATCAGCCACAAGTTTAAGGGTAAGCATACTTACGCTTAAGCAAACTAATCTTCCACCTGATCAATGAGGCACCATTCACGCTCCTCATATTGGATAACAAAGCCAGTTTCATCAAAACAATCGCTAAAATGTTCCGGGATTCCACTAACAGCACCCAAGTGCTTTTTGATCAAAGAACCATCGAGGAATTGTAAAGAATGACCGTAAACCATGTGTCTAGTAGTACAAAGAGGGTTGAAGAATGTTCACAGAACAACCGGGGGTCAGAGAGTAATTTATTAATAGTCCGTGATCTGTTAAGAATCGTGTGTTGTTTTCCGGACAAGCAGATCTGAGGGAGGAATAGTATGGGAAAAAGGAAGCTGTGAGGAGTGTCCATATAAATTAGATTTTGTTGGTAGTGAGAAAACTCTCATGAGTCCCTCGAGTATAATTGGGGAGGTTTTTGCGGATTTAGAGCAAAGATTGCTGATGAGGGGTGCTAATAAGGTGGTGGTGATAGGTAATCTGAAGGATGGTGAGTAGAACGGTATGTAAATGAAGTAGACGACGGACATATTATATCAGTCTGCAGGTATCGAATCGTACGCCGCCATAAAGGTTCATGATAACACTTGTTCTGGGTGAAGTGGCGTTGCCAGAGACGTATATATAACTTGAGAAACACAAATTTTGAATTTAAAAATGAGACGTTTCCCTTTTTCCTTGGGGCTGGCCGCTATTATCGATTTCGTAAAACTCCGTACACAGGGTCTATATTTTGAGTGGATAATGATTAGATGTGTTCATGACGTATTTGATTCAAGAAATCTGGTAGCCACTGTTTTTCTTTTCATCTACCCGAATAATGTGTTATAATAAAGTTATACCAATTAGCTCGAAAAGTGAAGGTTCTATAGAACAAAGATTTCCGAGTTCAGAACTCTTGGTACCACTAATTGTTCCCCTGATATGGATCTTATGTGGAACATTCCTTCGAACAGAATAGCCTCAAGATACATTGCATGATGAACTAGCTCGTTTTCGCATAGATAAATTGATCAAGATCAATACACTACATTGATTAGTAAACATAACGAAATTGGCGAATGAGAGCGAATTTATTTTGGGGCCTTGGCGCATGACCCGCTTGGGTTGTTTCCGGCCTCGGTGGAATGTGATTAGTAAACTTGTTTTGCAATACCCGAACTTGGAAGTCGGACTTATCATATCTTCCATAATGTGAACGATGCTGCTAGTGTGGACTTTGGACCGGAGTCCGTTCTCACTTCAGTCTCCTTCCCGCAGTTGATCTTTTCCGTTACGACGCATCGGAGGGAGCGTATATGCCTCTGTAGTGGAGGAATTTATGACTGCATTACATGATGATATTGGTGGAGGACGACAGGATGGTGTGGATTTTAGCTAATTGAAGGCTGTGAATAGTGTGTTTCGCTATGGAGTCCCAAAACTCTGTTCTAGAATTAAGGGTGGCAGATGCACGGCAGTCATTATGGATGTAGGGTGGTACTACTTTCCTGTGTCTGTAGTATGTATATATAGGAGTCCCCGATGTATGTTGTCGGGTCAAGCGCAGTGAAGACTTTGCATTCCAATCTACATCATGATGGACGACCTTACCATTCTTCCAACCTTCAAGACGGCGGGAATAACTGTCCTCATAATATTCCTCGCATTATTCTTCAAAGTATAAAAACATCTTGAGCTATATTATCTCGGAAGACTAACAAGCTGTAGATACTCCATAGAGCATACTTTACCTCTCTAAGCAAGATCCCAGGACCTTGGTACGCAAGCATAACTTATCTTGTCCTCCAATACCATATACTCACCGGAAATCGCACTTACTACATCCATTCCCTTCACCATACCTACGGTCCCATAGTCCGCATCTCTCCAACCGAAGTATCATGCTCTTCGCTCCCCTCCTTCCTCACCATCCATCCTGTCTCTAAACCCTTCCTCAAATCTTCCTGGTATCAAAAGCTTGTCCCCCCTCCTGCAGGAATCCTCAGCATGATTGATCCAAAAGAACATGCTGCTCGCCGTAAATTATTTTCACAAGCTTTTAGTAAGAGCTTTCTAAAAACAAACTGGGAGACTGAAGTTAGGAGAAAAGCTACAATGGCTGTGGAAAAGATTAAGAAGAATGCTTTGATAAAAGAGGTGGATATCTTGATGTACTTTACGTTCATGGCAACTGATGTAGTAGCACACCTGGCTTTTGGAGAAAGTTTCAAAACTTTGGAAACTGAAAAGGTGAGTTTCTTCCCCGGCTTCTGAATGATATGGTACTGAATCAAAATTAGAAAACCCAACTCGTTAATGATCTTCAACATGAAATCAATGTGGGCACTTTACGCGCTGAAATTCCTGCTCTCTTCGCCATTGGGAAATACCTAAATATTCCCGGTCTTCAATCAGCCGAAGCACGAATCAAAGAATATGGTACATTAGCAGTCAAAAACGCCAAGTCACAAAATCAGGCTAGTCCGACTATATTCCGAAAAGTTCTCGCCGAGTCTAAGACAGAAAATGCTGAAGGATCAATGTCAGATGAAAGTATTGTGCAAGAAGCTGCTTTCTTTATTGTGGTGGGAACCGATACGACTTCTAATTCAATCACGTATATCCTGTACAACATTTTGAAGGATCGGAATTTGCAGAAACAGTTAGAAGATGAGGTAGAGACTTTGGGCGAAGATTTCGAGGCAAAGGATGTGGAGCAGTTGGTGCTTTTAAATGCGGTTATTGACGAAGGAATGCGGTTGTGGGGTGCAGCGCCTGGCTCTCTACCTCGGATTGTGCCGAAAGAAGGAGCCGTGTTGGATGGATATCAAGTTCCAGGCGGTGTAACAGTTTCGACCCAAAGTTGGACCATCCACCGTAATCCAGAAATCTTTCCAGAACCTGATAGGTATTTTTTCCCTTTCTTCCCCCATAATTTCATTCTCTAAATTCTCCCCACGACAACACTGACACCCCCCCCCTAGTTTCCGACCTCAACGCTGGCTAGAAAACAAAACAAACGATATGAAAGCAGTTTATCATCCTTTCGGATCAGGAACACGCACTTGTATAGGAATCCATTTGGCAAGAATGGAAATCTGGTTAGCTCTTGCTTTGTTCCTCAGAGAGTGTAAGGGAGCAAGGATTGCGTTAAGTCAATCTGATGATGATATGATGCCTGTAAACTCCTTCGTGATTGAGCCAAAAGGCGGAAAATGTATGATTACTATGAAGGATGGATACTAGTATGGATATTTGGGGATGTAGGGTGGTTTCTTGGGTGGGAGAGGGGTTTCGTTATTAAAGCAGAAGAAATTGAGAGGATTATCAAATTTGAAGATAGGCAATAAGAACGACGGATTAGACCAAAGATGAGGCAAACAAAAGGGAATTTAAAACACAATTTTATTGAATTAAATTGAATATAATCCTTAAAGCTCATCTCTATGCAGACTCCCACCATGTTGAGTGGGGAAAATAGCATCGAATTCTAGAAAGATGTTAAACATGACACTTCTACAAACCTTCGATAATATATTGAAATACGGGGTACTAACTAAAATTCACAACCAAAATATCTACTTCCAAGGCACTCAGACCCAATTTCGACAATCTGCCCTCATTAACACTCCAGCTTGAATCTCCATATAATGTTTGATTTATCGATACCACATTCCCCGGTAAAAGTATCGTGACCTCGGCTTTGGAATCGACATATTCTCCATTAACAATCCCAATCATCATCTGTTCTCCCACTATCCATGCACTTACATCCAGCAAGCCAGTTCCCAGTCCCTTGATTGCATTTGTGCCAAACAGGAAATCAATAGCAGGCCCATTCTGGAATACTTTTCCCAACGCGGCACTACCAACTTTTACTGAATCCGTACTCGGATAGATCCAGTAAGTAATGCCCTTGGCATTGTGGTTCACACTTAACATCATCATGACTTCCACTTCCTCTGCACTTGGTACCCTTTGCCAATACTGCGACTCACCAAACGCTTGTACTACTGACCAAGTAGGTTTTTCCAAACCACCTTGACTACCTGGTCCTATATTTGCTTGATAGTTTTGTATGCTGTCGAGCCGATTAGATACATCTCCTAACTCTCCTAGACAATTGTCGCACCCACAATCTCCATATGTTTCATTACAAGGTGTATTCCACGAAACAGACCAAGTTGCATTTATTGACACTGGATATGCATCTTGGAAGATTATATCAGCACCGGCTGAATATTCCGGGTAGTAGAAGTTTTGACAGTTTAGCACGAGACTGACGGGATGATATGGATCGAGGGATCTAAGTTGCTTGTAGGCAAGTTGAGTAGAATTGAGGGGATATACCCACCCATCTGGCTCATCGGCAGTATACCACGACAGAAGGGTGGTTCTATGTTGCCAGAGGGCTACTTGTTCCGAGATGCGTGTCGAGTTTTGAAACGCGAAACGCATGTCATAGAGATTGAAGAGGTTTAATTCATCCATTTTATCCCAATACTCTATAAGTTGTGCCGTGGGATAAGACTGATCTGAAAGGCCACCATCCGGAACAATGTTTATAGTGTTGAAACCGAGTGCAGCGTATGCTTCGAGGTTGGCGAGTGAGACATTGTCGGGAGTTACATACGATCCATCCGCATAATATCCATTAGGGAAGATAGAATACCAGCCATTCCAATCATTCTTGTCATTTTGAACATAAAGTCCTCCATAGAGATTGTCGATTTTCACAGCACTACCATAGTCCCGGGGTGGCAGTACATAGACACTGGTGCTTGCGGTGTAGGATTGTTGACCATCAGGGGAGGTGGCGTAAATCGAGACTGCATAAGGCTCTAATCGTGCTGGAAACGACGAGAAAGAGAACCCAATTAGGTTGCCTGATGAATTTACTGGAACTTTCTTGGTGATAAGTAGAGCACTTGACTCCTCATTGTAAATCTTAATATCAAGGGTCGTGAAAGGCGAGCTGATATTGCTTCCAGGTATATCATAAGTTGCATTTCGGTATGATTCACCAAAGACATGAGATATGCTAGCATCAACGATCAAAGATCCCTCGCCATCATTCTCCAGAAATATTGAATACCGAGGTTGTATAGTAATATATAGTAGAGGATCATACTGCGATACCGGAAACTGGAATTGTCCTCCTGGATCTAGCGAATGGTTTCTAAAGAATGTCAAAAAATATCCTCTCTCGCCGCAATGGGATAACAACTGACGTGCTCATATATGGTTTTCCGCACCAAGTAGGGACATCGGGGGGAGCATTGAAAGCGAGCGTCGGAGATATTAGAGCTTGTAACAGGAATGGAAAATACATCATGAAATTCATTCTATGATGGAAGGCTTAAAAACAGTAGCTAGTATGAGAAGGATCTCGAGATAGCATATGTACTCCTAGTAAAATGCAACGACTACACGAAGTGGGACCTTTTACCCCTCTTGGTCCCACCTGCTGAATCGGATGCATTGAAGATTTATATCACGTGCCTAGTTGGATCTGCATGCATGCAACGTTGCACACATTCTGGATTGCGCGGATAAGGACTTCATAAAATTTAATTGTGATTGACGCGTTGACTATTAAAAGAATCAAACGTGTGTGACCCGCGAAAACTAAGATATAGACAAAAGTTTCATAGGAAAGAAGAGAGATGACGAAATGGACATGATAGACTCAAAACTAGCGCTATCGCACTCACTCATGCACCAGGACACACAAGGAAGGTCATATCAAGGATCTTAACGGTCCATCATTGGTTACTCCTCGTTGAACAAGCTTGTCAAGCTTTGTGGGCTTTATTATTCCTTGCACTTGCATTAGAGCTCTCTGCCCGCATGTACAATGATAAGCCATATCGCCTCCTTCATACAGAATGCAGAAGGTTTTCGATTGTGCATGTTATCGGTCGACTCTTTCAAGACAAGAAGCATAAATATGGACCATGTTTTATGCGTGATTATCACTTGTGAGTATATTGTTCGCAATAGCATCGAAGTCCACTTTTCTGCACGGCATCGAGTTCGTTAGTTAAGATTAATCATATCTTCCATATTTTATCGACGATAAATTCATGATGGAAGAGACAATACTAGGTCGGATAACTCGTCCGAGGGTTTCTAGCTCTTCATGGATAGTATCAGTTTTACTTGTCCTATGTTCATGTATCACATCAACCACATTTGGATATGACGGATCGATGATGTTGGTGTTCTCGACAGAGAAGTCTCATGCCCGTACCATCCGTGATAGCTGACGATGAATAGGAATGGACTCAATATCTTGCCCAGCTATACCGATTACTTCAATCTAAATACCGCCACTCTGTCTCTCAACACAGCCGCGCTCTGGATCGGTGGCGCCATTGCTGGTCTGACTTATGGCCAAGTAACTGATAGGATCGGACGCAGATATGCATTATTTTGGGCGGCCATTGGAACATTTTTGTCCGTCGTGCTTCAGACAGCTGCGCAGAATACTGCGATGTTTGTGATAGCTAGAATTTTGGTCGGATACGGAACTTCTGCCTCCACCCTTACTGGACCGACGTATGTTGCTGAGACACTTCCATACAATTGGAGAGCCTGGGGATTGGGAGTGTTGAACGACTGTTATTATGTCGGTATGAATTTTCATTACCCTCTGTCAATTCACACATCTGACATACGGCAGGAGGTTTGATTGCAGCTGGTGTGACATACAGGACAGCTTCTTACAGCTCGACCTGGGCATGGCGAGTCCCTTCTTTAGTCCAAGGTATCTTCAGTATCTTGTGTATTGCAATCTTACCGTTCGTCCCCGAATCACCTCGATGGTTAGCCTATGTTGGGCGTACGGAAGAAGCATTGATGGTTGTGGCCCAGACTCATGCGAATGGAGATACGTCGAATCCTGTTGTATTAGCGCAATATCAAGAGATCATCGATACGATAGAGTATGAGAGAAATGTTGGCGAGACTCTAAGCCTGAAGCAGATGGTCAAAACACCAGTTGCAAGGAAAAGGGTATCCCTAGCGATCTCGGCGGCAGTAATTTCCACCATTTCAGGTAAGTAATTAACTTTGTCCTTGAGATGTAGTATTGATCTTTCTAGGCAACGTAATTGCAAGTTACTACTTAGGAACGATGCTTGACAATGCCGGTATAAGTGACACCACGACGCAACTCCAAATTGTGAGTTTCCAAGCCACACAAATCTAAATATTAGGGCTGAACTTCAATAGAACATAATCCTGAATGCTTGGTGCCTTTGTTGCGCCCTCTTCGGAACATGCTATGCTGATATTCTTGGCCGTCGTGCAAGTGCAATTATTAGTACAGCACTTCTCACTATTTTCCTCTTCATCATTGGTGCTCTAACTAAAGGTATGCGCTCCACCATTTGATTCTGCCTCCTACGTTGTTGACATGTTTGAAAAGTGTATGGGACATCAAGGAACAAGTCTGGTGTATACGGTACGGTCGCCGCAATTTTCCTCTTCCAAGGAGCTTACTCTTTTGGCTGGACACCACTCCTCTACCTGTATCCTCCCGAAGTGCTCAATTATTCCATCAGGGCCAACGGAATGGGTCTCTTCACCTTTGTCCTCAACGGTGTTGCACTTCTCATTGTGTTCTCCTTTCCATTTGCGCAAGAAGCCATGGGCTGGAAGATATACATGATGAACGGCGCATGGGATGTATTGGAGGTAGGATTAATCTGGAAATATTGGATAGAAACACGAGGAAAGACACTCGAGGAGATTGACGAGATGTTTGAAGGTATCAAACATTCCGATGTACCTGATTTGAAAGACGTGGTGAAAGTAAATGGGGATGATGTTCCAGAAAGAATTGAGATTGTCCCCTCAAGAAAAAGTGTTTGAAATGAAGAGAATCGAAAAGGAGTTAAAAGGATGAAAAAATATATATTCTTCAAGAGTGTTAACGGTCAATGTCATAAGGCTAGCCCTAAGCTATGCATAGAGTGGTGCATATGATTTAGATGTTAATAATATCTGAACCCCTTATTTTATCATGAATGAAGTTTAGTGAAGGAGTAGCCTAAAGAACCCATCAAGTCATGAGCGAATTCAAGTAGAAGCCCAAGTAAAACATGCAAATACGACGTTAGTCAACGTCATCCCATTTCCGCAACAAGTCCGCGGGAAGAACTCGATTTCCCTTTTTGATCTGTTCTGTCACTCGTAATGGACCCTTGCCATCCCAGCTAACTTCTACGCGATGACTCTCAGAGTCTTTCACAATCTCCATGACCCTCTTCACAAGAACGTGAAATTTGCTCAACAAAGTCGCGTTCCTTTCTTCCCATTCGAGCACCTTCTCCTTGACGTTTGACACCTTGGGCTTATCGAAGAGCCCGTATTCATGATAGGCGAGCAAGAAGTTGGGAGTTTGATTTAACCACAGTCGAGGAAAAATCTCTTCCATGTCAAAATCTTTTAATTTGCGTCGTGTCTTAATGTCAAAAATCTGACTCTGGGGTTTCTTGGTGCCTTGCATTCGCAGATCTAGCTTCGAATCATTAGATCCTGCAGGGGCACTACCTACTCCTAACTTGGCAAATGACTCGTCCAGTGGTGATTGTGCACTCTCCGTTGCGTGTTTCATAGGTGGATTATGTTCTCTGATGTATCCATCACTCTCGCTGCGAACTAGAATGTGAAGGTCCGCGAAATCATATTCGATAATGCGTTGATGTGAGCAAGAACCTTTTACATCCTGGTCCAAGGTAGTATATCGTTCGGGAAATGTATGACCGTAACCTCGGAGGTCATCAATAGTTTCAGTTGGAGTCCTCTCTTTTCGGATGAAGAAAACTGTATCCCCCACGAAATCGGCATCAAATCGAAATGGCTTCTCCACCGAGCCTGCAAATCTTAAAAGATTTCCAATTGTAGACCCGCATCCTACCAGATCAAGAGCTTGTAAGTTAAAGTCCGGTTCGAGAGCTAGGATGGAGCGAACGGCGGGCTCCAAGGGATAATCGGGATATCGTGCAGCATTGATGTCGCGGAATACGGTGCCACTGTCACCAGGAAGCTTTTCATCTTGTGCGGGAGGAGACCAGGCTGGAGGAGATCCTATTTCTCACGAGTTAGAAAGCAGTTACGGCTCTATAGACCATGAACAGCTAGCCTCGAAAAGCATACTGCGAAAGCTAGAATGCTTCCCAGTGCTAGAGCTTCTCCATTGTGAGCGAGTTGCAAGAGCATATTTTGCTTACCTGGGACAAGAATTATAGGGGATTGAGCGACCACCCAATTGTAAGAAGCAAGGTAATGGACATTTGCAATTGTGGGAGCATTATCTTCAATCAATAAAGTTGAGATGTTGATTTTGTCGATTTCTAGTCCAAAGGGCTCATCTGATACTGGTGGATGTGTAGGTGTATGAAATGCTGAGCCTCGCCTGAAGCCCGAACGAGCCCCACTAGCCCCACCAGCCCCACCAGCCACACCAGCTCTACCCCAGTTTTCGCCTCTGTAAGTGCCATTTCTATAAGAAGACATGATTGATTTGTCGCAATATCAACTGAAGAATGATTTATGTTGATGATCGAATTTCTGATGGTAATTCTGATGATACTTCTGATGGTATTCTCCTGAGAACAATGGGTTTATTTATCTGAATCATCCCCTCCCTCTTTTCCATGTCATCTAGCTCTCCATCTAGCAATAGTCAACCTTGGATTCCACCGATGTGACCCCCCAAAGAATCCTATTGGCTTTGCTTGCTTCATTCGGCAGCGCATGCGAGCAGCCTTTATATGCATGTAAGACCATCATCCCACCTTTCAAAGGTAAGATACTGGATGGACAGCAAACGAAGTCGGCGAGGCTTTCATCTTCTGCAGCACGCCGTAAAACCATGGAATCATCCATGACTTGATGGAATATTGCTTGTACAATGCCGCTATAATATTGTCTCTAGAAATGGACAGAACCTTCTATTGTTTATCCTTTTTGTCGCATTTCGTTGTTGTATGAGGATGAACGTTCAAAACGAAGTCGTTTGTAGGACATTCATTTAACCTCACTCAATATCAATCCCACGAACATTTAGGGACCATTTATTGATCAGAACCTCATTATCCCCCTTGTACACATCATAATTTCCAAATTGCTCTTATGAATTGAAATTTGGTATGGCATCCCTTATTGATGATCCACGGGTTACCCGTCTTAACCGTTTCTTTATTGATGTGATACACGAACGAAGAACTATGTCGTCCGCCCGGGATGGGAAGACTTTCATAGAAGCCGTCTGTTCTCAAAAGGATCCAGCAGCGACCGTATACAAACTACTGTCAACCTCGGGAGGTCTTAATGCAATACAAACATCCATGCGCTTCGATACAACACCCTCATTCCTCAATGAAGATGCCATTTTGTTACTTCGCTACCTACAGGAACCATCCTTGAGAATCATTGATTCTGGGTTGAGCCTGTCGAAGGTAATCACTGCAATAGTCGAGCCTCCGTTCTTCTGGGATGGATTTATGCGAGCATTTCGGGCCGGAGAACTAAACCCTCAGGCCTCATATGGTTTTGCTTGGCTTCTACTGGAACTACTTAACCGGCCTGGACAATCACCAACTTATTCACTTGTTGCGAAATCCCCTGGAATTCTAGATTCCATTCTAAAATCCCCCGATGGAGAAACTCGAAATCTTGGCCAGAAAATCAAGCACACCCTGTCTCTGGATGTCTCAGATTTGGATAGGAATCGTGAAGCTGGGCCAGGCGGAAGGCACAACAACGACCATGCAAATCATCGGGATATCTCGATCATGCCTACAGCAGATGAGTTATTGTCCAAAGAACGACCTTTCTTGCGTACTCCCGACACATACCTTAGGAACATGGATTCGGCTCGCCTTGGAATTCACATTGATAATCAATTTAGACTCTTGAGAGAAGATATGCTCGGGGAAATCAGAGATGAGATCCAAAAACTTCAATGCTTGAAGCCGGGAAAACACCGTGGTCTAACATTCAGCAATATCAAGATAGATGATATACAGATCGGGGATGATAAGTTCCGAGAACCTTGGGGACTGAAGTTTCGGTGCGAACATGAGCTTCCGTTTCCGAAAAAAGTGGAATCCAAGAAGCGGGTTGAATATCTCAAGGAAAACCGGCAGATCCTTAAGCAAGGATCTACTGGATGTCTTTTTGTAGATGATCGACCTGTCGCATTTCCTATAATCAACCGGATCGAAGAAGAATTAGCAAAATCTCCAGCGAAGATAATCTTGCAATTTGAAGATGAGACAACCATATTGGAGGCGTTGGTGAAGCTCAAGACAGCTCAGAATATAAAGTTCGTACAAATAGACACATCTGTCTTCGCTTTCGAACCATTTCTTAGGAGACTACAAGAGATGAATAATGTTCCTTTAGCTGAGGAACTTCTTTCATGGAGTGAGGGTCAACGTGTCCAGGGGCCTCCGTTCCAGCCTTTACAACTCAAACAACATATTCAAAAAAACACTGGTAAAGATCTTTCCTCTTTGCTTCGGACTCAGAAGCCAGTTATTCTCGATGAGTCCCAGACGAATTCTCTGCTTGCTATCTTATTCCAAAGGGTGAGTCTGGTTCAAGGGCCACCAGGTGCGTATTCAATACCTTTTATATCCGTATGAATACTGACAAAATAATGTTAGGCACGGGAAAATCTTTCATTGGAGCTTTGGGTGCAAAAATACTTCATGATTTCACGTCTCAAACCATTTTAGTCGTCTGCTATACAAACCATGCGCTGGATCAATTCCTCGAAGACCTTCTGGACATCGGGATTCCATCTTCAAATATGATCAGACTTGGGTCAAAGTCCACACCTCGAACAAAAGAATTATCTTTACGCGAACAAGGGTCGTCTAAAGGGTCGGCCAAACTTAATAATTCACAATGGGACCAAATTCACAAACTCGAATCAAGTCTCAATCAGCATAAGGCAAGATTGGAACGCGCGTTTAGATGGTATCACTCGACTCAAGTAAGTAAGCAACAGATATTAGACTACCTCGAGTTTCTGCCTGGTGACATTCCGTTCTTTGATACATTTACGGTGCCCATGGCCAGAGAGGGTGATATGACCCAGGTCGGAAGAAAAGGAAAGGCCGTGGACAAGTTCTATCTGTTCAATAGGTGGATCAGGGGTATGACGGATGCGGGGAATCTCCGATATACTCAACCCAAACTTTCAAAAGAAGTATGGACAATCAGTCCAGAGTCGAGGGATGCGATTGTCTTAGGGTGGAGGTCAGCTATCATAAAGGAGATGGTTGAAGAGATGCTTAAAATCGGCAAGCAGTTCAATGATGAGCAAGCAGAAAAAGAGGGTATTTTCGATCAGAGGGATATTAGCACAATCAAATCCAAGAGAATCATTGGCTGCACAACAACTGCCGCTGCAAAATACACGTCGGCAATTCAGAGTGCCTCTCCTGGGGTATTATTGGTTGAAGAAGCTGGAGAAATTCTCGAGGCGCATATCTTTACATCTTTGGCGAAGGACACGCAGCAACTGATCCTCATCGGAGACCACAAGCAGCTTCGCCCGAAATGCAACACATACGGCCTAAAGGTGGAACAAGGAGACGGCTACAACCTGGACATGTCATTGTTTGAGAGATTGGTTCTTGACGGATTTCCACATGTCACGTTGACGAAACAACATCGTTCTAGACCAGAGATATCGTCCATTATTAAGCATATTACATACCCAGACCTGATCGATGCCGAATCCACGCACAATCGAAAAAACATTCTTGGCGTCCGAGACAACCTTATCTTTATAGATCACAGATCTCCTGAAAACGATATAGAAGTCAAAGCAATGAGGGATAATGTTGACTTGACATCATCTAGGCAGAATGAGTACGAGGCCAACATGATATTGAAATGTGTGAAGTATCTTGCTCAACAAGGGTACGGGTCTGAAAAATTGGTGGTTTTAACACCATATGTCGCCCAGCTTAAATTGCTGCGTGAAAAGCTGTCAGAAGAGAATGATCCTATACTTAACGACTTGGACAAATATGATCTCATCCGTGCTGGCTTGTATGTTGACTCGGGTGCTAAGGCTTCAAAGCCTTCACTCCGAATCTCTACTGTCGGTAAGTATTGCTCTTAGTTTCGTTCTTTCCCTATCAGAATATTCTTTCAGCCCTTCTTTCAAAAGCAATTTCAATCGACAACAATCGTTGACACATAGGAATGCTTTGTGAAACGATCATTAATGTTGAGAAATTTTCTCATGAAACCTTTTTTATCCTATATTAATTCGCACACCGGTAATATGTCACTAATTTCAACCAAGATAACTACCAGGGCGAGGAAAGCGATATTGTTCTCGTCTCATTGACTAGAAGCAACTCGAATAATGATATCGGTTTCTTGTCTCAGCCTCAACGACTCAACGTCTTGGTTTCGCGTGCAAGAAACGGGCTTATCATGGTCGGTAATTCTGACACCTTCGTACACGCTCGGAAAGGAAAAGATCTATGGAAGAAGTTCTTCGATTTATTATCAGCATCAGGCCATATGTATCAGGGATTTCCCGTGAAATGCGAGAATCACCCGGCTAGGGTGATGAATTTGTCGACACCAGAAGATTTCGAAATGCATTGTCCCGATGGAGGATGCAAAGAGCCTTGGTGGGTCACTCTAGTTATGGTACTTCTAAAGGCTGCTAATTGTTTGATCACAGTGGTGCTTTGATGAATTGCAAAATTCATCATTGCCCCAGTAGTTGCCATCAAATAATCGATCACTCTAAAATGCTCTGCAAAGTGATTCTAGAGCGCAAATGCCCCGATGGCCATACAAACAAGTCACTGTGTCATCAAGGTCTCCCATCGATATCATGCCCCAAATGTGCGAAAGAAAAACGAGATGCAGCTGAACAAGCACAGAAAGACTTAGACGAACAGTTACGGTTGGATGAAACAAGTCAAAAATATCAGAGAGAACTCAAAAAGGTTCAAAACGAAATTGATAATACGCAGCAAAAGCTTCGAGACGCTCGGTTGAGGTCGGAGCATGAAAAAGTCTTAGCACAAAAACGAGAGGATTTGGCTGTCCTGATGGACCGTAATAATCAAATAAAATCAGACCCGCAACAATATTCCTTGCCTCCGCTATCAGGATCGACGCCTTTTGCTAGATCAAATCCTTCTTTCAGTCCCAGGACCACCAGCCCTGTGCCGCTGAAAGAGATACCAAAAACAAAGCTGCCAGATAAAAATCAAAATCTCCAGAAGCATCTTCAGAGGTGCCTTGATCATAATGTTTCAGCATCAAAAACTGATTGGCAAAGACAAAAAGATATAGAGAATGCCAGAAATCCGGCGATAGATAAGATTATGGAAATGATCGGACTGGAAGATGTGAAATCCCAAGTTCTGCGGATTAAAGCCAAAGTCGACACATCAAAACGTCAAGGAACAGATCTCAATAAAGAAAGATTTGGACTAGTTTTATTGGGAAACCCTGGAACAGGTATGTCTTACGTCTCAATTATATTCAGTATTTTCGATATTTGCACTGCTTTCAATATTTGGGTACAATTCTACTATCCAAATAGCTTGAAGATTATTCAATATTTTACCATTTGAATGTTTTTATTTGGATTCAAAGACCTACAAGCTTCTCACTGTCGTACTATCGCGGACCATTGGACACAGTTATGGTCGTAACTTTTCTAATTTCAAATAGGGAAGACAACTGTAGCGAGGCTCTATGCGAAAGTTCTAACAACACTTCAGGTTCTTCCTGGTGATGAATTTGTTGAGACCACAGGTAGCCATCTTGCAAATGGTGGGGTCAATGATGTAAAAAAGCACCTTGCAATTCTTGAAGCATCACAAGGGGGAGTTTACTTTATTGATGAAGCCTACCAGTTGACGGAAGGGCATAATTATGGTGGCAAAGCTGTCCTTGATTATCTACTTACAGAAATTGAAAATCTTGTGGGCAAAGTAGTTTTTATCTTTGCCGGGTATCGCAAGCAAATGGAAAAGTTCTTCGAGCATAACCCCGGAATATCATCTCGTCTACCATACACACTTCGTTTTGAGGACTATACTGACTCGGAGCTTCTTCAAATGTTGCAGTCCAAGATTCACAAATTTTATCCATTCCCCATGAAGATAGAAGACGGCCAGGACGGGCTTTTTATGCACATTGCAATCCAACGCATGGGCAGAGGGAGGGCTCGAGACGGTTTCGGGAACGCAAGAGCTCTTGAGAATATGTTTGCGAGGATTCGAGAACGTCAAGCCGATCGACTCACGAAGGAACGAAAGAATGGCCTCAGCCCAGACGACAACCTAATCTCTAAGGAAGACCTGATCGGGCCAGATCCATCCCAGGCAATTCTTAATTGCGAAGCTTGGAATCAGCTACAAAGTCTCACGGGTCTGGACTCAGTCAAAGAGTCCGTCAGAGGCTTAATTGATATGATCAAGGCCAATTACGAACGAGAGCTTAGAAAATTGCCTCCCGTGGATACATCACTCAACCGAGTATTTCTTGGCTCTCCTGGCACAGGCAAAACTACGGTAGCTAAGCTTTATGGTCGAATTCTCTCAGATCTTGGTCTATTGAGCAATGGGGAAGGTGAGTGATAACCTTATAGTCCAATTTGCTTTATTAGCAGAGATCTCAATAGCCTGGAATTCGGTCCATATTCAATCTGTCCGAAAACTCAAATATTTGAATTTTGTGAATCTTTGAATACAATCGAACCATTCAAGTGGATTTGAGATTGCAAATGATCCGAATCATATTCGGCAATCAAGCATTTTTTTCATTTCGAACTGCATTCTGGATTTTGCAAGCCCGACTCCTTTGACCAAATGACGCCCTTTTTAATTTTATATTCTGAGTTAGATAAACAATTCTAACAAGCTCTAGTTATCACAAAGAATCCCGCCGATTTCATCGGAAGTGCCATGGGGCAATCCGAGGAGAATACTAAAAACATTCTGGCTAGCACAGTTGGAAAAGTTCTGATCATTGATGAAGCCTACATGCTTTACTCCAGCTCTGATAAGGGTGGCGGCGCTGATATGTACAGAACAGCCGTCATAGACACAATCGTGGCCGAAGTGCAAAATGTACCCGGTGATGATCAGTGCGTGCTGCTTCTCGGTTACGAAGACAAAATGGTTGAAATGTTTCAGAACGTGAATCCAGGCCTCACGAGACGTTTCGCACTCAAAGACGCCTTCAATTTCGCAGACTTTAATGATCAGGAGTTGGAAGAGATTCTCTACCTCAAGATGAAGACCCAGGGACTTGGAGCAACTCCAAAAGCTGTGTCAATTGCCATAGACATCCTTGGACGAGCCCGAAATGGTCTGAATTTCGGAAACGGTGGTGAAGTGGAGAACCTGATTTCACGGGCCAAACGCAATTACCAGTCTCGACAATCAAAGTTACGAGCCAATGAGCGATCGGTAGACTTTATTTTTGAACCACAAGACTTCGATCCGGATTTTGATCGAGCTGCGGGCGCAGAGACAAATCTCAAGGAACTCTTCAAAGATGTGATAGGCTGTGACTCCATCGTCACTCAACTCAGTGGATACCTGAATTCTGCAAAACGTATGAAAAAGCTCGGAAGAGATCCTCGATCTTATATTCCAATGAATTTCGTATTCAAGGGTCCTCCAGGCAAGCGCTCCTCAGTATCTCAGATATGTCATATTTTAGCTTACCGTGTTGATACTTGGTTTAGGTACCGGCAAAACGACAGCCGCTCGCAAAATTGGTCAATTTTATTATGACTTGGGCCTTCTTTCGGAAGTCAGAGTCGTAGAATGCTCCGCGTCTGACCTAGTTGGTCAGTATGTGGGGCAGACTGGCCCCAAGACTATTAAGAAGCTCGAGCTTGGGCTCGGCAAAGTTCTTTTCATTGATGAAGCGTACCGACTTGGCCAAGGGCATTTCGCTCAAGAGGCCATTGATGAGTTGGTTGATGTCAGTGCTCTCCTTTCATTTATCATGATCATAATCTTCTACCTTGTGCAGCATCAGCTTTCATTTCGCCGAATCTTGGATTTTTATCTCGTCTTCCATTATTAGCATTTATTAACAGAGCTGTGTTCTAGTCCATGACAAAGCCAAAATTCGCCAACAAAATGATTATCATCCTGGCGGGTTATGAAAAAGATATGAATACGTTGCTTAGCGCGAATGAAGGATTGAGTAGCCGTTTTGCTGATGAGATAGTATTTCCTGCTCTAGATCCAAAAGATTCTCTTCTTGTCCTCCAGAATATTCTGGAGAAAGAGCATATCTTAATAGAGGGTTTAAATAATATACCCAGTCACCAACCTTTCTTGGACAGGGTCGCAGAGCTTTCAGCCCTTCCTGCCTGGGGTAATGCGAGGGATATGATCACCTTGGCCAAGAGCATGATACGTGCGGCCTACCAGTCGACCACCAACTCAACAGATGAGAGTCCAAAAATTATTTTGTCATATGGTGAAGCATTAGCTTGCATTCAACGCATGCTCGATGGCAAAAGAGGCAGGGCTACCGTCCAAAGACAACCTGGGTTCAATCCTTCGACAAACAGTCCGGTCATGAGTAAGAGTCAGGAATCACCCGCTTCTTCTATAATAGCCACCAAGACCGTCAATTCGATCAAGAAAAAGAAAAATGTTGAGGAAGAACAGCGATCAAGTTTACCAACAGAGTCTGAAATATCCTACGATGGAATTGCTCGTGACGCAGGAGTCCCCGATGCAATATGGTCTCAACTACAGCAAGACAAAAGGGCTGCCGAGGAAAAAGCCCAGAGCTACGCGATCGAGATGCGAAGACAGAAAGAAAGAGTTGAAGCACTTCAAGAGGCGGAAAGGAAAGCCAGGGAGGCAATCATGCAGGAAATCAAGTCAAAACATGAAGCCGAGCGCCAGGAGCAACTTCGATTGCGTGAAGAAGCTCTACTTCGCGAGTTTAGGGCAAAGGCTGAGAGAGAACGCATCGAGAAGGCAACAGTGCGAAAAAGATTGGAAGAAGTAGAGAGAAGAAAAAAGGAGGCGCAGGCTCAGGCTAAATTGAAAACCATGGGTGTTTGTGTGGCGGGTTTTCAGTGGATTAAACAAGCTGGTGGATATAGGTGTGCTGGTGGAAGTCATTTTGTGACGGATGGTCAACTTGGAATGGGAGGCAATTGATAGTATTGACGAATTTTATTGTTCTGATTGTCTCGCATAGCTCAGAGCACTCATCTATGATTTGAAGATATTGGGAAGTTTGGGTTGGGGGTGTGTGGCTTGCTTCTTTTGCTTGTTTCTCACACTTTTGGATTGGCCATAATATCGCAGTATGCATCACCAATAGAGAGTTTTATCTTTTATCCATCCGAGTAACACAATCTTGACCGTGAATTCAATAACACTTCCAACAGTCGAATTCAGAACGGATCATCAAACAATCTTCCAAGCTCCAAAGTCTGATAGCACTTCTCAATATTTTAACTCATGTCAGGATTAAATAATATCTTACTATAAAAGTTTGGAGAAATTTTATTCTATTAAATTTTATTCTGATAATTGCTTTATCTTCGTATAAATCTTCAAACCAGCTATAATCTTACATTGAATAGGCCCTAGAATTCACTCCTTTTTTCTTTCTTTTTTTATATTCACTCTCCAGGATATAATCTCGTTCAAATATACTCGGAAATATAAACGTGTTTAATGTGAAAGCCAGTTTTTTTGACATGAAAGTTGTCATCAATTGGTAGAAAGCCTAAAATATTGGAGTGAAACTGGTTCTCTCCAACCAACGGAACGAAGTGTTAAACGCTGTCATTGCTTCTAAAATTCTTTAAGTCTTCTAGTCTATTTTATCTCCCTTTTTCATAAGTCTATGTAATGATTCTCTGCTTTCAATTGCCCTCCCAAAGAAATATTGATAAATCCAAAATCTCTGATGTATCAAAGGTCTTTGAGACATTCACTTGAACAATCAACAATCAATTCCTCTCAATCTGTCTGAATTTAACTTTTTATTTATTACCGCTTTCCCAAGATGTATGTATTCAATATCTGGCTCCTAATGACATATCTTGATCTCCCCATCCCCCATCTTACTCATCAGCATATCTCGATCACCTTTCTTTGATTTTGCTATTTATTTTTTGGTTTTGTATTTTATAGTAGTTTTCTGGCTGCTTTAGCAATGAAAATAGCCCCTGTGATACACATTATTTTAGTAGTAGCCGTCGTGCTGGAGATGAGGAAAGTGACGCAATAGATCGGTCTGAAGAGTGATGTTAGGACTGACTGTTCTGAGTGTGAAATGTGGTTACGACAACGATGAAGATAATCTACAGCGATCACTCCCAAAAGTATTCCTTCAACAAATAAAAATTCCTCTTGCAGGATTCCCCAAGGACTACCTCCCTCACCTGTGCCTCACTAAGGGGCTCGGTTAACCATACCATTGACCGAAAAATTAGCTGACTCAGTCCAGCCGACCGACCATTTTTTGTACTGTTTACCGATGTTATATATGAAATTTTTAAAATATTGTATATTCTCAAATTACTATATTCTATTTGAATAAATTGATTTGTATTATACCTTCACAACCTTCTTTCTATATCAATGCCTCTCATTAAATGTTGCACACAAGTATGAACTTTGGATGTGGTCCTTTGTTCATTAATGACACTATGTCTCTAAATATATCCTTTCGCCATTGTAAACATGCGGATAATACTTGAGCACAGCTACAGCGGCCCTTAGTTAAACCTGTAGAGCCTGTATTTTCTCTAATGTTTTGTCTATTTTCATATTTGACTCAAGATTCAGTATTATTACCACCTGCAACAATCCCACGTTTCAACATTAACAATATAATTAACCATCATAATTTTCTCCTCACAAATTCACCAAAAGAATCCCAATCGACACACTTTCCATACCATGATATCCATGATATTCTACAAACTAGCACGCCAAGATAACCTCTACCATAACGATCTCAGCCGAGACACTAACAAATTTCACGGAAAATCAGTAATATTACTAGGAAGGTTTCCTCCATCGATCCCAACCACGCCATAGAAGTCGCTAGATTGATATTTGGAATCGACGATGAAAATGGTGTCCAAGTACATTTTCTCAGTGAACGAAGTCGGCGTTCCTCAAATTGGGGATGGATCCTTCTTTGTGAGTTTACTGATCATTGGTTTAGTGTTATGTGTGGCGCTGTTGATAAGAGTCTTGAGAAGAGAGATTTGGGAAGTCTTGGGAGAAGGTTTTGGAATACTACGGTTTCTATACAAGGAGAAAAGGAGTGGATGGAGAATAGGGTGAGTGAGTCGTCATTATTTATATGGAACATAAGTACTAATAATATATAATACAGGAGACAAAAGCAGAACGATTCTGGGCCTGGCTCGGTTCTCGAACCACAAAACTTAATCTCCGCAGCGAGATCTCCGAATTATCAATCGCAGGTCCTGCTTTCGATCACTATAGTCGATTGCAAAAACAATAGCTCGGCGAAACCTATACCCATAGATATATCGACGGTATCCATTTCGACTCTAGTAAAGACCACAAGTCATATAACGAACTAGCACTCTATCACTCACTTCACGGAGTCCATAATCAACCCAGCCGAAGCCGAAGCCGATCCAAATTCATCAAAGTATCTTATTTTCGTCCTATGGAAATGAAATCGGGAGGGAGTTCACGAGAGGCGGAAAAATTACCGAGGAAATTTTATAAAAAGCGTGGAGAGCTCCTGGTAGAGATTTCTCCTCAAACACACCGATGACTTGCTGGGTGGCGATATGAAATGTTAATCAAGATATTCTAAGAGCTTGAGACTTAACTAAAGAAACATGATGCATTGAAGAAGAAATGGGAGAAATTAGTATATGATTATGGAACATTAGAAAGATGTTTAAGAACATGCGAAGTATTATTGCCAGTTCTACGTGCAGGCGAATCCGCTAGAGAGATACCGAGAATTCCACAGACTGGTTCTACGACTCGTGGATCCAGTCATGGAAATCATTATTCTTCATCAATGGCAGCGCCGCCAGTAAGAAAATAATCCAAGGATGTGATGAGACGTTCTTCAGCAAACCTAGGAGCTTCAATGAGACCACTCTCAGGATACAACTTCATATTCCTCATCAACATCAACATTAAAATCAACATCTCATTCTCGGACCTACATTTAAGACTCTGATCCTGCTTCGAAAAAAAAAACCGGGAATCAAGAGTCTCATACCAAATTTCCGTGGAAAGACTGGTGCGAGATCAGATGACAGATAGCCGGATCTATAGCATCTTGGAGTCATTCGATAGGAGTCTTCATTTGGTGCCATTTAAGAATATGGAAAAGATCGCATTAGAACTTTTTGGTCCTTTTGAAGATTTTGGGTTTGAGAATGAATTATATGATAATAGAGATGATCCGAGGAGAGCATTGACTGACTACCAAGAGCTGTTCGAGAGATTGGGATTCGGGCACTGAGGCTCACTTCCCAAACTACTCGATGTAGTCATGAGGATATAATATGTACCCAACAGTTTTTGCTTCAAAGTATCTGAGAAAGTGCCCAATTCCAAAAGATACGATGATGCGCAACTAGTATTGTAGGCAGGCAAAGATGTCAGGATCCGTACAGGAAATATTTTGTGTAGACTTGTACACCCGCTCTGCCCTACGCCAAGACACGGTAGATATGCGACGAAAGTCAAATGAAATCTTGGAAGATTGAATGGAGTATATGAATATCATGATTTTAGATCTCCCTTTACGGAAGTTTTCTCCCTTAAGAACGTGGAATTCGTCACGCGATGCTCTTATATAACAATATGGTATTATCGCACTTTTCGGTACCGACTCCTTGGTTCTGTTCGTGCAAAGGACGAATGAATGCCCATATAGCCACACAATGTAAGCCCTCATTACCCGGTAGTGATAACGCCAAGTATGTCCCATATAGTCCTCTATACCAAACTGGTCATGTAACGCCAATACAAGATCCTACCAGACATGCAACCAAACGCCATGCCCCCAGAAACTAACCCATAGTCAAGGTTGACCCTCAAGTCTACTTCTTTTGAACTTGTTCATTGAACCATTCCCTTCCAGCCTCCTTCCTTTCCATGGCCTCTTCTTCATACACATCCATATCGTCATCTCCCAAGTCGCTCGTCTCATCCCATAATTTATCGAATTCTGAGTTTGGCCCCGTAACTGGTACCGCCCAAATATGTTCTCTCAATCGCTTATGCCTCTCTCTATCCTCCTCGATTCTCTGTTCAATCTGTCTCTTATCCAATCTAGCAACTCCATTTGTCTTAGTCTGCTTCGGGGTGGCATGTTGAGAAGTTCCGTTTCCATTCGCCTCGTTTTCTGCGGGTGGAGAAGACAGAAGAGCATCTGGTTGAGTGTCGCGTTCTTTCAAACATTCTTCAATTTCAATGACGGTTTGCGACAAGAGGAAGGACTTTTGCTGAAGGCCTTGGAGAACTTTGCGCACAACTTTGACATTTGCTGCTCCCGACCCATCTTCCGGCGCAACTGCATCGACTACCCGTAAAATATCTCTTTGAATCATTCGTACGTAATCGTCGTGACCTTCTCTAGATGCCATGTCGCATAAAATCTCGATAAAGTACATAATATTTGCCCTATTGTTCATAGAATTCTGGAAACTAGATTAGCTTCACTCTTTTTCAACCGCGATAAAAACGGCCACAAAACTATAAAGATATCCATTCGCCCTTCGACTCAGCCCTTTAGATCCAGTCCGTTTTCAAGACAGTAAGATATAAACTTACCTTCTCCAATTGTTCCAAAATACAACTATGCAAGTCCTCATCCATATCCCTATACTTCAACGCATATTGCGCCGTCTTATTCGCACTCGCAACACTCGCATTTAAATGTTGCAAATACTGCGTAAAGCGAATGCGCACTTCAAATGGATCCATACTATTTTGCCGTGACTTTGACTTTGAGTTAGATGGCTTGGGTGGTAGAGGATGCGGTAAATGTGTGCGAAAAGTAGGAACTTCAATGGTTTTGAGAAGTTCATTGATGTGAGGAGGGCCTGCTTTGGTAGGATCCATGATGTAGTTCTAGAGTGCTAGGCTTGATTGGGTGGATTTTAGGCGGTAAATGCCCGGCAGTATTTGGGTGGGATGTTGCGAGGAGGGAGCTTCGTTTAACCTCTTCCTACATATACGTTCCAATGGTTAGAACTTGGAGACTTCAAAACAAGGGATGTTGAGAAGACACTCAATAACTTACTCAATTACTTACTTTCATAATAACTCAGGTCGAAGAAAACAAAAGCTAGGATGAATTCTTCGATTGAAGATACGAAAACAGAAATGACCTTGACAGTTCTTGGTTGTGGTATGTTTGTGTGTTTATGTGTCTGTTTCTTTGGTCTCGTTCTCCTGCCTTGATAGAATTCCATAATATTAAACTTAATTTCATTCGATGATATGCAGGAGCTCATTTGCTCCTTGAGTATGGCAGGAGCCATCGTTTGGTTGATGAGTCCTACTCTTGAAGTTCTAGGGACAAGATATGGATATTTACTTTGGTTCACATATAGACTCATCTCATACAAATCATTTTATGTTCCTAAATAACATGGAGACTACTACATTATCTTCATGCGTAATAATACTATGTCTTAGTTCCAATATGATCTCCGTGTGCTATAAACAAATCACATGCTTTGCTACCTTTGCTACCTTTGCTTAGAACTTACAGAAACATAGGGGTTTACGAAACATGACAAAGCTAACATTCAAACCTAGGAACAATGGGCAAAGCAATCCTCTCGGGGATTCTCAGCTCCCTTAGTACCCCAGAACCCATCTTCTCAACAACATTCGGAACCTCAACTCCCGTCTCCCTTCAAAGTTCATAGCCTGCATCCGCCGTCCCGAATCCGCTAAGAAAGTGCACCAGGCACTCTCCCCCTATTTAGTCTCCTCATCAACCTCCCTCACCATCCTCCAAAACGACAATGTCTCCGCCGTTCAACAAGCCGACATAGTCCTCTTATCCTGTAAACCGTACATGGTAAAAGAAATCCTGTCGGAACCCTGCATAGGGAAAGCTCTAACAGGTAGACTCCTAATCAGCATCTGTGCCGGCATAACCATCGAACAACTCTACTCTGAGCTCTTTACCGAACAAATGAAAGGTCCAACAGACATTGCATCTGCCTCTAATCCCTACATAATCGTCCGGGCTATGCCTAACACAGCATCTCAAATAAGAGAATCAATGACCGTAATCGGTACTTCTACACCACCTCTCCCAGAACCCACAACCACACTTATAACCTGGATTTTCACACGCATAGGCGAAGTAGTATTTCTCCCCCCATCAACCATGGATGCCTGTACCGCCCTCTGCGGATCCGGTCCCGCTTTTTTCGCCCTAATGCTAGAAGCAACCATAGACGGCGCCGTAGCCATGGGACTCCCTCGCGCAGAAGCCCAAAAAATGGCAGCGCAAACTATGCGTGGAGCCGCTGGTCTCGTTCTCTCGGGTGAACATCCAGCACTACTAGGAGATAAAGTTAGTACGCCGGGCGGGTGTACGATCCGGGGACTTTTTGTTTTTGGAAGAGGGGAGGGTGAGGGGCACCGTGGCCAGGGCGGTGAGGGAAGCGACGGTTGTGGCGGGGCAGTTGGGGAGGGGCGCGGTGGGGGTTAATGGGACGAGGTTTTAAGGTTCGGTGAAGGAGGTGTGGGGAGAGGGGTATGGGATGGGATAGGATGGGGAAATGATTTGGCAAGGGAAGTGAATAGCAAAATGGCTGGCGAAATAGTGATCGTTTTGTTACTTTCTACATTTCTTTTCTTTTCATACCAATCCCTGAAGCTGTAATAAATTGACTAAATCTGGTGTTCATTCTTCCTCTCCGTGTTTATTGATTCCCACCCGAAAACCTAAGTGTGAAAAAACCTCAAGCATTTCCTGATATCATCCCTGAGTATAAAGCACACCCAAACGCCATGATGGAATAGTACTTTAGTACCAGTTTTAATACATGTCCCTCCGCCGTCACATACCGGCCGTAATGTGCTCTGATTTTCAAGAAGCAAACTTCAACCTCTTAGCCAATGGTACGTCATTTTCATCATCTTCTTCTTCCTCATCCTCCCCACTAACAGCCCTCTTCCCATTCTCATTACCCGTGCTCTTTCCCTTGCCCTTCACCACAGCAGTCGGTTTCTCCTTTTCACTCCTCTCATTGACCGCCTCAATTAATCTTCCATAATCAGCCTCTACACCCATCAAGGTCTCGTTCAATTTATCAATTCTTTCTCCACGGTCTAATTGCGCCAATGCTTCTTTATTGTGGCGATATAAACGTTGTTTAACTAGGAGTTGCCAGAGATGATATATATGTTCATCTTCTTTCCTGGGCGGCGGTAAAGACTTTTTGGATGTTTCTTCTGTGTCGTGGAGAGGGGCTGCTTTGACAGACTGTGGAATTGTGGACAGGAGGTACATTTCATGGACGCGGGCAAATTGCCTAGGGGCGATTTTCAATTGAGTTCGGAGATCTTCGTATGCTTTAGTGTCGAAAAGTTTGGTGGGAGCTGGCCCTTTAGGGTTGATTTTCAACGTTGAATCGAGCTTCAACTTGAGGAATCTTTCGTCTTTGCGCAGACGAGCTAGGTCGTTAATATCTCTTAAATCGTCGAATGCTTCGTTCGGGTCCTCAACTGTGATCTCTCTTGTATATGGATCATCAGACAAATAATCGAAGATTGCGTTATAAAACAATGATCCCTTGCCCCCGCTTTGGAAGGGTGGAAGAATCATGAATTGAGATATCCTTGACCGACATGGAAGAGTATTGAACGAGACTCCATCGACGGGAAGCGTAAATTCCGGAGCTATCTTGTCACCATTGGGAGTTTGTGGTGGAGTCGTGGGTGTATACATGTAATAGCGATAGACGGTAGAAAACCCCATGAATACGTATGATGAAGATTTCCCGAAAAATGAGGCTGGGGATGGCTTCTTGTGGTATAAGAAAAATACAGTCCATCGCTCAAGATCATCCTCTGATTCGTCGAGATCAAGTAATGTCCCTCCTTCAATGAACAAAGGAACTAAGATTTGAATGCGCCTGATGGTTTGTTGAATGACTGGATCAGAGAGGATACCTTTCCATATTTCAAATGTCTCTCCACCGACCTCGATTGCGCGAAAGAGTTCTCCCGGTGGATGCCAATCTGCCGGGACAGCCGAGATATTTGAATCGAAAACACTTGACTTTTCAAAAGCAGCTGTACTGACATCAGTAACAGAAAATGGAAGCTTTGTCGGAGCGATAGATACGTACTCTTTGGCAAGAATGGTTCCAGCGTCGCCTTCAAATCGGTTGGTTCTATATCACCTACTGCCTTGAACTTCTTGTTGTAAGTAATTTGTAGGCCCGGTCGCATATCACAGGCATTGTATTTTAAGTTGATTCCCAAACCCTGGTATCCAAATATCGATTCTTCATCTCCGAATATGGGATATGTGAACTTCGGGGTGAAGGTGTGAAGTGAGGTTGTGCCTCCCGTGCTTGGAGTGACCAGCGAGATATAAATAGCTTCATTGGAATCAGTAGCCCCTAAAGATGACGGTATTAGCTTTCATGAAATTGGAGGATGATGTTTGTGTAGGGTATTGCTCGTCGGCGCACTGGATTCGAGCGCAATGTTGAGGGAGAGGAAGAAGCTGATAAAAGGAACAATAACGAGACTTGAGGGAGGGAAACCCAGACACTTACAATCAGCACTAACATCCGCCATATTTTCGACAATGATTCTTTTGTTATAGTCGAAATGGTGGTTTGTCGATTGATTGTTAATTATCGTTGTAGGTTAAAAATGTAAGACTTGAGATATTCCAAGTTCTGATCAGCTTCCGAGCTTCTCAGAGCTTCAACCGCGTAGATTGATTTTCCGAGACGCGTTTTCCCCCCTCAAGAAAAAGGTACAAGGATTTATTAGTGGATTCCCAGTGCAACTCTCTCTTAAGGTTAAGTTGAATTAAGTATCAAGTTCAGCCTCGTTCTCGGGAGTGAGACTCAAATCTGTCATCCCGGAGTGACGAATTAAATTTCTTTATAAGAGAACTACCCAATATCTTTCACCAGCTTTTTTGAGTATTCAATAACCTTAGACTTTGTTCCCCTTTTGTTTCCCTTTTGTTGTCATGCAAAATCCCGAAATGAGGCGGTGATATCTTCTCTGAATATTTATACCATTGCGACGTAGCTTTGAAGCTTGCAAAATAGAAGAAAGTATTCAAGATGTTCGACGGCTTATTTATGCTGCTCATTTTGAGCGTGATTATGTGTTTGAGGTAATCTTCCTGCTTAAGAGTTATAATCAATATGCTAACAGGGTATTTAGTTGTTTTCTTGCTGGAGCAGTGCCATTGTCCATGACCTTATCACCATCGCAGCTTCGATTAATATCTACAATTGGTATGGGGGTACTTGTCGGCACTTCATTGGTTGTTATTATACCTGAAGGAATCGAAGCAGTATATACCGCAGGATATTCGGCACATCCTCATGGGGCCAGAAGTGTATCAATTCAAGGGAGAAACTCTGGACTTTCATGGGTTGGCGGACTCAATACGATCGCATACTCGAACGAAGCGAATATCAATCGAAGACATGTCAAACCGGCTGCCAGGGCTTCACAACCCTTAGAAATTGAGATTGTTACCAGAGAGACTTTGCCAGAGGAAAAAGAGGATAACCCCCCAGAGAAACCGGAGGAGAAACCGGGGAGCGAAAGCGAAGATCATCGGGATGAGGACGAATCACCTACATTTTGGATTGGTCTATCCCTCATCCTGGGATTCATTCTCATGTTCTTAATTGACAAACTCCCAAGACATGCTTCCGAGAAGTTACAAGCCCCAGTTGCGCCGAGACAAATTTCCCTCAACAATCTATCTCAGAACATTTCCTCATCTGATGAAGAATCAGACGGGTTTTTTCAATCACTCACACCGAGCCCAAAGCAAAGTCGCAGTCTGGCTACAACGACCGGGCTTGTGATACATGCATCAGCGGATGGGATAGCCATGGGAGCCTCCGCATCTACATCCAACACAAAGTTAGGATTTATCATTTTCATAGCAATCATGGTACACAAAGCACCCGCAGCATTCGGGCTTACTTCTGTTCTACTGAAACAAGGACTTTCCAAACGAGCAGCACGTGGCCACCTTGTAGTTTTCAGTCTCGCAGCACCATTTGGAGCCATTACCACTTTCCTATTAGTAAATATCCTAGGTGGAGGAAATATAGAAGGAGTAAGAGGGCAATGGTGGACTGGAATGTTATTGTTATTTTCCGGTGGAACCTTTTTGTAGGATCCCTTAATCATTTCTATTCGAAACAAATCTACCGAGCGTTTACTAACAAGTGACCAGATACGTCGCAATGCATGCCATGCAAGAAGATTCAGGGGTGCATAGTCATGAACATACAAATTCTAATGGGTACCTCGAGGGAGGTCTTTCGCAGCGCAAACAAGCGAAGCCGCAAATGCGAGACACACTGGCAGCAGTTGGGGGAATGTTGATTCCTCTATTGACCCAGTTTGGACATGATCATTGAGTGAATGATTGAATGAAGGAGAGTTTTGTATTATATAAATGAGACGAGATGAAGGGATGGAATGGAAACTCGACTAGGACCATTCTAATACAAGAAAGCAAAGGTAAAACACATAGATGGACGTTCTTGTATGAAATAGATATGAGTTTGAAAGGGCGAGAAAATACAATACCAATGATAAGATTATTACTACGTTTTAACATCTGAACATGTTAACCTATTTCACTGAGTAGCCGTAGCGAGGGGAAATAAAGGCACAATTCGCATGATTCGCTTCCACCCAACTCCACTAATAGAGGGACTACGAGACACAGATATTTCCAACTCGAAACGCTAGGACGTGATTCATTAGAGCTCTAGATTTTCGAAACCTCCTCTCCTAAAAATACCCATCTAAGCAAGCCATAAAGTGAGAATCCTGGACGAAATGCAGGGTAGGTGAGGCGTAACTTAGGTATTGAAGGATGGATTTGAAACAGGATGAAAGGATTTGGATTTGTGCATTGTGTATTGTGCATTGTATTGTGTTGTGCACAGCCCTTTTTAAAGAAAATTGTATTCATGCTTGGAGTTGGGGGAGATGGAGATGGGGGAAAGGAGTAGATGAGATGAGGTAAGGTGAGGTGAGGTGAGGTGAGGTCTTATCGTGATAAGGAAAGGAGGTGGATGTAGGTAGTTGGTTTACAGAGGCGGAATGGTAAAATCTTAACATATGAATAATTGTTACCCCCCTTTATGAATTGGTATTGCTGACTTACTTACTTACTTACTTACGTAATCAGCTTGTTCTTGAATGGGGTGATGTAGATGAAGGGTATTTGTGTCAAAATGAGATGAGATGAGATGAGAGGAGGTGAAGATGATGAAGATGATGAAGATGACCATGATGAAGAAATTGAATGTTCATTACGTGAAATATAGCTGTGGTTCTCATCTTATGAATTGTTGGATGAAAGCTTGTTGTTGGTGATGATTGAATAGGAGTAACGAGGGCTGGGCTGCATAGTATCTATCTATCTATCGCCACCACCGGCTTGATTCATACCAGAACGGGAGCTGGGATATGCTTTGTAGAGTATACCTTGATATATTGTATCTCGGTATGTAGATTGTGGTTGTAGTCAAGTGTTGTTCTTATTCATTCATTCATGACGACGATGGTAATCTGATATCTACCATTCAGAGATGATGTGTACCACTTGGCTTTCAGATTGTAATAATAAACTTCATCTTCATTCATCTAACATGTTCTGTTTGGAGTAAGCTACTGCCAGATCTAAGATCTTATTTTATCTGTTAAAAATATCTTTAAAAATATCTTCAAAAACATCTTTACAAGTATCTTTAGAAGTATCTTTACGAGTATCTTCACAAACATCTTCGCAAACATCTTCACAAACATCTTCACATCTTCACATCTTCACATCTTCACAAAACCTCCCATATCTTACTTCACGAATGAATTATCCCTGCTTGGGCATCCCGGTTAACCATAATACTGACTGATGAGTGTACCTAGGTAGGTTAACCTCAAAAACCCACCTACGTTCCACTGGCTCGCTCACTCCGTGCACACTTCACTACACACTACAGCACACACTTCACCACTCACTACTCACCACTACTCACCACTACTCACCACTACTCACCACTACACACTTCACTAAACACTACAGTACACACTTCACCACACAATTAATCAAGTGAGAAAGGAAATAAATTCCTTTCCCAAGTACACGGGTGGTCTATCATCTGGTCATCCAGCAAATCTAATAAATTATAGACCTTATTATTACGATTCGATTCTATTCTTACCATTTGTTTCATTGTGATCAGTGTCAATGGTATAAGATTCATCATCCATCCCATTAATCCTCGACCTTCAACATTAACGACAACGCACTCGAATGTGTTCCCTTGAACATTAGGGTTACACAACCTGCTTTCAACACCGCCTTCATCATATATTGAAATCCTCTTCCCTTGGTTTGAAATTTAATATAATCGACGTCCCCTTGATTGGCGCCATCGTTTTCCCTTTTGCATGGTCGAGAAGTTCGACGACTAATTGTTAAACCCAAATCCTTCCCTCGGTCCCAAACCATCAACTGTTTGGGGAAAGACCTTCATTCACCTCCGCACCCACAATCATAATCTTTTCTCCACCAGTTCACATAGACGAAAGGTCTCTGTAAGAATAGACGATCAGGAGAAAGCGACTATGGATAATTTCAGACCTTTGAGCTTGACAGATAGAAGAGCTTCCACTGCACCCACCGAAAGAGACGGCGAAATGTCTCCTACCCGAGCGCTAACGGTCGACACAAATGGCGATCACATTCCAATGCCGCAAAGGTTAGAAAAGATCTTGAGTCGACCAAGAGGTCCCCCAACTCCAAATATGACCACTCCTTCCGCCGATTTACAATCTCCCACCCATTCAAGTCACGATCCTCCTCCTCCCCCTACACCGGCGGCAAGTCCAGGTCCCAACCACCCACAACCAGATTGGAGCGAAGCAGGGGAAAAGGAAGATATATTTTTATCGCAAATTAGGATATACTTCAGTCAAAGTTCGGCACCTGAAAGAACGAGGATATTAGGGGACCTTTTGAATCTTTGCACAAGCCAACAACTCAGCTTTGTACATCAATATGTTAGCCCGTTACTGAAGAAGGATCCCTTCACGACCTTGCCAGAGGAACTATGCCTTCGTGTACGTTGCCCATTCCTGAAGGCGAAGCCTAGACTAATTGATCCGTGTAGATTTTATCTTGTATCGACGATCCCAAAGTGCTTGCGCGCTCATCCCAAGTTTCGAAACGTTGGCGAGATCTCCTTTCAGACGATGTCACTTGGATGAAGTTATGTGCGAAGCACGACTATGGCCGAAGAATGTCAGAACATCAGCCCGCTGCACCTCTAACAGCACTTCGACCCCCTCCGCATCCAGTTCATTTGGCATTACAAGCAGGGCATAATTTTGCTTCACAATCATTCCCTGGAATGACCGCACCGTTACCGCATGTTCCTGGGAGTTCAAAAAGTTTTGATAGCGCCACAGCCTCGGGCGTATTGAGAAGACCAAAGATTAGGTCATATAAATCACATTTTAAGCAGAGATACTTAGTCGAAACGGCATGGAGGACCGGGGGACAAAACATCGCAAGACACATTACGCAGGACCAGGGTGTTGTCACGAGTCTACATTTGACACCAAAATACATCGTGGTGGCGTTGGACAATGCTAAAATACATGTTTTCAACACGGATGGAAATGCACAAAAGACTTTGACCGGGCATGTAATGGGTGTTTGGGCAATGGTACCTTGGGAGGATACTCTCGTTAGTGGAGGCTGTGATCGGGATGTCCGAGTATGGGATATGGCTAACGGGTACGTTTTACTAATTACGTTTCATGAGGTTTGTTGTTAATGCATCATAGTGAGAGTATACATACTCTACGTGGACACACATCAACCGTACGATGCTTAAAGATGTCTGATGCGAACACGGCGATTTCAGGTTCTCGAGATACCACGTTGAGGATTTGGGATATTAAAACTGGCGTGTGCAAAAATGTTCTTGTGGGTCATCAGGCCAGTGTTCGATGCTTAGAAATCAAAGGAGATATTGTTGTTTCCGGGAGTTATGATACTACAGCTAGGGTCTGGAGTATCTCGGAGGGTAGATGTCTACGAACACTCCAGGGCCACTTCTCCCAGATATATGCTATCGCGTTTGATGGAAAGAGGATAGCTACTGGGAGTCTTGACACTAGTGTTCGAATTTGGGACCCAGAAAACGGGTAAGTCATTTTAGTCCAAGTATGAAGATCAAACTAACCAATCTTCAGGTCTTGTCAAGCTATCCTTCAAGGACACACTTCACTAGTTGGACAGTTGCAAATGCGAGGGAACACGTTGGTGACCGGTGGTTCTGACGGCTCTGTTCGCGTCTGGTCACTAGAAAAGATGGCGCCAATTCACCGACTAGCGGCTCATGACAACAGTGTTACGAGTTTACAGTTTGATGATACACGAGTTGTGAGTGGGGGTAGCGATGGTCGAGTCAAGGTCTGGGATCTGAAAACTGGTCAACTTGTTCGTGAACTTAGTGCTCCTGCCGAGGCTGTATGGAGAGTGGCTTTTGAAGAGGAAAAGTGTGTTGTTATGGCAAGCCGAGCTAACCGCACCATCATGGAAGTGAGTACTGCAGCCTCCTATCACAGTGCGTCTTACTAACATAAGTCAAGGTATGGTCATTTTCCCCACCTGAAGATGTCTTGTATGAAAAGTCATACGCCCAACCAACTCCCATCACGGGGCCCGCCAGACCTTTGAGCGCCATTGAGTATCGGAGCGGCAGCCAAGATCAAGCTATGCAAGGAATTATAACAAACGAAGCATCATATGTGAGGGATGATATTGAAATGGCTGATGCTGGACCATCAACGGTTCCCCCACACGCTACTGGGCCTACCTTCTTTCACGAAGATGATTGATCTACGTCACTTTACGTTTCTATATAAAAGCATTCACTGGTTATGATTGCTTCTCCCACCTACTAGTCGTCGAATGACTACTTGCCATCATCGCTTCTTTATCGATAGATAAATGATGATATTGTGAGCGAATACAGCCTCACATGTTTCACTTTCATGCATTTGCAATCCCTCATTTACCACCTATTTTTCATGTCCATATTGAGAGAACTTTGATCGATCAAAGCACAAAGTACCTGTTAATAAGAAGCAAAGATGCATCTGGGGCAGGGCGTTTCACATTTGACTGGCTGGCAGAATGATACAGATTTTTTTAATGGCTCTAATACCCATAGAGCAAGGAAAGGGGGACAATTCAACGGGAAATCTTCAACGGCGTAGCATTGAGAGAATTTGCATTAGGGATTCCCCAGGGTTAGGGAGTTACTTAAACTTGTACTTTGAGGTTGGCCGGGTAGCATATTAAACATGCAAAATGATGAAAATTCAATTTGCTCTTTCTTTTGAGTGTGAAAGGATCAGTGAGGATTGGAAACCCCGAGTTGATAGGAGGGTCCGCATGTGTGGTCCACCAGTCGGGTGTCAAATTGTTTCACGTGACTCGCAGGATTTGTAGATCGGAACAACTTCGACTCGGAAGCTTGAGGAATAATCTGTCTAAGCTAAGCCAAAACAGGACTACTGTAATCATAGCATCCCAACCATCAACATCTTTTGTTTGGTAGCTGCTGAGAAATTTCCACGACTTATCTTCCGCCTCCCTCACTCCCTTCAACACATTCTCTACCACCACAATCATGTTTTCGAGAGCATTGAAGGCACGATCTGCCGCGCCTTTGCGCAAAAATGCCATTTCCAGAGCTGCTCTCGTAAAGAGAACGGTTACCACAGACGCTGCCTCCGCGCATGCCGATAGAGATGCGGTTCCTCAGGTATGGTTTTATGTTGGGATATCGCAATTGATTGAAGATGGTGTAGATGATAGGTATGCTAATGATTCTCCGGGACACAGGAAGAAGATAAGCCATTCACATTGCAATTATCCGACGAGTCCTTTGAAACCTACGAGCTCGATCCTCCATCTTACACCATGGAGACCACCAAGAAGGAGCTGAAGCAGATGTATATCGATATGGTTTCAATGCGGTAAGAATATATCTGGGTATTACGGCCGAAGCTTTCGCTGATGGGGAAATATAGTCGTATGGAAATGGCCGCCGATAGACTCTACAAGGAGAAGAAGATCCGAGGTTTCTGCCATTTATCAACTGGTCAAGAAGCCGTCGCTGTCGGTATCGAACACTCTCTTACCAAGGAAGACGACATTATTACTGCCTACAGATGTCACGGTTTTGCCCTTATGCGAGGCGCTTCCGTAAAATCTATCATCGGTGAATTGTTGGGTCGTCGCGAAGGTATTGCCTACGGTAAAGGTGGTTCCATGCACATGTTCACCAAGGGTTTCTATGGTGGAAACGGTATTGTTGGTGCTCAGGTTCCAGTTGGTGCTGGTTTGGCTTTTGCCCATAAGTACAATGGCAACAAGAATGTCTCTGTTGCTTTGTATGGTGATGGTGCTAGTAACCAAGGACAAGTTTTCGAAGCTTTCAATATGGCTAAGTTATGGAACTTGCCAGTTCTCTTCGGCTGTGAAAGTAAGTTTCCGGGGATACTACGAGCTTGAGTATCTGCTAATTATTATAGACAACAAATACGGTATGGGTACCGCAGCCAACAGATCCTCCGCTCTTACCGATTACTACAAGCGTGGACAGTACATCCCAGGTCTCAAAGTTAACGGAATGGACGCCCTCGCTGTTAAGGCAGCTGTCAAGCACGCCAAAGAATATGCCAATGCCGGTAACGGTCCATTAGTCCTCGAATACGTCACCTACCGTTACGGAGGACACTCCATGTCCGATCCAGGAACCACATACCGTACCCGTGAAGAAATTCAACGTATGCGTAGCACTCAAGATCCAATTGCTGGCCTCAAACAAAAGTTGATCGAGTGGAATGTTACAACTGAGGATGAGTTGAAGACCATCGACAAGGAGGCTAGAGCAAAGGTCGATGCCGAAGTTAAGGAGGCCGAGGAGATGCCTTTCCCAGATGCAACCCCACAAATTTTGTACGAGGATATCTACGTTAGAGGAAGTGAACCTCAATACATGAGAGGAAGGACGAACGATGAGAACTACTATTATTAGGTTATTGGGATTGGAGTTGCTAGAGGGGAGGAAGGACTGGCACAAGGAAATGTATAGTATGAATCGATGGGTGGGTGGCTGGCAGAATGATCGGAAGATTGGCGGGAAATGGAATGATTGAACGATAGATGGTTGGGCAATGCTCTCTTTTTTTTTCGTTCGACGGCTACGTTTTACAACTAACGACCTTACCTCCTTACCTAACCTTCCTTTTATTCGTTCCGTTTCGTTTACCGTAGTTGAGATGAATTAAGCGCATACCCTACCCCGCTACTGATATTCATCCTTTGAATCTTGAGTGATAAAGAGCCTTTGTGTCATTTGTATAATGCGATGGGATAAAGTGTTATGTGATTTATGGAATAATGGGCTAGTGTCCCTAAATATGAAGTTTCAAAAATTGTGTGAAAGTAGAGATTTGCTTGAAACTTATCACCTCATCTACCGATTCAAATAAAGGCTGGGAATCAATGAGTGGCGAGTTTTTCTTTTGATATTATTTGGCCTTGGTATGCTTGCTATAAGGCAATAGGGCCTTTGATGATTGGATCCGTTTTTTGATACGAAAAGAAGCACGTTTCATTTAGCATCTCGATTGAGATACATACACCATTGTGGTGGAATGTTCGGGGCAATGGAGTCGAGAAGCAGTGATGGCTGATGTCAACAAGCAGTGTCGTGAAACAGAAGCTTCCTGTCGAGTGAGTGTTGCTCGTGATGTTAGGATAGGATATGATAGCAGAGAGATGAGGATTGATGGAGGGCTGAGAGACTCAGAGAACTCATGTTTTCGGCGTGCCTACATACATCATGGGTGAATCTCCTTGGCTATGGTGGAACGAGGTTCTGTAGGTCTTTTGATGTTAAAAGATGTGTTTTATGAAATATAAAATTGGGTGCAGTTATTAGTTTACAGTTTTTCTTGAAGCGATATCATCTTATTTTGTTCTCCATGTTCTTTACAGATTTAGTTCGCTTTCATCATCTTGTCTTCTGTATTATCACAATTCCATTGATCAATTAGCTTCGTTGAATAAAAGGACATTGTTAGCTTGTGGCCACTATAGCTATCTTGCATGTCAAAGCAACGCATCCCATTCCATTCAGTGGCATTGTTCTTTGTCACATCATACTTGATGGGTGAAAAATGAATCAATTTAACACAACGACTATTTTTATGGCCGCATCGAGTTAATACTTAATAAAGAGAGATCCGCGAATAAAGGCAATAACCGATTGAGGTTTGCAATATCAATCGTCGCTGTGAGACTTGCTATCTTTCTATTAACTAACAAACCCAATTCACCTTATTGATAAAAACGCAAATCACTATTAATTCAAAAGAGCAGTTCAACATCCAAATTTCATCATAACATGGCTGAAATACCTGAACCCGGCGGAGACAACCCAGCGCCCTCAGGATCCGGCTCGTCGACTCTCGGATCAGGAAACACCGGAGATGTAAGTGTTAAAGCCCTAGTCGGACAAAGTTCTCCAGATCCTGTAGATCTTTCGGAAACAATACAAGATCCGGATGCACCGCCAGCAAACACTGGAGAATCAGTACCTGGAACCAGCGTCGGGGTTCCAGGTGGCTTTGGACTACCAATAACGCCAGGGACCTACATTGATCTCTCGGGTATCGGGAGGCCACTACCGAGAGACAAACGCCCATCGGATCCAAGGCCAGAAGACATCGCACCTCAACCGGATCCTCCATCTGAAACAATAGATATTTCCAAGTTTACTAATCCAGATGGTACTACTGATTGGGCCAGGGTTAGGGCTATACTGTCAATGAGAGCTCATCTTCAGAGGCAGGAGAGAAGGGCTCGGCGCCGGATGCAACCTAGGCCCCCTCGTGAGAAGCCGGCTCAACCTCAGGACAACCGGGAAGATGCTCAACCTCCGGGTAGGGGAGATGAAGCTAGTCGTCGGATTCGTTGTTACCAACGCGCGTATAGGCAGAGGAATTCCTCACTGGCTTTCTTGTCAAAACAAGGCATTCAAGTTAGGGCTCTGTCAGACATCACTGAAAAGACTACTCCGTTAGCTAGTCCCGAAGATAGAGGCAAGACTGGACTACCATCGCCAGGAGGTGGCGTTGATGAGAAAAGTGATAGAAGTCATGCTACTAATCCAAGGGAACCTGAGGAGGTTGATTTTGGTGGCGCTTCTCCTGTGGGAACTAAACCAAAGCCTTTACCGCCTAGTGACAAGGTCAGTAAATATGATATATCCCTCGAATGTCTCATGCTAACCTGCAGCAAAGTTATCGTCAATTAGAAGCGAAAAATTTCGTACATTGGCCAAGCAACCTGCAGGATCGACAACAATCGAACAAAAGCTTCGTCGATGGATTCAAAACAACCGAAGTTCAGGGAAAAGTATTGCGGTCCAGGAAAATGAAGGGCAGGTTGAGAGAGAACTGATGAATGCACGCGAGAGGTACATTGTTTGGATTGAAGATGAGAAACGTGCTGCAAATGACTTGATCAAGAGTGAGACAGATGGCGATGCTGTAATTGCATTGAAGAAAACAATCGAGAGGCTTGATCGTCATCTAAAAGAATCTTCGGAATTGGAGAACAAACGCGCAAGTTGGAATATACTGAAAGATCATTTGGAACTCGAAACAAGTCCTACTATCAAGGGCAAATTTAAAGATCAACTCAAAGAGTTAAAATTGCAGATTGAAAATGAAGAGGACAAAGAGAGAATAAGGCTCAAACGTCATCTGAGCGGAGATTGGGCATCAATTGGAGAAATCAAAAAAGTGGCTGATATGACACCGGCTGAGCGAGCTGCTTTCAATACTCGATCAGGTCAGCCCTTCACAACAGTAGCATCACGGCCTCTAGAGCAACCTGAACAATTGTCTGCGGAAAGAGCTCTACGTGAGAAATGGATACGCGAAGATAAGCCTCATGAAGACTTTGTCATGAAAATTGAGTTAATGTCCGATTCTAAGGAGAAAATGGATGCATGGAAAGCTTTACAAAAAGTGCGCAGTCCCCTTTTATTGAAAAGGCGAAAAGAGTTACAAGAGCTTTGGCGGAAACATGCGGATGAGACGAAAGCGGATCGTGAATTTACCTGGTCAGAGGAAGAAGATGATGCGGAAGGAAAAGATGTATCTGGGGCGAAGCGTTCATCGCAAGGGAAGATTGGGGACACCGGTACCGGGAGTGGTGTCAAAGATGTGGCTCAGGCTGAACTTGATAAGGCGAGGGCTCAACTTGCGAAAGATTTGGAGAAGAGAAAGGCTGGAGAGGCTGAAAATGCGAAGAAGATTGAAGAAGCTAAGAAGGTTGAGGCATTGAAGAAAACTCCCGGGACTCCTACAGGAAGGGATAATTTACCGAGTTATCGCAGTCGGGGAAAACAAAATCCATTTGGAAGTGAGCTCCCTGCTCCTGGCATGAGGGGAGGAAGTGGGATGTCTGGACGGGACCGTTTAAGACGTCGAAGACCAACTCAACTTGATCTTACTAGAAGTGGACAAACGCCCAGAACAAGGGCAGTCCCAGCTGATCCCGAAAATAAGACGCCTCCGCCCATACCGAGACCTTTTACAGCTAAAACCCCACTTTCTCCTATTCAAGAAACGAGATCGGAACCCGTTGCTTATGATACACATCCTGGAGTTACCCGGCTTTTAGGAAATATGGCGGCGGAAAGAATCAGGAAGGAAATGGTAGCAAAAGGTCTAGAACCGGTGGACTTAAATGAGATGAGGAAAGAGGTCGATGAATTTACGAGACCTCCTCGAACTGATGCGAGGACATTAGCTAAGAATGCTGCGGCTGAGTTAAGAAGACAGGAAAGAATCAAGGCTGCCAAAGAAAGATTGGAAACAGCTGCCAAGGCTGAGGAGGAGAGACTGAAGATTAAAGCGGCTAAGGAAGCTAAGGATCTTGAGGAAGGTATATCACCCAGAAGTGCTTTTTCTTGGGAAGATCCGGATAGTAAGGCGGCTGCTGAGAAGATTGAAGGGAGGAGGGGGAATGAGAAGGATACTGAAAGATTGCAGAGGGAGATGGAGGAGAAGAAAAGGATGGAAAGAGAAAAGGAAGAGAAGAAAGAGAAGAAAAAGAAGGAAGAGAAGGAAGAGAAGGAAAGGCTGGAACATCAAAGGGCATGGGATGAAGTGCTCGCAAGGATAAGGGAGGAAAATAGACAGACCAAATTAAGACTGGAGGAGAAGAAAAGGCTCGCAAGAGAAACAGTGTATGAAAAAAGGCTCGAAGGACACATAAAGCATGAAAAAATGCTCAAAAGTCTAGCAGCGGAAAAAGAAAGAGTCGAAAAAGAAAACAAGGAAAGGATAGCTGCGTTGAATAAGCCCGGGGAAATTTTTTCTGAGCTACTTTTTAAAGATTTGCTGGAGAAACATCAAGCTGAAGAGGAAATTCGGAAAAAGTTGATTGAGGATGATTTAAGAAGGGAGAAGGAGGAAAACGCTGCTAAAGAGAAGAGGAGGAGGGAAAGAGTCAAAAACGCGGCTGCGATTGATTTAGATGGGATAGTGAATCATATAGTTGAGACAGCTAGACGTTCTGGAATACAACCTAAGTTGCCAGTAGGGGATGCATTAAAAGATCAGGAAAAGGAGGTGCAGGATTATATGACAAAATTGAAGAATGAGCTGGAGGAGATTGCACTTGGGAAAAGGGATCTAGCAGAATCAATTGAGCAGCAAGAACGTGAGCTGAATGAACAATGGATTAAAGAAGAATCTGAAATGAGGGAAAGAGAAAGAGAAAGAATTCTAGCAGCACAGCGGGAAGAAGAGGAAATGGGGTTAAAACTGAGAATGGAACGTGCTTTAAGAGCTATGATGGAAAAAGAAAGGGAAGAACTCCAAAAAGCAGCCAATCTAGAACAGCTAGGTCATGATGAAGATGAATCCAGCGACGAATTAAGCTTGTCTCAAACTATCCCCCTCGAGGTTCGTGTCTCCGGGCTTTCCTGGCTCCGCAGAACAGATCCCGAATTCTCAGACGATGATTCCCAGAGCGAAAGTTCACAAAATAGCTTATTTGATGTTACGGACGACGATTCAGACTACCCAGATTTCTCTACGCCTCCTCCCGGTTCTCCTGATGCCCCGGCCCCGACCCGTACTAAGGCACCGAAGGAACCGAAAATTCATCTCCATCTTACAATTTTCAAAAATCCGACGCAGCATTTATCGGATGTGTCTCCGTTGCGTTATATCTGTTACGAAGATGTTCGATTATCATGGAAAATATCACAATTAATAGATTTTCTCCGCGCACCTAAAGAAGTAAAACCGGATTCTGGGACATTAATACAGGATTTCCCGGGTTGTGTGGGCTTTAGGAAAGAAGATGGGGAGGTGATTGAAGAGGGGAGTCCGGAGGTGAAGAATATGAGATTGAGGATGGGGAGGAGGTGGTTAGATGGTGGGAATAGGACGTTGTCGGAAGAGGGGTTTAGGGATTGGGATAATTTGGTGGTGCTTATGGTTGGTGAGGGGGAGAGTTTAGAGGAGGGGGATTGGAAGGATTGTGTTTGGGAGGCTGATGGCGTGGCGGGGTGGAGAGAGGGGTGGCCTGGCGTGGGGAAGACGAGGGTGCCGAGGGATAGGGAGGCCTGGGTTGGGATCTTGTGGGATGATTATTTTGCTGTGACGTACTAGTTGGTTAGGACTCTGGATGAATTAATTGCAGTGAGATAAATGTGGTGTTTTGATATTCGGTTTCGCGAATGGTGGAGATATAGTTTTAATGTTATAGTCTGCAGGAATATATGAGATTTTTGATCAACTTAACGATACCCTTTGGATTTCTATGAATTTAAAAATTTCTGTGTTTGACTCATCCACCTTCTGGAGCGTTATGTACCTACTATAGTATTTGATATTAAAATGAGAAATACAAAGCGTCCTTCATTAAATACTTACTATTACTCGCTTTCTTCAATTCAATTTTCGAGGTAGGAAATAATCTCTTTAACTGATTTGGGTATATTAAACTCGCTAAATCGCAGTACCGGGAAGTTATTCAAGAGTGTCGAATTCATTAAAGGTTCGGAAAACGCGGCAGATTTTACGAAGACGAGGTTCAATCCTTTGATACATTGACGGAATGGGTATATACTGGAGCATTGCGTTCGTCGGTCTTCATGGATCCCACAGTAAAGAATGATCTTTGCTATATCCCGTGTTTCTTTCCATTGGAAGACAAGTGGTGCTTACCTGAAGTCATAGAGACGGTTATAGATCTGCACCGAAAGTATCAAATAGATAAAGATATTTTCATGGCATTATCAGCCATTCTTCAGGCTTTTGATCAGTTGCAAAACGGACCACCAGATCGTTGCTATGCCTTCCGCTCTTTCATGTTCTTATTTTTTCTTGCCGGATGATTATTTGTGGAAAATCTGGACTACGACTGTAATGTTGGATGCAGCAAGGGAGGAATCTGATTTCGACGAAGAACTCTTTGGTTTTTTGAGGAATCAAGTCAACAACGGTATACTGAAAGGCCCAAGAATCGAGGAATATTGGCTTTACCATTGCCATGGAGCGGATGGAAAGTGTCCGGTCAGAGGAAAGAAAGAGGATGAGAATGCAAAGGTCTAATTTGAATCCTATTCACGCCATGGATATTTGATTCTGAGGTAGAATTGAAGATGGATTGGCGTAGATAATGGGTAGGGAGTGGTTTGACTTTATGAAATAGATCTAGTCTCACTGAATATTTGTTCTTCGGTGCATGCAAGTTAGGAATCTCTTTCATTGTTGAAAAATTTTATGATAGCAAACTCTCTGTCGAACTCAGGAGACACGTGCGCCAGGAGTCTCCCCTGAGATGAAAGGTTAAGCGATAATGGCTTACGGAAATCCAGAACGTCTACTTAGATAAAATAATGTGAAGACTAGGGCTCCGCGATTGTTAATATTCTCAAAAAATCGTATTGGGTTCCGTCAGGGCCTCACGGATGCCTCTCGTTTCTTTCTGTTGCAAGGAATGAGTGTCCGTTCTTTGCTAAAAACAAGGTTCGTGCCGGTGATCATTTATTGGCAAATCCTATCAAGTCGTAAATAGGAAGTTTAAGATAGCTTTATTTCTACGTCGCATAATGATCGGTATCTAAATCATGAGTAAATGCGGCGGCTCTTATAACTGAATATCCAACAACAACATTCACCTCTCTGAATTTTTTTTAATTTCCAGTGCTTTCAGACAGCGCATCCCGTATTTATAGCTACCAGCTTCGGATAGAGCCAGAGAGATACACACACAGCAGTTTCCTGCAGATTAAGACTATCCTAGAAAGTTACTAATGACCCTCAGATATTGAGAAATTTAAGGGCAGTAAAATTCGTTAAATAATATCGGCAGCATTGCCGCCATATCACTAACACATACACTATCATAAGCATCACCTGCATCTTAGTGTTATTATCGTCAACGTAAAAAACAGCAGCAAAAACTAATTAATAAGAAAACAACCAATTATTAATTCTTATGTGGCATCAGTACCCCCCATGTCTAGGATTCAGCCGTACTAAACCGACATCCAGTCAGCCCTAAACTCCGCCCCTGATTATCGAAATCTGTTTGATTCCTCAAAATCGCCGGCCTGATCCGGTATTTAAATAGACGTCGAAAGTGATGAAACTGTATTGATAGAAATGGCTGGAGTGAGTTCTTCTACCAATGACAAAGTAGTGCGTGGATCAAATCCAAGTTGCTGTCTCGAGTCTCATATGCTGAATTCGCTACCTCGCAGTCAACTTCAAAATTCACAATTATGGCCTACATAACTCAACAGAGAACCGTATCTCTGCCTTCTTCACGGACGTAGGAAATTAAGCTGCACCACCAGCATGCGTCTCTGAGCGAAGATGAGAAAAGCTACAATACATGCTGTAACACATAAATTTTCGAAGAGGTGAATCCATTGGTGTGAGCTTATACACCTTGTCAACCCACTCGGCCCTCATAAGCTCGCCATATTTCGGAAGTTCTTCAAAGTAATATCAAAGATTTGATTTATAAGATTAATCGAAGAGAGCTTACCTGAATGAAAATACAGAATTACCGGGTTCCAAAGACTTCCCGCTTCCCTCCATGTAATGAAGGTTGGCATAAGTAATTGTGCTCAGTGAATGATAGTGCATGATTCCTCTATGGTCTTTGTTCTTTTGATAAGTGATTCTCGTGAATATGTGACAAAGAGAAGCTGAAGCTGTACATGTTCCTCGGTAGAAGTTGTGGAAAACTTCTCCACGAGATGCTCAGACCCAGCCAAGCCGGGGATGTTCTAAGGTTAATTTACACGTGATGGTGGATCAATCCTCCCCGCTATTTTCTAGGACGTATATTCTTAAGATACATTGAAAAGAAAACCTCCAAAGAATATATATAAATATTATAAATATATATATCTATATATATACGTTGCACACTACCCTCATTCACATCCTCCCATAAAAAACATCCATACCAGATACGGAGCACAAGTTAATTCCGACATCCGCTCTACCCTCCAATGACGTAACCAACAGCTACCCGCATGAATCCGGACCAGAACTTCGGCAACACATCAATACAAGCACATACAGAGTAGAAGGCTTATCAAGGAACATCGGCACCACCATATTGACGTCCTACTACAAAAAAGAATAAGGACCACTAATTTATGTGATTATTCCAAGTTTTTTCTTATTTTCTTTGGCTTCTATTTTGTTTAATAAATTGCTCTATTCTTTCTCTTCTCTTCTCTTCTCCTTCTCGTTCTACCTTTTAATCATAAATAAAATAATACACCGAGGGCAGTTACGATAAGGCATTCCAATATCCAGACATCAACAAACATTGACCAACTCCGCTCAAAACATTCAATTGACCTACCTCAAGATGCCTTCCCTCGAGAATGCACTGCCGCAGCCCAAGATCGAGCTCTACAGTGGAAAATACTTTGCAGCTTGTGGTCTTGGTGGTATAATTGGTACGTTGCACCTTACCCCTCCTCCGGCCATCCCATACTTCAATTGCACAATCAATCCGGAAGAAATGTACTAACAAATCACCCCTCAGCCTGCGGCCCAACCCACACAGCCGTAACCCCCCTCGACCTCGTAAAATGCCGACGCCAGGTCGACTCCAAACTCTACACATCCAACCTATCCGCCTGGTCTAAAATCTACCGCGCCGAAGGACTTCGTGGAGTCTTCTTCGGTTGGTCACCCACATTCGTTGGATATTGTTTCCAAGGAGGTGGAAAATACGGATTCTACGAAGTATTCAAATATGTATACGGAGAGAAATTATTTCCAAACGCGAATAAAACGGCCATTTTCTTGGGTGCTAGTGCTAGTGCCGAGTTTTTGGCTGATATGGCTCTTTGTCCTTTTGAAGCTATCAAAGTGAGGATGCAGACCACATTACCGCCTTTTGCGAGTAGTTTGAGGGAAGGCATGGGGAAGGTTATTAAAGAAGAGGGGTATGGAGGGTGAGTTTTCCATTTCCTCGACCAATTTTCTTGTGGCTGGGAAGAGTTGCAATGCTAACAGAACACGAAATAGCCTATACAAGGGTCTCTACCCTCTCTGGGGCCGTCAAATCCCCTACACCATGGTGAAGTTTGCTACCTTTGAAACGACCGTCAATAAAATCTATTCCTACCTCTCCAAACCCAAAGACTCCTACTCCTCACTCCAACAAACCGGAGTTTCTTTCCTCGGAGGTTATATCGCCGGTATTGGCTGTGCCGTGATTTCTCACCCGGCAGATGTGATGGTATCAAAACTTAATAGTGATAGAAAAGCAGGAGAAGGAGCTGGAAAAGCCATGACGAGAATTTATGGAAATATTGGCTTTCAGGGACTCTGGAATGGTTTGCCGGTTAGGATTGTGATGATTGGTACTTTGACAGCGTTTCAGTGGTTGATTTATGATAGTTTCAAGGTGGCGTTGGGTTTGCCTACTACAGGGGGTCATTAGAGTAGATGGTTGGTGTTGAGTCATAAAAGCTTGGGAAGGGAACGGGAGATTGGGGGAAAAGGTATGGAGATTTGGAGATTTGGAGTCGGTGAAATAAATGAATTGGTGCTTTGAGGGTTTTATGAAGTATTAATGACATGAATTAGATACATTTACATTCACATTTGAGATCTTGGGTACAATATCATTTGGCTGGATAATGAAAGACTTTTCCGTGGAAGTTCAAGGATAAAACACAGCAGACTTTCTAGGAACTGGTAAATGAGTTGTTGGATGGACAGAGTCGAGGTGTTTCCTCGATGCTCGCTCTATGATGGGTAGGATTACATCTTCTGGTTGTATAACAGAGTTTTTTTTTTAGTTCTTGTAATATACCTACGTGCTATATCTAAAGAAGTTTCAAGAAAGTACTAGATATCCAAATACTATACTTGCAGAGTGTTGAGAATATTCTTGAGGGAGCAAAGCTAAGCGGATATTCGTATCTTACCAAGTGTTTGAGTCTTGGTTTATATTGCTCCAATATACCGGAGATGTTTGGAATCTTCACAACCATTTCGCAGTCTGGAATGATGAAACGAAACTATCCACAAGCTGAGCTATAAGCTTGCCGGCAGGAACTTTTTTTGTCCTGCCATTCTTGGCGATAGATTGCAAAGTACACCGAGAGAAAGATGAATGGGATTTAAAAAAGGGTAAGGTTGATTGGGCGTACTAGGTATACAAAGCTAGTCCCCCGAATATCAGACTAGAACTATGCATACATAATTCAATACAATACCTTAGAGATAGAATGAAATAAAACTCAGGGAGAGAGTACTATGTCAAGATATATAAACACGCACCAATAAATCATTTCGAGATGGGAGAATAAAAAGTAAAAAGTTGAGATTGTAAAGTATAGCTAAGCTACCTACTAAGATATCATTTCATGTCATAATCCGTTTCCGTCCATCCGTCCATCCGTTCCTTTCCCAAATTCCTATCAGAAGCTATTTATATAGCCAACAAGCCATTGTATTCTATGCTTTGCATGATACGTTCTTTCATTCCAACTCCAAGACGCCTTAAATATCAATTCCATCAACAACAATACCCTTCTTCCATTCATACTCCATAAACTTAGCAATCTCCGCAGCCGTCTCTTCATTGACCATAACACTGACGAGATACAAACTAGCATCAAGTCCACATGTAATAGCACCAGTGGTGATAACACGAAGACCACCAAGACGTAAAGCAGCTCTACGAGCGTTGCTCTCACGACGATTGTTAGATTCCTTCCAGGCATTGGAACCTTTACGTGCATTTGATGGACGTCTAGCATCTGACTTGCGACGAACATATTGGCTCTCCTCTGGAGAATCAATATCAAAACGAAGATTGTTCACCACATATCTCTCTTCAACAACATCACAACGTTCCGCCAAATCTCTTTGTGCGGCCTCACTATTGATATTTTCGAACTTGGCAAAGTAATCTGGGTGGGTGGTAGCGGAAAGACCATGAAGGATACCTTGTTGAGCAAGGAAGAGAGATCCGGTACAGATAGAAAGAAGTGTACGCTCCTTCTCGGGATGCTTCTTTTGCAAGTCGGAGAAGGCTCTAATGAGACCAAGAGGTTCGGCTTTGTTCTTGAGGACTTGATCAGATCCACCACCTGGAACAATGAGGATATCATATTCTGAGAGGTTGGCATAAGCGTCTTTGTAGTTGAAGTGAGCACGGAATGCAGCTCCTTGATTGGAAACGGTGAATTCCTCGGCAGCAACGAACTTGCAATCGAATGCCTTGGATTCTGAATTGAAAGATGAAGGTTAGTGATTGAACCAAGGATGAAAGGATGATAGACTTCCTCGATCTCAAATATGCGAGTGCTCAACCATCACCAGATTGAATTGATTCAACTTACTTGGGTCATTAATATCATGCTGAGCACGGGTGAGGACTTCAAGAGGACCGATGAAATCCAAAGCATCCATGCCAGCATGAAGTGTGAATAACACTTTGATGATAGGGATCTCGGGTGTTGACATGATTGCGAGTGAATGGGTTGATCGAATGGGTTGAAAGGAGAAAGTTGTTGATGAATGAAGAAGATGATTGACTTGAGCGATGAAGAAGATGATTGAATTGATTGAATTGATTGAAGATGAGAAGAAAGAAGAAAGAAGGAATGTGGTAGATGTACCTAGTATTTATTGAAAATCAAGCTCAAGTCGTACGACTAAGAGTGAAAAGATCATCACATAACTCACGTGTTGTTAGAATGCGGGGTAGCTGTATGAGGACGAATCGACTTTTCCTCAAATGGATTAGGGTTGTGCAGACAATGCGGGGGAATTGTACCCCTGTCAGAACATAATACCTATTATAGTATTCACAACATTGATACAACTTATATTTTAGATATATACAACATATATATACTATTCACTTATAATATAGAGTCATAATAATATAACACTTACAATATAGAGTAGTAATCTCATCATATTCATATATAATACTTATATTATAGATATAGTACCATCTCATTCAACCTCCAAGTACCTCCGAGTAGTCAAACCTGACTAATCATTCACAAACAACTTAACCGACCCCCCACACGATACGATGAAATTGGATCCACCCAATCATACCACCGACTTTTGACATGATTCGATGGTATGATTGGATGACTGAATGATGAAAACGCGTGTTCAATTGAATGATTCAATGTTCGACCCATCGGTAGGTAGTGATTGATTGAAACTTTGGTAAATTTAGATACTTGGTATGACGATGCTAGATGGTAACTAAAAGTACCAGGTACCTAGTAGTTCCAATCCATCGCAAGTAGAGAATGCTTTCGTCTCCATTCTCATTCTGAATGGAAAATGCCACTATCCCCATGTATCTATGCAACAACCCGACGTTGGATCAAAGTGCGGCTTCGGCACTGATCATCCACCATGGTGCCGTCATACTCAATACACCCTCACTTGCTTCTCATTTTGCTACAGGCTGTAGGCTCAAGGTTCTCTCACAGTCCGTCTTCCGAATGATACAGGCCAATTTGTTGCCGATGATTGAAAATCATGTGATGTGGTTAAGCTTTCATCAGCCACCAGTAAGCTTGGATACGTTTTGCTTATGGGGAGGATGATGGATTAGATGGGACAGGTGCTGTGAAAGTTTTCGGACCAGATGGCAAGATTGGGGTGATAGGGATAGGGGACTTTATAGAGGGAAGAGGATATGAGAGATGGAGGGCTTTTGATGGTTTGAGTAATAGGGAGATAAAAGGGGTAGCGGGTGTACTGTTGCAGCTCTACGGGGGGCTAGTTAGAGAGGAGTAGACTTGTCTGGGGTAGTTGATTCTAGCTTTTTTTAGCCCGCATAACATCCTCACCAAAATTCTTTTGGATATAACCCGTAGAACTTGGAAGCAGTATTCTTGTCTAATGGAAACTGTTTTCTTCATTTAGTCTGAAATATGCTTTTACACAATTATCCTGTAAAACTTCATGCGGCTTGGGGAAGAACCACTTCCAATTTGGTATACTTGTTACGCATCAATATAATATCTTCACTTGATACAGCACCCCTCCATTTATATTAGGCGATGCTCAAATTTACACCAAAAACAACTATAATACACAGTTTTCATTTAGAGATTTTGATATAATAAAAAGTTTAATAATGAAATTCCTTCTATATTATTAATCAAATTCATTTAGAGATCTTTTAATATAAAATTTTGAAATCTGGTAAAATTTATTCGTTGAATAATGATTATTCAAAATTAATACCTTTATTTTTCTTTATTTTATTGATTTTCTATTCTGATAATGTAATTCGGAAGAAATAATAAAAATAATATTCAAATTTTCAATATATTGATTTTGAATAGTATTTTATTATCAAATAGAGTTTGCATGATTTATTAAAGTGAATAAGTTTTGGTGTAACAATCCCACTCAGCAAACAGCTGTAATACTGTATCTATAGAAATCTCTGTTTTTCATAGAATTTTATTTCTGTGATATTTTGATCAGAAGGCAAGAAGAAACCGTAGGATCAAATCACGAATTACAATCCGTAAATGCAGGGAATCAAAACTATTGCCTAGGTAAAGGTCTTTGAGTTTGTCGTGTTTTAGAAGGAATGCTGAGAAGTTTGTGTGAATTCAAGAAGAGGAATAGTCAGAATGTGTTACAATTTCAACGCTGGATATTCACATACCCAGAGCAGCACCTATCTAACCCACCCCCAAATTTCTCTTCCTAAACATTCAAATTCAATTGTGCCTCTTTAAGACTTTCTATAATATATTAAATCTCTTTTTGATTTCATTCTTCCCAAAACGGTTTTCTAAAAGAAGAAACGAGAATGACGTACAAGGGAGAATACATTTGATACAGTAAAATTCGGATTGTAAAGAAGGCATGGAATCTTCTTATGCCTGTGATAAATCTTCTTCGTAACCTAGAAGCGTGTATGGGAATGATCAGTCTAGTATAATTGACAATAATGAGATGGACTCACACTAGCAATACTCAGTCAACATAGAACAACGGCTGGCTCAGAAGGATAGTTTCATCATGCATCCGCTATTATCATTACCATTTCTAAGTCCCGCTTCTTACTGTCACTACGTAGTATTAGATTTCTCATATCCTTTCATTCAAAAACCTAAATAACTCTTGATAAATACCTGAAAATAGCGAGTCCATAATCTGTAGTCTCCAAAATTCTCCAATATCCAATTCCATAACCACATCTTGTATAGTAGACTGATTAGTCTTTACCTCTCCGACATTGCGACGCCACATAAGAAATGCAAGCGCCAATACACTGTATTAAAAAGGAGAGACAAATCTTTGTGCAATATTGAATTTACCTCTCTCATGCTCTTTGTAATGCTCTCTAGTGATGATTGTAGAAGATCACAACTTTGACAATAGGTATAATTCTGATTTCGATGGGTAGACAGGTCCCCCTTTCGATATCGCTCAAAGAAGGAGAATGGCATTTGAAATGACAATCAAGCTAACAAATAATTCTACTATATGATTTCACACGTTGATTAAATCCCACCTATCTCAATGCTTACAGCCTAGAATATCCTGATTCCTCTACCCATTGCGGTCCCTCATGACTCTCCTCTGAGGGTATGTTGTGCTTCTGAACTTAAGATCCGTGGGTCTTTATATAATGAGAAAATAACTTTCGGTTGGATGCATGCTTGGCCATGGGTTCACGGTGCATATAGCAAATATGGTACCATGAGCATATGTACTGATGAATTAGGTGAATAAAGGGGAGGAAATGGATAGCCAATGGGCCTATTTTAGCACTTTAGAATCCCATCCTTCTGCGACTGATACCGCAAGCGCCGGCACTTAACTCGTTCACCACTATTTAAGAGGAGCATGCATAGCTGTCTATTTGAGCACTCAAACTTAGAGGTCTTCCAAGTCCGGCTTCACACATGCACTTCTGCGCTTGGTAATACTGAAAAATCATTCATCGGGTTGAGCCGCTTGCTTGCGTACTGAGTGGTAGATTGACTGGAAGAAAGACGTAAGAGAAGCTCATCATCACTGTTTAGAATCTGAGGACTAAATGCCGTTGATTATATTTAGAATGAGATGATTTGAGTGACAACATTTATACCATGTCTTTGACGATTAATGACTCCGAGAAACAAAAGTTTCAGAATTTATCTTTTATTATCTCATCTTTCCTAAATATTTCAATCCAGTCATTTGCATTCACATATAACCCCTGGTAGTTTAACAATACGAGAGTTTTTTCTGGGGGCTGTGTATTGTGCTTCCTCTGGGATAATTTGAGGAAAATGGTATGGCTAGAGAATCATTTATATACCACTTACCTTACCCATTATCTTCCACCGGGCTCCCAAATCCGCTTGCTCCCCCAACCGCCCCGGAAACTCATTAAAATCTCGGTGTACGGTATACAGAAACCATAGTGTTGACAATCATTTTAGATTAAGCTAATAGTCAGAAGCAAATCGCATGCTCTAGCTAAAAGCACGACATTATCTTACTTATCGACGGGTGTAAGAAAGAAGAACAGAAGGTAATTATTGCGAACTGGGATGAGAAGTGAGTACTGATAATGAAAACTTATTTTTGGAAGAACGACAATAACGCATGAATTAAGCGACACTTTAGAAGAACCGATATTTCCATCCAACCTACTGCTACCCTTCTACCAGAATCTTTGTATCACGGCTGTTTCTCCAGCAGTAATCCCCAATACACACCTCAACTATTACACCTCGGCTCTAGCTAAAACTTGACAACGATTCCTTGAGTATAATAAATAATTTTCATGCTCAGGATACGCTTTGGAAAGATGTGGGTTCTTTTATACAGCTTCTCTGCTATTACAAATGTAATGTAATGTCACGTCTTGTAATTTGGCTTCCTGCGCAAGGGAAATTTGAGTTTAACACAATTCTCCTAAACTCGTCGGTCACAAGAGCTTGTGAAGAGTCCTGCGGATAAGAGGGTATACTCTCCATGATAGGTCTGTAGAGCCGATGATCTTTCATTCATGAAAACTTTACATGCGACACGTTTTACTATAGTGGTGGTTATAGGAACTACGCCGTATACCACTTCCATCACTGGTTCTGATCCAATTTGAGGATCAAAATTGTTCCACTATTTCACCACTCATATAAATCAATGGATTGGACTAGCTAGAGTCACGAGTAATAGGCCAAATTGTAACACTCAAAGCTCGAAAAATTCTTCAATAACAATCTAGATGGACTACATCAATGATGTGTAAAGCCTGGTGATTCTTTTTGTATTCAATGTGCAATCCAGACCACTGAAGTTTTATCACTTCTCGAAGCGTCCATACTCCCTACCGTCTCTCTCTATAACCGCATTATTATTGCAGCTAATATTGTAAATTTGAAACTTTATTCTTCTCTACACCAAACCCAATTGCTACAGGCTAAAAGGCGTGGTTACAATAACCTTCAGGGTTGCTTGAACCAGACCGGACGCATTGTAGACAAAGCCCGATATCGGTTTTCAGTCGTTTCAAGCTCCAAGAACGACCTTTCCTATACTCTAGTGGAGCATGGTTGTACTCATAATTGCATGCAATACTTCGCTCCCTAGGGATAGGATCCGCCATTTTTTCTACCGCCTCTATTGCTTCGGAGACAGAAATACCAAGCAGATTTGCTGGCAAGAGTTGCTTATATTTTAGTAAATTTAAATATGCATATGCATATTTACATTTACACGTCCAAACGCACATGTGAACACACGTCCCGATTCCTTCATTGATCCCTGAGATAAGAATTTCCGATAGTTCTAAGCTTGCAAAGCTTCTCTGTTGTTCTAGCAAGCCTTAGGATTTGATTGTTAGTTTCAGGCCGGAACCGGCGAAAATTTACTCACGGAATACTCTCCAAGTCAAAACCGATTCAATCTCTTTGCATGCAAGATTAAGATATGGAGCAGGATATTTGAGGATCAATGCTTTCGTAATTTCCTTGAACGCTTGTGCATTTTGGAACAGGTATGCCGCCGCGGTGAGAAACATGAGATCGTCAGCTCCCCTTTTCTTAGTTCGTAGCAAGGCCTCGCTGGCTAATTTCATGGCGTTGATAAAATCATACTTGTCCGTTGTGATGGCAACATCTAGGACTCGACGTGCAGGAATGGATCGGGGCACCTGATTGTTCTGATGATGGATGATCGCGAAGATAATTTCAAGCGCAGCTGCGTTATCTTCAGGAAGTGATAACTCCATCGGTCCTTCATGATTGAACAGATCATGGCCTTCTTGCCAGTTAGGTCCAAACATAACCAAGAAAGGTTTCGACGCCGTCTTTAGAAATAGTGAGTGAACGCGAAATCTCTTTTTTTCTGGGCCAACAACCAGGATAATGTCGCCATCTGCAGCAAAATTGACAACATTATTTAAAGTTTTGCCTTTCGAATCCTCCATATCGATCCTTGTTTAATCGTATAAACTTGAACAGAATCACACCTGTTTTTAATTTGTGCTTTGGCTTTTGACGTGAAGACTCATTGCTTACATAAGTACTAAGTATACTACGTGCAACAAGCGATGTGTATTCACGGGCTATTGGCATGAAGTCGTCAGGCTCAACCACAATAGGCGTATAATAATATGTAAGTAAATTCAATTCCATTATACACTGCGAAGCAGAAAGTCATGAGGGGTAGATCTTCAAGACTGCAGCTTTTCGAAATAATATCGTTGGAAGAATTGGCTAGGGCCGGGACTACACCACTTAATGACAGACCCAAACTTAGCTCTAGGGATCTGATATCGTCTTGCTCCTCACATATAAAAAGGTGCTAGTCGACTATATATCACTTGAAGAATTTGGCCATCTGATATATGTACACATTATCATCTAAATGAAAAGGAATAAAGACTTTTTTTTACCCCCAATTTACCGCGCTTTATCTACAACATAAATCATCCATCTATTCACCAGCAGCTCTGAAGAGAATTGTTCACTTTCGGTTCCAATTCATGAGTCTTCATCATCATTGCCTTACCACTTCTCAACTCAATGAAGAAAAAAGGAAGCTAGCAATTAGAGGCCTGTTTAAATAAACCCCTTGCTTTGTGCTTTTTGCTTTGCGTTACGCACTTGCGTTGAATCCTCACTTGATTCATAAACTCTTTGCCATTGACAGGTATGAGAGGAACAAAGGAAGGTGGTAATGTGGAAAAATCTAGTGCTTTATTGTGTTTATCTGTTCTACCATGTATATTCTTCTATTCCCCATCATATAATGCACGCATCGACAATTCTCCTCATCTGACTCTAAATGTCTTCCTCGTCCTCTCACATGTCCCTTCCCTATACTTAAGCACCAAAAACCTTGAATCTCTCCTCAAGCGGCGCGAAAGTCTTCTCTCCAGCCGCTGCAGTGGGCGTACCAAAAACGAGCTGAGCATTCAATTCCCAATCAGCTGGAATCTTCCACTCTTCGGCAACCTTAGCATCAATCAAAGGAGCATAATGTTGTAAATTGGCTCCGAGACCTTCGGCCTCTAAAGCAACCCAGATGGCGTATTGAGTCATGGCATCACTCTGGGTGGCCCAGGTTGGGAATTTGTCGGCGTAGGTTGGGAAACCGGCTTGCATTTTTGAGACGACACTTCGGTCTTCGAAGAAGAGGATCTGTGGTTTAGTTTATTAGTATATTGATTTTTCCAAATCGAATGATGGTGAAAATTCAGAATATAAAGTAGAGAAAAGAAAGAAAGAAATCTTCCAAACATACAGAACCATAACCTGCTCTGAATCCAGCAATTCTCTGAGCAGTAGCCTCAAATTGTGCCTCTGGAACAACAGCCTTCAAAGCATCCTTGGTAATGTCCCAAAGCTTCTCATGCTCTTCTTTGAACAATAAGACGACTCTGGTACTTTGAGAGTTGAAGGAGGAAGGAGTGTGAAGGATGACTTGTTCGACAATCTCTTGAATTTTGGCATCGGGGATGGGGGATTTAGCCTCGAGAGTGTAGATTGTGCGACGGGCCTTGAGGAGGTCGATGAATTGGGCTGATGGAGACATGTTGTTGTTGGTAGTGTAGTGAGAAGGTGGTTTTGGTGTATGGTTGTGAGTTGAGGATCGGTGAAAATGCTTTCGAGAATGAGAGTGAGATTGAGAGAAGTGAATTGTGCTGCTGGACCTGAATGAGCAGAGAAGTCAATCCCCTTATATACCCTCAAGCACGCAACCATCACCAACTCACCTCCAACCTAGCGAACGTCGCAAAAGTCCTGCTAGAATCCGCTCTTGCCCCGCTACAGATATTGACACCAGTGACATCTCCACTTTCCTGCCCAAGAATCAACCAATGAAGAGTTCGGACGAGGGGAAGATATATGGGGCTAGTCGGTTGGCAATGCTCACAAATTTATTGAAAATCATAGAATTGGGAAGTTCATTCTTAACAATTTCCTCCGTGAAGAAGCCTTTTCCTAACCATCCCACCATCCACCCCCCCAATCGGAAATCCCACTATGTCGGGCCCCACATGTCCAAGCTCGTTTCAGACGGGGATTTCTAATGCTTAGGACAAAGCGATGAGAAGCTGACAAACGCATTATAAAGATTCTCGCCGTGGTGGAGTTGTGGGTGGTTGTATCTACCAATCATGTACTTTTCCGCACAATACAAACATGCAGTAACCTTAGTAAGCATGAGCACGTACCATGATGATGTGCTAATGTTATGATGTTATGAGTATGCTGATATAAGGTCAATGAGATTGTCATACATCGTAGATATCTCTAGACCATGTGATATTTCATGAATCATGTAGTTTATAACTTCAGATACTAGATATGCCTCGACTCGAACCGATTCTACCAATCCAACTTGCATCATCTACCTAGTATTCTTATCCAGACAAGAATCATATCTACTTTTCCCTTTCCTCTATCCCTCCCTCTCTCCCTCCCTCTATCCCTCTGTATCCCCCTCGCTGTCTCACTCCTCATGATTTCCCGCGCCTGCGAGATAGATTTATTATAATAAATACCATAGCATTAGTAGTATGGGAGTAGATAACAATTATAACGCATTCTATCCACTCGAGAACATAACCTCGCCCGTCTGATTTTTAACAAGTGGGAATAGCCAGGGTTAAAGATAGATATGTAGGTAGATATACGGAGATGTACGCCATAAATACCTGTTTCTCACCAATCACATCATTTCGCCCACGCGGCAAACACTCTGTGGAGACGACTTCCAGGTAGGATGAAGCTTGTTGTACCAAGCTTTTTGTACATGTGTTTCAGAGTGTCTATTCTCATCAAAATTCACAATCCCAATAAATAATCGCCTCACTTCACAACCTCACATTTCACAACCTCACACTTCAACAAAACCGATATGTATTTCAGATTATTTTCATTCACAACCTACTTAGTATGTACATAAACATGGTAAACCACGCCCTCATCCCGATAAATACTTATTTACTCTATCTCCCACCATCGAGTTCCTATCACGTAACCCCAATTGCTTGGATTATTCTTGTGATGGTATTCTATGCCATCCCCATGTTTAAAACGCCAACAACACCAAGCTAATGAAAATCGACATCTGGTCCACCTAATCAATACCCCATCGTATGTAGACATGTAACCCAAAGTCTCCCATCCATTGCTTAAAAGCAAAGTATCCTGCCACCCAGCAAGCGTATAGTACAGTCCCAAGTCAAAATCAGATATCGAAATCCTATACATTTACGGCTTTTCATTCCATTCGCATAGCAATCGCATCCTTGGATTTCTTGGCGATAAGGAAAAATCTGTGAAGAAGAGTCAAGTGAACTTAACTACCAAGTCTCGGCAATATATTGTCCAGCTTCATTCTTCAACTTCCAAAAGTTCTTTGCTTCCTCCCTATCCAAATTACCTTTCTCCATCGCAACATCAACAAGTGCTTCCTCAACACCTTCACCCATTCCCTTACTACTACCACAAACAAAAATTCTACCATCCAAAGCATTAATGATAAACCAGACCAAATCGGCTTCGTGCCTAACTTCATCCTGAACATATTTGCTCACTTGTTTACTACCAGGTCTGCGACTTTGAACAACCTTTTTCACTTCGGATTCATGTACACCCCATTCACCAGAATATAATTCATCAAGAAGTGAATCTCTAACCCCTTGAAGAACCCAAACTTTATTTGCGCAATTGGCATTCTTGAGACGGCGTTGAACGAATCCTCTAAATGGGGCAATTCCTACACCTGCACCCACCAAAAGCATAGGTCCATCGGAAACAAATTCTCTAGCCAGAGGATTTGCCATCAATCCTTTGAACATGGGAATTCTAATGTTGACCTTTTCCCCTCTCTTTTCAGCTTCGATGAATTTTTTTGCTTGTCGTTCAAAAAATCCTGACCCAAGACCAGTTCGATTTCCACCGCGCCAATCTTTCGTTTCATGAACAGTAACTGCGATTTCGATGAGTCGGCTACATCCTTCAACTGGTACACAATTTTCTTGAGGATCGTTTGACATGGAGTAAAATCGAGGTCTCAATGTCTCGAGTACTGAAAGCAGATGATCGAGAGGTGGTTTGCTGGATGAGAATGCGTGAAGCAGTTGAGGGATAGTAATATGTGGTCCAGTTCTGAAATCGCAGAATGTTCCTTGTCCTTCCGCGGAACATAGATATAACAAAATCTTCTTCTCTTCTGGATCGATGGCATATTCGGCAAGTAATCGTAAAATTTTCTTATTTGGAGGATATGATTGAACATCGGAACACCAAGTCAACAGATCGCGTCTAGTTGTGATCAATTCTCTTGGTTTATCATCTCCCCACATTGTAGGCCATCTTCCGGAAAATGTCTTCAGTAAAACCTTTCGATCACGAAGAAATCTTGGGATAGATAACAAATCCAATACTTCTTCCACCGTGGATTCTTCATTTGGTGCCATAACACCAATTGCGCCACCAACCTTGAAATCAACACCACCTTCCTCTGGATAATCCGTCACATCCAGATCGAAATGAAAGGTTCTCTTCTCCGCACCAGGTTTCGTCAATTCTCTAGTGTTGAATATTCTCGCAGAATAAACTTCATAAGGTGGGTGTGGTTGAACGAATGAAGGTGGTTGAACTTTGGTGTCGACATCTGATTTGGCATGATGCGGTGTGAAGTCAATTGAACCATTTTCCATGCCAATTCCCGAATCTGTGTGCGAGATGGCCTGTTGAACATCTGCGACATCTGCGACATCCATCGATGGCTCAACAGTGATGGCTCCTCGATTTTCGTTGACTTGCAAGGATTTCATACCTTGGACAAGATCCCGACCTTTCTCCTTCTGCAGAGGAAGAATCTCTATATTCTTCTCGGGTAAATCTGGCAGACTGGTCAATCGTGTAGGAATTGTGTCAATCTTTAATTCCAAGCTCCTATAAGCATCGTTGTCTGGTAACCTGGGTCTTTCATAAGTGAGACCATTGGTCTTGGTAATTGCCATGCAGCAACCCCCACCACAACATTTTTCCAGCAATCTTGCACCCGCCCCTCCGATGATTCTTTGCATATCGGTAGCATTTTGTGATATAAGTTTGGTCGAGGCCCGTCGGCGACGAGGCTCAATTTCTTCGGGTTCGAGGTCGGAGGAAGAAGAGGATGAGTAGGTGAGAGATGGAACCTGGGAGGCTTGGGAACTGGGTGACTCGAGTTGTGGTTCTTGGGGTATACAATGAGATGTCGTAGCCATTCTCAAGATTTGTGGACGCGACATATTTCGAAGTAGAATGGATGGACGATGACGGATCATATAACAAATGAAAGAGAGTATGAATGCCGAGAATTGACAGGAGAGGAGGAAAAAGACGTAGTTTACTAGATTACTAGGTATGTCAATCCAAGTTCAACTTTCACAATATTTATCAATTGACAGAGATGGATGATGTAAGAGATGAGTAAATGGATCGTACAGGACTCGAGTAGTCTTTTGAAGGATTGTGATTATTGTACAGCGTATCGGTAGTTCTTTAGACGTAATTGAACGTAATTAACCGTAATGAAGCGAAAGATGTTAAATGATATATTGCTGGCGAATTTCTTTTCCTCTTAATACTTATGTGGGATTGTAAGAAGTTAAAAAAAAAGTTCAATTAAGATGAGAGTGGCGGAATTATTTTGATGTTTATTTGGTATTTCGTTCTTCAATGAAAAGTGTTCAAGGGTTAATAAGCATTACATCGAATTGTATCTAAAGTAGAACCTCGGCCGACACCGGGATTAATCAGCTAGAATTAATATCGGGACGATCAATTTAAGTAAATAATAATCAACAAATAATAAATAACCTTTGATTATATAAGTTTAGAAGATATATGAGAAATAATCATAAATCTTTGGTATAAACAGTTATAAAATTAAAAAAATTTAATAAAATAAAAACCATCAAAACATCACCAAGGCTTTAAAAAGCATAAATATATTCTTCTTTTTGCTTCTGATATAGATTAACTTTTGCATTTATTCAAGATTGGATAAATTTCTATATTATTAACATCTGCATCTTCTACCGTGCTGTGTGTACATGTTGTATATCTTCCACATATAGAATCAATCTTCTCTCATTATCCTCTTCATATTCAATACTTGCATTAGCTAACACAATCTCCACCGTGGAAAAGCTCCTTGTCACGGGCCTTGATGATTTTACTTATCTGATCCGGCAGGTGGGCTCGTGAATGCGATCGCTGGTTTGGTCTGACACGATGAATGATATGACGGTAAGGTGACACAGCAAAAAAAGGAGGTGACGAAGAGTAGCCGACAAAAGCAACAGGGAAAAAGATCAGATTAGATGAATCAGATTAGATCTTGTGATCTTTGACCTTGACTTTATCCCACTGTTGGGAAATTTCTTTATCAGATTGGCTTGATTGCGCTGCAGCCTGCAGGATCTGATAACTGTAAATTTTCTTCCCTGCATTCCACATGAACATGAACCACTGCACGAAGTGATGTTACGTATTACTTCTCCGCTCATCCAGACCAAGCATTCATTCTACACGTAAGAGATACATCAAGTTGATGAGTTTTTGTATTGGCTTTCTTTTCTATGCTGTATCATTGTTTCTTGTGCAAGTTTGAAGACAGGATCAAGGAGAATAAAGGAAAGACGACACGAGATATTCTATGTTATTATCCACAAGTAAAATAGTCTTGCCATCGCCCTCACTATCCCCCCCCTGGCTTCAAATACACCATCAATGTAATCTTACCATTGGGTACGAGTATTAAATTTTAATCGCGAGTTTTGATCGACAAATGATGAGTTGATGTATGCATCCGTACGGATCTAACAGTGGACCGTACAGTGGGTGGATGGATGGATTGATATGCTTATCAGATGGTAAAAATGGGAAAGGGGTTCCGAGAACGGAGTTTTGGATGGGATAAGATAAATCAGATGATCTGATTAGATAAAGGAGAGGAGAGTGACATTGTGTGAAAGAGCCACGTGATTGATGGGAAGGGTGTTTCCTTCCACCATCAATGTTCATCATGATAAACCAGAGTGCTCATATATACCACCCTTAAAATTCCTTCTCTCTCGCTCTACCAAACCTCTAAAACCATATATTCTTCATAGATACTTGTAAGATCTTAGCTTATAATAGTAACACTTGCACCTTTTTTTCAATCAAAAGCCCAGATACGTTGTATGAATTTGAGGTGAATGAACACGCAACATGAAACTTTGGGTTTGTGATAATATAACAAGTTATTCTTTACTGGTTACTTATATTATCAGAAGCAATTCTTCTCTCTACTCAGAATTATGCTTAGAAACAGCAATTTTGGTGTTTTATAGACAAGTTACAAAGCAGTTCAGTCAAACTCTATTCATGGTTTTCCCTAGGTATAGTTGCATGCTCTGGACAAGATTGTTGAGGAACTATACAGGAGAGTGCTATTTCCCGTCCTTACCGAAAACCCCCTTTACACACAATATGCATTCATCACCTAGACCGCGTTCAATTATCGGTATAAAGATGTCAATTCGTTAACTTCTCATTCCCTATTCTCATTTAAGATGTCAAATATTTTCAATGTCTTGGGCAGGCCGTTCTTTCCATTTTTCCCTCTCTATTCTCTCATTGTCCACCAACCAATATGAATTGAAAGCGGAGAAACGGAGCTGGATAAATTCTGTCTCATTACCCCGCGCACATTGCGGGCCCTCCGTCTGGCGGATAAATTATATAACCTTGCTGGAAAGAATACAACGAGTGAGTGACGGGAAATCTTCTCAATGATCTTTAAAGTCAGATGAAATGCCGAGTAACCGATCCACTGCGATTAAATGCATCTCAGTCGGTGTACTTGGCTAAATGCTAATAAGGCCAGATAAATATCAACGTACAGACGGGGTTTGTGTGGAGGCAAATTCAAAAGATATAAGAGTGCGATGCAACCTTGTGAATTGAGTTAGTTAACCCTATAACAATGTTTCGCCTGTCCACTCTACACTTGCTTCCTCTTTTCGCCTCCCTTGTATTTCCGGTCACATCAGCTCTCTCAAATACTGATACATCATTGACACTTTTGTATCAGAATAACCTTAATGCTTCTGATGATATAAACCACGTGGGATTCATTCTTCTCGACCCTCACTTTTCGAAAGATGCACTCGCAGCATGTGAGGCCTTGAATGAAAAGCTGCTCAGCAGTAGCACAGTAAAACGCCAAACGTCTGATTTTCTACTTCCCCTATCATACCAAGCATACCGTGGTCGCGCCTCATCATCACAACTATATATCATTGACGGTGGAATTGTTTCCTATGACTCAGTTCATGGATTGAGCTTTCCGAAGTCTGCTTATGACAATGTAAAACTTCCGGTCCTGTGTACTCAGTCTAGTGATGAAAGTCAACCTGGGACGGCCATCGCTAGCAGTAGCAACAAGGTTTCTGTTGGTGCAGGAGGGAATACGTACATCGGATTCCGCAACCAAAAATCATTCCGTTTTCTCGGTATCCCATATGCAAATTCACCAGAAAGATTCGTCTATTCTACGCCATACTCACCCACGGGTCAGACAATTCAAGCAACCGCATATGGATCACAATGCGCTCAGGTTTCTGGCGGAAGCGAGGATTGTTTGTTTCTCAACATCCAGACGCCATATATTCCCAAAGCAAATTCTACCAAGGATTTAAGACCGGTCATGTTTTGGATCCATGGTGGTGGATACGTTACTGGAAGTGGTGCTGATCAACTAAGCGACGGAGGTGATTTGGCTAGCAGAGAGGATATCGTTGTGGTGAATATCAATTACCGGCTTTCAACCTTGGGCTTTCTGGCTATTCCTGGAACGAATGTTACGGGAAACTTTGGGATTGCTGACCAAATTAACGCTCTCGAGGTAATAAATCCTGTTGGTTTTTTTTTTGGCAGTGGCCGTCGAGACTAATATATATTAGTGGACGGTGAAAAATATTGCTTCTTTTGGAGGAGATCCGAACCGAATCACAATCATCGGCGAATCAGCTGGAGCAGGATCAGTCCGAGTACTTCTAGGCTCACCACCAGCCATTGGAAAATTTCAAGGTGCTGTAGCCATGTCCAATCTCGGTGGTGGTGTAGACCTTGGACTCTCAGGTGACTATGCAACCACTTATTCCACATATCTCACTATACCAGAATCATATGCTCGAGTTGGCCAGAATATATTTCTGGAATCAGGATGCAACCAAGCATCTTTACTCGATCAAATTGCCTGCCTCAAAAACGTTCCCGCGTTATCTTTGGTTCAACTCAACTACGCTGCACAATACGTTGTCCAGGACGGCCACTATGTTAACACGGCTGAACTCGACCTTGTTAATCACAATGGTAGCACAGCCTACGTGGATGTCATATTTGGTGTCACCGCCAATGATGGCGCATCAATCGGTTCCGTCTACCCTTCGAAGCCTGTCACTTCTGAAGTAGCTGGCATCGCTGCTTCCTTGAGTATATCTCAGTCCTATGCTCAATCAATAATTAATAGTGGGCTGTTCCCTTACTACGACACTGGAAACATCACGCTTGACTCATTCAGTATGTAGACGAGGTTCAAATTTCTTTTGTTTTTCACACCCAATTATGTTCTTCAATCTGCAACCTATTTTACCTCCTCCTCAAAAAGATCATCTCTTTTCTCTCATATGACTTTGTTTCTCATTTTCTTCTAAATTATGTCCTTCATAGGCAACATTGACTCACCAATTCGCAACAGATGTGTCACAGCGGGTGGCGACGGATAAAGATTTTAGATGTGTAGATCAGGCAACTATGTTTGCGGGCTCCAAAAATAGCATTTTCAAGTCGAGCTACTTCTACGAGATGGATAGGACCATTGCCGGCTACGACCCCAACGGGCTTGGTGGACCCCCAACCTCGCCTGGGTACCCTAATGGAAACCCAAATTTGCCATATTTCAGATTCCATGGAGCTGATATGCCGTGGGTATTTGGAGCTTTCAATACCGGATTGCAGTTCAGAGACGCCGAGGACTTGTGGAGCTTGGAGTTAAGTGTCAGTTACTTTGGAGCATTTGTCCGGACGGGAAATCCAAATCCAGATGATGGATTTTTGAAAAGTAGGGGATACGAAACCGCGCAGAAGGGCATTCAACTGGCTGGGAAATGGGAGGAGGTAGGTGCTGGGGGGGAAAAGGGCAGTATGATGTTGATTGATTGGCCAGGGAAAGCCCAAAGCTTCGTAGACTTGGAACAGTGCAAGTGGCTGGGATATCCAGTTGATTACTATGTTAATGGTGGTACTTAGCAAAATTTGATTAGTCTGGCCTCTTTTCGCATTTGACTGAAATGGAAAGATGCCTCGCTTTATACTCCTCGTCTCTTTGCATACTCGTCAGTTCTGGAAAATGTTGTAGTCCCATGTCATGGGCTCTTGCATATTTTGGAGCTCCCTTGCAATCAATACGTCCCTCAAAACAAGGCTGCACAAGCCGCCTCTGTATGTTTCTCTGATTTCCCCATTTCTATGCTTTTCGTTTCCAACTTCACAATCCTCTAACTTCCAAACACAAACCATCTTCAATTGAATGGAGCTTCTGTAAATTGCAACACCTGAGGTGCTAGTAAGTCTTACTTCTTGAATGGATGCCCATCCCGAATTTGCGAGGGGCGAGCATTGGACATCCTCATGTTGGAGAAAGCAGTACAAATGGACAAACCAATAATTGACTTTCAGAAAAGGAGAACAATGGGTGCCAGAATTTCGAAGTGTTGCATTATTTACAGACCCAATGATCATTGAGGTGAAGCTCTTGCTTTCCAGGACAGAGTGATTCATCAATAGGGAGTACCAACCAGGTGTCAATTATTGTAATTCATTATTTCCCATTAAGGTACATCCCTACTCATTAATGAATGCAAAAGGCACGTCGTAATATCAACTGCATATTGGAGTAGTAGAAGTAAATACCCCTTATATCGATCCTTGGCCAAATCCATACTTCCCCAGATGCACCCTCAAACGCCCATAATGTCTCGACATGCAGCTCCATATGCTACAATGTCTCTAATTCTTCTCTCTCGTTTCTAAAATTGCTTTGTTCAACTTATGATCCCTTACGTTCCGTACCCTTTTTCCGATAGTGGGTCCCAGATACTCTTCCAGTTGTTTTCCCCCATCGTCATCTACATCCATCATGCCATTAATTCCATTCCCATTGGCACCATTTATACCATTCATATGAATTTCAGCCTCTTGAGAAAGACTCATAACAGCTTTCATAAGTACCGCAATTAACATCTGTATTTCCTTATCGTCCCCGGTCCTGTCACTTCTCAACTTGGTTAACACATAATCGAAAGCGTTCAAGTTTGGAAGAATGAGAGCTCTAACACCATCAGGACCGCCGATTGCCAGAAGTCCACTGGTAGCCCCATAATACTCTCCCGGAGAGCGTGTTGGATCTAAGAAGAACTTTAGGCATGACCTTGCTAGCCTTGCCCTAAGCTGTGCATTTGATTCCGTGTATTTCTTCGAGATAACGCCAATGAGAGATGCTGCTGTATCCCGCAGTTGATATTTTTCCCTCAATTCATCTGGGGCCCCGGTGCCAAGTGTGCGACCGACTAGACATGTAAGAATCGGTGGGCAAAGACTGGATATGTAAGGATTGACAAAGAGGGTCTTGTTTGAAATGAGGGCATCTGATAATTTCAACATTTGTTGTAATACGAAAAGATTGCCCAAGGAATGGGTAACTTTCTCCGCAATGAAATGAACAAAATATGGCACCAATTGATGAAGACCCGGGTCCGATCTTACACTTTCCAAGGCGGATTCCCTTAATGTAACAACTTCGGGATCATTGTCATCATCTAGAATAGCTGCGCGGATTTTATCGAAGAATAGTATCAACTCTTTGGACACAATGTGCTTGACTAAAGGCTTGACCGAAACATTATCATTGCCAGCCAAAGCTCCGAGAGCTGGATTTGCACCCGGACCTTTAGGTACCAGGTCGTTTGCACGAGCTTCTGCTGTTGTGGGATTTTGCGGAATTGATGGCTGGACGCCTTCGACCGCGAGCCAATGTGCTGTTGGATAGCATTAGCACCATATTCGCGCTCTTAATTTTGAGAATTTCTTTCTTACCAGTAAATGACATATCCCTAGGAACCTTTGGTAGAGGCGCATTGATCAATTTCTCAAAATCTACTTCTTCATCCTCAATGTAAAAGAGCGGTTGGCCAGGACCTAAGCTTGCCTCCCCAAATCTCAGTGGCCTCGTTGATTCGTAACCATAGAGTGGTTCGACATCCAGTACTTTGAGCGCCTGCGAAATGTCTTGTGTTCCTAATACTGTTCTTTTCCCTTGATGCATAAATCGCATTGCTTCGACAATGACCTGTCCAACTCGGTATTCGACCTCTTGTGATAATGCCCTCACTGCTTCTTCTCCAAGTTGTGAAATACCGACAGATTCCGCCACGTCACGAACATTATCTGGGTTCCATACTAACTTAGGATCCAACATATTGATCAATTGAGCTTTGAGTTTTTGAAAAAGAGGGGATCGGTCGCAGATTGCTATTGAAGATTGATGGACTTAATGCGATGGCGAATGAAGTCACGAATATGTTTAGCTGGAGGATTCACCTGTAGAGGAGATGGAGGAGGGTCCAAAAGACTTGTGAAGTGCTGACATCGGGATGATTGAATATTGTTGTCGGCGCATTCATTAATGTATGTCGCGGGATATTCTTTGAATGGTACTTCACTGATTGTTGGAGCTAAGAACCACAAGGCTGAAACTCTTTTACGAGGCTACCTACTGCGTAGAACTGCTTTAGATACTTTTCACTTCATTTCATTTCATGGCACTACAATACCTACCACTGCCATACCTAGATCCGATATTGAAATTTTCATTTGCTCATGTATTTTCTTTGGTTTGATCAGAACGCATTATCGTATCTTACTTTTGCTGAAAAGGCAGCCCCCTCTTCCCCCCCCCCACATTCTGCAACACATACCCCGCTATCTTCTGTCACTCATTAATTTTCAATCACTCTTTCAAAAATACACTTCTGTAAATGTTGCAAGATGGCCACTTCCACTGTAGAGCCTTATCCTTACCGCGAGCCCTCACAAACCATCGCCCGCGGCTCATTCATCTTGATCGAAGGACTTGACCGGGCTGGAAAAACGACACAAGTGAGGAAGTTATGCGATAGACTATATGCTTCTGGACGGAATATAAAGCTGATGCGATTTCCCGGTATTTACTTTCTCATTACTACACATTTTGTATTCAATTACTGGATAACCCCTTCCTGATCAAAGCCAAAAGCTTGAAGCTCACAGATCAAGACAGAACAACCTCGATCGGTCAACAGATAAATTCCTATCTACAATCTTCTACTATTCTGCCAGATCAGGCAATACACCTTCTCTTCTCGGCGAATCGATGGGAAAAAGCTCAGGAAATCCATCAATTTATTGCACAAGGGTACACGATTGTTTGCGATCGTTATTACTACTCCGGAATGATTTATACTTCTTCGAAGTATCCGACTGATTTTCCAAACCATCTTTCCCTCGAATGGTGCAGGAACCCTGAAATAGGATTACCAATGCCTGATAAAGTGATATTCTTGGATTTAGAGCCTGAGGAAGCGGAAAAACGAGGAGGATATGGGGATGAGAAGTACGAAACGAGAGAGATGCAGAGGAGAGTTAGGGATGGATTTTTGAAGTTACAGAACACGGCTATCACAGGCTTTGAGCATGAGCGAAGTATAATGAAGGCCATCAATGCGGGAGGTGGTGTGGACGAAGTCGCGGAGGAGATATGGGATAGTGTTGTGACTCTGGTAGAACAAATAGAAAAAGGGGAGCTTGGAGATTTGGCTGTAGTGCGATGATGATAAAGAAAAGCAAAGGAACAAAATTGGAACGGACCAGCACATTTACATTGCGAACAATAGCTATATGTGGTAAGAACCATATAGTGAAAACATGCCAACGAAGTTGTTCGTCCTTCCAGTTCGTATTTGTTGATTTCAAGGTCATAGACCTAGCATAGAAAAATTATCCAATGTAGACATAAATGGCGTTAAGACCAAAGAATGAACGCCTTCCCATGGTAGTGTTGAAGACCATCGTACCTTGAACCCAAAACGCCGCAAAATGCAAATGCAAACGTACCACCCCTTTTACCAATTATCTATCTTCTATTCAAGCCCACCAAACTGAAAAACTCATTTCTAGTCTTCTCTCTCTTTTCTATGCAACCAAGAACACAACTCGTAATCGTCGTAGCACTTGTTTTCTCAACCCCACGCATGACCATGCATAAATGGCTCGATTCCATGACAACTGCTACACCCTGTGGTTTGAGAATTTCCATAACGGCATGTGCGACATCTTTTGTGAGCCTCTCTTGAATTTGTAGCCTTCGTGAAAACATGTCTGCAATTCGAGGTAACTTTGAAATACCGATGACATTTCGATCTGGGATATAGCCAATGTGCATCTGTGATTCATGAATATAAGCTTCCATAGCTTCCAAAGACATCAAAGAGAGAAGCTTACCTTTCCAGTGAATGGCACCATATGATGCTCGCACATACTGAAGACCTCGATATCTTTGACAATTACTAATTCATTGTGGTCCTCATGGAAAATTGCATCATTGACAATGTCCCTAACATTTTCCTGATATCCTTTCGTGAGGTATAGCATTGCTTTTGCGTATCGCTCGGGGGTGGCTAAGAGACCTTCTCGATCCGGATCTTCACCTATGCATTCGAGAATTGTGCGAACAGCGCCTGTCAATTTTGACATTCGGACAGCTGCTTGTTCCGGAGACTCATCAAGACGTTCTCGCGCGCCTTTGCCTGAGATGGATATTAGCTAAAGGGGCGAAAGAATACCAATTTACTTAAGTCTGGCGGGGACGGAAGAGGATGACGACATACTAGGCCGACTTAACCCATCAAAATCAATGACTGGACTCGGACTTCTCGAAACCTCGACAGGAGTCTCTTCCGGAGTGTCTGCAGCCTCATCTCTCGGATCTCTCGCCGGCTTGGTGCTGACACTGTGTCTTCGATGCCCATGTCCATGATGACCATTTGCCTTTGACTTCCTCTTCTTCTTCTTAGTCATTTCTCCGGCTTCCCAATTACTTTCGGATTTGCGCTTGGAATTTCCTCCATTGGATTCCCTGTTTTCCTTCTCTGCTTCCTCCTTGTTTCCATCTTGGTTGGAGAATTGTACCATGATGGAAGAAGTGGGATTGAATTGAATTGAATTGAGTGAAAATTTATATTTTATAAGTGTTTGTTTGAAGTGGGAAAAAAATAAAAGACGTGTAAATGGGGTGATGGTAATCAAAGAAATTTTATCAGTGCAGTGAGAGATTATGTAGGTAGGTATTGTCTCTCCGAGATAAGGGTTTTGATTAATTATCTAAAGTGGCGCTAACAATTATTTAGGTCATCTAGGTACCAAGGGAGCATTCGCACAGGTACGGGCAGGTACGGAGTCCGGGGATGTGGCAGGGGAGGTCCTCAACCTCAGCCTCAGCCTCAGCCTCAGCCTTGTCTGTATGAATCACCAACCACCACCAATCAATCTCAAAGGAACTGGTGAATCTTGTGAAATAAATAGTCAAGTAGTACATAACGGTGTAGGCCTCACATGCATTAAGGAAAACAACATACTTTCAACAATCTCCCCTACATCCATTCTTTCTTGTGTATAACAACTAAGACTTGTCGGACTTATCACCATCGATAAGAGCTTCGGTCCCAAGGCTATTTTCATCACTTATCAATTTAGCACCGACTACTAGCTCAAGAATCACTGCATGATACCTACCGATTTACCGTGAGAGCGCCAGTCGATATGGCGTCTCCACCAGCACCTCCAGAATTTTCTAACAATCCCCTCTCCCTCACGATAACCTCCAATTCAGTACCACTATCTACCACTACGTTGTCGCATACACGTCGAGCTTCTGAAGTTAATTCCATCAAACGTCGGAAAGCAAGTATGATGTCCACAACTTCAACCCACTCTGCACATCCTCTACGCCAAACCTCCTTCCCTCCCGAATCCGCTGTATACACACCTGGGTATGAACGTTCACCAAGTGTTGATACTATGTCCCTTGTAAGCGGGAGCGTTGCCGGTGGTCAATCAAAAAGGAAACGCGCAAGAAAGTCGAAAGGTGGAAGGGGTGATTTTGAGGGATCTAATGCTGGCGCGGTAAAATCAGAAGGACCTTCTTCGAAGAAGCGACGAACATCAACTGGAAACATAGAAGACGATGAGGAAGATGATAACACTGTGGACCAAACTATGACATCGATGTCGTCTAGTATCGAAGAAAAGCAGAGGGATATACAACGAAGGGCCTTACTGGCGAACCATTTGGATCCAGAACAGTTTGAACGTTACACAGCTATGAGAGCCGTAAAATTCCCAGACGCCACCATTAGGAGAATTGTAAATCAAACTCTTTCGCAAAGTGTGCCGGCTACGGTAATTTTGGCAGTAAAGAGTGTGGCCAAACAATTTGTTGGAGAGTTAATTGAAGGTGCAAGGAAGGTACAAACACAATGGATTGCTGCTGGAGAAGCAAACTCTGGATTTGTCATTTCGCCAGCGGAGGACACGAATGTGGCTGGCGGAGAACAAGACGGAGCGGCAGTCAAGGAATTGAGGAGGGCACCTTTGCAGGCGGATCATTTGAGGGAGGCATTAAGAAGGTTGAGACAGGGAAATGAAGATGGATTGGCTGGACAATTGAGTTTATGGCAATTGCAACAACATAGTGGGGTTGAAAGGTTTGCTTCAAGGGTTGGAGGGAAGCGGCTGTTCAAATGAAGATGTTTCAGTACGGTTGTGACTTTTTATTATGCATTCGAGCGATATGGAGTTGGTTGAAAGTATAGGAAGGTTTTATTCAATGGAGTTTAGGACAAAATGATGTCATCTGGATCATCAACATTGACATTCAATATCTTTTTATTGAAATTCATTTATATTATTAATTAAAATAAAGTTTTAGTTTTTAATATTCATTTGAAATTAATAATTTTTATTAATAATAAAAAATTTAAGTTTTTAATATTATAAGATTGATTATTATTAAAGTTTTTTGTAGAAATATTTTTATTTTTATCTTTTTGATATTGTTTTTTTTGAAACTTTTTTAATTTTTATATATATATCAGATTGTTTTACTTAATTATATTTAGATAAAAAATCTTTTATTAATAAAAGAATAAAAGATTAAATAAATAAATAATTGATTTATAATAATTTAAGAAATATTATAATTGAAAAGCTTAGAATAATATTATTAAAGATTGTTATGAATAACTCGATATCTAAATCAATTATATTTTAAATATATAGATTCTAATATCTGAATTTGAATTAAAGATTTCAATTCAATTATTATTCTTTTATTATAAATTGAAATAAATTATTATTATATTAAAATATCTTGATAATTTTATTAAATATTGAAATAATATATAAAGAAATTTTTTTTTATAAATTTATATAATTAAATAATAAAATCTTAAACAATAAAAGTTATTAGGATTATAATTATTATATAGATTTTAATTATATAATATATAAAAGAAACTTTAAAATAGTTTATCTTTTTAAGGTATTGAATTAAGTAGTTTAAGATATCAAAATTCTATCAAGGATCCTAGAGAATTATTTTTAGATATTGATAGCTCTTTATTTATTATTAATATCTCAAAATATAAAAATCAAATAAAAAATAAAAAAAGAGATTCTAATATTAAATATTTACCAAAATTAATCTCTTATATATTATTATTATATTGTTTTAATTGATCCTTTTATTATTTTTTTAAATATTTGTAATATTACATTCGATTTAAATTTATTTTATATTAATAAAAGATTTTTAAACTTTTCTGATCTCTTATATACATTAAAAGAATTTTCTCAATTTATACTAATTCTTGATTTAAATCTTCAAAAATATAGACAACTTATTGTAAAGATTATTAAAAAGTTTATAAAAAAATATTAATTTAAAAACTTATTAATTAGAAGATTATGAAGATTTTAATTTTAGTTCTATTAAAGCTAATCAGATGAATTATTCAATAAATACAGAAAATATGTATTATGGGAGATCTAATAAATATTTCACAAATATTCGTTCTGATTTATAAATAAAATATTTGGAGTTTTGTTTGCGATATTATGATTTTTTTGATTTAATTTTTAATTTGATTCATTTAAATCCTTTTATTAATAGTTTGAATATTATAAATCAAATTAGATTACTGTTACGAGGTTTGCCGTCTAGATCACGTGGAAGTGCTCTAGGCTCTCGAAGTAGGTTTATAACTAGGCATCAAGCAGGGACTTTAAAGTAATGATAATAAGATGATGCAATTCGTAACTAATAGTATGGTATACTAAATGATTGATCTTGAGCACGAAGCTCTACATTTAATGAAATCCTATTCCTTATATAGATCTTCGTTTCTTGATCGAATATCGATTTCGACGATCGATCCCGTCGATTATCGACTTCGATCTTCGATATATCATGTGATTTGATACTATATATGCCTGAAGCTTTCTTGTTTGTGTATTCTGATGGTATGTGCACCTACGATCCTCAGGTGACCATAATCACATACTAATATGGTCAAATCGTATCTTATTTGCACATGGCCTTAGCTTATACAAACAAGTCAGCTGTTACCTTCGTAACATATTAAAAGATTAATATTAAATTAATATATATATATATATTCAAAGAATCAAAAAAATAATAATTAAATTTTTTTTATATAAAGATTAATATTGAAATAATAAAATCAAATTTATAATTGAAAAAAAGTCCCTTCGATGATTTTCTATTATATAAATTTTTTTAAATAATAATATTTTTTGATAAGCTTTTATTATAAGCTTTTTTATAAAGTATAAAGCCTATAAATTATTTTTGGTGAGTTTTTATTATATTATTTTTGATAAACTTTTATTATATCATTTTCGATGAGCTTTTATTATATTATTTCTGATAAACTTTTATTATGTAGCTATATATATATATAAGAAGGTTATTAAAAGCCGATTTTATTATTAGTAATTTGTATATAAAATAATTTGTTGGAAAATATTTTTTTGGCAAAAATCAATTATATATAAAATTTCAATTAATAAGGATTTTAAAGATATATAAAAAGAATAAGTTGAAAGGTATTCAATATATAATGATTTTAATATTAATATTTTAGACTTTTTTCTTCAATTCTAGAATTTAAATATTTAATCAAAAATTAATATTTAGGATTTTATTAATTTATAAATTTTAATATAGATTCTAGAATAATTTTATATATAAATGAATATATATAAAATTAGTATAGATTTTATATAAAGTATAAAATTTAATTAAATTAGATTATTAATATTTTAATTCTTTTTGATAAAAATTTTAATCCTAATAATTTATTTTAAGATTATAAGGGAAAAAGTTTGAAAAATTTAATATCTAAGGATTTATTATTTAATAATTTAAGGGCATGAAATTTAATATATCAGGGATATAGAATTTAATATTTAGAAAACTTAAAATTCAATATTCAGATAATTTAAAATTCAAAAATTTGAAGATATGAAATTTATTATTTTGAGATATGAAATTTAATATATCAAGGATTTAAAATTCAATATTCAAATAGTTTAAAATTTAATAATTTGGAGGTTTAAATTTAATATTATATAAAGAATATAAAATTCAATATTTAAGGGATTTATTATTTAAAATCTAAAGATATGAAATTCAATATTTAAGGAGTTTATTATTTAAAATCTAGGGATATAAAATTTAATATTTAAAAGGCTTATTATTTAATATTTAGAAGGCTTAAAATTTAATATATAAGAGATATATTATTTAATATATAAATAGTATATAATTTAATAATTTAGGGGTGTAAAATTTAATATATAAAGATTTATAATTTAATAATTTGGAGATAAAAGATTTAATATATAAAGGGTATAGAATTTAATAATTTAAAGATTTAAAATTTAATGTATAAAAGATTTAAAATTTAATAATTTGGGGATATAGAATTTAATATTCAAAGAGTTTAAAATATAATATTAAAGGTTTTATTTCAATATTAGATATTTTTATAATAAAAGGTTTATTAAATTTAAGGATATCAAAGTCTATATTGATATTGTTTTATTTTTAATCTTATTGAATATAAAAATAAAATAATATCAATATAAACTTTAATATTTTTATATTTAATAAAATTTTTATTATAAATTTTTAGTTTTCAATAAAATAGTTTGTTAATATTATATTATAATTTTATAGATTTTAGAATAGAATTAGTTTATATAATATTAAATAATTCAAAAGAGAATCTATAAATATATAATCCTTCAAAAGAGAATCTTTATTATTATTTTAAATCCTTATTTAATATTTAATTATAAATTTATTTCAAAGGTCTAAAATACTTTTATATGATTTAGATAATAAACTTTATAACAAATAATTATAATAATTATAATTAAAAAAATAATTGAAAAGATAATAAAATAATAGAATAATAGAAAAGTAAAATAATAAAATAATAAAATAAAAGAATTATAAGATAATAAAATAATAGAATAATTAAAGAAATAATTGAAAAGGATATAATAGTAATAATAATTGAAAGGGTAATTAAAAGGATAATTAGAAGAATAATTGAAAGGGTAATTGAAAAGATATTAATAAAAAGGATAATTAAAAGAATAATTGAAAAAAAAAATTGAAGAGATAGTTGAAAAAATAATATTTAAGATAATTAAAAAGATAATATTTAAGATAATTAAAAGGATAATGTTTAGAATAATTAAAAAGGTAATGTTTAAAATAATTAAAATAATAATAAAAATAATAATAAAATTATATTAACAAAAATAATAATAATAATAATAATAAAATTTTATTAATAAAAAAAATAATAATAATAGTAGAAAAGATAATAAAAATTATAGTAAAAAAGGGAATAATTGTAATAATAATTATAATGATAATTATAATAATAATTAAAAAATAAATGAAAAGATAAATAAAAGAATTAATAGAAAAATAGATAAAAAAATAAATAAAAAGGTAATTAAAATAATAATTAAAAAATAATTGAAAATATAATAGGATAATAAAATAATAGGATTAATAGTAATTATAATGAAAGAAATAATAATTGTAATAATTATTATAAAAAAAGATATTGATAATTATAATAAAAGAGATAATAATGATATTAATAATGATTGAAAAGATAATAAAGTAATAGAATAATAAAAAAGTAAAATAAAAAATAATAAATTAATAAAGTAATAAAATAAAATAATAATAGAATAATAAAGTAATAAAATAATAAAGTAATAAAAAAAAATAATAGAATAAAAATAATTAAGTAATAAATAAAAGGATAATAGAATAATAATAAAATAAAATAATAAAAAAATAAAATAAAAGAATAATAAGATAATAAAATAATAAATTAATTAAAGGAATAATTATAAAGAAAATAATTAAAAAAATAGTTGAAAAGGAAGTAATAAAAATAATAATTAAAAGAATAATTGGAAGGATAATTAAAAGAGTAATTGAAAAGTAATAATAATAATAGTAGTAGTTAAAAAAGTAATTGAAAGGGTAATTGAAAGAATAATTGAAAGGGTAATGTTTAGGGTAATTGAAAAAATAATAAAAAGAGTAATAGAAAAAATAATTGAAAGGATAATTGGAGGAATAGTTGAAAAAGTAATTGAAGAGATAATTAAAGGGATAATTGAAAAGGTAATGTTTAAAATAATTGAAAAAATAATAGAAAAGATAATTGAAAGAATAATTAAAGAAATATTGGAAAATATAGTATTTATAAATCTTATTTAGATGAATAAGGAAATGGTTGAAAAAATCATATTATTTCGCTTAAAATTTTTTTTATAATATATAAGATATATTAGTAAATTTATATTTAAATATTAATTGTAATATAATAAAAAACAATATTTTTATATAATATATTAATAATTATAATTATAAAAATAATATTATTTTAATTATATAAAGATAATCCTTAAATTATTTATATATAGAAATATCAAATAATTTGAAATAAGGGTAATACTTTATAATAATCTAAAAACAATATATTATAATAATCTCAATATTATTATTTCAAAAAAATATCTTAAATTATTATATCAAAAGCAATATTTTTAATTAAGAATTATATATAATATATATTATATAAATAAGATTATATATATTAATATAATAATATAATATAATATTAATTTATTTATAAAGAATAATAGTTAAAGTTAGGGTTATGTTATAAGGTTTGCTATCTAGATCATATGGAAGTGCTCTAGGCTCTCGAAGTAGGTTTATAATTAGGCGTCAAGCAGGGACTTTAAAGTAATGATAATAAGATGATGTAATTCATAACTAATAATATAGTATACTAAATGATTGATCTTGAGCACGAAGCTCTATACAAAGGAAATCCATCTTGATTATATAGATATTCATGCTCCCTTGGATCCTTTTGGATCCTAAGCTCTAAAGGCTCCAAATCACATGCTTTCTGATAGTGCGTGCACATACGATCTTAAGGTGGCCCAGATCATATATTAATTCGATGAAATCTGATCGCTTTTGCACAAGGCCCAAGCTTGTTACGAGGGTAGCCGTCTAGATTATATGGAAGTGTTCTAGACTCTCGAAGTAGGTTTATAACTAGGCATCAAGCAGGGACTTTAAGTAATAACAATAATGAATATACTATTCGTAACTAATAGTAAAGTATACTAAATGATTGATCTTGAGCATGAAGCTTTATACAAAGGAAATCCATCTTGATTATATAGACCCTTCGTGTTCGGGCTCTGTTGGCTTTAATTAGATTCTCTAGAGCCGTGGCTTTAGAGGCTCTAGCTAGATTGATTAAAGCCAGTCACCTGAGTGATTATGTGACCCAGGGTTTATATTAGCTATTGTAACACTATCCCCTTTTTAGATTAGTGCTTATCCTGAGCGTTTATATAGTTCTTTCTTATAGGTTATTAATAGAACTTCATAATTTCCTGATTTTCATAATGCCTCCAGTTCGTTCTTCCAAATCAACAAATAATTGTAAGTTACTTTATCAACGGATTAAGGAGAGTAGTTTAATTATATCGTTCTATTTGTATTATGCTGCTCGTGGTCTCGAGTATCAGGTTTCCGAGGATTCTCGGCGTTGTGGTGAATATATTTGTACAAATAGTAATGGCAAATGTAATGTTTTTGATCCTTCCGCTTCTGATTGGGAAGCTTTGGAAAAGGAAGAGCGAAGGATAGAACAAAAGCTTCGTAAAGTATTATCGAAACAGCTTCGTTTATTGATTTAGTAACAAATCTTTCGTTCTAAGGTTGGTGAGATATTGCAATATAGTTTGAAGATTTTAAACAAATTGGACAAGGCAAAGGAAAAGGAAAGGTTAGAAAATAAGCATGTAAAGAAGGAAAAGAAGCAAGCAGGTGTTGGTTTATTAATGCCTACTGAGATTAGTTCGAATATATTAAACAACTTTGACCCTTCCTCCTTTTTGAGTCCTTCGGATCCTTTTTGGGAAGGTCTGGATAGCATTGATGAAATTCCTTTAATAGATCAGGGGTACTAAGGTTCTTCTTAGATTCCCAAATGTTTTCTGAATGTGGGTAGTCTTGCCATTTGATTAAATATTTGATTTTCCTGTTAACATATTTGTAGTCTAGTATTTCTTCGATATAATATTCTCCTTTTGGATTGATTGAATCGATTTTCAGGTCTGGTGCTTTTAGTGCTCCAGGTGGTGCTTTCTCAAAAAATGAGATATAAAATACCAGGTGGATATTCATTGTATATAATAGTTTCAATTTGTAATTGACTGGTTTTATTACCTTATTAATTTTGAATGGTCCTAGTTTCTTGTAATCTAGTTTATCGCTTGATTGTTTTATCTATATATTTCTTCGAATGAGATAAACTTTATCCCCTTTTTTAAAAGTAGATCCTATATTTCTTGATTTGTTGTAATACAATGTTGTTTTTAAAATAATAAATTATAAATCCAAAGAGAGTTATTCTTAAAGCTCCTTGATTTCTATAATATCTTTTATGGCTTTGTCTGTATTCGCATCTTATAACAATAGTGATTTATAAGCCAATAGGTTGAATCTAAAGTTAGCATATATTAACATTACTTTTGTGGTTTTTGTCTTTAATGTATTATATACAAATTATATTAAAGGTAATAATTTAACCCAATTATCTTGTCTGTAATTGATGTAATAGCGAAGATAGGCTTCTATTGTTTGGTTTAGTCATTCTGTTTGACCATTTGTTTATAGGTGGAAAATTGTTGAAAGCTTTCTTTTGATTCCAAATAATATTATAAAGGTAAACCAAAACTTTGATATAAATAATTTGTCCTTATTTAAGATAATCTCATCTAATATACTATAAATACTGACTATATTCTTTATGAATATATAAGCAAGATTATCTATTATCCAAGTTTCACAAAATGATATTATATAAGCGAACTTGATTAATCTATCTGTTACTATTAGTATAAAATTATACTCCTTCTGGATAACCAGGTCCTTGGATAATAATAGTTTCACTATAAAATCCTAAACAATAGATTTCCAAGGTTGAGTAGATAGTTCAAGGGTTTTGAACTAACTATAAAGGGCATATCGGATAGCTTTATTCCTTATACAAATATCACAGTTTCTAACTATATTCTTAATTATAATCCTTATCTTTAGAAAGTAGACTTCTCTCTTTATTCTAATAAAGGTTCTTGCGATACCTTAATGCCCATAAGCTGGTAACTTATATTGTTTTGTAATATAATCCTTAATTAGATTAGAGAGTATATAAAATTTATTATAAAAATGGATAAATTCATTTTCTATAATGAATCCTCTTTTTAGATTGTCTGATTTAGTTAGGATTCTTTTGGCTATAGCGTCTATTGTATATTCCGTTTTTATGATATCCTTGATAATATCGTAATTTATTCTTGAAGTAGCAATGAGTTATAATTTATTATGAACTAAAACATCGCCTTCCTATCTTAATATTGTATGTAATTTGTGTGTTTTGTTTTATAAGTATTCTGGTTTTTGACTAAAAGCATCTGCTCTAACATTTTCGTTTCCTTTGATATATGAAATTCTGAAGTTGTATATGGCCATAATTTCCGATTATCGGACTTATCATCTATTCAATTCCTTTGTTATAATAAAGTAAACCAAATTCTTATAATCTATATATACCTATATTATATATTTCGATCTTTCCAAATATACTCTTCATTCCCTAAAAGTATCTACTATCGCTAGTAATTCCTTGTTATATATTTCATAGTTTAATTTAGCTAATAATAATTTATATAAATAATAAACGATTGATTACTATTTCTTACTCAAACCTGGTTGACTGAGTATTGCGCCTATTGTATAATCTGAGGAGTCCATCTCCACAATTATTGGTAATTTTGGATCAAAAACTTTGAGAATTGGTTCTCCTGTGAATGCTTTCTTAAAGCATTCAAATACTGCTTGTACTATTTCTATCCATTGGAACTCTCTCTGATTCTTCTTAGTGATTTCAGTCATTAGAAAGATTATCTTCGAGTAATTCTTAATAAATCATTGATAAAAATTGATGAATTTTAAAAAGGATTGTACTTTCTTTATACTAATTAGTGGCTCCTATTCTTTGATTATTTTTACCTTATCAGAGCTTATCTTGAAACCTTCTGAGAATATAATATAACCTAGAAATTCTGTTTTTATAATATAAAATTTGTATTTACTAGATTTATATTGAAGATCTGTTTCCTTTAAGAATTATAGAACATTATGAATATCCTAGATATATTATTTTTCTGTTTCTAAAAATATCAATATATCATTTAGATAATATATATAGTATATATCTAGATATTTTCTTAATATATTATTGATTAAGTGTATATATATTGCTAATATGTTTGTCAAACCGAATAACATTACTTGATACTTATATAATCCGTAACGAATTCTGAATACTATCTTCCATTCCTTACCTTTCTTCATTCTAATTAGGTAAAATCTGTTTCATAAATCAAACTTGAAGAAAACCTTGGCTTTTCCTAATCGATCCCTCAATTCCATAACTAATAAAAATGAATACCGATCTTTGATTGTTATATCGTTAAGTTTGCGATAATCTATATAAAGTCTCCTTATACTATCTTTCTTTGATACAAATAATATAGGGCTCGCTGTCTATAAGGTAGATTCTCTGATCCATCCCTTTTTTAATGTATCATTAATGTAATCCCTAAGTATCCCTAGATCAAAGACTGACATCGGATAGATTAGGCCAAATAGAGACGTCTTACCTTCCTTCAATACTATCTTGTAATCCTATAGCTTATGTTCTGGTAAAGTGTCATAACCTTTTCTTTCTTCGAATAATTTCTTGTACTTCTGGTATTGTACCAATATTGGCATCTCTTCCTGTTTCGTTACAGGGATGTTTTCAAGCAACTTCTTCTATTTATTCTTCATTTATACAAAAGATTCATTTTCCTTTATTGTTAATAAAAAACCCTAAATTTGGTGTCTTATATCAATAATATTGTTCGCCTTCAGTTCTTTATTGTATATATTCAGCCTTGCTGGTTCTAGTGTATCTCATTGATCGCTTTTCTTCGGAAATGATATAATTTCCAATAACCAATCAATCTAAGGGTTATATACCTTCAACCATAGCATTCCCAGAATGATCTGTTGATTTCTTAATAGAACAATATCGAATTGGATAACCTCTTTATATTAGATTATACTCATCTATAAAAAACAAGTCTTTTACAAAATCTTTCCGTTCAATCCGGCTAATTATTTATCAACTAGTTACAATTGATATGATACTTGTTTCGCTTGGAGCTGTATTCCCAAATACTTCACAATTCCTGATACAATAAAATTTCCTGTAGTTTCTGAATCAATTATAACCTGGATTGCTTGTCCATTTATTTTTGTATTGCAATAGATTTGTTTTGTTTATCCTGTAATATTCAATTGGCCTTAATCTTTTCCATAGGTCTTAGCTAACCTTCCCTTCTTACAGGATCTCCTTACCTTCCTTTGTGGAAACCATCCTATAGTTTCTTTATCTGATAGATGAATCCTATAGGTTTCATTATAACAAATGGTCCAGCTTATAGCAATATATTCAGCTATCTGTTCTTCCTTCATTTCTGTTCTGAACAAGAATGGGGAAGGAGTTTGTAGATACTCTTATTCCTATAGATCTATTATGTTAAGGCCTTCTTTATTCTTTGATAATTCGTTTAGCAATTTCTTGAATTCCTTATAGTTTATATACTAGATCTTTTCAAATTCTGTAAAGGTTGTTGTATATAGTTGAGGTATAAAGATCGCATTAAATTGGCCTTTGCCGAACTTCTTGTGATAACCTCCTCCTGGTGGCTTTTTGCTTCGGCAATCTCTGGCTTTATAACCTAACTTGCCACATTCAAAACAAAACTTGTTTTTATATCTTTGTTTTATCTCTTCCTTAAATAGTTTGTTTCTAAAGGTTATATCCAATTGTATTAGGTCTTTATAAGGTTGTCTGTTTTCTCGAAATCTTCCTTTATTTTTGTAATACTTATCACAATCTCTACTTCTATGAAAATTGGAAGAACAACATTCCTTCTAATATTTGTAAAGCATCTCATCCGCTTTAATAAACTCCTCAATCAATTTGTTCAGATCCTCCTAAATACAATTGTGATCTAGTTCTAGCCTAACTTCAGGCTTGAACCCTTTCCAATAATGACTTATTGTTATATTCTCTTTCTATCCAATAGTATCTATATACCTCCTGAATTCTACAATGTATTTGATTGCTAACCCTATTTGCTTAAGATTATAGATCTTGGACTCAGTATTATATAATTCATTGACATTCCTGAATATTCGTTGTATTTCTTTTTTAAACCCTTCGAATTTCCTAAAAATAGTTTGAATCAGGTATAATCGCTTCTTTGATTTATTCAAATTAATAAAGTAATCCTTGAAATATAGTTGGATTTATTTAGCAGCTTCTCCTTTAAGATAAAAGGTGGCCCAGATGCTTTTATTAGCATTATAATTGAACTTATCCTGATTAAATTGAAAATAGATCTTAAATTGAAGCAAGAAGATTTCTAGTTTTTATCGATTGCCTATAAATCGATCTGGTAAAACGATTTTAAGAATTTCGGTGATAATAATTTCCTTAAAGTCTTCGATACCTTCTATAACAATGTCTCTATCCTTATTGATACCTCCAAGAATACCTTAATCAACTATAACAGGGTTGCTAAATTGTAATATTTTGAAAGATATATTATCGTTACTAATCGAGTTGGTATTTGAAATAATAATAATGCTCAAAGTGTTACAAGGGTAGTTATCTAGATCATATAGAAGTGTTCTAAACTTTCGAAATAGATTTATAACTAGATATCAAACAGGGACTTTAAATAATAACAATAATGAATATGCTATTCATAACTAATAATAGAGTATACTAAATAATTGATCTTGAGCACGAAGCTCTATACAAAGGAAATCCATCTTGATTATATAGACCCTTCGTGTTCGGGCTCTGTTGGCTCTAATTAGATTCTCTAGAGCCGTGGCTCTAGAGGCTCTAGCTAGATTGATTAGAGCCGGTCACCTGAGTGGTCATGTGACCCGGGGTTTATGTTAGCCGTTGTAACAAAGCTCTCCTAATTAATCAATTATTACTATCGTAACAGGTTAGGATTAGAATAAAATAATAGGGTTAGGGTTATTCGTAATGTGAAGATATACGGAAGAGATAATGGTAAAATTGATAAGAAGTAAGATTCCTAAAAAAATATAGTATACACCAGTACTAATTTTTCGTCTTAACAGACTCATTAGGGAATTTGTTTGTTTTAAATACTATATATTCGTTATATGTTTAATTGATATATAATTTATATCTTGGTTTTTCTCGAAAAGTGAGGCGGTAGCCTTATCTCCAAGAATCGCTAAGAGCCAATTAACATACAATTGAATTAACGAATATATATGTGAATTACCATCTGAATGTCTTCTTACAAATGACGCTAATCGCTTGAGCCTATGAGAGCTCAAATTGTACCTACAAGGTAGCATTGGAAGATATAGTATCTATTAATCTCACCTAGGTGAATAAGGAAACAATTAAAATTAATTGTATCATTTCGCCTAAAGAAAGAATTTACAAAATATGAGATATATAAGTGAGTCTTACATTTGGGTGCTAACTGTAGTATAATATGAAAGGGTGTTTTTATGTGATATACCAATAATCACGACTATAAAGACAATGCCATTTTAGTCACATAAGGGTAATCCACAAACTATTTATATATAAGGGTATCAGATGATTCAAAATAAGGGCAATACTTTGTAATGATCTGGAGGTGGTATATTGTAGCGATCTTAATATTATTATCCTAAAGGGATATCTTGAATTATTATATTAGGAGTGTGTTACGAGGTTTGCCGTCTAGATCACGTGGAAGTGCTCTAGGCTCTCGAAGTAGGTTTATAACTAGGCATCAAGCAGGGACTTTAAAGTAATGATAATAAGATGATGCAATTCGTAACTAATAGTATGGTATACTAAATGATTGATCTTGAGCACGAAGCTCTATATTTAATGATATCCCATTCCCTTATATAGACCTTCGTCTCCTTTGGACAGCTGGGACAGCCGAGCGCTCCTGGAGCGCTGTCGTTCTAGAGCTGTCCATCACGTGATGCTCAATCTCGTGATTGATGCTGTATACGCCTGAAGCTTTCCTGTTTGTATATTCTGATGGTATGTGCACATATGATCCTCGGGTGACCATAATCACATACTAATATGGTCGAATCGTATCTTGCTCGCACATGGCCCAAGCTCATACAAACAAGTCAGCTGTTACCTTCGTAACAGAGTGGTACCTTTTATCAAGATATATATATGATATATATTATATAAACAAGATTATATATATTATTATAATAATACAATAAAGCACCAATTCATTTACAAGGGATAATAGTTAGGGTTAAGATTAGGATTGGGATAGGATAATAAGCTTGAATCCCAATAAATTATGATATCTTATATCATCTATAATTTAGGCTTAGATAATTCTAATAATATAGAAATCTATCAGAGGCACTTTATTGTATAGGAAGTTCTTCCTCCCCAATCTGTTTGTAACTTACTCTGTTATTAGGGATCGCCAATTTTTCAATGGGATAACAAAGGGTAAGATTGTATAATAAGTACAGAGTATATAAGGATTACTTTATTCTAGGAGGAGATCTTATCGAAAAGGTTCTCCATCCTCTTCAAAGATTTGATAAATAGATTAATAAATGATAAAGATAATAGTTCTTTATATTTTATCCATTAATTCATCATCAATTTGAAGATATTATATAAATCAATATATTCCTATATTTCATTATAAAAAAAGAGTAATATAAAAGATAGATCTTTTATATTAAAATCCTTTTGTTTAAATAAAAATTCTTAATAAAATTTATAATTAATTTATTTCTTTTATATATAAAGTATAAATACTAAATATTCATATTAATCTAATATAGATATAAACTCTGAAACTTTTTCTTCAAAAAGTTTCTTGATGGAGCTTATAATCATATAGTATATAAGCTTTGCTTTAATAAAAGCTTTTTTCATTGAAAAAGGGTGAGCAGAGGATTATAGAATATATTGATATTAATTCAATCGTTTTCAGTAGATCTTTATTTAAATATCTATAAGTCCAAAATCATATTCAAAAAAGAATTTAATATCCAAAAATGAGGTTGATTAACAAATTAAATAAATTTTCTAGTTAATTTTAAACAATTTTAATTAAAGATTAATATGATCTAAATAAGATTAAAGATTTGTTTTAGTTTCTTTATATATAAAAAGGATATTATTTATATAACATTAGTATAAGATCAAGTTATCTTATATTTTTTCGTTGTTATATTTGACGACTTCTATAATAAATTGTTTTTTAAATCTAAGATTAATATTAGTAAATATAGAGATATATAAAATTCTTATTATAATATCATTAATTTGGAGGAAATATTCTTTATAGAAATCAAAGTAATTATAAATTATTATAACTTCCAAAAAATGGGGAATCATAAATTGACCTATTTCATTGATCATTTTGTGAAAAGCAAGGATTGGTTGAAGTAAATTAATCGTTTTTTTTGTATTGATATTGATATAAAAGGATTCTAGGTCATCAGTTATAATCCAGATATTATTAATATAGATAATAATATACTTATTAATTATAAACAAAACTTTCTAAATAGAATCTATTATTTAAGGGAAATATTTATAATGATATATATATAATACAAAATCGCAAATTTCAGAAGTATATTTAATACACCAAAAATGATTAGGTATAATAGGACAAAAATATTATAAAGTTTTATATATCTTAGAGATAATATGAAACTTTAGAATAGCATTGTTTTCCTTTAATGTGTATAGATATTCTGAGATTTGAGCTGAAAAGGATCTAGTTTCTACGATTTTGATGATATATTTAAGCACAATTAATTGGTAGTATTCCTTGATATTTAAATAAGAGATACATTCGTATATTAAGGGATCGTTAAGTATATGATTGTATTCTTCAAGATACCAGGATTTCGAAATAATTGTTACACCTAGATTCTTATCAATAATCTTCAGCAAGAGTCTGTTCGATTGTAAGAAGTTGTTGATAGATCTTAAGTCTGGATTAGATTTATAAATATCAGATGAGGGTAGGGTTGAAGTTCTTTCGAATAATAAGTCCTTTCCTATTTGAAGCCCTTTTTTGATCTAATAATTCTATTTTTTATAAGATGATATCCAATCTTTTTTAGAGATATAGAATTTCGATTATTACTGGTCTTTAATATTACAGAAGTGCTATCGAAGATGTATACTTCTTTTAAGGTGAGGTTATACTTAAAAAACATGAAGGGGATTTGGAGTATAGTACAAAATGAATTTAGTATTTAATATTAATTTATATTCGATATCTCGAGGTATAATTATATCTATATCTTTGAAAATATTATTGTTGAATTGATGACCAATTTTGAATAAGGTAATAGATATATAAGATAAAACAAAATGTTATTTAAATAAATCCAAGATTCTATAAAACAAATCCAAATGAAACTCCAAAAAATGATAAATTAGAAATATAGATTGTATTATATGATCCTTCCGATTCAAATTGATGAAAGAAATTATAATGAGTGTTTGTCCAATAACAGAAGCCACCTTCGGAACAAATCTTGCGAATGCCCTTTCTAGTTTTGAGATTTGTCTGAATATTTCTTCCTATTATTCCCTTTTTCTTTTCTTATGTTTTTCTTGACCTTTTGAGTCTATAAGTTGGAAGTGCTTTTCGACTTAGATTTCGACTTGGAATTTTGGGTCTTTCAACCTTTTCCGTTTTCTAGAAATATCAATAATACTTTTCAATATTTGTAAGATAAGAGATTGAGAAGATATATTAGGCTTTGAGACTTTATACTTTCTTATAAGTTGCTCTATTTGTTTATGGATTAAAGCAATTATTATATTGATTTTGAATAAGGTATCTTATATTTCCATATCCTTATCTGTTTTTTGCTTTAGTGAGAAAGACTTGAATTTCTTTGACATTTTTTGTTGTATAATATTATATATTAAGGCAATTAATCTTTGAGGAAACAACTTCTTATATTAGAGAAAGAATATATTATCAATTCTGATCCAGTCTGAAAGGGCAGATAGAATAATCCTCCCATCTATACCTAAAGCGATTGAGGTATCACTGAATAAGGTAATGATTATTTTAGATCAGATGAGATCCAGCTTTGCTGAATAGATGATCTTGGTGAACTACAATTGGAGATAGATAACCTTTACTTTCTTGAGATCGATCATAGTATTTAATATTTCCTTTTTGTAGATACAAATCTTGGTCAAATATTCTACCTTAAATGTCTTAAATTTTATTAAGATATTATATTCTTTTGAGATTTGAAAAAAGGAAAAATGGATATATCCTTTGATTTCGGGAAGGAATATATCATCTATGAGATACTTCTTGAATAAGGATAGGTATAAGCAAATATGATTTGATTTGATGATAGCTTAATAAACCTTGTTCATTAGATCCTATATATATAAATAGTATAAAGTAGGGATTATTTTGAGAAATTCTCTAAAAGAGTTGTATTGCAAGATAGCAAAGATAAGACCTTTGTTATCAGTAGATATTATTTGAACAAATATAATTGAACAAGATATAGTTTTTTGTATATCAATAGATTAGGGTTATTCGTAATATAAAAATATATGAAAGAGATAATGGTAAAACTAATAAAAAATAAAATTCCTAAAAAAGTATAGTATATATTAATACTAATTTTTTGTCTTGATAAACTTATCAGGGAATTTGTTTATTTTAAATATTATATATTCGTTATATATTTAATTAGTATATAATTTATATCTTAGTTTTTCTTGAAAAGTGAGGTAATAGCCTTATCTCCGAGAATCGCTGAGAGTCAATTAATATATAATTGAATTAATGAATATATATATAAATTATCATCTAAATATCTTTTTATAGGTGATATTAATTGTTTGAGTCTATGAGAATTCAAATTGTATCTATAAGGTAGCATCAGAAAATATAGCATCCATTAATCTTATTTAGATGAATAAGGAAATAATCAAAATTAATTATACTATTTTGCCTAAAAAAGGAATTTACAAAATATGAGGTATATAAGCAAATCTTATATTTGGGTATTAGTTGCAGTGTGATATAAAAGAGTATTTTCATATAATATACCAATAATTACAACTACAAGGGTAATACTATTTTAGTTATATAAAGATAATCTTGTTACGAGGTTTGCCGTCTAGATCACGTGGAAGTGCTCTAGACGGCAAACCTCGTAACACTTTGAGCACCATTACTACCTCAAGTACCGACTCGATATAAGTAATGATAGCCATGTCTTCCACGACATCACAGCCTAGTAACCCAGCTACAAGTAGCTGGGTCACCTCTGAAAGCATCGATAAGGATGGAGACATCTCTATGGGAGGTATCGAAGACCCTAAGGAGATCACTATCACCGAAACTCTTAAAATCGCCCTACCAGACCGATTTACAGGCAACCGATAAGAGCTAGAAACCTTCTTGCTTCAATTAGAAATCTATTTTCAATTTAACAAAGACAAATTCAACCACAACGTCGATAAAAGTGTCTGGGCCATCTCCTACCTCAGAGGAGAAGCCGCCAAATGGATTCAACCATACCTTAAAGATTACTTTACCAATTTGAATAAGCCTAAGAAACGATTGTATCCTATTCAAACCATTTTTAGGAAATTCGAAGAGTTTAAGAAGGAAATATAACGAGTATTCGGGAACATCAATGAATTATATGATACTGAGTCCAAGATCTATAATCTCAAGCAAATAGGGTCAGCAGTCAAGTATATTGTAGAATTCAGGAGGTATATAGGTATTACTGGATGGGAAAAGAACGCGACAATAAGCCATTACCGAAAAGGGCTTAAACCTGAGGTCAGGCTAGAATTGGATCGCAATTGCACTTGGGAAGACCTAAACGAATTAATTGAAGAATCCATTAAAGCAGATGAGATACTATACAAGTATTAAAAGAAACGTCGATCCTCCAACTTTCAAGGAAATCGAGATTGTGGCAAGTATTATAAAAATGAAGGAAGATTTTGAGAAAGTAGACAACCTTATAGAGACCTTATACAATTGGATGTAATCTTTAGAGATAAATTACCCAAGAGAGAGGTAGAACGAAGGTGAAAGGACAAGCTATGTTTTGAATGTGGCAAACCAGGTTATTGGGCCAGGGATTGTCGAAGCAAAAGATCATTAGGAGGTGGTCACCACAAGAAATTCGGCAAAGGACAGCTCAATGCCACCTTTGTACCCCAATTATGCGCTTCAAATCCAATAGAAGACAATAGCTACGAACGTGAAGAATATCAAAAAGAAATTGACGCAATGCTACAAGACCAGGAAGGGTTGAACATTATAGACCGATACGAATTGGAGCGTCTCCAAACCCCTTCATCCTTTATTATCGAAAAAGAATTAAAAGAAATATTGTCAACAGAATATACGATAAAGAACTGAATAGCTTGCTATAATGATTCCTGTAAGATTTATTCATTAGGTAAGGAAGCCACAGGTTGATTTCCCCAAAGAAAAGCAAAAAAACCCTGCAAGAAGGGAGGGTCGAAAAGATCATTACATGATCACAAAATTGACCAAATTGACCAAATTGACCAAATTGACAAAAACAACCATAATAAGGATTTGGGTCAAGGTCAACTAAATATCGCAGGTCAAGTAGGTCAGATATATTGTGCTGCGAAGATAAATGGATAAAGAATTCAGGCTATGATAGATTCAGGAGCCACTGGAAATTTTATTGCACCAGGAACTATAAAGCATTTGGGAGTACTGTTACGAGGGTAGCCGTCTAGATCACGTGGAAGTGTTCTAGGCTCTCGAAGTAGGTTTATAACTAGGCGTCAAGCAGGGACTTTAAGTAATGACAATAATGAATATGCTATTCGTAACTAATAGTAGAGTATACTAAATGATTGATCTTGAGCACGAAGCTCTATACAAAGGAAATCCATCTAGCTTATATAGATCTTCGTGTTCTACTATATCCTCTGGATCCTAAAGGATGATGGACCTATAATTCCTATGGACCTACGATTCGTATGGACCTACGATTCGTATCCCTGAATATGTAGGGTCCATCACGTGATCCAGATTGATTGGTCATCCTTACCATCCTTACCACACGTGACTCTATGTTGCGATGGTTCGTAACAAGTACCGCTTCAAGCGAAACAGAAACCATATCAATTACAACTAGTTGATGGACAATTAGCTGGATTGGACAAAAAGATTTCATAGGAGACTTGCTTTTTGTAAATGATTATAACTCAGCATAAAGAGGTTATTCAGTTTGATATTGTTCCATTAGGGAATCAATAGATCATCCTAGGGATGCCTTAATTAAAAGCTTATAACCCCAAGATTGACTGGTTTAAGGAAACCGTTAGTTTCCCCAAAAGCGTTCATGAAAATACGCTAGAGCCCGCGAGGCTGTATATACACGATGGTGAGTTAAAGGCAAATAACTCTATCAATGTAGGATACCCAGTCCAGGGTCCTTTATTAACAGCGAAGGAAGGTGAACCTCCTGTATAAATGAAGAACAAGCAGACGAAATTGCTTGAAACCACCCTTGTAGAGAAACAGGACGAAATGCCAATATTGGTATAGTACCAGAAGTACAAGAAATTATTCGAAGAAAGAAAAGGCTATGACACTTTACCAAAACATAAACCATAGGATCACGAGATAGTATTGAAGGAAGGCAAAATGCCTCCATTCGGCCCAATCTATCCGATGTCAACCTTTGACCTAGGGATACTTAGGGATTATATTAGCGATACATTAAAAAAGGGATGGATTAGAGAATCCATCTTATAGACAATTAGCCCTATATTATTTGTACCAAAGAAAGTGTTACGACGAAGTAACATGTTGTCAGGTGACAAGTATCACATGACCTGAAAACCGATCGGCTTTGAAAAGCCTACCGGTTTTGGAGGATCGATCGGTCTACAAGAACCGATCGGCTGTGAGTTACGAAGGTCTATATAATCAAGATGGATTTCCTTTGTATAGAGCTTCGTGCTCAAGATCAATCATTTAGTATACTTTATTATTAGTTACGAATAGCATATTCATTATTGTCATTACTTAAAGTCCCTGCTTGATATCTAATTATAAACCTACTTCGAGAGTTTAGAACATTTTTACATAATCTAGATGGTTATCCTTGTAACACTTTGAGCATTATTACTGTTTTAAGTACCGACTCGACTAATAACGACAATATATCTTCCAAAACACTACAGCCTAGCAACCCTATTACAGCTGATCAAGGCACTTTTGGAGGTACCGATAAGGATGAAGATATTGTTATAGAAAGTATTAAAGACTCTAAGGAAATCATTATCATTGAAACTCTTAAAATCGTTTTATTAGATCGATTTACAAATAATCGATAAGAACTAGAAACCTTTTTACTTCAACTTGAGATCTATTTTCAATTTAATCAGGATAAGTTCAATTACAACATCGATAAAAGCATTTGGGCCATCTCCTATCTCAAAGGAGAAGCTGCTAAATAGATCCAATTATATCTCAAGGATTATTTCATCAATTTAAATAAACCAAAGAAGTAATTATACCTGACTCAAACTATCTTTAGGAAATTTGAAGGGTTTAAAAAAGAAATATAATAAGTATTCAAGAATATCAATGAATTATATAATATTGAGTCCAAGATTTATAATCTTAAATAAACAGGGTTAGCAATTAAGTATACTGTAGAATTCAGGAGGTATATAGATATTATTAAATAGGAAAAGAATATAACAATAAGCCATTACCGGAAAGGGTTCAAGCCTGAAGTTAGGCTAGAATTAGATCACAATTATATTTGGGAGGATCTAAATGAATTGATTGAGGAGTTTATTAAAGCGGATAAGATACTTTACAAATATCAGAAGGAACATTGTTCTTTCAACTTCTATAAAAGCAGAGATTGTGGTAAGTATTACAAAAATAAAGAAAGATCTCAAAAAAACAGACAATCTTATGGAGACCCAATATAATTGGATATAATCTTTAGAAACAAATTATCTAAGAAAGAGGTAGAATAAAGATGCAAGGATAAGCTTTGTTTTGAATGCGGCAAGCCAGATCATAGAGCCAGAGATTGTCGAAGCAAAAAGCCATTAGAAGGAGGTTATCACAAGAAGTTCGGCAAAGACCAATTTAATGCGATCTTCACACCTTAATTGTGTACAATAGTCTTTATAGAATCTAAAAAGATCTAGTATATAGGCTATAAAGAGTTCAAGAAATTGCTAAACGAATTATCAAAGAATAAAGAAGACCTTAATATAATAGATTTATAGAAACAAGAGTATTTATAAACTCCTTTCTCATTCTTGTTCAGAATAGAAATGAAGGAAGAATAGATAATTGAGCATATTATTATAAGCTGGATCGTTTGTTATAATGAAACCTGTAGGATTTATTTATCAGATAAAGAAGCTATAGGATGGTTTCTATAAAGAAAGATAAGGAGATCCTGTAAGAAGGGAAGGTCAATTAAGATCTATAGAAAAGGTTAAGGTCAATTAAATATTGTAGAATAGACAGAACAAATCTATTGTAATGCGAAAATAAATGGACGAGCAATCCAGATTATAATCGATTCAGGAGTTATAGGAAATTTTATTGCACTAAGAATTATAAAGTATTTGGGAGTATAGCTTCAAGCGAAACAAGCACTATATCAATTGCAATTAATTGATGGATAATTAGCCGGATTGGATAGAAAGATTTCGCAGAAGACTCGCCCTTTATAGATGAGTATAATCCAGTATAAAGAGGTTATCTAATTCGATGTTGTTCTATTAGGGAATCAATAGATCATTCTGGGAATGTTATAATTGAAGGTATATAACCCTCAGATTGATTGGTTATCGGAAACTATATCATTTTCGAAGAAAAGCGATCAACGAGATATACTAGAGCCAGCAAGGCTAAACATATATAATGGAGAATTGAAGGTGAACAGCATTATTGATATAGGACATCAAGTTCAAGATCCTCTATTAATAGTGAAGGAAGGTGAACCTTTTATACAAATGAAGAATAAGCAGAAGAAGTTGTTTGAAAACATTCTTGTAACGAAACAGGAAGAAATACCAATACCAATACAATATCAGAAGTACAAGAAATTATTCGAAGAAAGAAAAGGTTATGACACTTTACCAGAACACAAGCTATAGGATCATAAGATAGTATTGAAGGAAGGCAAGACATCTTTATTCGGCCCAATCTATCCGATATCAACCTCTAACCTAGGAACACTTAGGGATTACATTGGCGATACATTAAAAAAGGGATAAATCAAAGAATCCACTTTATAGACAGCAAGCCCTGTGTTATTTATATCAAAGAAAGATGATACAAGAAGACTTTGCGTAGATTATCGCAAATTTAACAATATAACGATCAAAGATCAGTACCCACTTCTATTAGCTATAGAATTGAGGGATCGATTAGGAAAAGCCAAGGTTTTCTCCAAGTTTGATCTACGAAATAGATTCTACCTAATTAGAATAAAGAAAGATAAGGAATGGAAGATAGTATTTAGAATTTGTTATAGATTATACAAGTATCAAGTAATATCATTCAGTTTGATAAATGCATTAGCAATATGTATATACTTGATCAACAATATATTAAGAAAATATCTAGATATATATTATATATATTATCTAAATGATATATTGGTATTTTCAGAAACAGAAAAATAATATATTTAGGATATTTATAATATTCTATAATTCTTGAAGGAAGCAGATCTTTAATACAAATCTAGTAAATACAAATTTTATATTATGGAAACAGAATTCCTAGATTATATCATATTCTCAGAAGGTTTCAAGATGAGTTCTGACAAGGTAAAAGTAATCAAAGAATGGGAGTCATCAACTAATATAAAAAAAGTACAGTCCTTTTTAAAGTTCGCCAATTTTTACCAATGATTTATCAAAAATTATTCGAAGATAACCTTCCCAATAATTGAAATCACTAAAAAGAATCAGAGAGAGTTCTAATAGATGAAAGTAGCACAAGCAGTATTTGAATATCTCAAGGAAATATTCATAGGAGAACCAATTCTTAAAGCTTTTGATCCAGAATTACTAATAATCATGGAGACAGACTTTTCAGATTACATAATAAACACAATACTCAACCAGCCAGATTTGAGCAAGAAATAGCAATCAATCGCTTATCATTCATACAAACTATTATTAGCCAAATTAAACTACGAAATATACAACAAGGAATTACTAATAATAATAAATGTTTTTAGGAAATGAAGAATATATTTGAAAAGATCGAAATATACAATATAGATATATACAGATTATAAGAACTTGGTTTACTTCATTATAACAAAGGAATTGAATAGACGATAGGTCCGATGATCGGAAATTATGGCCATATACAACTTCAGAATTTCATATATTAAAGGAAACGAAAATGTTAGGGTAGATACTTTTAGCCGAAAACCAGAATATTTACAAAACAAAACACACAAATTATATATAATATTAAGATAGGAAGGTGATATTTTAATTCACAATAAACCACAACTCATTATTACTTCAGAAATAAATTATGATATTATCAAGGATATCATAAAAACAGAATATATAATAGATGCTACAGCCAAAAGAATCCTAACTAAATTAGATAATCTAGAAAAAGGATTCATTATAAAAGATGAATTTATCCATTTTTATAATAAGCTTTATATACTCTTTAATTTAATTAAGGATTATGTCACAAAATAATATAAGCTACCAGCTTATGGGCATCAAGATATCGCAAGAATCTTTGCTAAAATAAAGAGAGAAGTCTACTTTCCAAAGATGAGGATTATAATTGAGAATGTAGTTAGAAACTGTGATATTTGTATAAGGAATAAAGCTATCTGATATACCCTTTATAATCAGTTCAAAACCCCCGAACTATCTATTCAACCTTGGAAATCCATTGCTTAAGATTTTGTAGTGAAATTATCATTATCCAAGGATCCGATTACCTAGAAGAAGTACAACTCCATATTAGTGGTAATAGACAGATTAACCAAGTTTGCTTATATAATATTATTCTGTGAAACTTGGATAACAGATAATCTTACTTATATATTCATAAGGAATATAATTAGTATTCATAATGTACCAGATAAGATTATCTCAGATAAGGACAAATTATTCATATCAAAGTTTTGATCTATTTTTATAATATTGCTTGGAATCAAAAGAAAGCTTTCAACAACTTTCCACCTATAAACAAATAATCAAACAGAACGACTAAACCAAACGATAAAAGCCTATCTCCACTGCTACATTAATTATAGACAAGATAATTGGATTAAACTATTACCCTTAGCATAATTTGTATATAATACATCAGAGACAGAAATCACAAAAGTAACGCCAGCATATGCTAACTTTGGATTCAACCCATTGACTTACAAATCACCATTACCACAAGATGCGAATACAGACAAAGCTATAAAAGATATCACAGAAATCAAGGAGCTTCAAGAACAACTCTTCTTGGATTTATAGTTTATTGTTTTAAAAATAATATCGTACTATAACAAATCAAGAAATATAGGATTTACTCTTAAAAAGGGGGATAAAGTTTATCTTATTCGAAGAAATATATAAACAAAACGATCAAGCGATAAACTAAATTACAAGAAACTAGGATCATTCAAAATTGATAAGGTAATAGAACTAATCAATTATAAATTGAAACTATTATACATAATGAATATTTACCCAATATTCTATATCTTATTCTTTAAGAAAGCATTACCCGAAACACTGAAAGCACTAGACCTAGAAATCGATCCAATCAATTCAAAAAGAGAATATTATATCGAAGAAATATTAGACTACAAATATATTAACAGGAAAATCAAATATTTAATCAAATAGCAAAACTACCCATATTCAGAAAACATTTGGGAATTTAAGAAGAATCTTGGTACCCCTAATCTATTGAAGGAATTTCATCAACACTATCCAGACCTTCCCAAAAAGGATCCGAAGGACTCAAAAAGGAGGAAGGGTCAAAGTCGTTCAATATGTTCGAACTAGCCTCAGCAGGTATCAACGAACCAACATTTGCTTGCTCCTTCTCCTTTTCTACATGCTCATTTTCTAATCTTTCCTTTTTCTCTGTCTTATCCAATTTGTTTAAAGTCTTCAAACTATATCGCAATATCTTACTAGCCTTAGAACAAAGGGTTCGCTATTGAGTTAATAAACGAAGCTGTTTCGATAACGCTTTACGAAGCTCTTGTTCTATCCTTCGCTTTTCTTTTTCCAAAGCTTCCCAATCAGAAGCGGAAGGATCAAAAACATTACATTTATTATTACCATTTGTACAAATATATTCACCACAACGCCGAGAATCCTCGGAAACCTGACACTTAAGACTGTGAGCAGCACAACGCAAATAGGGCGATATGATTAAACCATTCTCCTTAATCCATTGATAAAGTAATTTATAATTATTCATTGATTTGGAAGAACGAACTAGAGACATTATGAAAATCAGGAAATTATGAAGTTCTATTAGTAACCTATGAAAAAGAACTATATAAACACTCGAAACAAGCGCTAATCTAAGAAGAGGATAGTGTTACAATGGCTAATATAAACCCTGGGTCACATGACCACTCAGGTGACCGGCTCTAATCAATCTAGTTAGAGCCTTTAGAGCCACGGCTCTAGAGAATCTAATTAGAGCCAACAGAGCCCGAACACGAAGGGTCTATATAATCAAGATGGATTTCCTTTGTATAAAGCTTCATACTCAAGATCAATCATTTAGTATACTCTATTATTAGTTACAAATAGTATATTCATTATTGTCATTACTTAAAGTCCCTGTTTGACGCCTAGTTATAAACCTACTTCGAGAGCCTAGAACACTTCCACGTGATCTAGACGGCTACCCTCGTAACAGAAAGATGGTACAAGGAGGCTTTGCATGGATTATCGCAAGCTCAACGATATGACGATCAAAGATCGGTACCCATTTCCATTAGCTATGGAATTAAGGGATCGATTAGGAAAAGCTAGGATTTTCTCCAAGTTTGATTTACGAAACAGATTCCATCTTATTAGAATGAAGAAAGGTGAAGAATAGAAAACAGTATTCAGAACTTGATATGGATTATACGAGTATCAGGTTATACCATTCGGATTGACAAATGCACCTACAATATGCATATGTTTGGTCAACAATGTATTAAGAAAATACCTAGATATATGCTGTATATGCTATCTAAATGATATATTGGTATTTTCAGAAACAGAAGAACAATACATCCAGAATATTCATAATATTCTACAACTTTTGGAGGAAGTAGATCTCTAATGCAAACCCAGCAAATATGAATTTCATGTCACGGAAACAGAATTCCTAGGTTACATTATATTCTCAAAAGATCTCAAGATGAGCTCTGATAAGGTAAAAACAATCAGAGAATGGGAGCCACTAACTAGTATAAAGGAAGTACAATCCTTTTTAAGGTTCGTCAATTTTTATCAACAATTTATCAAGAATTATTCAAAGATAGCCTCTTCAATGATTGAAATCATTAAAAAGAATCAGGGAGAATTCCAATGGACGGAAACAGCACAAACAATATTCGAATACCTTAAGGAAACATTCACGGGAGAATCTATTCTTAAGGTATTCGATCCAGAACTACCAATAATTATGGAAACAGACTCCTCAGATTACACAATAGAAGCGGTATTGAGCCAATTTAGCTTGAATAAGAAATAGCAATCAGTCGCTTACTATTCACATAAGCTATCACCTATTAAGCTAAATTACAAGATTTATAATAAAGAATTACTAGCGATAATAAATGCTTTTAGGAAATAGAGAATATATCTGAAAGGGTCCAAATATATGGTGTAGGTGTATACAGATTATAAGAATTTGGTTTACTTCATTATAATGAAGGAATTAAACAGATAATAGGTCCGATGATCGGAAACCATGGCTGTGTACAACTTCAGAATTTCATATATTAAGGGAAACGAAAATGCTAGAGTGGATATTCTAAGCCGAAAACCAGAATACTTACAAAATAAGATACACAAATCGTATATGATATTAAAATAAGATGGCGATGCTTTAATTTACAATAAATCACAATTTGCTACCACTTTAGGAATAAATTATAATATTATTAAGGATATTATAAAAACAGAATATACAATAGATGCTATAATCAAAAGAATCCTAGCTATATTAGGCAATTTAGAAAGAGGGTTTATTATTGAAGATGGATTTATTCACTTTTATAATAAGCTTTATATACCCTCTAATTTAACTAAGGATTATGTTATAAAACAATATAAGCTATCAACTTACAAACATCAAGATATTACAAGAATCTTTGCCAGAATAAGGAAAGAAGTGTACTTTCCAAAGATAAAGATTATAGTTAAGAATATAATTGGGAACTGCAATATTTGTATAAGAAATAAAACTATCCGGTATGCTTCTTATGGTCAACTCAAAATCTCCGAATTATCTATTCAACCTTGAAAGTCCATTGTTTGGGATTTTGTAATGAAACTATTATTATTCAAGGATCTGGTTATTTAGAAGGAGTACGACTCTATATTAGTGGTAATAGATAAATTAACCAAATTCGTTTATATAATACCATTCTGTGAAACTTGGATAATAGATAATCTTGCTTATATATTCATAAGGAATATAGTCAGTATTTATAATATACCAGATAAGATTATCTCAGATAAGGACAAATTATTCACATCGAAGTTTTGGTCTACCCTTATAGTATTGCTTGGAATCAAAAAAAAGCTTTTGATAGCTTTCCATCTACAAACAGATGGCCAAACAGAACGATTAAACCAAACGATGGAAGCCTATCTTCACTGCTACATCAATTACAGATAAGATAATTAGGTTAAATTATTACCTTTGATATAATTCGTATATAATACATTAGAGATAGAAATCACAAAAGTAATGTCAGTATATGCTAACTTTGGATTCAATCTATTGGCTTACAAATCACCATTGCTACAAGATGTGAATGTAGATGAAGCTATAAAAGATATTACAGAAATCAAGGAGCTTCAGGAACAACTCTCCTTGAATTTATAGTTCATTGCTTTAAGAACAACATTGTACTACAACAAATCAAGAAGTATAGGACCTACTCTTAAAGAAAAGGATAAAGTTTATTTCATTTGAAGAAATATACAAATAAAACAACCTAGCGATAAACTAGACCACAAGAAACTAGGATTATTCAAAATCGACAAGGTAATAGGACCAATTAATTACAAACTTAAATTACTATATATTATGAATATCCATCTAGTTTTTTATATATCCTTGCTTGAACCAGTATCATCAGGAGCACCAAACATACTATTCACAAAAATCGAATCAGTCAACCCTAATATTATATATAATATTGAAATAATACTAAACTACAAATATATCAGAAATAAGGTTAAGTATTTGATTAAATGGCTAAACTACCCATATTCGGAAAATATATGGGAATTCAAGAAAGATCTCAATTGTCTTGAGAAGTTACAGGTATTCCACCTGAAGTACCCACATCTGCTAATAAAGCCTCAAGCTCGGCATCAGACAATAAAGGTAACGAAAGATCGAGGAAATCGAAAGAAGGGGAATTATTAGGGACAAGAGTAGTAGTATCAATGGTTTCCTTATCCACACACTTTTTTTCCAATTTTTCTTTTTTTTCTATCTTTATTAATTCATCAAGAGTCCACAAACCACAACAAAGCATTTCGGATTTATACTTCAACAGGAAACGCTTTTGTTTTCATAAACATAGAATTTTAGTTATAACCTCCTTCTTCTCTTGATCTAATCGTTTCTTCTATCGGGACAAACTTTCCCAATCACTTTCAAATGGATCTTGAACATTATATTTCTTGTTACTACGAATACATTCGCTACATCGCAAAGAATCAGAGGGCGAAACAATACATTTGCAACCTATACGTTTACACAACAAGCATAAAGACATTTCGAAACCTTTCTGTTCAACGAGACGAGTAAAACGAATTTGTTCTTTTCTTTTATTAGTAATTGAAGAAGGTATAACAAAGAAAAAAAGAAAGCATACAATCATTTAAGAAAGAAAAAAGGCATACTAATATAAACACTCAGGATCAGTACTAATTTAAGAAGGGGATAATGTTACGAAGGTAACAGTTGACTTGTTTGTATAAATTTGGGCCATATATGAGTAAGATATGATTCGATTATATTAATATATGATTATGGTTACCCGAGGATCATATGTGCACATACCATCAGAATATACAAATAGGAAAGCTTCAGGTGTATACAGCATCAAGTATAAGATTAAGCATCATGTGATGGACAGCTCTAGAACGACAACGCTCCAGGAGTGCTCGACTATCCCAGCTGTCCAAAGGAGACGAAGGTCTATATAAGGGAATAGGATATTATTAAATATAGAGCTTTGTGCTCAAAATCAATCATTTAGTATATTATACTATTAGTTACAAATTGCATCATCTTATTATCATTATTTTAAAGTCCCTGCTTGATGCCTAGTTATAAACCTACTTCGAGAGTCTAGAGCACTTCCACGTGATCTAGACGGCAAACCTCGTAACAAATCTATAAACTATTTATATATAAGAATGTTAGGTGATTCGAGATAAGGGTAATACTTTGTAACGACCTGGAGGCAATATATTATAGCGATCTCAATACTATTACCCTGGAGGGATATCTTAAACTATTACGCCAGGAGCGGTACCTTTATCAAGACGCATATATGACATATATCACGTGAGCGAGATCACATGCACCATCGTAACAGTACGATAGAGCACCAATTCATCCACGAGGGATAGCGGTTGGGGTTAGGGTTAGGGTTAGGGTTAGGGTTAGGGTTAGGGTTAGAGGTTAGGGTTAGGGTTAGGGTTAGG